>OY979637.1:649216-1298432 GCA_963855885.1 Coenonympha glycerion | reverse complement strand
AACTACTGCCTACCTATAATGTTACTGTGAATATCCGGAAACGGTACATAATCAAGACCTAGATTCTAGATACTAGATTTACAGGAGGCCTGATATACGCCTACTTTGAAGTTTCAAGGACTTGAAACATTAGCTCCAGTAGTTTAAAATTTAAACTGATACAAACATGTTTTAAGAATTACAATGCTTACCGCCCGGTTTCCACCAAAGCGGAGCTGTTTGAATAAACAATCAGTTTTCGTCATTTTGACATTTCCGAAACTGAGGGGAGAGGAGACGTCGAAATGTCGAAATCTGATTGGTTACCCTAACACAGCTCCCCTCCGCTTTGGTGGAAACCGGGTTTAAATCTTGTAATTTGTAAAATTCTCGTTTTACAGTGACGAAACGGCTTAACCGATTTGTATGAACTTTTTTGTGTACATTCATACCCCTAATTTATATGGCAAAATAACGTTTGTCGCGTCATCTATTTATTATTCTATAAACATGTCAAGCAAACACACAAAAGACACGTAAATTAATTGAAATTAATAAAAAAAAACCGGCCAAGTGCGAGTCGGACTCGCGCACCGAGGATTCCATACTATAAAAGAAGTTAAACATTAAAATAATCACTTTGGCAAACCGCAATCATAACTTTGTTTTTCTCCGGTTAATTGTTATTATAAAAAAAGTATAATAGTTAGAGAGTTGATTTTATTTTTCCTGTAAAATATACGTTTACTTCTATTGATCATAATTATTTCAGATTTTTTGATTGGTGAACTTCAGAGATAAGGGGGGAGGACGGTATTTTTTTCGACAGTTTGCCCAATAAATCAAAAACTATCAGGCATAAAAATAAATAAAAATCGGTTTTAGAATACACAAGTAACGCCCTTTCATATGATACCCCACTCAATATCGTTATATCATTTTGAAAATTCGAAGCCCCCGTTTTTCCCCCTTTTAAAATAAAAATAAAAACAATTTTCAAATTTTTACGATTGCTATGACGTCGGGTCACTAATACCTATAACTATTCTAAATTTCAAGTCGATAGCTTGAATAGTTACTGAAATAATCGAGTGTGACAGACGGACGGACGGACGGACGGAGAAAGTCTCACTATAAGGGTTCCATTTTTACCATTTTGGTATGGAACCCTAAAAATGGTGTGTGAAATATACCAATTCACACTAGCCCAGCGTAGTGGGCATTCTTAGAGGAGATCCTGCATGTATATAAGTCTGGTAACCAGCCGCGACCGAAGCCTCCCACGGCCCACGACACCAGACGGTTCTAACTCACACGTACACCTATCCCGCTACTACGACACCTACTCAGCTTCCCTGAGTGATTGTTATTAAGGAAATTAGGTGACCTGCGCGAACAGTTCCTGAACACACGGTCCTAGCGAATGAGTAGCTTGGACTTGCTTGATTCCCGCGCATTGTATCTTTCTTCTGTTATTTGTAATGTTTTGAATTCTGATTCATTGGAAGTTATTTTATAATTTTGCATCTGTATCTATACTGAAATTTGTAGGAATTATAATTATTTTTTAATCACAAAATTAATGATTAAAAGTGTAAGAAATAAAGACCTGGATTTTAAAGAATTTTCAGAAGTGGGATAATTTACTTATTTATTATACTCGTCAGTGGTACCTACCTCAAACCGTGTCCCCAACGTTAACTTACTGAACTACCCTGGACAGGGAGGACGGCGCAATAAAATGTCGCCAGTTTATCAATGCCAAAAATGCTTGTTTTGCCACCAACAATAAGGCCACGCTGTAATTCGCTCAGCAGCCACCTATAGACCTTTGATGGCGCTACTGTTTGCTTGTACGAAAAAGGTTTACGTAAATCTTTGAGATGCCCATATCCTGAGATTTTTTATCAGTAACTTAACTTCAGCTGTAGCCATAATATGACTTATTTTTTCTATTTCTAAGATTGCTTTTGGTTCGCTTGTGGAGCGAAATGTAATGACATTTCCGACCGCAAAATAGAATGCGTGATGTCCGCGCACACAACTGTCATTCAACAAATGTCATCATTTTTTTTTAATTACGTTCCATAGACGTACCAAAAAGCAACCTTGGCACATAGAGCCTTGGCAATGGAACTCGTATGACTACAGCTGCTCCAATGCTTAGAGACGTATTGGTCATATAGTTTCGGAGGTTTGCTTGCAAGCGGTTGACCGTTGTGTGTGGCCGTGTGTCTCCAGCACCAGTTATCACAGTAACTGGACGAGCTAAGCGGGTGCAGTATTGACTGAGCATGCGAGGTGTGAACTAGAAAATATTAAAAAAAAAAAACAAACACAAAAATAATAATGTATAAAACCTTCGCGTCACACCATCCCGCGTCAGTTGTTTTCCGAATTTACAACAGTGTACAATGCACATAGACAAATTATGCTAAATTAAAAAAGAATAGAAATAATAGACATTTGAATTTTAGTAACAATAACAATAAGGCCTATTTTAAGTGTTTTTATAGTAATCATAATTTATTTTTAAATAAAAAAAACTACAGATAATTAAGAAAAATGTGGGTGAACACAGTGATTCTATTTGCCGCCATAACCGGTATGTTTTTTTTTCAGTCTTAATTACTGTAATGAACATAAATCACAAGTTTATTAGGTACCTACGATCTAGTTAAAATATTTATTGTTTCCTGTGCCTTTTACTCTACGGGATTTGTATTATATTTTGGTTTTACTCAAATCCCACGGGAATCGCCTCTGTTTCCCAGAAAAAAATTTACCAGTTTCACTCTTCAACACCCCTAGTCATCAGGACAGATTTGAAAATAATCTGTGTGGTCCAATATGCACACATGATGCACCACACATAATTCTTCCACCAATTTTTTTGACGCACGTTTCGTCCCGACACTGGGACATCTTCAGGAGATTTTTACTTCACAATGCGAAATCGTAGAGTCACTTTCTACTTTGGACTAAACAAATTCTTATTAATTTAGTAGCGGATTATGTCAAAATGGATTTCTGCAAAAATACGCCATCTTCATTGCAATACCTCTAGATCGTGCGATACGCAAAAAAATAGGAAAGAAATTAAAAAATGTATGAAAATAACCGCTAAATTGGTCACGTAATCTTTAAAACTTCTTTCGAAAGCGATGCAGTAGTAATCATAGTAACACATAAAATGGCTAGAACTACATGCCTATAAGGGGATTTGGTTCAAGTAGCCTGCGAAATTAAAATTTAATTTTGTTATTCACAAATAGTATACTGATTATATTGTAATCAATGAGTTTTGCGAGCATAACGTTTATGCAACTACAAGCTTTTAGTAAAAAATTTCGCGCCCGGATGATATCCATTCACCTTAAGTGGAAATGTGGTCAGAGAGACTTTTAAACATTAGGTATTTTAGAAAACTATTGCTGTCGCTCTGCGACGTTGCCGTGTCCGGTCCGGCAGCCCTATCCATGTGTGTGTAAGTTGACAAAGTGTGCGTGTCCGCGATGCGCGTTGCCGCTCCGCAGTCCGCACTCGTTCCTGCTATTTTCTGGTGTTCGCATCATTCTTTACTTACGCATTGACGAAAAGTGATTGATCTCTAATGGTTTTGGCTTGTTTATTGGAATTGTTCTCCCTGCTACGCTATTATATTGAATCGTGAGCGTGGCAGCAATTCAAAGTACTTACTGCAAGAAAAAGCAGCAGTACCTACTTAAACTCCGAAAGTATTAGTATTGAAAAAGAAACTTCCTGACTGAGTGACTGACATATTATCAACACACAACCCAAACCGCTGGGTCTAGAGACTCTAAATTTGGCACACAGGTTCTTTATGAGGTCTAGAGGTGCACTAAGAAAAGGATTTTCAAAATTCATTCCCTAATTGGGTGTGCATCGGGGCTCCAAATTTTGTATTTTACCAAGCTTAAATACTCCTTCACGCCGCAACCATTAAACCCATTTGGCTCAAATTTGGAAAGGACTGTATATAAACTGTATCCTGGAATAACACATAAGCTACTTTTTATGCCGAAAAATCCATGGCTCCTTCGGGAACAGTAAAAAACAGATATTCAACCGGATGAAACACTCTTTCACGGCGTAACTACAAAACAGATTTGGCTGAAATTTAGCACGGAGATAGATTTTATTCTGGATTAATACAAAAGCTACTTTTTATCCCGAAAAATTCATGGTTTCTATGATAGAAGTGAAAGACAAATATCCACGCAGAAAAAATATTCCTTCACGCCGTAATGACTGAACTGATTTGGCTGAAATGCGGAATGAAGATAGATTATATCCCGGATTAATGAAAAAGCTACTTTTTATCCCGAAAAAATCCATGGTTTCCGCGGGAATACTCAAAAACAGATATTCACGCAGGAAAATATTATTTCACGCTGTAATTACTGTACTGATGCGACTGAAATTCGGAAAAGAGATAGATTTTATCCCGAATTAATACATAGGCTACTTTTTATCCCGGAAAACTCAATGGCTTCTATGATAGTAGTATAAAACAAAAATTTCTCGCGGTAAAATATTCCTTCATAGCGTAATAACTAAACTGATTTGAAATTTGGAAAAAAGAAAGATTTTACACTGGTATAACAAATCGGCTACTATTTATCCCGGAAAAATTCATAGTTTCTAAAATAATAGTGAAAATCACATATTCATGCGAGAGAAATACTACTTCGCGCCGTAACTACTGAACCGATTTGGCTGAAATTTGGAATGTAGAAAGATTATATCCTAGAGTAATAACATCAACTACTTTTTTCTCAGGGAAATCTATTGTTTCTATGCATTTTCTTTGATAATAGTAAAAAAAAGGTCAAGAGAGAGTTGGGCTTGTGCACTGAGGGTTCCGTACCATCACGACCCATTCTCTATACTATTAAAGTAAACTTAACACTCGTGCCCACTTAATCAAAAACGAGCATAAATATCACGTTTGTTGTATGGGAGCCCCCTTAATTTTTTATTTTATTTTAATTTAATTATTTATTTCTACAGTAAGCATATAACTAAATATTTTGTGAAAATTTGATGCGTTTACCTGTTAGCGTTATCAAGGTCGAGCAAAAACAAGCAAAAAAATCACGTTGTATGGGAGCCCCCTTAATATTTAATTCCATTTTTTAGTATTTGTTGTTAGCGGCAACGAAAATACATCATCTATGATAATTTCAAGTCTGTAGCTATCACGATTCAAGAAATACAACCTAGTGACAGACGGATGGACGGACAGCGATCAGAAGTCTCGCTAATAGGGTTCCTTTTTTACCCTTTGGGTACGGAACCCTAAAAACAGATATTCATGGATCTATTTATATAACATATAAACTTTCAACTTTATTATATTACTATGATGGTACGGAACCCTACGTACGCAAGTCCGTCTCGCACTTGGCCAGTTTTTTATAGACACGACATACGGACACACAACAAAGTGATTCCTATAGGGTTCCTTTTTCCTTTTTAAGATACAGTACCCTGAAAATGTAAATGCTTTTATCGATAGCTGTTAACAACACTAGTTTATCGATATTATTATCAACTACTACGCATCACTTCAATCTGTGTACGTATGATCAGACCGTCCCGCGTCCCCGCCCGCAAATTCGTGCAATAAGGACAACTGCAGATCCGACACAATAGGCCCTTGTAAAATGTTATATTTCGGGGTTTTGTTCTCGACTATTTCCTCCTCCAAAACTGGACCAATTTAAAAGATATTTCGTAAACTGAATATAGAGAATATAATTATACTGTGTCGCTATGTTTTTCTTTTTTCGGTAATAGTTGTCAAATTCGTACACTAGGCATCTGTTAACAGCGAGTCTAAATAGGCAATTTTGAGCATTTTCTAAGGCTTCTAGTGCTTATAAAGATAATGTATTATCAAAAAAGAAAACATAGAAACATAGAAAAGATTGATATTTATTTTACTGTAAAAAATCATTGCTTTAAGTTCATAAACCAGAAAGAAAACAGACGAGAACGTTTGTATGAAGAAAAGACCACTATCGTTTCCTCTTAAGAGTCCTGTGAACTACGATGTCTCCATTCATTCAAAATACCAAATCATTTGTAATTCGATCATGTTGTGGTGTTATTCGGATTCATATAGTAATAATTTATGCTCCTGGCCATATTTGGTTCGGAAATACTTCTTTAAAACGAAATAAAAATCAAGTTTGATCAAAATTTTTATAACTTTGGTCGAGTTCCGTAAATACTAAAAATTATGAATGAAAACTTGTAACTTTCTTTATTAACTGGTGTTTTTCTTTAGCTGGACAATAAAAACTGTGCTCCTGAACTAATGCGACGTGAGATAGTGTTGTTTTTATTACAAAACAAATAAGCAGAAAACATGTCCTCTTCGACATACAAATAAGTTAATATGTTTACAATTTCGTTTAACAAAAGTATTTAGAAACCATATGCCCAGGAGCATAGATATTACTATATCAGCCAGAATAGCTACACAACATGATCGAAATTTGCACGAATTACAAATGATTTAGGTATTACTTTCTTTTTATATTCATACGCCATAGGGCAGAATGTACAAGGATATTAATTGTGTTATTGTGACCACCTAATGTACCTACATTCTTATGAATAAATGAAATTTATTTATTTATTACGAATGTATGGGAGAAATCGTGGGTAAGCAGACTCTTAACTCTCTAGGCGATGAGCGCTCGTAGTCGTAGTAGTAGTAGGTAATAGTTATAATATAATGACTAAATAAAAAATTATCACATCCATAAATACTTAGTAAATGGTTTTCTTCAGATAGCTATAAATAGCTGCACCTTTTTAGGTTCAATATGCAACATCGATCTTTTATTATGTAGGGCCGACATTTTTGTGCATCGATTCAAATTATGCATAGGTATTTAAGATTAGCTTCTTATCCTTTTTCTTCATATTTTGATATCGAAGATACATTCAGTTTAATGTTTTAACAGTGATGGGTAGCTACTTAGAACAATAATAAAATTAGCGAGCGATTTATAAAGTAACTAGGTGTTGCCCGTGGCTCCGCCCGCGTGAATTTCGGTTTTTCGCTAATCCCATGGGATTTTTCCGGGATAAAAAGTAGTTGTTTTAATCTGAGTTTCGTACCAAATTGGTAAAAATGGAAGCGTTACGGTGCGACTTCATCCGTCTGTCTATTGTCTATCTGTTTTTGTCATGAAAACCTCACTAACAGAGACTGGCGTACTCCAAGACTTCTCTTTCGCGATTATAGCTTACAACTAAAGACCTGCAACGCCGTGGTTAACCTATTTGTTGACCTGCGCCACCAAACAGATAACTAACATAGTCTAAGGCCCGGTTTCCACCAAAGCGGAGCTGTGTTTGTCCTCTCCTCCCAGTTTCGGAGATGTCAAAATGACGGTAGGTTACTGAAACACAACTCCGCTCCGCTGCGCTTTCTCTTACTCCTTTATAATCAAAAATAAATAAACAGCAACAGCAATTTTTATAACAATTCCATAGTATTATAATTATGATAAGAAACATGTTTCTTAGCCATAAAAACTTAAATTATTACGTAAGTAGGTATCTGCTACTTCTTGAAAAAAAGGTCAAGAAAATATTTTATTTTCATATTATAGTGATTTTTACCGGAATAACTTTTGTACTTACCTAATAAAATAAGAATAACGAGTTTTTTTACTCTTATAAAGATGTGAGAAAAATCATATTAAACGACGTTTCAAATATATACCTATTCACGGAATATTTAGATATAACTAGCAGTGCCCGCGGACTCCGTTCCGCGTTAGAAATATTTTTTGTCCCACCCCGTTTGTCCCATGTTACCCACAGTCCCTTCCCCCACAGCGCCTGAACGTGACGCAATTAAAATATTGATTTGTAGTACATGCTATGTATCAGAGATGGCGCTGTATGTGAAAAAGATTTTCCCGCTTTTCTGTTGAAATTTTTCCTGAATTTTTCTTTGCTATAAACCTCACGGAGCCCGAGACCTTTCCAACGAATACAAAACCGTGGAAATCGGTTCGTGCGTTCTGGAATTATAGCGTCAGGAAGGAAAACCCGACTTATTTTTATATAGTAGGTAGAGTAGATATATTTATACTTTAAAATTAAATAGTTAAATTAAGTTTTAGAAAAATATTTAAGGGTGCTCCCATACAATAAATGTGATTTTTTGCTGGTTTTTAAATTTTTTGGTGGGTGGGAGGGAGGTGTTTTGGTTGGAATTGGTGATGGTATGCGAGCCCGACTCGCACTTGGCCAATTATTTTTATTGGGATGATATTTTTTTTAACGAAACATGTGTCAGCAGTTTTATAAGGCATCTTTCTCTAGAAGACTTTAGGAATTTTCATATTTCTCTACGATTTCGCATTGTGAAGTCAACATCTCCTGAGGATGTCCCGGTGTCGGGACGAAACGTGCGTCGAAGAAAGTGATAGAAAATTGTGTGTGGTGTTTCATGTGGAAGGTGTTCCTGCATATTGCACCATACAGAATCAGAACAGAACCATACAGAATAACGCCTGCTTCCATTCAATATTTTCATATATTTACCTAAACCTGATGGATTCCAAAGATTATACCGTTCTTTAATAATATTGCAAGAATATGGTGACCTTGTTCTGATGCTGTACCTGTGCCATTTTTAAAGAGTATTGGGTTTTTTTGAAAAAAAAAATCAGATTGAGTTTTCAAACAAATTATGTAAAAAAAAGTTATTGTGTTTTACATCACACATGGTGTTCGGCTGTGCAGTTGCACCGCCTGATCCGTCGGACTCAACCAATCAACTGACTTTTACCGAAAAGCAAAAGTTAAATATGGCGATCTGACCCTTATCACGATACATACGGATCAGATAGGTACTTTTCAGTAAAAGTCAGTCAGTCAGTCAGTCAGTAATTCAGGGCAAATCATTTTATATTAAGTTATAGATTGTTGATTAAATTTTAAATTGATATAACATATTTTGTGATATGTTCCCATACATCGGCTGTCGTTTACGCAAGAGTAAATCGTGTCATACAATATTGGCCAGCGCAATTCTATTCTTTGTGCTCGGAATGAAAAAGACTTGAATAGATACCATGTTATCACAATAGAGAACTGAGTGAACTCGCAGTCCGCTCGTCGGCAGTTCCTTTCAGATGATTGACGTCCATTGCTGGATGTACACCTCAGCTCAGGGCAACTTCAACCAGCGGAATCACGTACCTATCACATAATGTACTGAATCCACTTCTTTATTATCAAGGACAGATTAATTTTAATCTTCTTAATTCTTAATAATATTAAAAATGCGAAAGAAACTCTATTTGTCTGTCTGTCTGTTATACGCTTTCACATCTCATTCATGCCTCAACCGCTGAATCAATCTTGATGAATTTTTTTAAACAGATAGACTAAAGCTTGGGAAATAGGGCATAGGCTACTTTTTATCCCTAGAGAATACCATGGTTCCCGTTGGATTTTAAAGAATCCAAAAAAGCCTTCTATAGCAATATATTATATCTATAGATATAGGTAGGCACTATTACGTATAGCAAAATTTTGATCGAAATTATGATCGGATTACAAATGATATCGGTATTACGAATGTATGGAGACATCGTAGGTATTATAACCGGACTCTTAATATTAAGGTAAAACGACACAATATAAGCCTTAATCCAATATTAGGAATTCCTCTGCAAAATTTCCTTATGTAAGAAAATGTCAGCATGTTAATTTGGTACTTATGTTTGCTACAAATCAAAATTCGTTTATTCTACTTATCTCAAAGAATTTACAAAAGCTTATCTGATGCCGAGAAGGGATGGCTTCTTGACTCTTTCATGTTAAATATTATCAAAATAGACATATACCCACGACCCGGAGACAGGCGCAAAAAAATGTCGGCAAAAATGTATACTGGTGTCAAAAATGTTTGTTTTGACACCAAAGGCGTCAGTAGTAACATCAGTGGCAGTGGTCAGAGACAAAAGACGTTTGTTGTATGGAAGCCCCCCTGTTTGCGCTTTACGCTAGCATTCCGGTTTATGCTAGGCCTATCGCGTCGACGGCCTGCACGCCCCTCTCCCGCGAGCGGTTTGCGACCAGCGCGCGCGCGCCCCGGCGGCGTTCGCTCGCCCTGTCCGGTGCAAATTCCCGACGGAGTCGGTCGGTGTGTGTGCCGCGTTCGCCCGCGTAAAGTCGCCCGCCACGCCGCATCGCGCTGTCTTATTATTTGTGAGGAGCTATTTATCGCGTACCATTTTGTTCCGCGTCGCCCGCGTGTTGTTTGCCGGCCACGCCGCCACTCCGAGTCCGTTTCTACAAGCCGACTGAAAAAATCCGCGTTGCCCGCGTGAAATTTGCCGGCCACGCCCGTGTCGTTTAGTTTACGAGCCCCGATTGATTGAGTTCCTTAGTTTGCCGTGTTGGCCGCCGCGTCCTTCTAACGCTGTGGCCCATTTTACTATCAGGAACACTGTTTTTTGTGCTCACGTGCCACCGGGACACCTCGCCGCCGCGGACTCACTTCGCTACCCGCGATTTCGTACCGCCGCCGCGAAAGATCCCTCAAGAAAGGGAGAGTGTGTTCCTATTTGCATTTAACACAGCAGGCACCACACACCACATTTCATCCTACACGAACACACTCCCCGGATTCCACGTGCTGGCTGTCTCCATGCGCCGGTAAGTACCTAGTAGTAAGTCACTCTGTGCCGCGGGATTAAACCCAGTGCAAATCGCCTATTTCTTTTTTGGCGGGCCCTTTTCGACCCGCCACCGCCGCTGCCTGTGGGAGTCCGCTGGCCTGCTCTGATGGGCCCGGCAGTTGCCCGCTGATTCATTGGCACAGGCGCGGTGCGTAATCATTTTTGGTAGCAGAGCGTGGTTTGTCTACACCTCGCTTTGCGTTTTGCTCTGGTTTTGCCCGCCGCGCCGTTCATTTTCTGCGCCGCTGGCATAAATCCCGCTTTCCGCCACGCGCCGCGTCGTTCGCCGCGCTGTTAGCGGAAATTCCGCAATCGCCGCCAGTTCCGCTGCGTTAACGCCGCGTTTCGGCCGCGTTCCGATTATTATAATTATAAGTTTAATCTTTATTTTAAGTTTTGCTTGCGTGCCGGTACCGCCCGCTCGCCGTAATTTAACACGCGTATCTACTACGGTCGCGCCGCTTTGTTCATTGCGACTACGGTACGACCGCGATACGACTTGTTTACTATTACTTTAATTTTATTAGTGCTTGCACTCGCGCCGCCCGCCGACTTGCCGGCCGCCTTTTCAATTTATTATTGTTGCTTTATTTTTACATTTTGTTTACATTTAATTTGTTAGAATGTCCGCGAACATAAAAAAGCTAGCTGTACAGATACAGTCTGAGCTTCGCTGGGCGACGTCCGCCGCGGGTTTGATAGGCCGCGAAGATAGATCCGCCGCCCTATTACACCGAGCGGACCAGGTGCGGACTCGGCAGGCCTCTGTGGAGCAGGCCTTCCAAGACCTGCTCACCCTCGGTCCCGAACAGGAGGTACTGAGGACGGCTCAGGCCGATTACGACCAGTTCTTCGAACTGTTGGACTCGGTGGTGGAGGCCGCCCATGGGATCCGGACCGCCGCTGATGAAAGGCGTCGAAGTGGCGCTTTTAGGGACTCCCCAGCCGACCGCCCACACAGCCGGCATTACTCGGGAAACTGCCCACGATCGAGCTGCCCAAATTCGGTGGGCAGCTTCAAGAGTGGATGGGCTTCCTGGCGTTATTTGACAGTCTGGTCCACGCCAGGAAGGACCTGTCCCCCACCCAGAAGCTGACATACTTACTGTCCTCGCTACAGGGCGAGGCCCTGGACGTGGTGTGGCACCTCGACCTCTCGGAGGAGAGCTACACCACGGCCCGGGAATTGCTGGCCAGGCGCTACGAAAATGTGCGCCGGTTGGCCGACGCACATGTAGCCCAGCTACTCGCCTTGCCCGCCGTCACCGGGGTGGCCGGCCTCAGAGAGGCCTTGCTAAACCCCTGCATTGTGGCCACCAACGCTCTCCGTCGATTGGATCTCCCCGTCGACCAGTGGTCCTTCTTGTTGTTGCACATAGTGCTCTCCCGCCTGCCGTCGGAGCTTAAGCTCCGCTTCGAGCAGCGCTTCGGAGGGGACGGTGCAACCTACCTGCCCCCTTTCTCCGACCTCCTGAAGTTTCTGGAGCAGGAGTGCCTCCAGGCCGATAACTCCGGAGTTACCGGCCCTCGAGTGGCCCCTGGGAGGTCCGAGCATGTCCGAGGGGGTGGGGCAAGGACTGGCCCTTCGGCGGGGACCGGCCCCAACCGGCGAGGCCGTGGAGCCGACGCCAGAGAGGGTCGCCGGGTGTCACAGTACAGCGGGGCTGTGGCCACGAAGCCCCCCCCCTGTGCCTATTGTCGGCACCCCGGCCACCAGGTCTCCTCGTGTCCGCACTTCCTGGCCAAACCGGTTGCGGCCCGGAGAGATTACGTGGCGACACGCCAGTGGTGCTTCTCGTGTCTGGGCCAGCATCTCGTGAGAGACTGCCCGCGCCAGCGGCCCTGCCCACATTGCGGCGGTGCCCATTCGGCCATCTTGTGCGCTAACCGGAGTGGTTCCGGTCGCCGGGACGTTGGGTCGCGCACCCCCCCCATGGGCGGGGGCGCTCGATCGCGCACCCCCCCCATGGGCGGGGGCGCTAGTCCTGGCCACCCGGCCAGTCCCGTTAGGCGTTCTCCGGTGGACCACCAACCTCCTAGTGGAGGTAGGGGTTCCGCCCCCCGGAGGAGGGCTTCACCCCCCCGCGTCACGGTCACATACCCCTCGCGTCATCACGACGGGGATATCGCGTCCGCCCCATTGGGCGTCGTCCCGCGTCGGTTCTCGCCGCCACTACACGAGTGGCCGCGACTGGAGCGCCATCCTCCCACCATAGGTCGAGGCGATCCCTACCGGGTGCCGGACGTTAGCCGCATGGTGCGGCCCCAAATGGGTGAACGGTCCCCTGCTGATTACCAGCGCCCTAGGGGCGGTGGGGCTTTACCCCCCCAGGGGGGGTCACACCCCCCTCGCATTTTTATGACGGGGGTCTGACGGCCGCTCAAATGAGCGTCGAACCGTCTAGGTTTTTGCCTCCCCTCCATGTGTGGACGCAACTGGAGCGCCATCCACCCGTGCTAGGTCGAGGCGCTCCCTACCACGCCCCGGATGCTAGCCGCATGGTGCGACCCCGGGTTGGTTATGCCGGATGGTCCCCACGTTGGGTACCCTCCCCCTCTCTAGCAGCGCCCCAGCCGGAGTACCCCCGTCAGTGGGCTCCCGCTGGTGAAGGCGCGTCGCGCTAGGTGTCCGCCACCCTAGCTGCCACCTAGCCACCTCCCCTGAGACTTTGGATCTACAGCAGTCAGTATGCCAGACCATACTTTGTCGACTGCCTCAGGGAGGTTAGGGTCTCAGGCTACAGGAGTGGCTCTCCCTTGTGGCCTCACTTCCGAATGTTAATCGGATTTCGATGCCTCGTTGCTTCCTACCGCCCGGAAGGTGCCACGCCAGTCTCCACGGCTTTTGTGATGCGTCCGAAAAGGGGTACGCAGCCGTGGTCTATTTGCGGACTGTCAGTGACACCGGCGAGGTCGCAACCCACCTTGTCTTGGCGAAAAGTAAAGTGGCCCCAATTCGGTCACGCTTGACGATACCCAAATTGGAGTTGTCTGGAGCCGCTCTTTTGGTGCGCCTTCTCAACCATGTGCGTACGTCCCTCCTATCGATCGTTGACCTGACGGACGTGTACGCCTGGTCGGACAGCGAAATTGTCCTTTGTTGGTTGCGAGCCGCTCCCCACAACTTGGAAGTCTTTGTTGCCAACCGGGTTTCCCAAATCCAGAATTCGGAAACCCCGTTGACCTGGAGACATGTGCCAGGGGACCTGAACCCTGCAGATTGTGCTTCCCGCGGATGTGAAGCTTCCGACCTTGTCAACCACTCTCTTTGGTGGGGCCCTGACTGGCTGACTCGGAATGAGTCCGCCTGGCCTCAGAGTAGGTTCTCCGAGCCCGATGTGTTACCTGGCTTGCGAGTCGGAGTTGTGGAAGATAAGCCAGCCAATTCGCTGAGCTATCTTCAGGAACGCTTCAGTTCCCTTGATAAATTGATTGGGGTGACGGCTTGGATTCAGCGCTTCACCCACAACGCTCGGAACCCACGCGACAAAATGTCGAACCCGGTCTTGTCGCCCCTGGAGAGACAGGAGGCCCGGACCTTTTGGATACGTTTGGTTCAACTGGAGCATTTTGAGTCCGCTATTGAGACACTGAAGCGAGGTTTACCTTTGAAGGGCACGCTCGCCCGCTTAAACCTCTTTCTGGATGACACCGGATTGATACGCGTTGGTGGACGCCTCCGGAATTCTGACTTACCCTATGGGGCACGTCATCCCTTATTGCTTCCGAACAATAGCGCTTTTGTAAAATTGTTGGTGACGCATTACCACGTCAAAAATGCCCACGCTGGCTGCAACGCCCTTTCGGCCATATTGCAGCGCGAATTTTGGATTTTATCGGGACGACGCTCCATCCGAAGCGTCATTTTTAAGTGCATTCCGTGCTACCGCCTGAAGGCCAGCACCATGCAGCCCATTATGGGGGACCTCCCCACCGACCGTGTCGTGGCCTCGCGCCCTTTTTCGGCGGTCGGGACGGATTTTGCGGGGCCGTTCTTCGTCAAGAGCTCCAGCCTCCGCAATGCTCGTTCCCTCAAGGCCTACCTTTGCGTTTTTGTTTGCCTGGCTACCAAGGCCGTACACTTAGAACTGGTGAGTGCCCTCAGCACCGAAGCCTTTGTAGCCACGCTAGGCCGCTTCGTTTCACGCCGAGGTTATCCGCACCTGATCCGATCGGATTGTGGGACCAACTATAAGGGTGCCGATAGACATTTGAAGGAAGTCGTCCAGTTTTTGAATGAAAATAAGATAGGCCTCGGCACGGCAATGTCCAAGATGGGGATAACTTGGACCTTTGACCCGCCAGCTTGTCCCCACTGGGGCGGGATCTTTGAAGCCGTCGTCAAGGTCTCAAAGACGCATCTCCGACGCGTGATAGGTGAAACCATTTTGACATTTGAAGAGCTCGCTACCGTTTTTTGTAAGATTGAGGCTGTACTCAATTCCCGGCCACTCTGCCCCTTATCGTCCGATCCCAATGACCTGGAAGTTTTAACCCCCGGTCATTTCTTAATTGGTGAACCCCTTAACGCCCTGCCCGAGTACCCCTTCAGGGACGTGAAGGTCTCACGGTTGTCTCGTTTCGAATTGCTACAGCAGATGACCCAAAATTTCTGGCATCGTTGGAATTTAGAATATTTGCATCTTTTGCAGCAGCGCGTTAAGTGGTCAGACAAGACCGACCCACCTAAGGTTGGTGATCTTGTCCTAGTTAAGGAGTCTAATTTGTTGCCTTTGTGCTGGCGTCGTGGACGCATTCTTAAATTGATATATGGATCCGATGGGGTTCCCAGAGTTGCCGAGGTAATGGTCGGAGATTCGGTTTTGCAGCGAGCCGTCTCTTCCTTATCCCGCTTGCCCATTGGTTAGTGGACCCCAAATCCTTGGGTCCACTGGCGGGGGTGTTTGCGCTTTACGCTAGCATTCCGGTTTATGCTAGGCCTATCGCGTCGACGGCCTGCACGCCCCTCTCCCGCGAGCGGTTTGCGACCAGCGCGCGCGCGCCCCGGCGGCGTTCGCTCGCCCTGTCCGGTGCAAATTCCCGACGGAGTCGGTCGGTGTGTGTGCCGCGTTCGCCCGCGTAAAGTCGCCCGCCACGCCGCATCGCGCTGTCTTATTATTTGTGAGGAGCTATTTATCGCGTACCATTTTGTTCCGCGTCGCCCGCGTGTTGTTTGCCGGCCACGCCGCCACTCCGAGTCCGTTTCTACAAGCCGACTGAAAAAATCCGCGTTGCCCGCGTGAAATTTGCCGGCCACGCCCGTGTCGTTTAGTTTACGAGCCCCGATTGATTGAGTTCCTTAGTTTGCCGTGTTGGCCGCCGCGTCCTTCTAACGCTGCGGCCCATTTTACTATCAGGAACACTGTTTTTTGTGCTCACGTGCCACCGGGACACCTCGCCGCCGCGGACTCACTTCGCTACCCGCGATTTCGTACCGCCGCCGCGAAAGATCCCTCAAGAAAGGGAGAGTGTGTTCCTATTTGCATTTAACACAGCAGGCACCACACACCACATTTCATCCTACACGAACACACTCCCCGGATTCCACGTGCTGGCTGTCTCCATGCGCCGGTAAGTACCTAGTAGTAAGTCACTCTGTGCCACGGGATTAAACCCAGTGCAAATCGCCTATTTCTTTTTTGGCGGGCCCTTTTCGACCCGCCACCGCCGCTGCCTGTGGGAGTCCGCTGGCCTGCTCTGATGGGCCCGGCAGTTGCCCGCTGATTCATTGGCACAGGCGCGGTGCGTAATCACCCCCTTAACACGTTTCCTGTCCGCTGAACCACATATGGCTCAAAAACTTGCGTGTTTTATACACTAATACGTTCCTGAGCCATATGTGTGTCAGGGGAAGCATACAGTTTCTATGGCTAATATTTTTACAGGGCGCGCCGGTACTTTTACAATATTTGCATGGGACTTGCTAAGACGATCATATAGTAAAGAATACCTACTTCCAGCAGTTTTTTTTTATTTTTTTATTTACTTGTGTTTTCTTCTGACAACATAACAACAGTATTTTGCAAAAAGTCCGTTGAGCTTGCGGCTTAAATTTTTGTTTTGTTTGGGACAGTGAACGTGTTAAATAATTATTATGTTCTTTAGTTGTTGCTAGGTATGCACAATTACAGAGAGACATAATCTGTAAAAATTTCAACAGTAATAACCTTTCGGTACGGAACTCTCAAAATGGATATCTTTTATACATATAAAATTCGAGAAATTTCCAAAGTACTTAGGTATCCATCAAGAAGCCGGCAAGCCGTCAATAAAGATTTATTATTATCGCATTGATTGCATCAAAGCTTAACAGTTTGTCCACTGAACATGTCTAGATTTCTGTTATCAATGACACGTACTTATAAAAATTTGCAATCTACAAATCTGTCACCACGTCAGAGAATCTGAAATGCGAAATACTTATTAGGCACTCCACGTTTCTGTTGCATACCGCTAAGGTGTGGAACACCCTTCCAGCTTCTGTGTTCCCAGCCAAGTACAACCTGAGTGCCTTCAAGAGAAGAGTGAATAGGCATTTTCTAGGCGAGCGCGCTCCATCCTAGACCTCATCATTTCTATTCATCAGATATGATTGTAGTCAAGCGCAAGCCTATCCATAATAAAAAACTCGTCCCACTGCGAAGAGGAAGCGATAAACTGTCGACTATCTCGCCTTAGAAAGTTTGGTAAAGAAATAAGTGTAGCCACTCGTGGTACCAATATTAACAGATTAGCGCCAGCTCCGGGAATTCTCATGGGATTCTTATTGGGAAATTCTCAAAATCCTTCCTTTTCCCTTGTCTATAATCACCTTATAGTCCTGTGAACTACTAAGTCTCCCTTACATTCGTAATACCAAAATCTTATGTAATTCGTGCATATTTCGGTGTTATTCGGATTCATATAATAATAATCTATGCTCCTGGCCATGATCGAAATTTGCATTTTGATTGATTTGGTATTTTGAATGAATGGAGACATCGTAGTTCACAGGACTCAGGAGCCTAAATCATTTTCACTTTGTCTCTAACGAAACCTGTGTTTGGATTTTCATGGTAGGAAAATTTTAAACCTAATATACATTTGTATTTTAAACAGAACAAAACTGGAAAAGCGCAAGACAAGCTTGAACACTGAGGGTTCTGTCGTGTGTCGTGTGGCGATTTGTGCGTCTTTTGAGCTCATTTTAATTTTTCTACGAATTATTATTTCCTTTATTAGTGCTATAAGAAATTACTTCTTGGCTTTAATGTTTTTGGAGAGCGAGAAAAACTCTATTGGTTTGCGTTTTCGAATAAGACTTTAAAGTAGTTTTGGATTGGGTTGACATACTCGAACTTTACTTTCGAGATGATCTTTATACCAGCTATGCTATTCTACAAAATGAAATAGCTGCCAAACATCTGCCAACCCGGATATGGCATGCAAAATTGTACTCTATTACAACTGACAAATTCATAGATGCAGAGATGTACGCTCGTCGCTGTTTTGCAGAATAGCACGGCTGGAAGAGAACATTAATTTCAATGTTCTCTTCCAGGTATTCAACTTAATAGTCGTTTTCGCTCCTGAAAAAAAAAGAAAAAGTAGGTACTTTAACTTCCGGACAGACGGACTACGAAATGATCCTACGTAGTTTCGTTTCCGTGTTTCAAGGTACGGAACTCTAAAAAAAGAAGTCACACACTCAGTCAATACCTACATAGCAAATACCATTTTCGTAAGTTTTAAAGTCACCGTACCGTTACGCTAAGTCGCTTCACAGCATCAGATATGGTTGGTACCTACTTACTTTAATAAATTGGTGTTACCTGAAATAATTTATTGTTGATAATATTTTTAAATTAGATACTTATTTTGTTGAAAATACTGAGTTTTAAAATTTAATCTTATGATTTTCGCTTGCTCTACATCCCAAAAAAATCTACTGCGACAGATAAACGGATGATACCTAATGGTTGCATTTTTACCATTTTATTAAGGAATCCTAAATTGTGTTTTATCTATAACTTATATTTTAATATAATTTAAGACATTGCGTACAGGAAATATAAAAGTTGCAGGAATAGTTTAAAAATTTATAGGTATAACGTATTACTTAAGCACGTTTGTTTATTATTTTTTCTTACATTATACTTATGCATGCCTTTAGTTATAAATTTGATATAAGTATATGTACGTTTATTGTCTATAGCCCATTTTTAACGCTCCTTTCCCATCACTATATACATGTCCCTTCCCTATCTGTCACCCCCGTTCAATCACTTCCGCTAAAAACCGCCACCGTAAAAGGGCGCTTTGTGAATTGTGTGATTCGGATTGCTAATTCTTATAAGAAAATTAAGACTGTTCATCTCCACGGGCCCTGGACTATTATAATACTAAGTGATCTGTGCTATGAACCGAAGATCTGGCGATTCGCACCAAATAACAGTGAGTCCATTCCTTCAGCCCTACCTATTTACCTATCTCTATTCAATTATGTTTTTGTATTCTTACACTGGCAGTCAGAACTGGTTTCGCAGACAGTAATTATAGTAACCTCATATTAACAATCTACAGTCCAAATCAATTAAACATTTTGTTCCTTCGGCCGGACGCATGGCAATTTCACGTGCGTTGTAACCTGTTGAAATCAGTTTTAGCCGCCATTACAAAAGTTTTGGCAAATTCGGGGAAAAGTTAGTACTTATTAAAATTTAAAACACTTCACAAGGCATATTATATTACGGTATATGTGTATTATGTTGAATTTAGTTTATGGGACCCTCCTTATTTATATGGTTTAACATGTATACCTACTAACATTAGGTACATAACACGCCGCGCCGGTTACGCGAAGCTTTGTTTAGGTTGTACGGTTTACCTATCTCTAGAGATAGGATTTTTATAGCAAAGCTTAGCAATTTAGAGCATCGGATAAGCTCATGTTGTGGTATGTTATGTATTCAAATAGTATTTATTGGGTGTAACGCAATAATCGGAAATATTGTGTTAGTTCAGTAGGGCTTGTACAGTAGGTACCTATACAATAAGTAGGTACTTATATTCAATTGGTGAAGGGGTCTTTTAGGTTTGGTGGAAGTCAGTTTCCCTAATAAGTATTGGGTATAATTTTAAATTTATTAACTTATTAGGTAGTTTGGAATTATTATATTAAGGTTGTTTCACACTGGTATGCTTTAAGGACCACAAGATTTTGTTATTAATTTTTTGGATTCATGGTTATCCAAATTTAGCTTTTTTCTTAGTTGTACTTAGATCAAATTACTTTATTGATTAAAAATGGGTGGAAAAAAGCTAATAACAAAGGTCAAATATGAAATGGCAGTTTCAAATATAGAAACTATACATGCTCTCTCCCAGGTGGTACTGGATTCTAGTTCGGATGCTTTGTTATTTAAAACTCGGTGCTCTGATTTGGAGACACTGTTTCAGGATTTCCAGGAATTACATGTGCAGTTGGCGGCTGAGTCTGGGTCTGAATTTGACCACGAAAAACACTTGTTTAAATTCAAAGAAATAAGCAGTTTTTATTATATGTCAAAGGCTAAGTATGCCGAGCTATATAGTTCTTCGGAGTTGCCCAAGGCCAATGCCAATAATAATTCCCCGTCTAATCAGGGACATCATAAACCGAATTTATTATTACCAAAGGTGCAAATTCCAACGTTCAGTGGTCAGATTGAACAATATGAATATTTTATGGATTTGTTCTTAGCAATGGTCGGGAATGATGAAAACTTGTCGGATACTCAGAAAATTTATTATTTGTGTGGGGCTTTGAGTGGGGAGGCCAGGAGCTTGGTGCAACATTTATCTATAACAGGAGAAAACTATCCAGTGGTTCTTGATATTTTAAAGTCAAGATATGGTAACATTCGGTTGCAGGCTGATAAATTAATCCAAACTTTGATGTCTGCGTCTCCATCTAGCAAAAGTTTAAATTCCTTAAAATCCTTCTTAAACACTCTTATAGAAACCACTAAAGGGTTACAAAAGTTAAAATTCCCTATTGCTGAATGGTCTTATTTACTTTTATTCATAAATTTGAATAAATTAGATAACACAATGAAGAGACAGTTTGAGGATAAATTTGGTGGAGGGCAGGAGTTACCTACCTTTGACAATTTATTAACATTTTTAACCAAGGAGGTACAAATTTTGGAAACCACTGGTAGTTCAAAGAGCACAAACTCAGCCCATCAGCATAAAGTACATGTGGCAGTAAATTCAAATCAGAAACAGGCTCCAAAGTGTGTATGTTGCAACGGGTCACATTATTTAAATCTTTGTGACAAATTTATTGGAATGGATGTGCCATCGAGAAAGAGATTTCTTATAGAGCATAGGCTTTGTTTTCGGTGCTTGCATAAGCATAACATTAGTGATTGTAAAATTAAACATTTAGCATGTCAAAAATGTAATTCTAAAAGGCATAATGTTTTAATTCACTTGGATGAGATGACAGGAGGGACAAGTGTGGCTTCTACATCACGGGGAACCAACGTCCCGGTGGATGCTAAAGCAACTTTACTAAGTGAAAATAAATTGGAATCAGCAAAAGTTTTGCACACAGCTTCAGTGGATACTAGACATACAGTCTTATTATCAACAGCTGTGGTTAATATTATGGATAAATATGGAAATTACCAGGAAGCCCGAGCTTTGCTTGATTTAGGCAGTATGACTACTTTGGTCACCGAACGGTGTATTTCTCGGTTGGGTTTGCACGTTCAAAGGTCAAACTCAATTAATATTCAAGGGGTAGGTGGAAATAATTCACCTAGTTGTAAGGGTCAAGTTATACTGCGGATAACCCCTCGTCATGTCAACCAACCGATATTGGTAACTAAAGGTTTGGTTTTAAACAAGGTAACAGATGATCTTCCGAGTTGGTCATTGCCTTACAACTTAGCTGATTATTATCAAGGGTTACTGTTGGCTGATAGTCAATTTTATAAACGTGGAAAAATTGACCTGATTATTGGTGCCGATCTTCTTGGAGATATTTTCTTGGGCGGTGAAATTATTAAACCTAAAGATTTACCCTGGGCTATGAATACCATTTTTGGTTATATTTTGCAAGGTCCAGTTCAAGCTGATTGTGAACAAAAATTAAATGTTCAAGTTTATTTTACTAATACGGATGCCATATTAGAAAAATTTTGGGAAATTGAAGATGCACCTGTTCAATTGAAGGATCCTCTGAGTGAGGAATGTGAAAATCACTATCAGAGAACTCACCAACGTAACGAAATGGGAAGATATGTGCTGCGTTTACCCTTTCTGGATGATCGTCCCGAGCTGGGTGATTCTCAAAAACAGGCCCTCAAAAGATTTGGCTCAATGGAAAAGCGGCTGCTGTCTGACCACAAGTTACGGGAAAAATATGTGGAATTCATGCGCGATTACCGAGATTTAGGCCACATGGTTCCATTTAGTGGGAACTTGGAAGAACCTCATTATATTATCCCTCATCACGGCATTTTTAAGTCAGGATCCGACAAAATTCGTGTTGTTTTTGATGCAAGCTGTTCAACAAGCTGTTCAGCTTCATCATCAGCATCATCAGGTGTTTCCCTCAATGATTGCCTGCATTCAGGTCCCAAATTGCAGCATGATGTCATGCAGGTAATTTGTCAGTTTCGACTTCACAAAATTGCGTTTTCAACGGACATTCGTATGATGTACCGTATGATTGAAATTCATCATGAGGATCAGAGATACCAACTGATATATTGGCGAGGGTCGCATGAACAACCTTTACAGTTGTACGCTTTAACAACAGTTACTTATGGCATGAAGTGTAGTCCATATTTAGCCATCAGGACTTTACGTCAACTTGCCGAGGATAGAGGCAAGTTCACCTGGAGCCGAGCCTTACAATACAGATTTAGCTGATGCTGCTCAGGTGCTTCGGACTTCGGTATATATGGACGATATTTTAAGTGGTGCCTCTAATTTGGAAAAAGCTAAAGAATTAAAAGCAAATATAATCAAACTATTGTTGTTAGGTGGATTTGAGCTCCGGAAATGGGTGTCGAACGACAAACGGTTACTGGAAGGTATTCCTCCAGATCCATCAGGAGAAACCTCACATATTCACTAATGATGGTCCAGGATATATAAAGATTTTGGGAATCCAATGGAATCCTGTTGCAGATAATTTCACTTATCATATGACATTGGAAGATGACAAAAAATGGACAAAAGAGGTCCATATTATCGATTTTAGCCCGCATGTTTGATCCAATGGGGTGGATAACTCCGGTTATTTTACAGGGAAAGATTTTGCTGCAAGAGATATGGCAATTGAAACTAACTTGGGATGAGTCACCACCATCAGGGATTCTAAAAGAATGGGATGATATATTAAGAAATTTACCTGCGTTGGAGAATATTAAAATTGATCGGTTTGTTTTATCGGATGAAGTAGTCCATTGTTCATTGCATGGTTTCTCTGATGCTTCCGAGAAGGCATTCGGGGCTTCAGTGTTCCTACGAACAGTGGATAAGAGTGGCCAAACTAGAGTGTGCTTGATGATGGCCAAATCTAAGGTCGCTCCTATTAAAAACAAATTGACAATACCAAAATTGGAATTATCTGCTGCGGAATTGATGGTCAAACTATTAAAGTATGTTCGGGATTCGATTATGAATAAAATTGATATTCAGGAAATATTCGGCTGGTCTGATAGCACGATAGTGCTTTCATGGCTCAATTACCCACCTCATCGTCTTCAAACCTTTGAAGGCAATAGAGTGTTAAAGATTAATAATAGTGGATTGTCGATTAACTGGCGATATGTGCCTTCGGAAATAAACCCGGCTGATGTTGCTAGCCGTGGTTGCAGAGGTCATGAGCTTGACGCTCATAATTTGTGGTGGGGTCCATCATGGTTGCTTTCCGATCCCAATAACTGGCCAACTAATATTGCAAATAAAGCAGACGCATTACCAGGGTTGCGTAAAACCACGGACACCGCCGTGTCAGCTGTGACGGTGACACAAGATACGTCAATAGTATCGCGATACAGTTCATTATCAACGTTGGTTGCTGTGGTCGCTTATTGTAAACGGTTTGCTTTCAACTGTCGAAATCCGACAAGCCGAATTTCAGGCTCCTTAACGGTTCCAGAACGGAAACAAGCTTTACAGACCCTTGTAAAAGCAGTCCAGGCAGGAACTCCTTTTCAAAGGATATCCAATTGTTATTAAATAATCAAAGTTGTTCCACCGGCTTGCAAAGATTAAAACCTTTCATTGATGATTCTGGATTGCTTCGAGTTGGAGGTCGTCTCGAGCGATCAAGTTTGCCTTATGATGCGAAACACCCCATGGTGTTACCCAAGTCACACGCGTTGACGACCTTAATAATTATTCATCATCATCAGTTATATTGTCATGTTGGAGCAACAGCTCTTCAGGCCATTTTACAAAAAGAGTTCTGGATTATGTCCGCTCGTCAGGTCATTCGAAGTCATTTGCTTAAGTGTGTTAAGTGTTTTAAGATCAAAGCTAAGGCTGATGAGCCGTTCATGTCTGACTTACCCGCGGATCGGGTGACTGCTATGGGTCTGTTCCATACGGTACAAACAGATTTTGCGGGCCCTTTTCTGATTAAGACATCGCGTTTAAGAAATGCTAAGACTCTAAAAGAGTATTTATGCGTGTTTATTTGTTCGGCAACGAAAGCCGTACATTTAGAAATAGTCGAAGATTTATCCACGGAAGCTTTTTTAGCCGCCTTGTCCAGGTTCACGTCGAGGCGCGGACTACCACGGTTAATAAGATCCGATTGTGGGACAAATTATATCGGCAGCAGTAGACATCTGACAGAAGTTCAAAACTTTTTACGCAATAAAGATGTCCAGGATAAGTTGAACCACCAAGCTGGCCAACATGGAATTACCTGGAAATTCAATCCTCCGGCAGCCTCACATTTTGGTGGGCTTTTTGAGGCGGCCGTTAAATCAGCTAAAACTTTACTTAATCGGGTTATTGGGGCGCAAGTTTTAACTAAAGAAGAATTTTCCACCCTAATCGCTAAAATAGAAGCAGTTTTAAATTCCCGACCATTATGTCCGATTTCTAATGATCCCGAAAATTTGGACGTGCTAACACCGGCACATTTTATTATTGGCAGATCGCTTTTGGCCATGCCCGAATTTGAGTACTGGCAAATACCAGATTCCAGACTCAGCCGTTACCATCTTATACAGGCCATGTCCCAGAGGTTCTGGAAGCGATGGAGCACCGAGTACCTCCACACACCCTACAACTACGAACTAAGTGGACATCCACCACGGATCCGCCAAAAGTTGGCGATCTGGTTCTGATTAAAGAGGAAAACTTGTCTCCTTTAAAATGGAAGTTTGAGGAGAATTAAAGAATTGCTACCTGGGAGGGATAATGTTATCCGGGTGGTGAAACTACTAACGGCAACTGGTTTTCTCACAAGGCCAGTTGTGAAGATTTGCAGATTACCGTTAAATTAATGATGATAAAGGCTGTCTAGCCTTTCTCGGGGGGAGTATGTTTATTATTTTTTCTTACATTATACTTATGCATGCCTTTAGTTATAAATTTGATATAAGTATATGTACGTTTATTGTCTATAGCCCATTTTTAACGCTCCTTTCCCATCACTATATACATGTCCCTTCCCTATCTGTCACCCCCGTTCAATCACTTCCGCTAAAAACCGCCACCGTAAAAGGGCGCTTTGTGAATTGTGTGATTCGGATTGCTAATTCTTATAAGAAAATTAAGACTGTTCATCTCCACGGGCCCTGGACTATTATAATACTAAGTGATCTGTGCTATGAACCGAAGATCTGGCGATTCGCACCAAATAACAGTGAGTCCATTCCTTCAGCCCTACCTATTTACCTATCTCTATTCAATTATGTTTTTGTATTCTTACACTGGCAGTCAGAACTGGTTTCGCAGACAGTAATTATAGTAACCTCATATTAACAATCTACAGTCCAAATCAATTAAACAACGTTATACCTGTAAATTTAAAAAAATATATTCACAAAATTATTTAGAAGAAAATAATTTTGTGAATACATATATCGACATTTACCCAATTACACATAAAGTAGAGAGGCTAAATAAAGCATGCGCATAAAATATAAATTCATGGAGGTTCAAGAGGCCGCTCTCAACTTCAAAAGTACGTAAAAATACTTTATCTAAATTGGCAAACTCGAGCCGTTGCTACACAATTTTTCACGTACACTAGCATCCGCACACCATACAATTTCAAATTGATACACTCACATTACAAGAAAAAGTTGCAGCACTCACGGAGCTGTTGTTTTTAGGAAGGGCTCTATCTAGTCGGAGCGCGAGCAATGACCTATATTTTCAAAAGATAAATTTGGTAATACTCAAGTTATTCATGTCAAGCCATAGTCAAGTTTGCAACTGTAACTTTGAACTGTTTGTAATTAACTAAGTTAAATTGGATGTCCCGTTTAGCGCCGGCGTCCAGGAAATCGGGATATACCTAAATATGATTGATTATAATATTATTAACTTCATTCGATAAGTCGATATTAGCCATAGTGCCTCACGGTGGCTCAGTACGGTTAGGCAGGCTTTGTACACCTTTGAGAACAAAAACTTATCCGTGTTTCAGAATAATTTTGTTCAGTAAAGTTATTAAAATCATTGTCTCTTTGAACATTGCTGCGCTTGCGTGAATTTATCCTATATTTTTAAATTTTACCTGAGACAAGTTAGTACTTGACTGCTATCTCATTTGATGGTAAGTGATGATGCAGTCAAAGAAGTTATCGTACCAACATAGAAGGAGTAAGCAACTCACCCCTAACGGTTTCTACGCAGCATCGCGCCAAAACGCTTAATCACTTGGCAATGGCACTCTGCTGGTAAGATGGTAACTAACCACGGTCGAAGCCTCCCACCAGACCTGTCGCCAGTTTTATGATAAATTTTATTGATTTTTTATGTAATTTTAAGTGGCGGGAAATGAATCGGAGGTCGTCTAATACCACAAAAACCTTTGTTCACCAGTTTAGCCAGGGCTTAAAAAGTAGAGCTGCGAGCAAAAGCTTGTGAGTATTGTTATAGGTAATGGGGAAATTTTGTCGTGTCGTAAGGATTCTCTGTATTCATTTCCCTGGGGTGACCGGGAGCGTTTGGAATTAGATTTGTTGGTATTCAGTATTCGGCTTACGGAGAATAGGCACTCAGATATTAATGTAGATTTTGTGGAAAAGGGGAATGACTTTTTTGCCTTTACGCGAAAATGGTAAAGCCCTTTCATGAAAATGTTTGTCCTGTTTACGCGCGTCTCTTATCAGCAGCTGTAAAGGTATCCTATTTTTGGAATTGTTAATGGTACGAAATTCGGAAGAATGATATTTCTGATCGACATTTCAATCACATTACTCTAGTAACTTAGTCACTCTCACACATTGTTTAATTGATTTCCATTACCAATCCTAGATAATATAGTAGGTACGAGTAATATAGTCAGGGTTAAATTGTCCGACGGTCAGCTTCGGTCGTGGCTGGTCCACCACAGACGCATCTAGATACTGTAAAAAAACCCAGATATGTTAAGTTTTTAAGTTAATATCAAGGTCTAGTATTTTGTTAACCATAGTATTTCTCTTGTTACAGGTTTAACCAACGGAGACGACTGGTCCTATGACTGTAAGTGATCTGTATATTATTTAAGTAACTAGCAAACCCGGCGAATTCCGTTTCGCCACCAGATGGCTTCGTTTTATGTAACATTTATTATTTTTTTCTTTAATTTTTCCTGAATTTTCTTTGCTATAAACCTCACGGAGCCCGAGACATTTCCAACGAATGCAAAATCGTGGAAATAGGTTCGTGCTTTCTGGAGTTATAGCGTCAGGAAGGAAAACCCGACTTATTAGGGTTCCATACCAATTTGGTAAAAATGGAACCCTTATGGTGAGACTTTCTCCGTCCGTCCGTCCGTCCGTCCGTCCGTCCGTCTGTCACACTCGATTATTTCAGTAACTATTCAAACTATCGACTTGAAATTTAGAATAGTTATAAGAAATAGAGACGCGACGTCATAACAATCGTAAAAATTTGAAAATTGTTTTTATTTTTATTTAAAAAGGGGGGAAAACCGGGTCGATAAAATTTCAAAATGAGATAACAATATTGAGTGGGGTATCATATGAAAGGGCGTTACTTGTGTATTCCAAAACTAATTTTTATTTATTTTTATGCCTGATAGTTTTTGATTTATTGGGCAAACTGTCGAAAAAAATACCGTTCCCCCCCCCCTTATCTCCGAAGTATACCAATCAAAAAATCTGAAATAATTATGATCGATAGAAGTTAACGTATATTTTACAGGAAAAATAAAATCAACTCGCCGACTAAGCAAAAGTGATTCTTTCAATGTTTTACTTCTTTTATGGTATGGAACCCTCGGTGCGCGAGTCCGACTCGCACTTTGCCGGTTTTTTTTATATAGTAGAGATTATTTACTTAGTGCAAAAGTAAAAGGGAATTATGGACCCCAAGAACTTTATATTTAAAAAAAAAACGGGTCAGTGTGATAAGTATAAAAGAGCGTGTCTTAAGAGATTGGTAGCGAGAAAGATTTGTCTGAATGTTACAAAGACCATCCATTATCTTTTTGTGAATCAAAGTTTTTGTGCCACCGAGGCGTGAATGTATAAGTTTCTGTCCGTTTAATGCAGATGTGCGATTTTCAAAAAGATTTGCGAAACATTTTCGAACCTGATTGAATTGAATTGGTCTCTAAATACCAAGTTTACTAGCTTAGTGTGTCCAAAAATGTTTTAATTATTTTGATCTCCAGCGCTCTCGTTTGAGTGTCTCGTTTTGACGACCTCCGTGGCGCAGGGGTCGCGGGTTCGATTCCCGCCACGGGCCACTTTGGAATTTTATAATTTCTAAATTGGCTCAGGTTTGGTCTGGTGGGAGACTTTGACCGTGGCTAGTTACCACCCTACCAGCAAAGACGTACCGCCAAGCGATTTAGCGTTCCGGTACGATGCTGTGTAGAAACCGTTGGGGTGACTTCGACTGCATCATCACTTACCATCAGGTGAGATCGCAGTCAAGTACTAACTTGTATAGCGTAAAAAAAAAAAGTGCTTCGTGGCAATGGCGTTCAGTACTTAATAAAACTAATTAGCGGTCAACAGCATTATCATTGTTTTTGGTAAATAAACGTCAACAAATCCTTCCCAACAGTCGAGACAAAATGGCCGGGAGTGTGCACGACGGGCTACCAGCAGTCACCCATCAACATAATGTCCCGGAGTGCCATCGTGGACAAATACGACGCTCACATCAAGGGCCCTCTGGTCTTCCGAGGCTACGGGAGCGTCAACGCGTCGGCTGTCAACAACGGGCATACGTGTGAGTACCTGAACATAAAGTGCGACAAGGCTATTTTGGCGCGTGGCCAAAGTCTGAACTAACGCCGCTATCTTGTGCTACTGTTTGATAGTTCGCTCTGTCAGTATATCACTATTGTATGTTATGTTGTTTTTGCCTACTATTAATTATTTTAAACTAAAATTGAAGTAAAATTGAGGAGATTTTATTTTATGGCTGCCTTTGTTTTGCAACAGCGCCCTCTTTCAAGTGCCAAGAGAGCCTTGTCGGACTGTATAACTTGGTGACCTCCTTCTTATCTTCCATTCTCTAGCTGTTTCATTCCCTCAGGAACCTCAACCAATCTGCTGTCAATAGAAACCATTAAAAAGTGAAAACTATATTAGCAAACCATAAGGCGATTTCTTACCTGTTGCTTGTTATTTTGAGCGTATAATTTGGTGATTTGTATTTTTTGCTTATTATTCACAGATTTTTTTTGTTCGTAGTAAAATGGACGATAGAAGAAGACGATCCTCCTCCGACGGTGTCGGGGGACCGCTGCGAGGCAACTACAGCTTCGTGCAGTTCCACCTGCACTGGCTGTCAGAGCACGCCATTGATGGCATGAAGTGAGTCCATACTATGTTTATACTAGAACGTGCTAATGGTGGTAAGACTCCTTGAAGAGTTAGTCCAAATTCCAATACTCCTTTTGGCAGTTAGCACCACCGCTGTTCCACAGTAGTAATAACTCTACTGTGGAGCAGTAATGTATAATTGCGTTTCGGTTTTAAGGTTAGATACTATACAGTGTACACCGACGTGATATCGGGGCAAAATGATGTGATGCGATAGAAGTGAGTTCCAAGATAGATGAGCGCAGTGAGTGTGTCGTATGATATTTCAATGCAAAATTAAGGGGCGCTTGTATCTGGACATGGGCATACATAAATCAGGTAAATGTCTTACAGGTCTCATCATTCTTTGTTATTAAAAAAAATGTAGGATGATCCTCCCACGAAGACGTCTAGGGGCAAAAAGAGGGGTGTTCCTTTCTCTCGAACTGAACGACTGGTTAATTCAAAATCCAAATTCATTAAGAGGCTATTCTAAAATCTAGGTACCCGATGGAGATCCACATGGTTCACGTGAAGACGGGTCTGACGGTGGAAGAGGCCGTGGAGCGACCGGACGGGCTGACCGTTGTAGCGATACTGGCTGAGGTGAGCATTTGGCAATTATCTCACTTACATTATAACGCCGCAAATACTAAACCAATTCAGCTGAATTTGAAGATATATTTTTCCCTGGATTAGGACATTAGCTGCTCATTATCCCAGATTCATTCATTGGTTCCGCAGGATTCATGAAATGTCACGAAGGTATAAAGAGGACTTTTTCAAACGAAAGAGGGGGGTTGAGATAAGAGCCAGCATGTGCAAATCTCTATAACTTCCCCAGTAATTTCTGACTAAGACTTATAGTATACTCAGTACTTGAAGGTATACTCATTTGTGCTCTAAGATTTCTCCAACGAAGTTGCTTGCTATTCGATAAACATTAACAACAATGGTAGTGTGAACGACACTGGAAGACATTTCATTTCAAAAAAACGCATTTTAGAACAGTTGAATACAAGAATGAAGTGGACACAATAAAACACTAAAGGTTCCTTTTTTGAAATGCAGGTTCATAGTACGTCAGAAGAGAATGCGGTCGCACTTAGCGAGGTGGAACCTGTCCTACCTTACCTGCTGGAGAGACATGAAGGCTTCGTTCCTTCTTCCATCATTGACCTTACGTAAGTATTTACAGTCACTACTTGTTACGAAGAATATGAAGTAGTCTTTAACCTCACCTCTGGAGGGCAAAACTTCAGCATCGTGTGATTATTATTTCTTCCCAAATTTTCTCAAAAGTTTACAAAGTGGGTGGTCCAGTAACTTCGTCGCCTTAAAGTATAGAGTAGAATGCGTTAAATCCGGTAGTTCTGATTTTTGTGGAGACTTGTTTATGACTTTGATCTAATGAATATTCCAAGTTTGTGACCTCGAGTCGAACGCATTTTGTCAAAAATCATCGAAAATCAAAGAAGATTTTGCTTTTGGTTGAATTTCGAAAACAGTTTTGTTTACCTGGCAGACCAGGGTTAATCGCTAGACATATACCTAGGTATCGCTGAAAGCAGTATCTGCTATTATAGCCATGTTGATACAATATTTATATTTTGCCCAACAGTCGGATGTTCAGCTCAAACATGCAGTCTTTCTACACATACCACGGCTCGCTGACCACGCCCAACTGTCAGGAGGTTGTCACCTGGATCGTCATGGATAAACCAATTAGAATTACAGACACACAGGTGAGACCCTAATTAAACATTAAACGTATCCATGTTATATAAAGGTTTTTTAACAATTAATGAGCTCATTAAGAAGATTATGCGAAGCTAAGCTAATTAGGTAGAGCATATCTGAGGTTTCTATAAAAATATTTAGGTATTTTTCTAACCCCGAGTTGTTTGTAACGAATTCAAAATCACAAGAAAGTTGAACTTAAATTAATACATCACAAGAAAACAATGTACGAAGTCTTGTATTATATGAAACATTTACTTTACTGTTCCTGTTCCTCTTTCCTTCAAAATTCTTGCCGAATTTTCAAAAAAGTTGGTCCTTTACCTATTCTTTGGAATTATTATTTTTTTTAATCTTTCAAATCTACCATCACTCAAGCAAGCGCTATCGATATTTTAAGAAATCGTTATCAAATCAGTTATAATAATTCCCAGGCATATACAGACCCGATGTTTGTTTGTTTATTTGTAATCAAATCTTGCACGTAAAATTTGATCGACTTCCTGGTTACATATTTCATCTGTGCCTCTCCTTACAGTTCAAACTGTTCAGTAAAGTTGACGTCGGGGGCATCAACAACTATAGAAGCCTGCAGCCAGTCAACAGGATCGTTCACAGGAGTAGGGAGTCCAGCGCGACCATCGCTTTGCCCAGCGCTTTCGGCATCCTCGCCTCACTCCTGAACCTCTCAACAACAATGACTGGAGTCATGAGCAAAGGAGTTTGCACTCTCGTGAACATCAAGAAGAAATTCTTCGGGAAGGACGTGGAAGAGTGCTCAGTAGCGAAGGCTTTAGCAAGTGTGGCTGTTTAAACTCTTCTTGTTTTCTTCTAAAATTTAGGTAGGTAGCTATTTTGGGAAATGCTGTACTGTGTACACGTTCTCTGGAGTTATGAGCTAAGGAGTTTGCACTCTTGTGAACACCAAGAAGAAATTCTTCGGGAAGGACGTAGAAGAGTGCTCAGTAGCGAAGGCTTTAGCAAGTGTGGCTGTTTAGACTCTTCTTCTTTTCTTCTAGAATTTAGGTAGGTATCTATTTTGGGAAATACTGTACTGTGTACACGTTCTCTGCGGTCATGAGCAAAGGATTTTGCACTCTTGTGAACATCAAGAAGAAATTCTTCGGGAAGGACGTGGAAGAGTGCTCAGTAGCGAAGGCTTTAGCAAGTGTAGCTGTTTAAACTCTTCTTCTTTTCTTCTAGAATTTAGGTAGGTAGCTATTTTGGGTAATGCTGTACTGTGTAAGTACACGTTCTCTGGAGTCATGAGCAAAGGAGTTTGCACTCTCGTGAACATCAAGAAGAAATTCTTCGGAAAGGACGTGGAAGAGTGCTCAGTAGCGAAGGCTTTAGCAAGTGTGGCTGTTTAAACTCTTCGTGTTTTCTGCTAGAATTTAGGTAGGTAGCTATTTTGGGTAATGCTGTACTGTGTACACGTTCTCTGGAGTCATGAGCAAAGGAGTTTGCACTCTCGTGAACATCAAGAAGAAATTCTTCGGAAAGGACGAGGAAGAGTGCTCAGTAGCGAAGGCTTTAGCAAGTGCAGCTGTTTAAACTCTTCTTCTTGTCTTCTAGAATTTAGGTAGGTAGCTATTTTGGGAAATGCTGTACTGTGTACACGTTCTCTGGAGTTATGAGCTAAGGAGTTTGCACTCTTGTGAACACCAAGAAGAAATTCTTCGGGAAGGACGTAGAAGAGTGCTCAGTAGCGAAGGCTTTAGCAAGTGTGGCTGTTTAGACTCTTCTTCTTTTCTTCTAGAATTTAGGTAGGTATCTATTTTGGGAAATACTGTACTGTGTACACGTTCTCTGCGGTCATGAGCAAAGGATTTTGCACTCTTGTGAACATCAAGAAGAAATTCTTCGGGAAGGACGTGGAAGAGTGCTCAGTAGCGAAGGCTTTAGCAAGTGTAGCTGTTTAAACTCTTCTTCTTTTCTTCTAGAATTTAGGTAGGTAGCTATTTTGGGTAATGCTGTACTGTGTAAGTACACGTTCTCTGGAGTCATGAGCAAAGGAGTTTGCACTCTCGTGAACATCAAGAAGAAATTCTTCGGAAAGGACGTGGAAGAGTGCTCAGTAGCGAAAGCTTTAGCAAGCGTAGCTGTTTAAGGGCGATGGGTACCATCCGGGCGCGAAAATTCAAATTTTATTTAGTTTTTCGCTCATAGTGGGCTAATTATACATCGAAGGCTAATGGCAATGTGTTTTGCGGGCACAACGTTTATGCATCTACATGTTTTTAACAAAAACACTGCCCAACACTACTCATTTACTTCATATTGGTTCCCGATAGCTCGAAATCTGGGAAACTGCAAAAAATTATCTTTCGGGAACCAATATGAGATGAGTGGGAACTTTCGAGCAAAATTTCTATTAAAAACGTGTAGATGCATAAAAAGTAGGCCCGCAAAATGAATTGCCATAAATCTACAATGTGTAGTTAGTCTAATATTTGCGAAAAACTAAATAAAATTTGAACTTCGCGGGCTGGTCGGGCCGCAACACCAATCTGTTCTTCTTTTCTTCTAGAATTTAGGTAGGTAGCTATTTTGGGTAATGTTGTACTGTGTACACGTTCTCATATAAAAGGTCCTAGGTGAAACCGACGGGGCATGTTTTATTTAGGGAAGTGAAAACTGTTTAGGCGCGTTAGGCATTTTTGAGATGGGCAAAAATATTGGACTCGTTATACTATTTTTTTCTGTATATATAATTTTCACTTAGATTTTTTAAAGTGAACATGTCTAGGCGCGTTTGGCATTTTCGATATGGGAAACGCCATTGAACTCGCGGCACTGTTACCGTAACCGACACCTCTGTTTGAGTTTTCAACGTCTTATTAAAAAATGCTGTCAGCAGCAATATTTTTTCGGAGGTTACTTGATATGGCTGTATGCATGTCAGATACAGTGCGCCCTGGAAGTTTGCGTTTGCAATGTCAATCATTGCACTGCAGTGCACTCGTCATATTTTTACACACTACAAGTTGCTGTAAGCATAAGTTATTACTTTACTATGCGATTTCAGCTGATAATTGAAGATGCAGCAAGTAAGCAACCCCTACCTAAAGGTTTCTACAGCATCACAAAGGAACGCTAAATCGCTTAGCGATGCGTCTTTTCTGGTAGGGTGGTAACTAGCCGCGGCTGATAAAATACCAAGGTCGAATAGAACCTCCCACTCGAAACCAAGGAGGTCGCCAAAGATGAGACTCATGAGATTATACCCTCCAGTGCATTTTGTCTGAATGTTAGACAAGAAGAAATGATAGATTTTTTGCTCAATTTGAATTTGGAACATTGAGTGCCGCTCGCATGATACCAATTTAATTCAAAGACATTATTTATCTTTTAAGTGTTTGTTAATAGAGCGCGGTTAATTTGTATATTATGTAATTTTCCATCGATGAGTGTTCTCATGCTAGCGTTTGCATGAATGATCCTAGTTATTTAATTTATTAATCTGCATTTTTTAACTCTTTTGGGTTTGTTAAACAAATAACAAATTATTATCTTTGGCAGATTTACGTCATTTTATTTATTAGGTACTTCCTGTCTACTGGATATTTAGTAATAGATTTTATCTACGCTCATTGCTTAAAGTTCGAATTATGAAATCAAAATGTGTCACATATTGACCTACTTTATTCACAGACTTCTATAATTATTAAAAAGTTATTCATTATAACATCGCTGTACTATGGAAATATCTCTAGAAAGTTGAATAATTTCTATTACGATACTCGGCTCTGGGTTCCTGTATTTTTATGTGCCGTCATCACAGACCAGGAATAACTTTCTTTTCTCTGTGGTCGTCATAGCCAAAAGAGAGTGTAGAGCCAATCCTCAATTTTGTTTTTTTATATATGGAGTCCACAGACAACATTTAGTTGGTAGTCATGGGATAGGCCACGATCGACCATAGACAACAATTAATTCACGGAAACAATAATTTTTCCCTGCCTTATATGACTGATTAAAAAGGGTGTTCTGAATACAGAATATTGAAAAGAATTATGTATAATTTTTGATTATTTAATTATCCACTAAAAATATACTTTATCTGACTTGTATAAATATTTTTCTACTCTTTTTTGTTTCATGACTTTTTTAACAGACTATACACAGTTTACAACTGAATTTTGACGCCATACCTAACTTTTAAAATTTCAATGTGTTATTTTTGTTACTTAGTCAAAACTTAGCGTGGAAAATGTCTAGCAGTGAAACCTACTAAAGAAAATTTAACTCCACCTGACATTTTAGTAATTGCAACAAAAATGACTCACAATCTTTTACCGACAAAGTGAAGGATTTACGACAAACGTTAGCAAGATTTTATGGTTTGGATTTATGATAATTTGAGCGTAGATAAAGTAGTGTATGAAACTCTACATAATTAGGTATTAAAACACTCGTGTGATACTATTAAAAAACTCGCCTGCGGCTCGTTTTTTAAACTCACACTCATGTTTTAATACCCCCCATTATGCATCCGTTTCATAAACTACTATTTTCATAAAAATAATACCACAACATAATCAATATATCATAAGTTAAAACTTAGTACGGTCTAACAAAAGTACTATTTCTTTATTTGAAAATAAACGAGTGAATTTTTATCAGTGTTGAAATTCTTTATCATATTGTTTGAAAATAAAAACAGTTTATTGCAAATAGCAATTGTTTGTACCTATTGAACTATTTTCAGCAGAATTGTAATATAGATAGGTAATTATTAAATGATAAGCGGCATTTAATTGTAGTTAATAAGGCACTAAAAATAGTAAAATACAGGTTTTTTTTTTGTAATTGGATTATTTTCACCTACTTAAATTATTGTATTAAGTTCATTGAAATATATTTAAATAGTTATTAATGAATTTAATAGAGTTACTTAGTTACTGTACGACTTAAGTCATCTGTATAATTTATTTATTAGAAGTGCAGTAGATACGTTACGTCATTATGTCCCAAAAGTACAGTTAGGTAATTAGATAATGTAATGTAACGTAGGCATAAATAAAAATAGATCGTCTAATTTAAAAGTGACTGTCCCTCCACTACATTATTCTTTCAATGTGTAAGCGTAAACACCTGTAGGAGCGTCCAGTTTTAAAGTAGACGATCTATGTATACGTAATTTAAAATCGAAGCATTTCTGATATCAAGAAGGTATAACTGCCATCTAGAGTTATGCAGTAAAATTGTTTAAAGTTAAATATTTGTTGTATTAGGTAGGTATTTTGTATACCTAAATGTGAAAAATATTTACTCGTATATTTAAGTTAAGTGTATATTACCTTAAAATGAATTCCTAGAAAAATTGTAAATAATTATCTGTAAATAAAATATTTGAATGTTGGTGTATTATAAATTATTTAACTTATATTATGTATTTAATTGTTACCCAGTGATAGCTCATCGGTTCAGACTTCCGCTGCTCATCAGGGAGTCGGGGGTTCGAATCCCGGGCACGTATTTACCTAATAATATTATCAAAAAATTCAATCATTATTAAAATATATAAATTCATGAAATTATTTAACTTGTTTCAATGCATATACCCTAAACTCACCCTAAACTCGAAAATAAAGAGGACTGACCTGACGTTGATTTGTCTTACACTATGTATCAATAATTACGGGTATGAAAAATAGTTTAAGAACTAGTGAATGCACACAAAAATTTCATAAAAATCGGTCAAGCCGTTTCGGAGGAGGTTTGTTAAAATCTTTGAAGCGGTATGTTTGCTTCTTTTACGGTTTTATTAAAATGATGTCCATGATTACCATTTTTTTTCTGAACCTAAACAAATAGGTACTAAAAGTGATATAAACAATTCTGTGACACCAATAAAAAATCCTGTGAAGACATTACTAGGTAGATTGTAATAGAATAATCATTAAATAGTTACATTAATTACCATTTTAGTCCATCCTTTTCAATGTAAAGAATTTCCATTTAAGGAATTTCAAGAACCTAAGTGTATAGGAATACGTAGACTTTAGGTGTATTCATTTATTTTCATTTATAGCTATTTAGGTTTCGAGTTTATAGCGCCCTTGGAGATCTAACTATGACCTAAATATAGAATAGTTGTTTATCTAAGTCTAAATACCTAAGTAATCGGTATAATATCCAACTATAGAAAAATATTTTACTTACGTAACAAATACTTACCTACTTAAGTATATCAGCAAGAAAGACGCCCTCCGAAGGGAAAACTTCTTTACAAGCGCTGTGCATTCTTGAGATGGGAAAAACCTCTGAACTCGCGACACTGTTACCGTAACCAACACCTCTGTTATAGTTTTTATTTCTGTCATCACTCCCGTCAATGTCACGTCTTTTTTTATGGTTCCATACCCAAAGAATAAAATCGGGACTCTATTACTAAGACTTCATTTTCGTCCATCCGTCTGTCACCACTCACCCGGCTGTATCTCTTGTGATAGAAGAAGAAAATAGTTAAATTTAATAATAAAAAAATATTTAAGGGGCTCCCATACAACAAACATGATTAGGGTTCCATACCAAAATGGTAAAAATGGAACCCTTATGGTAAGACTTTCTCCGTCCGTCCGTCCGTCTGTCACACCCGATTATTTCAGTAACTACTAAAGCTATCAACCTGAAATTTGGAATAGTTGTAGATAAAATCTGTGGTTGTAGGTAATTGCGGCGCGCCATCATTGCAATCAATAAAAAGGGTATCTTTTTTATTTTTATTTAAAAGGGGGGAAAACCGGGTCGTCGAAATTTCTAAATGAGATAACAATATTGAGTGGGGTATCATATGTATATTCGAAGGGCGTCACATGTGTATTCTAAAACCAATTTTTATTTATTTTTATGCCTGATAGTACCAATCGAAAAATCTGAAATAGTTATGATCAATAGAAATTAACGTATATTTTACAGGAAAAATAAAATCTTTTAACGTTTTACTTCTTTGATAGTATGGAACCCTCGGCACGCGAGTCCGACTCGCACTTGGCCGGTTTTTTTTGCTTGTTTTGTATTTAGTGGGCAGAGGTGTTTCGATTGGAGATGGTATTGATAGTAGGTATGGAACACTCAGTGCGCGAGCCCGACTCGAACTTGGCCGGTTTTATTTTTTATTAAGGGCCGGTTTCCACCAAAGCGGAGACAAGAGGCGATGCGCTACAAAGCTGGTGGTTATTTCCACCAATGCATAGAGGAGATAAGATGTGAGCTGAGCGTAGCGGAGATGTGAGCTGTGCACGGCGTCAATACATTGTAGAATGATGTTTCGGGTGTGCGAGGCGGAAGAAGGTGGCAAGGAGCGAGCCGCCCAATCCCCGGCCGCTGGACCGCTGGACTATAGACACCTCCGGTCTGTCGCACCGCTATGTCGCTCGCAGCACAAAACATGCTGCTCACCGCTCGATCCATTTCCACCAAAACTAAGTGGAGAGGAGATGTGGAAAATTTCCAGTCAGATTTCCTCATTTCAACTGGAAATCGACGAAATCTGATTGGTTATTTAAAAAGAAACTCCTCTCCTCTTCTTTCTATCCATTCCCACCGAAGCTAAGCGGAGAGGAGATGTGGAAAATAACGAAATCTGGGGGCCTACCACCATGACCTAAAGTAATATTATTGTAATATTGTTTTAAAATTTCCATACTAACATTGTATGAAAATGTCAAAACAATATTACAATAATATTACTTTAAGTCACGGTGGTAGGCCCCCAGATTGGTTATTAAAAACACAAGTTTCAGAGATCGGACAGGGATCACTATGGAGTGGAAGTCGCAGCTAAAATTAACACGTACAGGTCATAGGTAGATAGATTTGAGTTGATTTGAGACAGAGACACTGACGTCCGCTGAAACGAGATAATAGAGGTTATCACGGGCCCTCACTCAGATCACGTCGTTAGAAACTAGATCGAGGATGTGCTGATCAACCTAGATTTGTTCCTGCGAGCCAAGTGTTGCCTAGCTGCTAGGATAGACTCAACTCCAACTCAAAAATTTCACTATTTATATTATTTTTTACACAAAAAAGACGAGAATGAAGTTTACCGAACCCGAGGCATGAGGGTCGGGGACAATTTATCCAATGGAAAAAAAGGAATAAACCTCAGATCACTCAATTGAGTGATCTGAGGAATAAACAGTTTTATTCACTCTCTGGGCATGAATACACATGTGGATAAAATGAACAAAGAGACATCTCTATTCCCCTTTTACCTGCTTTAGCTGAAAGAGAAAATAAAATCTTAGATGGATAATAATATCTTGAATGAATCGGGGACTAAATTTTTTATCCCCTGTTTTGAGTTTTTCGCAAAAGTGTTTTGTGCTTTCTTCACTAGGTTACCTAACCTTTAAAGTCCGACAAGGCTCTCTTGGCACTTGAAGGAGGGCGCTGTTGCAAAACAAAGTCAGCCATAAAATAAAATCTCCTCAATTTTACTTCAATTTTAGTTTAAAATAGTTAATAGTAAGCAAAAACAACATAACATACAATAGTGATATACTGTCAGGTCGAACTATCAAACAGTAGCACAAGATAGCGGCGTTAGTTCAGACTTTGGCCACGCGCCAAAATAGCCTTGTCGCACTGTATTTTGGATGAAGATCCGCGATCTACATACGACCGATCTTATAACAATACGAAACATCCGGCGAATATTTACCAAACAATATCATTATTTTAATTGGCTCAATCACGGTAAAAGAATTTTCACCTTTCATTTGCGCGATCTTGTAGCGAGCTGACACGCTAAGGAAGCTAAAGATACCTCTAAAACCTTAACCCTTACATAAATCCTAGGGGATATGACGAAGTGTTTTATATTGGTAATACTGTTGTTTTTTGGTGAGTTTTAGATTTTTTCCAAGAGTAAAGTTTTATAAATTATAGGTTGTTCAAAAAATAAGAAAAAAGTGGATGAGATATTATGTTTGTTAGTTTGTTTATTTACTTACCTAGAATAACCTGTTAGAGTACCTAGTTAAAGTGAACTGGTCTATTTTTTTACTAGCTATTTTGTGCAATGGTGATAACTAAATATGGAACCCTAAAAAAGCTGGCTGAGTTTTCTGTAGGCATCTTCTTAGTTAGGGCCGTGTTGGAGCTCTCATAAACTTTGTTCGAGACTCGTAACTCGTACACCGTATAAGCCGTGATTTTAGGTAACATTATATTCAACTTTCATTATAAGTAGTAAATCTTTATCATTATAAATAAATACAAAATCTTTATCGTTATCATATTCCAATTATACCTAAAGCTTTTCAGAAATACTTTTTTCTTCTTTAAATAAAAATCGCTTTAACAAAAATTACGCCAGTTTATTTTCTAAGAAAAGTCACATTTGAAAAGCTTAGAGATGGTACAAGCTGTCGCAGCTGAGAGCAGCTTTGCAGGCAATCAACACGAGAGCACTCGGCGCCGCGCCTAGCTCTAACCTAGACTGGACTCTAGGTCAAGAGCAAGGTCGAACTAGCTTATATAGCTAGGTAGTTAGGTACTTATGGTACAAGCTGAGAAAGCTTTGACGTTAATCAACAACGAAGAAAGAGAAACTTTAATGGGTATACTTACAAGTACCTACTACCCGTTCGTAACAGCTTTGCCGATGACTTCCCCTCACATAATATAGGTAATATCGATAAAAAGATGATAACATAAAAAAATACCCGGCTGAGTTTGTTGTGGGCTTCTTCTCAGCGGCAGGGCGCGTTTGGAATCCTCGTAAACTTAGTTTTAAGTCGACTTGTAGTTATCACCATTATTATGCAAGAAATGTCATGCCGACGTTCGCAAGAGCCTGTATGTTAGGCCTATGTGAAATAAAGATATTTTGACTTGACTTGACTTGAAAAAGAAGCGGGAGGGGAAGTCATCTGCAAATTTTCTGCGAACGGATTATACGAGTAAGAATCAAAACTGCTTTGCAATTCAGTGTTGTCTTAGTAGCCCAAGAAAATTAAGAAAATCAGAGGAAATAATTCGTGTAGTTTTGTAAATTGGTACAGTTATACCTTGCGGTATCCAGATGGACATACTAAAAGTCCTCAAGGGTGGGGGGTGTGCTGAGGGTGTAGGGGGGGGTTGAAGGTACCTTTTTTCAGATTTTTGCTCATATCTCGAATATCTGAACGAATAGCGTTATGATTACTTCTGATAAAAGTTTCAACATAAAATAATCTCCTAAAAAAATTGAAACGCGAATACTAACGTAATGAATTTATGAAAGTCCAGAATAATACAGCTAAAACGTGGAAACTTGTCAAGAGGGTCGCAAATATGAAATCTGAGAAGTCATATTCTCCTGACTTGCTAAAATTGTGTAACAATCCTTTAGATTCGGTTAATGCAGTGAACGACTTTTTTGCTAATGTAGGAAAGAACCTCGCTGCAAAAATAATTCAGCCACCAATTGATGAGATAAATAAAGTTTGTCCACCCATTCCTTCGCGCTTAAATTCAATGTCACTGCTCAACGTCGACAACAGTGAAGTTGAACTCATAATATTAAATCTAAAGGAAAAATGTGCTGTTGGTTGGGATTCCATCTCTTCTTCTATTGTTAAAGCTGCCGCCAAAAGCCTAATTCCTGTTCTAACCTATATTTATAACTTATGCTTGGCTCACGGCGTTTTTCCAAGTGCCTTTAAAAAAGCTTTAGTGTACCCTATCTATAAAAGTGGAGACAGAGGCAGTGTCAATAATTATAGGCCAATATCGGTGCTCACTACTTTATCCAAGATTTTTGAAAAAATTTAAACAAAAGATTGGTTAATTATATGACTGGAAACAATATTCTATCCGACAATCAATTCGGGTTCCGGACGGGTAAATCTACGGAAGATGCTGTAGTGACACTTACTGATAATATTATAAAAAACTTTAATACTAAACTTAAAACTGTAGGAATCTTTTTAGATCTTTCTAAAGCCTTTGACACTGTCTCTGTCCCAAACCTACTAAACAAGCTTGAACGTATTGGCATCAGAGGAATAGCCCTTAAGATTTTTGAAAGCTACCTGTCCGATCGTACCCAATCTGTTGCCATTGATAATTTTGTCAGCGAAACGGAATCCGTTTATTTTGGAGTTCCTCAGGGTAGCGTCCTCGGACCTACTCTATTCTTAATCTATATTAATGATTTGTGTTCAATTCGGCTTCCAAATTGTAAAATTGTCAGCTATGCTGATGATACAGCACTTATTATAAGTGGAAAAAACTGGAAGAAAGTCAGCGAATATTCGGAACTTGCTATGAGAGCCGTTATAAATTGGTTAAACTGGAACCTTCTAACGTTAAACGTAGATAAAACTAAGTTTATCACATTTACCGCAAGCAGAGCCACACAACCTCCTGCCTCCTTTACTATTTGTGCCCACAGATGTAGTAACATAAGTTCGAATTGCTCCTGTCCAGCCCTCGAACGTACCTCTTGTATTAAGTACCTTGGTGTTCTAGTAGATTGCTCCTTGTCTTGGAAACAACATATTGAATCTGTTGCTTCACGAACTAGAAAGTTAATGTTTGTTTTTAGGAACATAAGGAATGTTGTTGACCTACAGTGTCTAAAGACTATGCCCTTGCACAGTCAGTCTTATCTTATTGTATAACTGTTTGGGGTGGATCTCAGAAAACGCTCATGCTAAGAGTTGAAAGAGCCCAAAGGGCAGTTCTTAAAGTTATTCTCAAAAAACCCATTCTCTTTCCTACTGTTGAATTGTATTCGATATGTCAGCTGCTCACTGTCTGCCAACTATTTATATTACAAACAATTCTACGCAAACACTCTGAACTATCCTACAACCCTCAAGGAAACTTAAAAAGGAGATCTGATATGGTGTGTACCTACAGACCTCGTCGAACTGCTATTGAGAGTCGCCATTATTATCACGTCAGTTCTTCATTGTACAACCGAATCAACAAAATTCTACACATATATCCCTTGACAGCGGCAAGAGCTAAAAAGATATGTACTCAATGGCTTTTAACTCTGTCCTATGATGAATCGGAGCAGCTTGTAAAGTCTTGGTCTTAAAATAAAGGTAAATAGAACACACACACACACGCAAACACACACACTCACACACACACACACACCACACACACACGCAAACACACACACACACACACACACACACACAAACAAACACACACAAACAAACACACACACACACACACACACACACGCACGCACACACACACACACGCACACACAATAACCACAAATCTTACAGCATGCATTTGTAATAATATTTTGTAACTAGTTACAATTGTTTGTCACTTGAGACATTGTGATATTGTATGAGGAGGGCGTTGATCACTGCAACACAGTTCATACTTATGCAGGATCATCGTTCCCATTTGTTACTGTATCTAAATCATAAGTTTCAAATAAAGCAATTATTTATTATTTATTATTATTATTATAAAATTGTCTACAAATTTGGTCATATTTATTTTTGCTTTACGATCAATACTTTAGGAGCTACAGGGTGTGTAAGTTTTAACAGAGAGATAAAAAATAGACAATTTAAGAAAACGGCGTCGTTTGTTCCCCATTGCTCATCATTAGTTACATTTTTAGTTTACAATAAGCAAGCTTAGTCATCTGCCAACCCAATATAATAAAAAACCCCATGCCGATCTATTGATCATTCTAAAAATCTTAACAAAAAAAAGGCGATCATGTAAACAAGGGCCGAGCGTACTACCTATATATAACCCCTACTAAAGGGTCAGCAAAATATCACGCATTACGAGTATTCCATCAAGTACAAGAGTGGCTGGGTAACAAAATGCCTCCTGAAATGTGGGGTTGGAAGCGAGCAGCTGATGGTACCCTCGTACCAATCACTACTACTGATCCTTCAGCTCCTGATTCTGTGCTGAGTTCAATTTTTTGTCGCTGCAAAAGTAGTTGTACTGGAAAATGCGGATGTCGAAAAGCCGGTATTTCATGCAGTTTAGTATGCTTCGGCTGCTTGGGCTCATGTACAAACGGTGTACCGGGAGATTTCATAGATGGAGATGACGAAAATGACAATGTAGAAGACGATGATTAACATAATAAAGACAAAGTGATTTGCTTTTTCTATTTTTAAATAAAATCGTAAATCCTACTATGTTTTTAGTTTTTAAATCGTCTATATTTAATCTCCTTGTTAACTTAAACACCCTGTAGCTCCTAAAGTATTGGCCGTAGAGTAAAAATAAATATGACTAAATTTGTAGAAAATTTTATGTAAAAACTTTTGCCAGAAATAATCATAACGCTATTCGTTCAGATCTGAAAAAATCTGAAAATAGGTACCTTTAACCCCCTACTTTTGCAGCGACAAAAAATTGAACTCAGCACAGCATCAGGAGCTGGAGGATCAGTAGTAGTGATTGGTACGAGGGTACCATCAGCTGCTCGCTTCCAACCCCACATTTCAGGAGGCATTTTGTTACCCAGCCACTCTTGTACTTGATGGAATACTCGTAATGCGTGATATTTTGCTGACCCTTTAGTAGGGGGTATATATAGGTAGTACGCTCGGCCCTTGTTTACATGATCGCCTTTTTTTGTTAAGATTTTTAGAATGATCAATAGATCGGAATGGGGTTTTTTATTATATTGGGTTGGCAGATGACTAAGCTTGCTTATTGTAAACTAAAAATGTAACTAATGATGAGCAATGGGGAACAAACGACGCCGTTTCCTTATATTGTCTATTTTTTATCTCTCTGTTAAAACTTACACACCCTGTAGCTCCTAAAGTATTGATCGTAAAGCAAAAATAAATATGACCAAATTTGTAGACAATTTTATGTTGAAACTTTTATCAGAAGTAATCATAACGCTATTCGTTCAGATATTCGAGATATGAGCAAAAATCTGAAAAAAGGTACCTTCAACCCCCCCCTACACCCTCAGCACACCCCCCACCCTTGAGGACTTTTAGTATGTCCATCTGGATACCGCAAGGTATAACTGTACCAATTTACAAAACTACACGAATTATTTCCCCTGATCGCCCATATTCGGCTTAATTTGATCGTACTATAGGTATTTTTTGTTGATGGTTCCAACTTCCAAGCGAATTCACAGTTTTTTACACATCAGGTGTTAAGTATACTTACTAAATCGAAACTTTTTTAAATGCACCATTACAGATTTTGCGGCATCAATCAAGATCTACGGTCCAATTTGGAGCTACGATGGTATGTTTGTTCTTCACTTTCTGACAGTTTATAATTTCGGAATATCTTAATTGTCACAGGTCTGGTCTGGTGGGGGCTTCAGCCGTGTTTAGTAAGTCTGCAGCCTACCAGAAAAGACGCATGGCCAAGCGGTTTATAGCGTTCCTGCGGGATTCTGTGTAGTAACCGTTAAGAGTGTGTTTATTACCTCTGCCAAGTATAACGCCAAGTAGTACGATAAAATTTTCGGCTGTATCATCAATTACCATCAGTCTTTTCCAGATGAAACCACCTGGCCTGGTGGAATGTGCAAGAAAGGGGGAAGAGACAGTCACCCATCGACATCCGGAGCAGCGAGGTGATCAAAGACTTCGAGAGACAGTTCATCAAGCATGGGAGCCTGCAGTTTACAGGATACGACGCCGTGCTGATGACTGGCTTCAACAATGGACACACGAGTAAGAAACGAAACAAGACTTGCAGACGTAGACCTATATTTGCAGCCGTATATGACTTATGGTTGACTAATGGTAGGATTTGTTTTTTAGTCAACGCGAGCAAACGAGCGGGCGGGTCATCTGATGGTAAGCGATCACCGCCGCCCATGGACATTTGCAGCACCAGAGGCACTGCAAATCCGTTGCCGGCTCTTGTTTATCCGCCCCTTGAATAGTTAATGTTATAGTTTTGAGGGAACACTGTTGCTGGTAGCTGGGTTCCATAGTTTGCAAATGCATGGAAAGAAGGATCTGGCATACCGGGTGGTCGTGGATTCTTTTTGCAGGGTTCGTCTATTTGTTTCAAACGTCTGATCAGGTCATGGTTACCTTACCATATTTTTTAAATACCTATATACAATGAAATAACATTGTAGCTACCAATTTATAAGGAAGTTAGTCAGATCCCCTCATCAACTAGAAAAGATCTGATGATCTTCAAACAGCTGAACCGATTTTCATGAAGCATGGCTAGGAGCACTCGAGATTAAATTATCTATGACACAAAAAAGCTAAATGAGAATCGTTTCATCCGTTTGGGCGCTACGATACCACAAAGAGATACACAGAAACACAGACACGTTAAACTTATAAGTATAACACTCTTTTTGCGTTAGGGGTTAAAAATGAGACCTATAAGAACTGTGCTCATCATGCACAGTGCAGTAGCTATGTCATGATATTGCAAGGCAAACTTGTAAGACTGCATCTCACAGGGGCAATGGGCACGCCGCATGGCCATGCATTGAGTCTTCTAGCTTCAAGGTTCTTCGACTAAATGCCACTTCGCACTTGTTGTGTCCTTCAGTCCAGTTCAGCTGTGATGGCGAGAAGAGCATGCACCCAACGATCACCGGCGGGCCCTTGAAGTACCAGTACAGGCTCGAGCAGTTGCACTTTCATTGGCTCTCCGAACACTCCATCGATGGCGTCAAGTACGTAAGTTCAACAGTAATATTTTGACGACTTCCCTGGTTCGAGACTGGCTGGATTTGAGTTGGAGGTCGCGGGTTTGATCCCTGCCACAAGCCACTTCAGAATTTTATAGTTTCCAAAATGGCTCAGGTCTGGCCTGGCAGGAGACTTCGGCAGTGGCTAGTTACCACCCTACCAGTAAAGACGGATCAGTGATTTAGCATTCTGACGCGATGCTGTGTAAAAACCTAAAGATAATTAATCTGGTAAGAAAGAAAGAATCTAGTCAAAACAAAGTAGAACAGCCTGCCAACGTAATCCAGTCCAATGCTTTTTTTGTATTGCAAGAGGTCTGAATTGTCCAGCTGTGTGAACAGAGACGATAAAAAAGAAGCAGATGCTATATTTAGAGACTTAGTATGACCAAGAAACGGAACTTCCCTCCCATCAGAGCATCAATGGAAAATGTGTTTATTCAACAAAACAACAAGTCAACAAAAACAATGTCAAGTAAAGTATATTAACAATTCAAAAATGTATACTAGGCTAAGTTAAGAAAATATATTGCAAAACGGTCTTTAGATTTAAAACGCTCAGCGGGAGTACGGTCGTGGTTCGGCCCAAATACTAGGTCTACAAGGCTATGATTGGAGTACGATAACTACAGGACAATAGTACTGTCCTGGCTAGGATCTCCGACGGGCGGAAGGTGCGCGTCGCTCGGGCTGTAGTCTGCTGTCGGTGAAGGCTCTGGCCGCAGGATGGTGATGGACGCTCGGCCGGAGAGGTCTGCAGCCCAGGATTGGAGTACGGCAGCGCGGTAGGTCGCTCCGTAGTAAGTACGCCTCTCCAAGCGTCGACGGAAGTAGATTGCAGGCAGAGAATACACTCCTCGTAGGTAGACGTGCAGGCGTTAGTTCAGCGGTCAGCAGAACCGCTGGTGTAAGGTCCCTGGGAACAGTATATTGTTCGTATGAGCTCGAGTTTTGGTTTGTGCCATCCTGTCCACCGCGCTCGCCCAGCGTCCTTTCTTGCCATAGCAAGACAGCACGGAGGTTCCGGCGTTGTGTACAGGATGGGTTTCACAATTCACACCCTAAGAGAACCTAGATAGTTTAGTAGGATGAGAAAATTACAGATAGATGTTCATTAATAGGGCGGTAGCTTTAACAAAACCAAAGAAAGTTCATTACAGCAATACAGGTAAAACTATGAGGTTTATGAAAAGGAATTAAGTAGTTAGATTTTAGAGATCCGTTAAGAATTACACATAATAGTTCCCTAATGAGTGGAGGAATTTTATAAATCACTGGTAACTCACCGAAGAACGGGAATTTCACTACACAGACTGGCAGAACACTGTGTTGAAGTTTTGAGAATATAATTGACCTAGCGTAGATAACTTTGGTAGAAAAAAATGAATCTCTCGTTACTGCGGGGTGCTATTTATGCCTTCTGTTATAGCACTTTCTAGGTGCCGTTGGCTTCCGGTTAAGATGCAGATCGATGAATCTAGAACTTAATTTCTCGCTATCCAACACATAGGTCGCTAGTGTCTATGTGAATGGATGTTTCTAGTACAGGATGTGTATAGATTCCTTAATCATCAGTAATTTCTAGAAAGATTGAGCTACTCGCCGCTAGGGTGAGCTGTCATCGTATGAAATCTTGGCTAATGATCGCATGATAACATGAAGGTCTCACGTCAACTTGCCTTACATAAGCTAGTTCAGTTAAATGACAACAGATGTCGTGACTTAGCCAGATAATTTTGTAGTTCCTACAATTTATAAATTTTTATTCATTAGAATTCAGATTTGTTAGGCAATTCGTTACAACTGTTGCAGATTCCCCATGGAGATTCACTTTGTCCACGTGCGATCAGACCTCAAAGTTTCCGAGGCTTTGCACAAGCGAGACGGTTTGGCTATCGTATCTGTATTTTGTAACGTAAGTATCTGGCATTTTTCACCCGAATATATAAACCCAAAGAAACAAGTGCTAAAATCAGGGGTTACCGATATATCCTAAGGCCATAGCGTGTCGAGTATTGATTTGTCCATTTAAAACTATCTACACTTTTCACTCGTAAGTAGAAATACCAAAGACATAAGATCCAGACTCAGGGGTAACTGACAGCCATAGATAGCGAGTCGTATAGCTGAAGTAGCAATGGACGGGGCATATTATGATTCCTATGGATCGGTAGATGCTGACGACCCAAGGTTCTGAAATGCAGACACTGGCACCGAGAAACGCAGTGTCAGCAAATATCACCAGAAAGACAGAGAACAATCAGATGGGCACCTTTCTTGTATGGAGGGTTGATAATAAACAAAATTAGAGTTGCGGGAAGCCACTGCATCCAAATGGCGCAAATCCATGTGTTTTGGCTAAAATTGGCCAAACGCCGCTTTCTCGCTCCCGCCTGCGGCTGGAGAGGGAGATGGGGCGCGCGGCTCCGGGCGCAGCGCGGCAGCCCCCCGCGTAGGCAGTCGAGTATGTACATTCGTTAATGGGTCCGTGCGGCCGGGCCTATTGCTGCGCGATATCGTCTTTAAGTATATTAGCGTAAGGTCTACTGGTCGCGCGAGACTGGACTCAAGCGTCCACTCCCGCGCTTAGCAACCGCCGCCCACGCCTCGTCATCGGCGGTCGGACTCGCCAGTTGGCAGTCCTTCGTCAAACCCCGACTGATTCGGTCGACTGTGAATGCCGTTTCGCCCGCGTGAAGACGCCAGCCACGCCGCCTCGTGCCGTTTGATTATTTATGAGGAGCTATTTATCGCGCTCTTTTTGTGCCGCGTAGCCCGCGTGCTGTTTGCCGGCCACGCCGTCACTTGCCGTCCGCGGTCGCCGAGGAGTCCGGTTCAGAACGCCGTCTGAAACGGTCGAGAATTTTGGAATCCGCGTGGCCCGCTTGAAGTATGCCGGTCAACGCCGTGTCGTGTTAGATTGGGAGCCCTAACTTTGCGCTCCTTGGCTCGCCGCGTCCTTCTACTGCTGTGAGCCCATTTGGCTATCCGGAACACTGTTTCTTGTACTCCCGCACTTTCGGATTTCGCCGCCGCCGCTGACTCGCTACACGTGGTCTAGTGCCGCCGCCGCGAAAGACCTCTCAAGGAAGGGCGAGTGTGTTCCTTTGCATTTAACACAGCAGGCATCACACACCACATTCCACCATACACGAACTCACTCCCCGGATACCACGTGCTTGCTGTCTCCGGCGCCGGTAAGTACCTAGCAGTAAGTCGCTCTGTGCCGCGGAATAAAAGCCAGTGCAAAACGCCCAAATTTATTGGTGGGTCCTTTTTGACCCACCCCACCGCTGCCTGCGAGAAGCCGCTGGCCTGCTCTGATGGGCCCGGCAGTTGCCCGCTGATTCATTGTGCGCAGGCGCGGTGCGTAATCAATTTTGGTAGCAGTGAGCGTGGTTTGTCTACACCTCGCTTTGCGTTTTGCGCTGGTTTTGCCCGCCGCGCCGTTCATTTTCTGCGCCGCTGGCATAAATCCCGCTTTCCGCCACGCGCCGTGTCGCACGGCGCTGTTAGCGGAAATTCCGCAATCGCCGCCAGTTCCGCTGCGTCAACGCCGCGTTTCGGCCGCGTTCCGCTTATTATAATTATAAGTTTAATTACATCATAATTTGTTTGTTACATTTGCTATTGTTTTGCTTTGCGTGCCGGTACCGCCCGCTCGCCACGTAATTTAACTCGCGTACCCGCGACTCGATTTAAAAGTGATTGTTATTCCCACACGCCGTCCTACCTAATACGTACGTACGTACACGCGTACCTACTACGACCGCGCCGCTTTGTTCATCGCGACTACGGTACGACCGCGACCGCGATACGACTTGTTTACTATTACTTTAATTTTATTATTGCTTGCACTCGCGCCGCCCGCCGACTTGCCGGCCGCCTTTTCAATTTATTATTACTTTATTTTGCACTTTGTTTTATATTTTGTTTATATTTAATTGTTAGAATGTCCGCGAACATCAAAAAGCTAGCTGTACAGATACAGTCTGAGCTTCGCTGGGCGACGTCCGCCGCGGGTTTGATAGGCCGCGAAGATAGATCCGCCGCCCTATTACACCGAGCGGACCAGGTGCGGACTCGGCAGGCCTCTGTGGAGCAGGCCTTCCAAGACCTGCTCACCCTCGGGCCCGAACAGGAGGTACTGAGGACGGCTCAGGCCGATTATGACCAGTTCTTCGAACTGATGGACTCGGTGGTGGAGGCCGCCCATGGAATCCGGACCGCCGCTGATGAAAGGCGTCGAAGTGGCGCTTTCAGAGAATCCCCCAGCCGACCGCCCACACAGCCGGCATTATTAGGCAAACTGCCCACGATCGAGCTGCCCAAATTCGGTGGGCAGCTTCAAGAGTGGATGGGCTTCCTGGCGTTGTTCGACAGTCTGGTCCACGCCAGGAAGGACCTGTCCCCCACCCAGAAGCTAACATATTTATTGTCCTCGCTACAGGGCGAGGCCCTGGACGTGGTGCGGCACCTCGACCTCTCGGAGGAGAGCTACACCACGGCCAGGGAATTGCTGGCCAGGCGCTACGAAAATGTGCGCCGGTTGGCCGACGCACATGTAGCCCAGCTACTCGCCTTGCCCGCCGTCACCGGGGTGGCCGGCCTCAGAGAGGCCTTGCTTAACCCTTGCATTGTGGCCACCAATGCTCTCCGTCGATTGGACCTCCCCGTCGACCAGTGGTCCTTCTTGCTACTGCACATAGTGCTCTCCCGCCTGCCGTCGGAGCTTAAGCTCCGCTTCGAGCAGCGCTTCGGAGGGGACGGTGCAACCTACCTGCCCCCTTTCTCCGACCTCCTGAAGTTTTTGGAGCAGGAGTGCCTCCAGGCCGATAACTCCGGAGTTACCGGTCCTCGAGTGGCCCCTGGGAGGTCCGAGCATGTCCGAGGGGGTGGGGCAAGGACTGGCCCTTCGGCGGGGACCGGCCACAACCGGCGAGGCCGTGGAGCCGACGCCAGAGAAGGTCGCCGGGTGTCACAGTACAGCGGGGCCGTGGCCACGAAGCTCCCCCCTGTGCATATTGTCGGCACCCCGGCCACCAGGTCTCCTCGTGTTCGCACTTCCTGGTCAAACCGGTTGCGGCCCGGAGAGAATATGTGTCGGCACGCCACTGGTGCTTCTCTTGCCTGGGCCAGCATCTTGTACGAGACTGCCCGCGCCAGCGGCCCTGCCCACATTGCGGCGGTGCCCATTCGGCCCTTTTGTGTGCCAACCGTAGTGGTTCCGGTCGCCAGGACATTGGGTCGCGCACCCCCCCCTATGGGCGGGGGCGCTCGATCGCGCACCCCCCCCATGGGCGGGGGCGCTAGTCCTGGCCACCCGACCAGTCCCGTTAGGCGTTCTCCGGTGGACCAACAACCTCCTAGTGGAGGTAGGGGTTCCACCCCCAGGAGGAGGGCTTCACCCCCCGCGTCACGGTCACATCCCCCTCGCGTCCCCACGACGGGGATATCGCGGCTGCACCATTGAGCGTCGTCCCGCGTCGGTTCTCGCCGCCGCTACACGAGTGGCCGCGACTGGAGCGCCATCCACCCACCATCGGTCGAGGCAATCCCTACCGGGTGCCGGACGTTAGCCGCATGGTGCGGTCCCAGATGGGTGCATGGTCCCCGTACGGCATGTTCGTCACCTCTCCGTACGGAATGCCCTCGACCTCTCTGGCACCGCCCCAGCCGGAGCACCCCCGTCAGTGGGATCCCGCTGGTGAACCCTCGCCGCGCTAGGTATCCGCCACCCTAGCTCCCACCGTAGCCACCTCCCCTGAGACTCTGAACCTACAGCAGACAGTATGTCAGACCATACTTTTGCCGACGGCCTCAGTGAAGGTGTATAACCCTAATGGTGAATATATGACCGTTCGTTGCCTTTTGGACCTGGGTAGCCAGCGCTCCATAGCTTCGTCTTACTTGGTGGGAAGGCTAGGGCTCCCTTGGAGACCACGCGAGTGTCGTGTCATCGGTGTCGGTGGCGCCACGCCCGCGTCGCACAAGGGAGAGGCTGAGTTAATGTTTGGTCCTATTCGTGGAAACCTGTGGGTTTTGATTATGGTGACCGTCATGGATAACATTTTAGGTCCCCTTCCGCAGGTTCGGGTAACCGACGCCGCAGTGCGCTGTACGTCAGGTTTAGCCCCTGCTGACCCCCACTGGTCCGAACCCGGTCCTATGGACCTTCTTTTGGGTTCCGACGTGCTGGGTCTTATCATAACTGGGGGAGCTAGGGCCCTGCAGACCAATGGCCTTTGCGCTTTGCCCACTATTTTTGGCAATAGCTTCTTCGGTCCGGTTTTATGGTCTAGCCCCTCCCCGGAGCCTGACCCCATCCAGGTCGCAGGCTTGTCGCTGACCGATGTTGTCCAGCGATTTTGGGAGATTGAAGAGCCGCCTCAGGCCGCTCGGGTTAGCCCCCTTGAACAGGAGTGTGAGTCCTTTTATAGGAATAACACGGGGCGCCGTACGGACGGACGCTTTGTAACCCGTTTGCCACTCCTGGCGGCACGACCCCCCTGGGTCAATCGCGGGCCCTCGCTGAGAAGAGGCTCCTATCAATGGAACGGCGCATGAAACGGGACCCGGTCTTCCGTAGCAAGTATGTGGCCTTCATGCGGGAATATGAAGACCTTGGTCACATGTCGCCGTCCAACTTTGATTGGCGTTCGAACGAGCATTACTTCCTTTGCCACCACGCCATTTTGAAAAACCCGAATGGGAAAATCCGTGTGGTTTTTGATGGCTCTGTTCCAACGTCCAACGGAGTGTCTCTCAACCAGTGCCTACACTCCGGTCCCAAGTTGATCAAGGATATCTCCGACATCCTCACGACGTTTCGGCAGCACCAGGTGGTCTTTGTGGCCGACATCCGCATGATGTTCCGCCAAACCGTGGTGCATCGTGATGATCGGAGGTATCAACTGATATTATGGCGCGAGAGTCCGAGTGACCCCATACGAGTGTTCGAGCTGAATACGACCACCTATGGCCTTCGGTCCAGCCCCTACATTGCCATCCGGTCATTACTGGAGTTGGCCGACCGGGAACGACTGAAGTATCCTCGCGCCTCAGCCATTTTGGAGTCGTCAGTTTATATGGACGACATTTGTACTGGAGCTTCCAGTGTTGAGGAAGCCTTGATTTTGCGGGATGAGTTGATTGCCATCCTGAAGTCGGGTGGATACGAGCTGAGTAAATGGCTCTCGAGCTCCCCGCTTGTCTTAAGGGACTTGCCGGGAGAAGATCAGCAGGATCCACACATTTTCGAAAATCCCGAAAATCCTAATTTGCTGACAGTCTTGGGTATACAATACCAGCCCGTGCAGGACATTTTTACTTACCGGGTCAAACTGGATCCACCCCCTAAGACTTGGACCAAACGTACGGTCTTGTCCACGGTGGCGCGTACCTTTGATCCAAATGGGTGGATCACCCCCGTAATATTTTTGGCCAAATGCTTCCTGCAGAAGCTCTGGTTGGCTGAAGTCAGCTGGGACGAGCCCCTTCAAGGGAGATTATTACAGGAGTGGCTCTCCCTTGTGGCCTCACTTCCGAATGTTAATCGGATTTCGATGCCTCGTTGCTTCCTACCGCCCGGAAGGTGCCACGCCAGTCTCCACGGCTTTTGTGATGCGTCCGAAAAGGGGTACGCAGCCGTGGTCTATTTGCGAACTGTCAGTGACACCGGCGAGGTCGCAACCCACCTTGTCTTGGCGAAAAGTAAAGTGGCCCCAATTCGGTCCCGCTTGACGATACCCAAATTGGAGTTGTCTGGAGCCGCTCTTTTGGTGCGCCTTCTCAACCATGTGCGTACGTCCCTCCTATCGATCGTTGACCTGACGGAAGTGTACGCCTGGTCGGACAGCGAAATTGTCCTTTGTTGGTTGCGAGCCGCTCCCCACAACTTGGAAGTCTTTGGTGCCAACCGGGTTTCCCAAATCCAGAATTCGGAAACCCCGTTGACCTGGAGACATGTGCCAGGGGACCTGAACCCTGCAGATTGTGCTTCCCGCGGATGTGAAGCTTCCGACCTTGTCAACCACTCTCTTTGGTGGGGCCCTGACTGGCTGACTCGGAATGAGTCCGCCTGGCCTCAGAGTAGGTTCTCCGAGCCCGATGTGTTACCTGGCTTGCGAGTCGGAGTTGTTGAAGATAAGCCAGCCAATTCGCTGAGCTATCTTCAGGAACGCTACAGTTCCCTTGATAAATTGATTGGGGTGACGGCTTGGATTCAGCGCTTCACCCACAACGCTCGGAACCCACGCGACAAAATGTCGAACCCGGTCTTGTCGCCCCTGGAGAGACAGGAGGCCCGAACCTTTTGGATACGTTTGGTTCAACGGGAGCATTTTGAGTCCGCTATTGAGACACTGAAGCGAGGTTTACCTTTGAAAGGCTCGCTCGCCCGCTTAAACCTCTTCCTGGATGACACCGGATTGATACGCGTTGGTGGACGCCTCCGGAATTCTGATTTACCCTATGGAGCACGTCATCCCTTGTTGCTTCCGAACAATAGCGCTTTTGTAAAATTGTTGGTGACGCATTACCACGTCAAAAATGCCCACGCTGGCTGCAACGCCCTTTCGGCCATATTGCAGCGCGAATTTTGGATTTTATCGGGACGACGCTCCATCCGAAGCGTCATTTTTAAGTGCATTCCGTGCTACCGCCTGAGGGCCAGCACCATGCAGCCCATTATGGGGGACCTCCCCACCGACCGTGTCGTGGCCTCGCGCCCTTTCTCGGCGGTCGGGACGGATTTTGCGGGGCCGTTCTTCATCAAGAGCTCCAGCCTCCGCGATGCTCGTTCCCTCAAGGCCTACCTTTGCGTTTTTGTTTGCCTGGCTACCAAGGCCGTACACTTAGAACTTGTGAGTGCCCTCAGCACCGAAGCCTTTGTAGCCACGCTAGGCCGCTTCGTTTCACGCCGAGGTTATCCGCACCTGATCCGATCGGATTGTGGGACCAACTATAAGGGTGCCGATAGGTATTTGAAGGAAGTCGTCCAATTTTTGAATGAAAATAAGATAGGCATCGGCACTGCAATGTCCAAGATGGGGATAACTTGGACCTTTGACCCGCCAGCTTGTCCCCACTGGGGCGGGATCTTTGAAGCCGTCGTTAAGGTCTCAAAGACGCATCTCCGACGCGTGATAGGTGAAACCATTTTGACTTTTGAAGAGCTCGCTACCGTGTTTTGTAAGATTGAGGCTGTCCTCAATTCTCGGCCACTCTGCCCCTTATCGTCCGATCCCAATGACCTGGAAGTTTTAACCCCCGGTCATTTCCTAATTGGTGAACCCAATTGAAAAGGCTCAAGCAATTCCTCCTTACTAAGCAGCTTGAATTTCAAGATCATGTGGCGGAGTTTTCGTTTCTATGGTGGAATGTATATATTTATAACACATTAGTATATATAACACATTATTATTATACTCTTTTCTTATCATATTATTATAATTACTTTACTATTATACTCTACTTTTACTATTATACTTTATATTTACTTACTCTTTTTCACTGTTTTAATTTTTATACCTACTTTAATTTATTTGTTTTAATTTTTTCCTGCGCGTTTTTGTGTACACGATCTTTAGTTCGTGGCGTCACCCTGTCAAGGGCTCCAACTGAAAATCAGCGCTGTGTACTCTCATGCTTGCATGGGGCGCGCAGCACTATGCTGAGTTGGGGCCCATTTCTGGGTTGTGCCACACATGACAAGCGGTGTCTGGTGCTTCCGTCACTTGAGCAACAGTCTAGTATTTGTTGCCCAGGTGGTGGAAGCTTCAGACAACGTTTTAGTACATGAGTGTGTACTTTTGTTTTATGTGTGGCATAATGTATGGAAATAAACAAAAAAAAAAAAAAACCCCTTAACGCCCTGCCCGAGTACCCCTTCAGGGACGTGAAGGTCTCACGGTTGTCTCGTTTCGAATTGCTACAGCAGATGACCCAAAATTTCTGGCATCGTTGGTATTTAGAATATTTGCATCTCTTGCAGCAGCGCGTTAAGTGGTCAGACAAGACCGACCCACCTAAGGTTGGTGATCTTGTCCTAGTTAAGGAGTCTAATTTGTTGCCTTTATGCTGGCGTCGTGGACGCATTCTTAAATTGATATATGGATCCGATGGGGTTCCCAGAGTTGCCGAGGTAATGGTCGGAGATTCAGTTTTGCAGCGAGCCGTCTCTTCCTTATCCCGCTTGCCCATTGGTTAGTGGACCCCAAATCCTTGGGCCCACGGGCGGGGGATTGTTTTGGCTAAAATTGGCCAAACGCCGCTTTCTCGCTCCCGCCTGCGGCTGGAGAGGGAGATGGGGCGCGCGGCTCCGGGCGCAGCGCGGCAGCCCCCGCGTAGGCAGTCGAGTATGTACATTCGTTAATGGGTCCGTGCGGCCGGGCCTATTGCTGCGCGATATCGTCTTTAAGTATATTAGCGTAAGGTCTACTGGTCGCGCGAGACTGGACTCAAGCGTCCACTCCCGAGCTTAGCAACCGCCGCCCACGCCTCGTCATCGGCGGTCGGACTCGCCAGTTGGCAGTCCTTCGTCAAACCCCGACTGATTCGGTCGACTGTGAATGCCGTTTCGCCCGCGTGAAGACGCCAGCCACGCCGCCTCGTGCCGTTTGATTATTTATGAGGAGCTATTTATCGCGCTCTTTTTGTGCCGCGTAGCCCGCGTGCTGTTTGCCGGCCACGCCGTCACTTGCCGTCCGCGGTCGCCGAGGAGTCCGGTTCAGAACGCCGTCTGAAACGGTCGAGAATTTTGGAATCCGCGTGGCCCGCTTGAAGTATGCCGGTCAACGCCGTGTCGTGTTAGATTGGGAGCCCTAACTTTGCGCTCCTTGGCTCGCCGCGTCCTTCTACTGCTGTGAGCCCATTTGGCTATCCGGAACACTGTTTCTTGTACTCCCGCACTTTCGGATTTCGCCGCCGCCGCTGACTCGCTACACGTGGTCTAGTGCCGCCGCCGCGAAAGACCTCTCAAGGAAGGGCGAGTGTGTTCCTTTGCATTTAACACAGCAGGCATCACACACCACATTCCACCATACACGAACTCACTCCCCGGATACCACGTGCTTGCTGTCTCCGGCGCCGGTAAGTACCTAGCAGTAAGTCGCTCTGTGCCGCGGAATAAAAGCCAGTGCAAAACCGCCCCTATTTTTTGGTGGGTCCTTTTTGACCCACCCCACCGCTGCCTGTGGGAGTCCGCTGGCCTGCTCTGATGGGCCCGGCAGTTGCCCGCTGATTCCTTGTGCACAGGCGCGGTGCGTAATCACCATGTAGGGTAGAGATACCTTCGGGAGGACTATCCCAGTGGATATCTGTTTGATATTTTACAAAAACGACCATATAATTATAAAGATACGGTTTATCAATAATAGAGATGTTCGTGATGACCAGGTCCAAGCAGAATTAGAAGGCAATCAACTTGAGGCAGCTGAAGAGGTCATGCAGTATATTCCCCAACTGCTAAGCATTGGCGACAGACTCAGTGGGGTGCTCCTGGATTTGAGGTAAGTAAGATGATGAATGATAGAATGACTTATAACTCATCATTCAATTGAATCAATTGTTTCATTTCCACCTATTAGCTCATTTCCGAGTTAGGAGACAATACTACATCAAAGCCATGATAAAGACATTATTTAAATTGCGGGCCGAAACTGTAGGTACCTAACTTATTGTTTTGACAATCTCTGTGACATAGTGGCGCGCCACGGGGCCCACTTTAGAATTTGACGCGGACACCCCCAGAGAACAAGGAAAGGTTGTTGGCTGTGACACTATATAAACAGGACTTTTCCAGGAAGCTGCTGAGTCCGCAGAAGGACTCCTACTTCAGCTACCTGGGTTCACTGACGTCGCCCGAGTGCAACGAAGTGGTTGTCTGGATCATATTCGACAAGCCCATTTATATATCTGACGCGCACGTAAGTCCTCTTTCTTCTCCATGCTGCCATATTTTTTTACAGAGAGACAGAAGAAAGAGAAAGACTTCACACAACAGTCACAACACAATGTAGGTACCTATATTCCTTTTAATCGTGAACATGAAGAATCAGGGTTTGCACATACTTTAGACTTCCCTAGAGGCTAGAGATGGTGATCCCTGCTTTTATTCCAGGCATGAGTCAGCCAGGTCTAGGCACGTCGGAGGCTTCGGCCGTGACTGGTAAGCACTCTTCTGGCAAAGATGTGGCGTCAAGCGACAATTTTCACTTCCAACAACTGTCAAAGGGCTTATAGGTGTCCCTTGGTCAATTTTCGCTTGAAGACACCCCGCTAGACTTAGTAGCTAGGCTATTAGGTACTTACGTGCCAATAGAGCTAAACAAACATTACTTCTGTTTGATAGTACCGTCAGTTCGGCAAGGTGGGCATCGGAAGACACAACTTCAGGAGCCTGCAACGCCTCAGCCATCACCTCGTGTTCACGCCGCCCGACCCCTTCATCACCACCCCGCGCATCATCCTCGCCGTCGCTGACGTGTTCAAACTTGTGAAGACGTTCTTTGGAAATATTACGAGGTCAGCTTTTTTTATAGCAAACATTTTTTGTATATTTGTATATGTTACCGGAAATGTGTGAAAATCAGGAAATGAATACGATTCCTAGGAAATGTATACATTTCCTGACTTATTTAGGAAATGTGTGAAAGAAGAGTTTTAACACATCAAGTAGAATTTTAATATTTCTTAGGAAATCTATACAAATCCCAAACGGCGTTAGGAAATGTGTAAAAGACGATAGCATAGAAGTGCATTGTCCAAATCCTATCTATGATAGCTCTAAAATATTGACCAATTCGAATCTGTGATGTCTACGCCGTCGTATTACCCAAGTGTAGCCCCTTCGCTCTTACGTAGCAAATATTGCACCCAGGCGAGCCGATGTGGCCAAGACTTGTCGCCGAAGGCAACCAGCATGCCGATACTGCGGAGGTGAGACAGCTCTAAAATAGAGACCGTTACGAATCGGTGACGTCTCCGCCCCTGCGTGAAATGCAGCCCCTCCGCTCTTACGTAGCAAACCAAAGGCACCCACGCTCACCTCCGCAGCCTCGGCATTGTATACTTGCTTCCAGGAATTGTATACAATTCCTAGTTTTCACAGATTTCTAGGAACATGTACATTTATTTCTAGATCTCTAGATTTATTGATGAAAACGAAGTAATGTTTTAAAATAACTTGTGCGCCATTAATTGTTCACAGGATAATGTCGCGAGGGTTCTCATCAACTTGAGTAAAGAACGCAATGAAGTCTGTTAAAAAAATAACTAAGCTTTAATTTTAAGTGTGTTTTATATGCAATTAAGCTTAAATTGTTGTAAATAAAACATTTTTAGTAAGCAATAGATTTTTTATTTATTTTTAATAACAATAAAATTAACAACCATACGCTAATTATACACGCATTTGGGCAGAACATAAGTTAAGCTAAGGGAAATATTTATACAAAGACAGCAAGTGCAGGATTCTTAAAGTTACCTATATCAAATACTGCCACAAGACCTCATTTTCGGGTGTTCATTAGGAAAGATTACGATATAGAGATGGAAATGGAACTAAATACTGAATTTTTTTTAAACGATTGCTAAATTGTTTTTTTTTTTTTTTTTATTATGGATAGGCTTGCGCTTGACTACAATCATATCTGATGAACAGAAATGATGAGGTCTAGAATGGAGCGCGCTTGCCTAGAAAATGCCTATTCACTCTTCTCTTGAAGGCACTCAGGTTGTACTTGGCTGGGAACACAGAAGCTGGAAGGGTGTTCCACACCTTAGCGGTACGTATCAGAAACGTGGATGAAAATCGTTTCGTTCGAGCTTGCTGGACATCAACCACATAAGGATGCCACTTCTCCCGGCGTCTTGCGGTTCTATGGTAGAAAGGTGAAGGAGGTACTAAATTGAGGAGTTCTTGAGCACACTCTCCAAAGTATATCCTGTAAAAAACCACTAAACAGGCAACCTTGCGTCGGTGTTCTAGACTGAGCAATTTTGCCCGTGTTAACGATTCCTTGCCGATTATTTTGCGTGCGCGGCGATCAACCGAGTCCAATGCATCGAGCTGATATTTTGCAGATCCATCCCAGAGGTGACTGCAGTACTCCATGCCGGAACGAACCTGAGCTTCATACAGTGTCAAAAGCTGTTCGGGCGTGAAGTACCGCTTAACCTTGTTCAGGATGCCTAGTTTTTTGGCAGCTGTTTTCGCCTTAGCTTCGATGCATTTCCCAAAATTGAGATTGGTGGAGATACTAATACCCAAGAGATCGATTTGATCGCCGATCGGAACGGATACACTTTGAAAAGTGGGAGCCAAGGTGAAGGGGCTCTTTTTTGCGGTGAATAGACACGCTTGCGTTTTGGTAGCGTTAAACTTGACTAGATTAGCGTCACCCCACTCAGACACTTCTCTTAAAGTCAAGTTAACGCGATTTACCAATGCCTCGACTCTTAGTTCGAGAATCTCAGCACCGCTGGCTTTAGAACTAGACATGTATCTCTCCGAGACAGTGCTGTCATCTGCATAACCAAACAAACCTGGTTTAAGCAGATCATTGATATGCAGCAGGAATAGCGTCGCGGAGAGAACAGATCCCTGAGGTACACCGGCATTGATAGCCATTAGGTCCGAAGAGTGACCGTCGACGACCACTCGAAAAGACCGTTCCCTCAGGAAATCAGATATCCAGTTACAAAAGCCAGCGGGTATTCCATACGCAGGGAGTTTGCTGAGTAGGCTGCCGTGCCAGACTCGGTCAAAAGCCTTAGAGATGTCAAGTGATAAATTTCACATGATCATGTCACATGATAAATTTCTTTATTTTTTAATTTCGTTCCATTTCTATCTTTCTATCGTATCGCAATATGTCTCACTCTAAATAACTAAAAAAGAATGTTACAACAAAAAATTTACAAGGATTTTTATGTATCTGATAAGGCAAAGACAGTCTAAGTTGCCTGTGGGCTGTGACGTCACACGCATCTTATAAAATACGTTAATTACAATCAAAGCTCAATAAAAACTCGAATCTTGCGACAGTTTACAAACAAATTTTATCACTTCGACGGAAATTGTGACTAAAATAAAATAAAACCACACGTAAGTACTTGTAGGGTAGCCTCCGTACGTATCTTTCGTTAGGCTCGGATTCCAGTCATTCTACCAAAGAGAAGAGACGAGAGATGCGCTACGAAGCTGTCTTGTTATTTCCACCAATGCGTAGCGGAGATGGGTAGTGCATATAAAATGTGAGCTGTGCGTAGCGGAGACATAGCGGAGGTGTGAGCAATGCATAGCGGAGATGTCACCTGTGTGAAGCGTCTATCGAATGATGTTTTCGGGTGTGCGAGACGCGGAGAGGTGATGGCGGGGAACGAGCCGCTACTCGACCGCTCGATCAGAGACATCTCCGCTCAGCAGCGCCGGTTGCAGCACAATATTGTACTTATACAAAAATTAAAAATATCTCCTGTCCGCTCCGATCCATTTCCACCGAAGATAAGCGGAGATATGGAAATGACGAAATCTAATTAGTTATTCAAAACACATTTCCGCTTTTGTGGAAACCAGGTCTTAGATGCCTGGCAGACATTTGCTATGCTATACTTTTGTTCATGACAAGTAAAATGGTAATAAATTTACATAATATGTACAATGTATATACGAAAACCGAAAAAGAATGCATGGGGTGGAGCACTCGGTTGAAACGAATTTCACTCACCGTTCAGTAGATGGCGCTGTGACTTAGGTACCGTTCTCGACAGAAAATTTGTAAAAACGTCTTGGTCTATTCTATACAGCCCCCTGATTGCGTAGGGAAAACGTGTTCATCGTTATCGTAAACGCTAGCGAATTCTGCGCCGCGATTGGCTGACGCAAATCAGGAACCCAATCAGCGGGCAGAATTCGCTAGCGTTTACGAAAACGATGAATACGTTTTTCTTACGCAATCAGGGGGCTGATTTTTTTGCCATAACTATCACTCAAAGTCAATATGTAAAATTCCCTTTCATTCACGCACACAAGTGCCTCCCTAGTGTACCTAAAATACGTAAACAGGGTATTTTACTCAAATCATAGTGTTAATTTGCAAAATTCATTTTTTAAACTATCATAAAATTGAAATTTAACCGGCCAAGTGCAAGTCGGGCTTACGTAAGAAGGCAGAACAATCACTTTCGTTTAAATATTTATTTTACTGAAATACAGTATCTGTAAAAAGGAGAATTCCGATTCTTGTATGAAAATTGGGCTATACCTTGCGTCTTAACCAAATCATCGGTAAAACATTAGAAATATTCTCAATATTATGTAAAAAAAAGATTAGTAAGATATTAACAGGGAAATTGTAATAATCTGATTTTCTAAGTGGTTAATTTTCTAAGTTTTATAAGTGGCATGGCGATTCCACATGTTTCGAAACGTTTAATTTTTTTTTTTTAATAATACATTCGAACCCCTTTTCACATTTCACTAACATAAATATATGCAATATTAAAAATTGAAAGAAGATTGTTCATGGAGACGTGCTTGAGACGCAGAGTGACGCAAATCTAGCCCATTCTCTGGCATTCTTCTTTCAAGTGTCTATCACGTTTCCAGATACAGCCTGGTGACAGACACACAGATAGACGGAAGGCAGGGTCTTAGTAATAGGGTCCCATTTTTACCCTTATGTATGGAAATTTGAGTAAAATACCATATTCCTCTCCATTCACGCACACACATTCAAGTGCACATTATGAATACTTCAATTAACAACTATTACCCTAATCAACGGCATTTGTGTACGTTGAACAAATTCCCAGAAGCGGACCAGCGACAGGATGCAGGCTGGTAATCTCCGAGCCACAAAAAGTACGTTAAACCGTTGGTCTCATGGACTTTGGTTGGTTTCCCAAAGTATCTTTCGCAAAACAATGTCTATTTTTATAAAATGATTATTTCTTTCAGTAGAAAAAATCTTTTTTATCGATATCTTTGCGTTCTTCAGCTACCTATTTTATTAGGTTGTTCCTTACAAATACACTTTGTCGAGTAAAACTCTCGTTGATGATGCACGTGTCGTTGCGTCTAAGATTTGTTCTAAGTGCTTATTCAAATAATGCGGAATACAGCTAAATAATTTAATTTCCATCAATAAATTCCACAAAATAACTGTTTTATGTACAAAAGCCATTATTATAAACAATTTCTTTGTCTTATTGCGCACTTTTTGTCATATATCTTGCGTAATTGGCTGCACCCACTGATCTCTATTCTATGGATTTATCATTTTATACATCTGACAGTTCCTTTTTTGTGCCGATTTGAAGCGCCACCATCGAACTTCCACGGTACTAAATTGACAATGCTGGTGACCGTCGTTTTGAATGTCATTTTATATTGTGGACTTCTTCTCAGTGCAGGGCGCGTTGGAACCCTCGTAAACTTAGTTTTAAGTCGACTTGGAGTTATCGCCATACAAATGTGACAAATATCATAAAGACCATTTACAAGCGCCTGTATATTAGGCCTGTCATGATTTATTAACACGACTGCTCAAAAAAAGGCATAATTTTATATGCTGTGGTAATCCTATGAATATTTTTGATTGTCTGTGACAATGTTTGCCACCATTTTGAGAGAACAAATAAACCTTACATGTTATTGGTCAAATTAAAATTCCCGCTCATTTTTCTCAACCAATGAGAACGTCTCTAGTCAAAATCAATGAAAAATCTAGTAGGCTATGACAGAAAGATTATGGAATTGTTTTGAGGAGCACAAAAAAGCAAAAACTATACAATTGATATTGTACTGATATGAATAAAAAACTATGTAAAGTACTCATTGCATCGTAATATAAGAAATAAGGCATATGTATGTCAAAGTATAAGCAATACGGAGTTTAATGTAATACGCTATTACTTGTAATAAGGAAAATAAAGTGTATACTATGAAGTCTGGATTTCATTCATAAAACTTCAGAAGTGGTACGTGATCCGAAGACCCACATATTGAGGTATGATATAATTTTAAATTCATTTCAATGATTTACCCTATTTAGTTGCATGTTTTAACAGGTCAGTGGATACAAATAAACTTAATTAAGTCCCTGTTTTATGACAATCTGCTGTACCTTGGCGTGTAAATAGGTAGATATGGATGTGCTTAGAAACATTATTCCAAGTTCATGTAGATTGTATGATATTCAGATATCATAGTGAAAAGATAAAATTCGAGGTTGAGCCAGTTAGTAATTTTGTTTGAACATAAGTCATGGCGAAGTCTTATGTCGAAACTTAGAGCAACTAAGTAGGTACATTTTGATTCCTTCTGTAATGCCTTAATTATCTATTGAACCAGACGGGTTTTATCGGCGGCATCATGTCGGGTGTCGCTTTGGTTAAATAGAGTAGTTTTTCTTGCTTATATTATAATTGCAACTTTGTTTGAAATGAATAACTTGTAAAAAAAAAAACAAGACTAAACCTATCGCGAGTTATTGACGTGCAACGCCATCTAGTGAAAGCGCCATCAACAACCATTCAACAACTATGTAAAGCTTTGAATCGATAACGCCATATTGTCTGTGCATTAAATAGTTTTATTAAATAATTAATTATGAATGACTGAATTGTGTCAAGATATAGCATTAGTTGATTAATATCGGCACAGCCGTGTACAGTACGACAGGCCTATCATGGCGCGTGGCCAAAATCGGTACTAACGCCGCTATCTTGTGATACTGTTTGATAGTTCGCTCTAGCGGTATATCGCTATTGTATGTTGCATTGTTTTTGCCTACTATTAACTATTTTAAACTAGAATTAAAGTAAAAATTGAGGAGATTTTATTTCCTGGATGCCTTTGTTCTATAACAGCGCCCTCCTGTCAATGTCATTCAAGTGCCAAGAGAGCCTTGTTGGACTGTAGTTTGTTCATTTCCTGTGTTATTAGGTATAGCTGAAGTTTTCAAGTAGTAGTTCATGTAATTTGGATAATTTATCTAACGCAGAAATAATAATATTTAATGATGAATATCTGAGTGCAGAAACTTTTATTAAGCACAACTTTTAACTCATATCATGGAAAGTAAAAAAAAAAAAAAAAAAGTTCACTCTAAGAAGCTATACCTAGATATAAATCAATAAAAAAAGAGAAAAATTAGAAACTGACAGTTCTTACAAACACTGGCATATTATTTTCATTTCTTTGCCATTCTGAACAGTTCTTGAAAGAGATACCGTGGCAGTGATTTCATGTAATAAAATATAATTTTAATTCATTTGTAATTCCCCAGTATACTTGTAAGATTTTTACACTGATTATGATATGATGGCATGAGAATAAAATTAATGCGATTCTGAAATGAAAAAATGAAATGAAATGAAATGAAAATGAAATGAAATGAAATGAAAATGAAATGAAATGAAATGAAAATGAAATGAATTTTATTTGCAAGAAACATTGTACATAAGATGTTCACATAAAATTAATAATTTCCAGTATGTTTCGTCAATTGACATGCAAAATATGTGTGTTATGAATTGTCTAAGTACATGATCATTCCCTTTTTGCACAATTTCGTTAATTAGGTATATTAAACTATGCTCAAAGTACCTGCACATTACAGTCATACTGAGACATGCCTGATTTCACAATGCCATCATGATATTAAAATATAAGATGTTAGTAATTTAATAATTCATTTAGTACCTATGTATAATGTGAACAAATTAAATGTCACAAAATTATATAATTAACATAATATATCATTATCAAATAGACTAGTTCGTAATAATAAGTCATTTTGTGTTGAAAAATTCATTTAAACTATAGAAGCACTTATTTTTCTGCTTTAGGCAATTACAACAATTGATGAGAGTTTACTAGTACTGTCAAGCGGTTTTTAAATAATGTTGATTTAGTGTTGATAAAGTTAATTTCAACATAGATATTCTTTTATTAAAGTTTTCATTAAATTAATTGGCAGTTAAGAGTGCCGTGACCAAATTATAATACGGTTATGAGTGCCGTATTTATTTTTTCTATAATGTCCTTGGTTATGTGTGCCAAGACGGAACTATGTATGTTCTATGATGAATAATGGCCTTGGTTATGTGTGCCAAGAGTTACTTGGTTATGTGCGCCAAGAGTTACTTGGTTACGTGTGCCAAGAGTTACTTGGTTATGTGCGCCAAGAGTTACTTGGTTACGTGTGCCAAGAGTTACTTGGTTATGTGAGCCAAGATGGAACTATGTATGTTCTACAATTATTTGGGTTATGTGTACCAAAATGGTAATAATGAGTACTCAGTTGCAGTTTATCGATATTTAAAAACAATAACAATAACTACAAATTTACTTATACATTTTCTATCATTGAAAGATTCTGAAAGGACAGTAAACTCAGGACTTCATGTTAATTAAAAGTGGCAATAAAATAGAGGTAGAATGATGAATGGAATTTGAAACAATGTTTTATTAAATACAGATCTATTTTTGAATATAATTTGCTAAAACTAAAATAGATTTTTCACGAATAATCTCTTTTATATAACAGCTGCTATATATACCTATACATAATTCATTGAGCATTGTTTATTTCTTTTGCCGAGAATATGACACGATCAACGGGCTGGACTGGCGCGGGTCAAAGGCGAGCGCGTGAGGACGCATCCTCTGTCAACACCAAGGAGGTACATGGAACGAGCTAGCCGTGAACGGACGCGGCTAAGCGCGTGTAAACGCGATCCCCGTCATAACTATGGAAGTTGGTCCGCAAGGCACGTAGATGTCAACGTCGAGATGAAGATTATCAACGTCGGTGGACCCCACAACTCCCACACTGCTTGCGGCTCACCAAACCGTTGCTTTAGTTGGAACAAGTACTTACAATCATCAATGCAGCAGCAAGCAAAAGCTTCACAACAGACGAGGTGGTTAACATTTTTTGAAAATTTGCAACGACGATCATCTTAATGTAATTCCAGAATCGATTCATCAAGCAAGCGTAAATAACTGGTTAGTCAAAGAATGTGCGACCATTAGTGAGGGAAACTAAAAATAAACCTTACAATTTGTATTACAAAACTTGTAAAAAGAAAAAAAAAGTGGTGCGCAGTTCTTTACCTTCCCTTAGTTACAGTTGGAACGAATAGCTTCCAAAATCATTCACAAATGAGCAAAATTACAGTCATATTATTTTGGTTGAGATGCTTGCATGCATTTCACGAAGTACCTAATGGAAGTTTGTAGAAATGCTATTATTGACATTTTTAATCGCTGTGATCTTAGCGGCAATAAAGCGGTAGACTATGATATCATTCACGCTATATAAGATAAGTCTATTTGAAAGAAGGCGCAAGTATTGGATAATGGATTGTCAGAAACGTGAAGATCTAGGTATACTATATTTCTTAAATTCTAAGTGACGCTACACTATCAGAATTATTGAAAAAAAGTCGCTTATAGCTATTTCATTAGTACCAATAATAATGATATAGCCACTTTGTATTTATTCGTTAATAAGGGGACTATCTTGTCAAAAATTCCCAAAACCCATAAAAAGAGTCATAATCAATGTTTTAGAACAATTGGGCATGATTTAGTTCTCAGTCAACAGAGTCCGTTGACGATTTCTAGTGAGACTTGTGAAACTCAAACACACCAATGAATAGGTTTGCTTAATTTTTTTTGTGATATTTTTGTTATAGTTATCCGGATGATAAAACCTACGTGTTAAAATGGGTCATGATCATTTGGCATTAATTGATTTTGGTATTAAGTGTTTATGCGCAAATTACACAAATCAGGAAACGTCAAAATGTATTCATGAGCTTTTAACCTTTCACAAAGGCCTTCAGTAATCCTGTCGTATCATTTTGAGTAACAGTTTAATTTCATTATTATTATCAATGACGTTGCCACAAGTATTGAAGTATTTAGGAACGAACTCTTACATACTCCTTTTCTGTCCTTATAAACATTCTAATAACCTAGAACATATTCTTTATCAGTCCTAAAGATAACGATATGGAACACTTAAGTTAAAAGAAACTTAAGTGACTGTAGGTATGTATATGATTTTCTAAATGTGTATAATGTCTGATTAAATGCCCATTCAGATTGCATAACGTATCCCCTATGAATTAAACGTAGTCGCGTATCCACGAGCGAACCGCCAAGCCAAATGTTTCAATCAGATCTAGGGAAGTCAAGGTTAACAATATTAGACATAAAACATACTTAAGATGTTCAGATGACATTAACATTAACAATAGTTAAAATCAGTAATAGTTATATATTTTGTAAATATTTAAATTTAATTTTATTGAATCATGTTTGTTTAGTTTCTAATTTTTAGTTCTCTAATAACTTGAACTGTAAAGTTTATTGTACATTGAATAAATTTAACGTTATTTATATATTTTATGGAGCAAAAAAATAAAAAAATAAATAGAGGTTCAGTATTTCGATTTCAGTCAATTCAGTATCCAACATTAGATGATAATATCACGAATTATAAAATTAAAATTTTTGGTCCTTACAAAATTGTCGAAGATATGGAAATGATAGATAGGTACAGAACTAGCACAATAACCGGATTTCACATAGTCTGTAGTGCATAGTCTAGTACAGATTATAAATAAAACCACTATTATGATACAGAGTTTGTAGTGCGAGGTGATTTGCTGAATAATTGAATATTGGTATGACGTGATCAACGTTCAAAATTCGGCGCTTAAATCGTCTGAAGTGAAATAGCAATTTTTAATTAGCAATATTTCATGAGTAATATATATTTTTATTTGAAATTACGATGGAAACAACTAAATAAAATGTAAAAAAAAAAAAACTAGATGTATTTCCTATTGAGGTGGTAAGCTCGAGAGGCAGTTGATGTTACGAGATTGTCATTATTTATCAGATTTATTTACCGACGTTTTTCAATACAATTGTAAGAAATTAGATTAATAACAAGATTGTAACACATTGATTATTGTATGTAACACACAATATGCTATGCAAGGTTGACTTGAAGTAATTTTTGTTAAGAACGCACGAAAACGCAGACGGTACTTAATTTTTGATTGTAAGTCATTTTACTATAGAAAATATGAACGATAAAATTATGATTTTTACTTTAAAGAAAAAGATTTGAAAAATGTTATTCTACAATAACATAAACATTCTTAAAAAAAAATGTTGTCATTTTAATCTGTAACCGTAATAAAAAAAAAGATAAATAATATTTGGAAAATTAATTCAGTCTCTGTCAGTTTTCGTCAATACTTGCTTCAATAAAATACTTAATATAATATTATGATACTTGAAATCTGCATAATTAAATTAATTGAGTCTCCAGACCCTAAGAAGTGATATTTTAACAATTTTGAGTTAGTCATTTATAATTTTCTAATATTGCATACAATAAATAATGTATAATTTTATGTAGGTCTGTATGTTATTGTTAATAATTTCTTTAATTTAAATTTAAATTAAAAATTCACTGTACCCAATAATACTTTCATTAATCTAAGAAACCGAATGTCATGATTATTTTATGTTAGTGAGATTGGGACATAGGTAAATTAATGTCAGTATTATTTATTTAGATATTTAAATAAACAAATGTAGGTACTGAATATTCTTAAGTAAGTGCATGTAGGCTAGGCCTATGTGAAATAAAGTATTTGAAAAATATTGTACATCATATATGTAATGTAAATTATAATTTTGTTACTCATAAAGGCGAAATAGTGGTTACTTAACATGTACACTTATATATATTCCATCTTTTGTAGTTTTTGTATGATGATGTATTTTAGTAAGATTAAGCCGTAGGTAACTAAGAGTCAAAATCATTTAGACATTGTAAATAACCAAAATACAGGGAATTGATAAGTAAGTGAAACCCTATATGAAGTGTGAAATGAGGTATTTGAAAAGTATTGTTTTTAATATAAATTAAAGATTTGTTAATCATAAAGGTGGCATAATAGTTAGTTAACAATATGTAAGAATAAATACTATCTTTTGTATAGTTTTTGTGCAATGTTTTTATAGGTACTAAAACGCCTAGTTGAGTGGTCCTAGAATTTTTACTTTGATGAGAGTTTAATTATTGTGCACCAGGAGGTTGCACAAGAGTGGATGGCCGAATGTCATGATTTATTAACACGACTGCTCAAAAAAAGGCATAATTTTATATGCTGTGGTAATCCTATGAATATTTTTGATTGTCTGTGACAATGTTTGCCACCATTTTGAGAGAACAAATAAACCTTACATGTTATTGGTCAAATTAAAATTCCCGCTCATTTTTCTCAACCAATGAGAACGTCTCTAGTCAAAACCAATGAAAAATCTAGTAGGCTATGACAGAAAGATTATGGAATTGTTTTGAGGAGCACAAAAAAGCAAAAACTATACAATTGATATTGTACTGATATGAATAAAAAACTATGTAAAGTACTCATTGCATCGTAATATAAGAAATAAGGCATATGTATGTCAAAGTATAAGCAATACGGAGTTTAATGTAATACGCTATTACTTGTAATAAGGAAAATAAAGTGTATACTATGAAGTCTGGATTTCATTCATAAAACTCCTATGTGAAATAAAGATATTTTGAGTTTGAGTTTTTTGAGTTTTGAGTTTTAGTTCCATGGACGCTCACGCCAGGTTACGCAAGAAACAGCTTCATTTTTAAATTGTCAATCAGCGATCCATAGAATAGAGATCAGTGACTGCACCTTATTTCTCCTGGTCACCGCAACCGGAATTCTGCTTCACCGTGCCATCACAAGACGCCTATAACTTTTTCTATTAAAATACAATAATCGATAGGCATTAAGAACTGCCCCTGACGCTCGCCTGTGTGACTAGCTCCTTCAGCCGTCTCTGTATGTACTGGACCCGCGTTACCAACTTGTCTTTCGGGTTGAACTCCGTGTAGGGGATCTCTAATACTTTGAAGCCCTGCAAATAAAAAGAAATTGGTTGTCTGTAAAATCGGTTCACGGATAACGACGATAATTTGCTTGATAACATCATAAGAAAAATTGCGTCACAAGCTCACTTAGGCTGATCGTGCCTCTCTTTCGACCTGACAATAAATAAGATGTTCATTAATAAATAAATAATGAGCATGAGTAGAAAAACAAGAAAATAATTTAAAAATAAAAATAAACCAGACTGCCCTGTTATAAAACGACTTTAAAAAAATATAGCCTATTTTACTCGGAATGATGCAAGGATTCTAAGGATACCCCATATTTCCAAATCTGTTCGGCCGTTCAGAAGTTACAATGGGATAAAGAAACTCACATACATACATACATATATACATAAACCCTAAACATTACACTCCTTTTTTGGGCAGTCATGTAATAAATCACCCCGCCTCATTAAATTAGTAAGCTTTTATTTAATTTGCAAAGTATATTTTTTTTGGGTGGAATCTTTATTTTTTATTTATTTTTATTATTAATGCACCATACATAAAACTTAACGAAACATAACAAGAGACATGATGTGCAAAGGATAGCATATCCCTATAAAACAAAAGAGATCTCTTCCAGCTACCCTGATGTGAGTAAGGTGACGAGAAAAGTGGGTTAGGTCAAGTGGCACATAAGTAATAAGTTATACAGTAAACCATAAATACTACAATAAATAGATATTATAATCTTGCAACTTTGACGCATATATCTTTAGCCAATTGAGCTGAAATTTTTTATGCACGTTGACTTTCAATGACAATACTTGGTTAGCTGTGTGACACGAACTGTGTCATTTTAATCCAACATGGCGGAACACACAAGATGGCGGACCAGTTATTTGAAAATGCACTTTTCATCACAATATGGGTATCAAATGTCAGGTTCTGTCACAAGTCACAAGGGTGGGGCCACCTGGAACGAATGCCAGATTCTAGGGCCGTAAAGAATCATGACCAAGTGGATCCCCTAACAAAAAGACCAAAAGGCAGACCAAAAAAGCGTTGGACCGATGGCGTGGAGGAAGACTTACGGAGCATATGTAAATATATCAACTAGCGCAGGGAGTCGAAGGACCGCGACAAGAGGAGGAATATTGTGGAGGAGGCCAGGGGGCTACCACCGTGACTTAAAGCAATATTATTGTAATATTGTTTTGACATTTTCATACAATGTCAGTATGAAAATTTTAAAAAAATATTACAATAATATTACTTTAGGCCACGGTGGTAGGCCCCCAGGGCCCACAAGAGGCTGTAGCACCACAGGATAGATAGATGGGTATCAAATGAAAGGGTTAAAAAGCGTGTATGATAGTATGAGTAACAAAAAGGTAGTAACCTTAAGTTCCAACAGCCTGCTGTACAGTTTGTTGACGCCCAGCGGAACCTGCACCTTCCGCGCGAGGTCGTGGTAGTCCAGCCCTAATACTGCTATCCTGTTTACACTGGAATGATATAAGAATGAATGAAAAGAAGGAATGATATAAGAATGAATGAATATAGGCATTTTTTAGGCAAGCGCGCTCCATCCTAGACCTCATCATTTCTGTCCATCAGATATGATTGTAGTCAAGCGCAAGCCTATCTATATCTAAAAAAAATGAGAAATCTATGGGTAAAAACCACTACAGGTAGCCGTCAAGACGGACAATTTCAGACCGCTGCCGCGCGCCGGCTAGGTTGCACGCGTTAGTTCTTATACGATCCATTTCACGCGTGTGGCCGATTACGAGGTAGCCCTAGTACGTCGAAAGAGATAAAGTTACGCGATAGAAAGAGAGCACAACCTTAGGTGCCTAGCGGAGGCGGTGCCAGGTGCTATTGCAAACTAAATTGCACTTTTTTGTGTCAGCGCTAGGGTCGCTATTTCTTTAAATCATCTTGCGGAGTGATCCTTTCGTACCTTTAGGGTACTATATTTTATTCCGTGACTCCGGAAGTTCTAACAGAAGTGAAAACTTGAACAATTACAATGTGAGGTGTCAGGTGACGGTTACGGTGTCGCGAGTTCAATTATTTTTTCATCTCATAAAATGCCCCATGCACCCAAATGCACCTTCTTTTTTTTTCTTTCCAGGTAATAAAAATGTTATTCTCCGGTTATATTATCCACTTTGACAGATGATAAAATTATTGTCTTCACCGGCTACAGCAGAAGGGAAAAGAAGTTCTTTGATCATTTCATACACACGTGATATTATCTCAACCTATGCTCAGACAGTAAATAAGACTGTAGAAGGGAAAAACATTTCATCTTTTCCCTGCAGAGTGATCAGATACTAATTATAATGAAACCATTTAAGTTTTTTCAGTTTGGGAATTTGTTTTTAGTTACAAATTACAATTCTTACTCATTTCGGCTAGTCGCTTTGTCCAAAGGCACTGGATGACATTTGGAGTCAACTGCAAATTCAGCGTCTGTAACAAGGACTTGTTATTATCTGATGTCAGTCATTCCTGTGAATCCGTTGTATTTCTGTTGCTGCTATAACAACAAATACTAAAAAATAAAATATAAAGTGATTTTTAGGGTTACGTAACTTAAAGAAAAAAAACGGAACCCTTATAAGATCACTTTATTTTCCGTCTGTCTGTCTGTCTGTGTGTCCGAAGTCCTTATCTCCGAAGTTTACCGAAAATTCAGAAATAATTGTGAAGGGATCAATGTATATTTTACAGGAAAAATAAAATCAACTCTGTATCTATCATACTTTTTTGGGTATTAGCAATTAACCTCATAAAACAAAGTTAAGTTTGCGGTTCGGTAAAAAAGTGATTCTTAGGCCCCGTTTCCGCCAAAGCAGATGGAGCGGAGCTATGTTTGAGTAACTAATCAGAGATGTCGAAATGTGATTGGTTACTCAAACACAGTTCCGCTCCCCTTCGCTTTGGTGGCAACCGGGCCTTATGGTTTAACTTTTTCTGATATACCTAGTACGGAACCCTCAATGCGCGAGCCTGACTCACACCTGACCAATTATTTTAAATAGTTTTTACTCGATAATGTCAACAGATAGACGCTTCACATATTCACAGAATATATTTATTTATATAAAATGCAAATATCTGGTTGACCGAGCTTCGCTCGGTAGTTTAACTACTGGATAATAGATGGCAGCAGAAGTGCTTCGCTCGGTAGTTTAACTACTGGCTAATAGATGGCAGCAGAAGTCATATTTTTTTTTTTTTTTTGGTAAATTCGACATTTTCTAAAAATGAATCCTAGCTAGATCGATTTATCGCCCCCAAAACCCCCTGTATACTAAATTTCATGAAAATCGTTGAAGCCGTTGTCGAGATCCAGATTATATAGAAATATATATATATACAAGAATTGCTCGTTTAAAGGTATAGGATAAAACAAATATTTATTGGGTGCTCCCGTACTACAACGAAACCCCTCGTGCACGAATCTGACTCGCTGTTGGCCGGTGTTTTATGGCCCAGCGTGCAGCGAGATATTGCGTTGACAATACACACACCACACACACAGACACACCACACACCACACCACACACACCACAAAGACACCACACACCACACCACACACACCACAGAGACACCACACACCACACCACACACACCACAGAGACACCACACACCACACCACACACACCACAGAGACACCACACACCACACCACACACACCACAGAGACACCACACACCACACCACACACACCACAGAGACACCACACACCACACCACACACACCACAGAGACACCACACACCACACCACACACACCACAGAGACACCACACACCACACCACACACACCACAGAGACACCACACACACCACAGAGACACCACACACCACACCACACACACCACACCACACACACCACAGAGACACCACACACCACACCACACACACCACAGAGACACCACACACCACACCACACACACCACAGAGACACCACACACACCACAGAGACACCACACACCACACCACACACACCACAGAGACACCACACACCACACCACACACACCACAGAGACACCACACACCACACCACACACACCACAGAGACACCACACACCACACCACACACACCACAGAGACACCACACACCACACCACATACACCACGAGTACTATGCCACTCACCATAAATAAAGCCCATTCCAGACTGGCAGTCCCGCCGCAGGAACGTGTCGGCAGAGACCAGGCTCTTAAACGTGTCCATGATGCTCTGCACATAGAGCGCCTTTTCCTTTGTGTACACGATAGGCACGCCCACGGAGATGTCCTCCGCAAGGCGAGGAGACGTTGATGGGAATTTGAGCCCTACGTACGCATCTATCGTCATCAGCTTGCGACGCGATGGGATGGGGATTTCTGGAAAAGATTGTGTAAGAATTTTCATCAGTATACATTGACGATGCAGTTTGCACAAATAAATTACAAAGGAGATGGTTTCTTAAGAGCGGCCATGCCGGTAGATTTTTCATTTCCTGGAACAAGTTTCATGAATTTTTTCCGCTGTCTTTTTTCCCGAATGCCTGACCGACGACACGGGCGTTATATGTTTTTTTTCACAGTGTATCTTTTACTAGGCTTGCGTTAAGACTAAACAGCAAGGTTGTACACCACGCCTTCCTTGAACTTGGATTATCCGGGAAGAGGCCACTTAAGTCTTACCTCCAGCAGAGAGCAGTTTGTCAATGAATTCCGGCTTCAGTGTTGACGTTAGGTGGTGTTTTTCAGCCTTGCCCAGGATAAGTAAGGAGAATACTAGATCAAGCCATGAAGACGCTTTGATCATCTCTTCCTCATTCAGAGCAAGAGCTGTCTGGAACGAAAGTCAAGGGTAAGATTTTACCATTGTGCATTAAAATTTTTGTAATCACTACAAATCTTATACCTTTAAACGAGCAATTCTTGTATATATATTTCTATATAATCTGGATCTCGGGAACGGCTTTAACGATTTTCATGAAATTTAGCATACAGGGGGTTTTTGGGGCGATAAATCGATCTTGCTAGGATTCATTTTTATAAAATGTCAAATTTACCAAAAAAATAAAAATATGACTACTGCTGCCATCTATTGGCCACCGAGTGAAACTCGGTCACCCAGATATTGTAATATAAAAGTGACCATTTCAGAACTGAAAATTGATGACATTTTGGACTTAAATAATCATAACATTGAGTAAGACCTGATGAAACAGCCTATTTGCCTGCATCAATCACAATGACTTTATGCTTCATAAAAGTTTATGCCAAGAAAGGAGATTGCTCAAACATGGTTTCATTTTGTATCAGGTTGAAATTGGTATCAAAAATTAAGATTTAGTTTTTTACAAGTCAAGGCGTAAGGTAGAATCTTTTTACCTCTATCAACGAGTCCAAGTGGCCAGGCAGGTAGTCCACGGTAGCTAGAGTGACGACCGCGGAGGCGACGTCCCCCGGGCGGCACACGTCGCGGCGCGCCTGCGTCCACTCCGCGAGTGCGGACAGCGCCGCCTCGTGCCGGTACTTGAGCAGACCCAGTGACACCAGTATGGAGCTCACTACTGCGGGCTTGTTACCTCTATCAACGAGTCCAAGTGGCCAGGCAGGTAGTCCACGGTAGCTAGAGTGACGACCGCGGAGGCGACGTCCCCCGGGCGGCACACGTCGCGGCGCGCCTGCGTCCACTCCGCGAGTGCGGACAGCGCCGCCTCGTGCCGGTACTTGAGCAGACCCAGCGACACCAGTATGGAGCTCACTACTGCGGGCTTGTCCTCGTTCGATGGCAACGTATCGATTACATCGCTGTAAAGCAACATTGCATAGTCAGCATTTTGGTTTGACAGTTTAACACAATTGTGAGTGAGGTCCTGACATCCATTAAAATGAATTTTGTTTTTTAAGCTAACATAACAGTAATGTGGAGCCTCCAATCCAAGTCCAACACAATGACCACATCAGAAGTGGGATGAGATATGATTCATGGTTTTATTATTTTATCCACATACCTGCATATCCTATCCAACAGGACTGGATCAGGGAAGTTCAAAGCTGCCATGGAAAACAACAGGTCAGCAGACTTTTTAAGGTCAATCGGATCAGGCTGCTTTGTTATGTTGAACGAGAGGGCCCGCAGTAAAGGTGTACTCCGCCTACCCTTCTGTTGCAAGGCTTTCATTACCTGATAGGATTAACAAATTACTAAACAGGGAGAATCAAAGGTGACACTGACTGGTGTCACCTTTGATTCAATTGAATATTAGCATAAGAAAGAAGTTTCCATTATCCAAAACAATCATAGTATTTAGGAGAGGTCCTAGTACCCTTCCGACAAAATTAGCAATACTGTGATGACTGCATCCCACAACAATTATTTTATTTAATCCAAAATTCGCTTGCTACTTCTCAAGGCAGATTTCAGTTTGTATCAATTCCTAGGAAACTGAAAGTTGCCTTACAATTGTCATCTATGATATAAGCGGCCTCCATTTCTAATCAATTCAGTTCAGTGGTTGCAGATGGAGCAAAGGACTTGCATGCAGATATAAATAAGTAATAGTAAAAAAAGCAATTATACTTTAATCATCTGTGGCAATGAAAGGTTAGCGATGAGTCTGGCAGCTTCATCATCACCAGTGATGCCCAGCACTGTGCTCAAATCCTCGGCCATAGTGACGGAAGTTATGGCATGAGAAGCCGACGACCTGCCGAGGATGCGACACAGCTTGAGGAAGCGAGGGTCCTTCTCAAAGTCTGATAGCTTCACTTTGTGGTTGCTGGACCATTCTGATAATATTGATACCATCTGTGACAAATATAAAACTATAAATAAATAATTATTGTTCATTTTTTGTTTGTTTGAATGTGCTAATCTTAGAATCAATTTCAAACATTTCTTTTTGTGTTGGATACTTAATTTATCGAGGTAGACTATAGACTACATAACATCACTCTATGACCAATAAGAGCAGAGTATAAATGAAAACTATTACAAAAATGGGAAAAATCATATATCCTTTTAAGAGCTTGCATTGCATGCGCTAGCACGGTTTAAGTTATGCAAAGATCATGAACAACAGAATTGTAATGGAACTGCTGGCAACAGCTAGTAATATCAGAAATGTATTAAGAAACACATCTACCTTTTACACAAACAACTATTGGAAAAAAATCGGTTTTTGAAATTTATTTACTGCTTTTTTACCAAGGTATTTATGAAGTCTTTTGACTCCATCTTTTGAGTGAAAAACATTAATAAACATCTAACCTTAAGAGCATGTCTCCTTGACACCACAGGATTCTCAGCGACCAGTAACAGACTATTAATATCTGTTGCACTAATTATTTGACTATCGAGCTGTTGAGTGCGGCTCTGCTTTATTGATTTTGGACTTGGTTTCTTTTTGCTTTCATCTTCTGGAGAGTTTAGAGATGCAAATGCTGCAGCTACAAGTCCTGGAGGTATTTGTAAATACATTATAAATAAGGAAGTCATTTCCTAACTTATGGAACATACAATACATGAAGAGAATGGGATTTTGTCGCACTGCTCAAATGCAGGAGTGTTCTAAATTAAATGACATACCATTTCGAAGTGACAATAATCAAGCTCGATAGCTTGACATGGACTTTGTCAGCGAATAATAAAGATTTTTTATTACAGCGAATTAGTTATTTATCCATCTTTACAAGGTGGTATATAATATAATAAAAATGAAATGAAATGAAAAAGTTTATTGGTAATGCACATTAGGTACATATGAACAGGAGAGAAAAAAGAACAGGAAGAACAATGTGCACTCCCAAATGGAATCCAATCCCAAATAATACTCATGTTTTATCCTACTTACTTGAAGTTTCTTTACCAGTCGATGTAGGTGTCTGTGGATTTTTATCAGGAATATTTGCAGGAGAGTCTGTTTTGTCCGCTTTGAACATCGTAACTCCAGGGGCGGAGTATTTCCTCACAGAATTTCGTGAACCTAACCTCCAAATGACTAACCCACTAAACTTCAACATCTACAATAAAAATAACAACTTACTCATTAGTTCGTAGTAGATCGCGCATTAAACTTGGTTATTACAACAAATAAAAAGCGAATTTAAACAGAATTAGATCAATAACATGGAAAGTTTATCTTCTTACATCACGCAATAATTTAAGGTTTATGTACAGTTTTGAAAGAACTAAGCTATTTAATGAAATGAAATAACAATAAACTATAAATATACCTTGTTATTCACAATATCAGAAACTTTAATAAATAATAAATAAATAGCATTCACAATTTCGAAAAATTAATTTCGAGTCGACTAACGACAGACGAGACGACCGCGGACCGACAACTTTTGACAGTTGAGACTTGAGAGTTGAGATGAGTGTTGACACATGACACTAGAAATTTGACAACAATGTGACAACTTGACAAGTGTCTGTCCAGTGGATGTTTCGACCACAGAGATAACAAAACATCGTTTTGATCTATCTTGGACGAATAAATATTTCATCCAAGTGTTGAATTCTTGGAATTCATTCATAGACTATTTTATAGACTATTGTTATAAGTCTGTGGTTAAGGTGAACATGGAGGTACCCTTTGATTATGTATTACATAATCAAAGGAGGCACCATACTCTTCTTCCTGCCCTTTTCCCACATTATGTGGGGTCGGCACAACATGTCTTCTTCTTCCATTCGCTCCTGTCAGCCGTCAACTCGCAATCCACTCCTTTCACACGCATATCTTCTTTCACGCAATCCATCCACCTCTTTTTCGGTCTTCCTTTACTTCGCCCCTGCACAAGCATATTCATCGTTCTCTTAGTAACATGATTTTCATCCCTCCGCATAACATGCCCATACCACGCTAACCTTTTACTCCTCATTTTTTCTGTTACGGGCGCAACTTTTGAACTTCCCCTTATGTACTCGTTCCTTATCCAATCCATTCTCGTCACCCTACACATCCATCTGAACATTCGCATTTCGGTCGCATGCACTCTTCTTTAATCTGTCCTTTTTACCGCCCAACACTCTGATCCATACAACACGACAGGTCTGACGACCGTCTTATAGATTTTTCCCTTAAGCTTAAGGGGCATTCCTGGATCACATATAACACCTGAGACCTGTCGCCATTTCATCCATCCTGCATTCATTCTATTGTTTATATCTCGGTCAATATTGCCATCGCGTTGGAAGAGCGAACCGAGGTACCGAAAGTCGGAACAGACAGGCAGGGGTTCACCATCTAATGCAACTTTGGAGAAGCTGGCGGTACCACCAAAATCACAAAAAAGATGTTCTGTTTTTGTTCGGCTGATCCTTAGGCCAGCGCTATCTAATTTCTCCTGCCATTTTCTTAGTCTGCTCTGGACCTCGGACGCCTCTTCTCCAACAAGCACAATGTCATCGGCAAACAGCATACACCAAGGTGCCTGCTCCTGGATGTCAGCTGTCAATGCATCCATTACAAGCAGAAATAAATAGGGGCTTAAAGCTGACCCCTGGTGTAAGCCTACTTTGACATTAAACTTATCCGTTACGCCAGCTTCTGATCGGACGGTCGTGCTCGCTTCTACATACATAGCTTTCACAAGATTCACATACTAAAGGAGGTACCATACTAACGAAAGAAATCAGAGTCGTTGATTTCGCCTTAACCACATACAGCCCGCGAAATTCAAATTTTTTACGGTTTTTTGCAATTTGTACGCTAATTACACATCAGAGGTTTATGGCAGTCAATTTACGGGAATGACAGTATCATCTTTACATGATTATATTATAAAATCTTTGCATAAAAATGTGTATCCTAGAAAATTAGTCCGAGTATCGAATTTTATGTGAGCTATGAGGTTATAGATCAATGTATGGGAGTAACTCTCAAATCTCGGACTCGGACAGTTTCAAGCAGAGATTTTTATATAAGCACGTACAGATGATATTGGGGTTCCCGCAATTTGACTGCCATAATTAAGCCTATTATGTTTTATTAGCTTAAAAATCACGAAAAATTTGAATTTCGCCGGCACACCCGTGGTGTGCTCCCTAAGCTTAGTCCCTAAGGACATAATATTATTTCAATAGGTATTTACAATCTGTCAAATCAAGTTCAGTCCAAAGAATACAAAACAGAACGCAAAATAAGTATGTTTTTGTATGTTAGTTTTATTTTTTCCACTAATTAATTTTTACAACATTCTAATAAAGTTTTCTAACGTCAAATTCTTATTTAATTTATTTTGTATGAAGATTTGGTATTTTTTGGATTTGAAAATAGCATAGATCAATATATATTATAGAAAATAGTTGCATTTTAAATTGCAAATGAAGACGTAACAAAACGTACAACTTTACACTTTCGTCTGTGGTTTAAATTGATGTCAAACTTCAAAGTCACACAAAAAATATTCTAAATTTTTATATGAAATTGCAAGCCGCCGCAAATGGAAGAGTTGTGATTTTCCGAGTTAATTGATGAATTTATTGAACAAAGAGCTCAATCGGTATAAAATAAACAGTTTAATGGTAAGAGTATTAATATTTTGTAAAATAATCCTATACATTAATTATATCCTGGGAGCCGCCAAAATGACGAGTTTCAGCATCTTGATGCTTCTTCACTACAACTTATCATAACGAAGTTTTTACGAAACTGACGAATGTACATTTAGCAACGCTACATTTCTTTTTTTTAGCATTTAAAATATCATATGTTAAAAAGTCGTTGCTATTAAGCACTATAATTGGTTGATATGTTTAGCTTGAATGCAATAATTTAATTTGCCATAGATGCCATTTCACTAATAATAAATGAATCTACCTGCATAACATAGATATTGCTCTTTTGAATTCATATGGCATCCGCATGCTCTCAGTCATATCCCTGCGTTGTTTTGAATCATTTATGTTATGTTGAAAATATTGATTTTATGTTATTATATGCCAGAGTATAAAATAGTTGTACTATCTTCACAAAAAACTTAAGCGAGGTTATAAACATTGAGAAGTTGAATTGTGAATGTTTAAATGTTAACACACATTAGTAACGAATTTTGAATAACTTTTGCTAATCAAAAGATATAGGTACCTTAAAAACAATCTAAAATGCCAGTCTTTTAACCCTTGACTGTATTTTGTTTGAACAGGCGGGGGCAGATAGCGTTGGCGCAGCTCACTGAGCACGCCCGCTCCGCGCCCCCTCCCAAGACCTGCTGGTAAGTGTATTGCAGGTAAACATACAAATAAAAAGCATTTATTACTGATTAAATATATCGGCGCAACTACACATCAAACTCCAGTTATTTTGATGATGTGTAACTCCTAAAACTAATAACAATGATTTTAAACAATAGTGAATACTTTCAATTAGGTTTTTATAAAATCTAAAAGTTGCTGTTTTGATTGTTTATTACTTTGATTGATTATTATGACTAAAATTAGTTAAAGTTAAATTATTATTATTTGGTTAAGTTAAAATGATTAATTATTTGTTAAAAATAGGTGTGCAGCAAGTGAAACAATTATTTGAAATGATTTTCGTTAGAATTTGTTTTGTTTTGTCATGATTCATTATTTTGCTATAAATGCGAGTGTTTGTTGCTGCACGTCTCATTCAAGCTCGAGCAGCCGAACTGTGCACAGCTCTCATTATTGTTACGCTGTTGATTTAAGTGAAGCACAATAAAAGAATTGTTTGAAGAAATTGTGGTTTGAAATACTGTCACAATGCAGGATGATGATAGCGAAGAGAATGACGTCAGCAATGCTGACGTCATTATTTTTAAAAACACTTTGATGTCGGCTACCCCGTCAAATATTATGTTTTATAGAGTATATATTATGCACATTGGTTTAGTTCCAAATCTGACACATAGGCCTCGTCTAACCTTCTCCATATTGGTCCTGCAATGGTTTGGTTCCCATCCATTGTATTGTAAAGTCCAATCAGTTATGTTTTTATCCATTTTTCTGTTGGTTCTCATAGCATGCATTTTGTCCTGTGCCATTTTAGCTGTTTGGTTATCTTGGTTACATCCTGAAACTCCATTATCTTTTTCAATTTGGTTGTTATTTTCTGGTGTTTTACTCTATACTTCCCCAAATCCATACAGTAGTCACAATGGAGGAAAACGACCGCAGCCATCTAACCAATCACAGTTAAATGTGTCTATCCACAAATTTGTCTGTTAGTCTTATCAGAATATCACAGATACTCTCTGTTTTACTGGACAGAAAATCTAGATACATTGTACATCAAGTGGGTATAAAAAATTCTTCATAACCTAAGCTTTATATTTTACTCATCAAAATAATAGTAATGGCTTAATCCTCTATACATATTGGGCTGCTATGGTATCTACTAACGGTCAAAATTGATATTCTATCTATCTTCTATTTGCCCTACTAGATATATCAATTTGACATAAGCTCCATACAAGTTATGTCAAATTTCTATCTCTAGTAAGGGAAACCATGGATCGATAGGATATTGGGAACGACCGAATGAGTGCAACAGTACCTACTGCCTCTCTTGCTCAGTATTCTATGGGCTCCCAAGAGAAATTGTCTCTGTTATGTGAGGCATGGGACATGTTAATCTTTGCAACTTCTATCTTTCGAGGGTCAGAAGCAAGAAAAATAACAGAGCTCCAATTCAGGCCACTAAAATCCTTAAATCCCTTTAACCAAGACTTTGAAATGCATCATCTTAGAAGCCTCATCTCAAGCTCAACCAATTGCCATTACATTACACTCACTAATCTGGAAGAACACAAAGCAAATCGCTTATTAAACATGGATATCTGTTGCAGGTTGTCGTGATCAGCTTCTTTGAATTTCCGCAGTCTGTCCAATTAAGGAGAGCACTCATGGATTCCAAGAAGACTTGCACCAAGAGGTAAGTCCTCTCTGACCTACAGTTTTAACTACTCCTTATGATTAAACTGCATAGATTTTTAGAAAAATGTTTGACAAAATAAAAAAATAATAAGTTTTTAAACTTGCACAATAATTAAAACCTCATACTGCAAGTGCAGACCATACAGCAATGATATAATATCTGCGTCGAGCGTAAGCACGAGCATGTCGCGCCGTTTGTTCTAACGTCGGCAGTTCGGCACGGATTTTAAACGCGATTTACTATGAACGTAACTAGTCCAGTCATATTAGGGCTTTCACCTCGGAATGAAAGATAATAAGCTGCAAATTGGTATGAACCTTTGTTTTGTCATTCTAAATGTTGTCTCAAAAGTCACAATCGTTATCGTGTCCGCGTCTCAAGATATTCAAGGTCAAAGGTCACAAAAATCGGTTTTTCGCGAATATCTGGCTTCCTATCGGTTAAATGAGATTTGCATTTATTATAAAAGTTGTAGGCTATAAAATTCCCTACAACTTTTGTTTAAACTTTTTTTTCATACGACCAACCGTTTTGAAGGTAGAGCGCGAAGTGCACATCGTACAGTCATATACGGCCTAATGCAAGGTCAAGCGTGAGTTATGGTTATCAGTACGTTATAAAGTCAATTATTTACTTGGAAATTATAATTATTAAACAATGCCTATTATTTATGTACTAACTATTAATTATTTATATTTAATTAAAGTAAGTAACTTGATTATTTATATATAATTATTCATATTTAACTATTTAAGTATAAAATATTATTAATTCTGGATTATATATTTTAGTTTTATTTTAAGTTAACACGACATTATATATCTTTTCTTTAAATTAAATCCGCTGTGGATGCAGAAAATCAGGGCTACAATGTTCTTTAGCTTGCGGCCAGTGCAACGGACAAGCTTGCCTCAACGCTTCACTGTATCCAAGTAATCCCGATGAAGAAAATACATATGATCCCGATATTCTGGAAGGTTTGGAGATGAACATGACAGATAATGAGGATGATGACAATGAATCGAACATTTTTGAGCGACAAGAAGAAGACGACGAAGAAGAAGAAGATAATTAGCTTCCATTTCCAATTTCATTACAATTAAAATCAACAAAGATACTTTTGATATTTGAAGTCACATTTTGATAAATGTATATTATGCCGTATTTAATAATAAATAAAAATATGTGTAAAATATATACTCTTACTATCATTTTAACTTAAAATAAAACTAAAATATATAATCCAGAATTAATAATATTTTATACTTAAATAGTTAAATATGAATAATTATATATAAATAATCAAGTTACTTACTTTAATTAAATATAAATAATTAATAGTTAGTACATAAATAATAGGCATTGTTTAATAATTATAATTTCCAAGTAAATAATTGACTTTATAACGTACTGATAACCATAACTCACGCTTGACCTTGCATTAGGCCGTATATGACTGTACGATGTGCACTTCGCGCTCTACCTTCAAAACGGTTGGTCGTATGAAAAAAAAGTTTAAACAAAAGTTGTAGGGAATTTTATAGCCTACAACTTTTATAATAAATGCAAATCTCATTTAACCGATAGGAAGCCAGATATTCGCGTAAAACCGATTTTTGTGACCTTTGACCTTGAATATCTTGAGACGCGGACACGATAACGATTGTGACTTTTGAGACAACATTTAGAATGACAAAACAAAGGTTCATACCAATTTGCAGCTTATTATCTTTCATTCCGAGGTTGACCCCTTTTTTTACCTAATATGACTGGGCTAAACGTATCTTGGTGATTACGATATTATGTGTTACTTTAAGGTCTTGATTTTCAAGAGCTTGAACTTAAAATTCTGTGTATTTAGCTACTTGTTAACATTATTTTTTTCCTGAAAATATTTATTGACTGTAATGAGAAATAATTATGACATTGAATTTATTATATCTAATTGCACATAGTTTTAAGTATTGCAATATGTTCATTTTTAAATTTTCATTAGCACTATTCAAAGGTTATGATATGTGGGAGACTTTAGGTGTGACAAATAAATTAATAAAAGCCATTAATAAAAACTCTGATACTGTATTTATGAGTTGAGCTACAAGTACGCGACGAATAGGAGATTTCTTTATGATAGTTTAACTAGTTAAGAGTCAAATAGTCACTATAACTAATAGGCGAATGGAACTTTTGACAGATTAATTTAATTATTGTACCTATCTGCTTTAGTTTCCATATTATTGTGTCAGCCACTTACTCAATGCTGAAATAAATAAATAATCCATAGACTTTTTCGTCCATTGATGCATAGACTAAAGTGACTGGCATCGAAAAACCAAAAGATGAATGTTGTGAAAAAATCTGGCTTCCCTCTAAAACATATCTACCATTTCCCCTGCTACTCTGTGCTTATCCATTTTTAATTCAAACTCCTCAATTTGTCGATCCTCAAAATTTTTTCAAAATTCAAATTTCTTTATTTCACATAGGCCTAACGTACAGGCTCTTGTAAAACGTCATTATGATATTTGTAGCGTATGTGATAACTACAAGTCGGCTTAAAGGTAAGTTTATCTCAAAACACATTTCAACATTCCATCTCATCCTAGATCCCTAACGAAGTTACCTGCGCCCCGTAACATCAAAACCTCGTTTCGCGGGAGGCGCGTTCTAATCTCCGACCAATAATGTAATCCAGCACTTTCCCCTTCGAATCAACTGCAGGAATTTCGATGATTATTTATTTGCGCTTGAAGCGACTTTCTGCTACGCTTGATTGCGATAGTACGGTAAATCTCGTGGGCTTTACAATTGAAGTCAACATCTCCTGAGGATGTCCCGGTGTCGGGATGAAACGTGCGTCGAAGAAAGTGTTGGAAAATTGTGTCTGGTGTTTCATGTGGGCATTGTTCCTGCGTATTGTACCATACAGAATCTTCTTAGGAGTCCTGTGAACTACGATGTCTCCATTCATTCAAAATACCAAATCATTTGTAATTTGTGCATATTTCGATCATGTTGTGGTGTTATTTGGATTCATATAGTAATTATCTATGCTCCTGGCCATATTTGGTTCGGAATTCGTTTACAAATTCGTTTAACAAAAGTATCGGAATCAAATATAGCCAGGAGCATAGATTATTACTACGTGAACCCGAATAACACCACAACATGATCGAAATTTGCACGAATTACAAATTAACGAATTTTGGTATTACGAATGTATGGGAGACATCGTGGGTATGCGGACTCTTAAGTAGCAGATATAGATTAATCTGTCCTACTAGTTAGTATTTACGAACACCTCGAGTAAGTTTGCAGATTCCGTTGGTTGAAGTCGCTGTCCATTTGTATTCTTTACCGACAGCTTCCGATTCCGTTACGTGCTTTGAATATATTTTCCGTTATTACATAAATAGTATGTAATTGTTTAAAAGTAAGAAGTAAATTTTTGTCGTGTCATTTTTTTTTAAATAAATATATAAATAGTGGACAACATCACATACATTGCTCCGATCCCTTAGTAAGTAGCTTAATATGCACTTGTGTTAAGGTAATCAGAAACAACGAAGGTACCACAACACCCAGACCCGCGACAATGTAGAAAACATATTTTTTCTACATTGCCCCGACCGGGGATCGAACCTCAGAGATGGCGGCGCCTTGAAAACCGGCACGCTAACCACTCAACCACGGAGGTCGTCATTTTGTTTTAAGAGTTTATTTCCGAACCAAAAATGGCCAGGAGCATAGATTATCACTATATGAATCCGAATAACACCACATGATCGAAATATGCACGAATTACAAATGATTTGGTATTTTGAATGAATGGAGACATCGTAGTTCACAGGACTCTTCAGTGTTTGCCTGTTTTGATGCTCAGCTGAGCGTCAAATAGCGATTTTTTTTGGTCCATTTCTATACTTCACGAAGGAACGCTATTTGTCACTTGACTCAGAGGGCACAATTTTCTGTGTCTTGTTAGATTCCATCTGAAATACTACATCCAACTAAAGTTAGTTCAACTAGAGACCTTGTAAAAATCTCCATATTATCTGCGAGTCGCGAAGGTCAGTATCGACTATCGACTAGATAATATGCATGTTATCGATTTGGCTGTGGGCACCGCTTCTCGCCCATACGGGGCGCCGCCGAGCGTCTGCAGTGATGGTACTGTAGGCGTATTACTCATTGTATATTAACTCTTTTTAATATCTACAATATAATGAATTTGCTCATGAGGTTACGGTTATGGGGAATGTGGACTTTACGAGTATTGTTTAATAGTTATAGCTTAATTCTTATAGCGACAAGCTTTGGCCAACATCTTAAGAACCTTTCGCTAGGCTGTTAGATGAAGGGCCTTATACAGAGGGCAGTTATAGTTTAAGGCAGTTATATTTTGCATGTAAGTCTTTCCCCTGTCCCTTGACCGATGATCTAAAGAAGGTTGATGATAGCGGTTGGATGAGGAAGGCGTTTTAAAAAGGTTTATGTCCAGCGGTTGGCGATTATTGAATGATTACTAACATCATCATAATCATCACAGCAGTAGGGTGGAACCAAACTTGTTTTGTGAGAGCAGGCGTTTTGACAAATCCCGTAGAGTTGTTCCAGCCACAGATTACTAAAAAATTTTTTTTTCCTAAAACTTTAGAAAAAAATCAGTAATCTTTAGATTTTTTCCGCAGGATAAAAAGTAGTATTCCTTAATCTAACAAGGTCATAAGCTGCTACATTCCCACCAAAAAAGATTCAATGCTTGGGACGGCATTGAGTAAGAAATGTCCAAATAAACACTTTAACATTAATAATAATTAATTATAATATTACTGACTTAATAATATTATATTTATAAGGTTGTGTGCATAAACGAGTATAAGTAAGTCTTTACCGGGAACATCCACAATACATACTTTTCCATACAGTAATACAGACAAATAATCACATTCTTAAAATGACTTTAGCAGAGAGCATCGAGGAAACCTCTTTTCACATTAAAAACCGCGTATAATACCGATTCGTATATCATAACATCCCGCACGCAAAGTGCTTTAAAGAAAGCGGCCCGATCCCGGTAATACAGCACCGCACCAACAACGCCCTCTGTCGATAAACCCAGCCAACCCTGCCCCATCCCTTAATATTCACCGCAAACGATAAACTGCTCCAAAGTCTTCGGATATACAGCTCAAACTTAATTGCCACGGATGGAGCATACGGTCTTCTGAAGCTCAACTGAAATCGATTTATAGCACCCCCTAAAGGAACAAACCTGGGAGTAGACGCGGCTACTTACGAGTTTTTTTACAAAAGCTATAGACTTTCGCTATATCATTCGATTCATAAGTACGCGAATAATAAAATAGTTAAACAACAGAAAATATAAATATCAGACAGCTTGACCGATGGAAAGCTTCTTTTGATTTTTCCTTCACCAAAAAGCATCAAATACTGTACATCGATGATACGAGTGTCTGAAAATTGGACGCAATGGTCCTATTGCTTGCCAGAGGGGTTTCGTATTCCTTATTCCACGTTTAGGGGAGTTGCGTTGTTTTGTACACGAACAAACAATTCGATGGAAATCGCACCGTATATTGCAGGTATGGAGTAGAGAATTGCTTGACATGCGCAATCACGCAGCCTCCCCTACTTTTGCGTTCGATCCTTCCAGTCGCCTCGCCGGCGTGGCCCGGACGCGTACCCGGAAAATCGAAATAGCCAAAAAAAAGCGAAAACAAATCCACTCTTCCTTTTCTCGCTGAAGGAGAAGTGCTGGATGAAAGTCAAAGGAACAAAAGGAATTTCTCGTTATTAGCTGCAGCGGTTAACGACGTTGAAAGGAATCTTTCATTATCATAGAAAAGCTGTTTTTCCTTGTAATAGTGCTGTGCCAGTGATAAGTGTTGTATATTTTTATACGCAAAACATATATTGTTTTTTTTTTCTATACCTTGTGGACTATACTTGCGCAGTTTGAGTAAGCTTAGTAATTACGGGCTTAGTTTTCTATGAAGGATACCGATTTTATTTTTTTCGAGGAACGTTTCGAGGTACAAAATACACGTTTCATGGTTGTTGATGTATTGGGTATGGTGATTGGTGTGGCTTGCACTTAGTTGACGCAGAGTGAACCGCTTCCGTCTTTGTGAGACAAAAGGCTTTTGAAATCCGCTGTGTGTTTGACGGCCTGCGAAATTGTTTGCGGTAAATGATGACATAATAGGAAATGCATCTGCTAAATACTTTGGCTTGGTAAATTACGACCGAATAGAAGCAATTTATCCCAGCACTATCTTCCTTTATGGCGGAGATGTAGGCGATGTTTAGTCCATGTACCTATTTTATCAATAAGGTTTTTAAATAAAATTTACTGTCATAGCATCTTCTATAAGAAACCAATCTTTCTTCTAGAAAGTATAAAAGTATCTTGATCTTCGTTTATAACAATCAGTTTCGCATGATAATTAATAAGGAAACAACTATCTGATATCATTGAAGTATTTGTTTGAAAATGGCATCAATATTTTAGATACATTTATGCCATTATTTAGGTGGAACATAACTGCTGAATTTTAAATAGTGAAATTTAAATAGGTACGTAATTTTTTGGCACAAGGTTAGAAAAGATACGTGTATCTTATCTGATACTTATTTAACACGTAGATGACAGGAAATCTATATTTTTATGGTTTAAAAATGCATCTTATTATCTGCACAAGAAGGATTTAAACTACAACCCGGGCTTCCATGTCGCAGAAATAACATAGCGTGTAAACTTGTAAGTTCATTGCCAAAAATGTATTAGATTGTATTATGTATAGTAGTATTGTGGCTTTATATTATGAAGAAAGTCCAAATAAAATCTATAGAACTTCTAAGCTGGATTCTGAACCCATTTTAGCCAAGTTTTATAGCGGAGCATTGTGAGTTTTGGATCCTTTGGCTTACTTTTGATTAAGAGTATCGGTACTTGAAGTAGATTTTCGAGTCCACTTAATTTAATGTCTCTTTAAGAGTTTTTAACTAAGGTAACATGATTTAACTGAAGTAAAATTTTCTGAAAAAGGTGAGCTGTAGCATTTCGTGAAGGCTTCTCAACTCGGTGCCTAAAGGTACTTCCAAATTCGAGCACTTTCTATTGCAAAGTTAATAAAGTTACCTATCATGCATTTTGCACACATACAATTCATAGAAGATGGAGTGAGTTTTGAAACCTCTTTTTGGCCTCCAAAGAACTTCGGCACATATGCCGTAATACTCGTATTAACGAGTATTTAAAAACTGGAAACTTTCTGGACCTATTCCTCTCCTTACTATTAAAAGAACGCGTTGTGTGGATGCGTCGAGGTCCTCACATTTAACTTACATTAAAATAACAAATATGACTTACTGTAATTTCTTTTCTATCCACCACAGTTGGGCGGGTTCATTATTCGCTTAACGCGTTATTCGCTTCTTTGAAAGCGCTGACGCAACTCCATTAGCATCGCAATAAATAACTGCAACTCATGCGACAGCGGGCCGGTTAATAAAATCCGTCACCAGTATTTGGATCACGATGATAGTGATTAATTGCAATGGCGCCCTCTGGTTCTTATCTTAATTATTTATTCACTGACACACAACATCGTCCTATTATCCGTATGTGATTCTTTCGAAACTTATTTTTAGTGTGTGATTTATTATACATATATCTAGTGATCTTTCTTCTCCATTGTCTCTCTCCCAACATAAAATAAACCTCTGTGCATTTCACCTGTCTATGTACTCTTTTGATGACCTCCCTGGCGCAGGAGACGCGCGCTCGAATTCGAGTGGGAGGTCGCGGGTTTTTGGAATTTCATAATTTCTAAATTTGCTTAGGTCTGGTCTGGTGGGAGGCTTCGGCCGTGGCTAGTTACCACCCTACCAGCAAAGACGTACCGCCAAGTGATTTAGCGTTCCGGTGCGATGCTGTGTAGAAACCGTTGGGTGACTTTACTCGCCCCTTCCAAGTTAGTACGTTAATATCTTCGGCTGCATCATCACTCACCATCAGGTGAAATCGCAGTCAAGTACTAACTTGTATAGTGTAAAAAAATATATGCATAGTTTCATAAGCAATTTCCTCCTGCGGTACGATTATCTTCGCCGATTTAAGTTTACACTTCACTGAACCTGATCCTTGCTTCATTAAACTTTTAAAGTAAGGTTTTAATAATGTTACAATATTATTTATCGATTGACTTTGATGTTGCACATAATGGACGTTTACTGGTTTACATAGGCCTCCTAAAATCTTACCACTACAGCTTCGAGCCGCATAGATCCAACTTATATTTTAACGGTACCTTACATCTTTACATCTGGTGCAAGAGTCTCCAGCAGTCCGTTTTCGAGGGTCGCCCCTAGAGTATCTGTATTCAGTAATTTCCTTTAGTCCTGCCCGCTATGTCTCCTCTATTGCCAGTCCAGCTTCACGAATCGCGACACGATGGATCATGACGTTTCCTTTGGTTCGTATGCAGATTTCTGAACCGCCAACCAACAGCTAAATTGACAACGACTTACATTTGTCTCGCATCGCAAAGTGCCAATTTCAGAACTTCGGAAAAAGTAAAGTCTTCTGTCTAGTCAGACATGTGCAATGCATGCATGGCAACACTGTGCTTGATGGAATTAAATGCTGAAGGACTAGATACCGTAAGGACGTTCTAATCCTTATGGCGGTTGTATTGGATCCTTTGATGGAAGTTGTTTTGTGCAAATAATGAAAAGCATTGTATGCCAGAAACATATGGATGGCCATTTAGTCACCATTTTTCTTGACATGTGAAACCATTACCTCAAAGATAATGCATCAGTGGTTTCTCCAGTTAGAAGATTTTATTCGTTGCTGCAGCAGTATTTCGTTCAGTCTAGTCTAGTTTATACCTCGTCATCTCATTAACTTGTACAGCACGAGGCTGTTTGAGTTTAAACTTTCTTTTCTTATGCTAATCGCTGATCACTGCACCATTACGATTTTTATGTGCTCACTTGTATTTAAAAGAAAATTTCTAGTATGCACTGAGATTTATATAGCCTCAAAGGCAAAGAATCAATGACGGATATCACGCAGTTCAGCCCCTTGATTCTGCAAAAATAATGTAATTAATATCTGTGCGCTAATTGGTTAATGATTGCGTCGGTTATGCATCCAAGGCGACAATTGGTTGCTGATGGCTGCGTTGCACTGGTTACCGTCGACGATTGGCCGCGCAGGTACAAATTTAAATATTCGAGAGTCAAAATTGACAAAATTATCTAACTTTCTTATAATATATAGGCCCCTGCTTCGATTTCGGCAATATTCCTTTTGCACATTTTAAAATAACGTCTTATGCGCTTTATGATTTTGCAACTGGTTTGTGAATATACAGCTTGTAATATTTGTAATTACTATCGACGTGCGATCGTGATGCATGCAAATGCGTAGACAGTATGTTTCATCGAACCGAGTTGTTATGCGCTTTCTTACGCCACTCTGATTACTGATTAGACGCTCTGGTAATGATAGATGGACTATTGGCCTTTGCTAATTCACGTGTGACTTTACTCGTTCAATTTCTACATGATGATTCGAAAATTGTTAATGTTATTACTAATTGGCACGCTTTATATTGCGCGATCAATCTCTGTGTAAACAGGGACTGTGATTTAAACCGTAGCAAATATCAATCAAGAAATAATGTGAGGTCTAAAAGTACAATTTAGCATTTAGAAGGACCCTGTAATAACTGAGAGGAATTCTTCTACAATCTAGCATATACTTTCAACTCAGGTCAACTTGGTAGGTATTTCCCTAGGTCACATAATATGGTTTTACCCTTTTAACGTCCTTTGAACACTACTAGTGTTATGACACGTTACATCATGACCTACCTGATCAGGTATACGGTAATCCAATATGACTAGTTTGCCTACGTCGCACTTCGCTTCACATGGTGGGTTTATATCTATACTATTAATACAAGCAGACCTCGTCCGCAAAAGATGGGTTTCCGAAAAATTATTTTCACTGAATATTTATTGCATAATCATATTTGCCTGCAGAAGTCCACTGCTAAACATAGATCCTCCTAAAACAGCGCTTTCACAATATACTCAGCTTTCCTCGTCCAGCTGGCTTCCACCACCCAGTCCTTGCACGCCATCAGTTATTCATTGAGTTCCATAAAATGCAATAGATATATTTACCAGGTGGTAGAACTTTTTTTGCAGAGTTCATCAGGATGGGTACCATGGACCAACCTGAAAAGATGGCCACTACCACAAAATGACGGATTACATATTATTTCATAAAAGGTCTTAACAGTTTCTAGAATACTATAAAAATACATTGTGACTTTCAACTCCATGATGGCTGCCACCACAAAATAGCGAAAAAAACGCCAACATAATTTTCATCCAGTCCATCAATATTTCTATCGGGGATTTTTAAAATTTTATATTAAATTTTGATGTAAAACTGACGTCCCAGGGACGCTATTACAGCGATTTGAGTCTGTACTAGCTCGCAGATCGTAACTGAACTAGCCACGTGAAACTACAGTCTACAATCCCCCTGTAACTTCACAGCTCACGCACGTTGCGTGCGCTGACGCCCAGTCAGTCAGTCGCGACTCGCGTTTCGCAGACACGCGCGCATCGTCTGTGCATCGTTGAGCAAAAAATACATCGAACGCGATACACGAATCCGTATTCTGTACCTTGTGAATGTGACATTATTTTTTTAACTACAATGTGATTACGAAGTGAAACACAGACAAGTGTAGTATTTTTTGTAAGTTCGGAAAAGGGCTGTGCCTTATTGGAATGCGTGGAAATTGACTCGCTCGAGTGCTTCAGAAGACGATGGAGAAGTAAAGTAATCCGCCAGTTCGCTGAGTACTTTGTTGTTGATAGGTACTTGTTAATTTCAGGCACCACTGCCTTTTGTTTCCATTTGCGTTGGTTTTGCCTTACCGTTATGATTGCTGTAGTTTTGCCGAGTAATTTATTGCATTTCTAGGGTTCTATTTAGTATGGTAAGACAAGGAGGGGTTGCAAGTTTGGCTTCATTGTGTGTTACTGCAACGGAAACTGTATCTGTTGTAAAATATCGTAATTTAATTAAAATCAGTGTAGTCAAGAATGTAAATATTACAACTGTATATGATTTTGTATGTTTATATTCCAAACAATTGCTGATTTAGAAATATAACGTGCCTTATGACAGTGATGAGTCTGCAAAGCGAAATTAAACAGCTCCTCTTTTATTTTTTCAACTTATAAGTCCTAACAGTCTTATGTTACGACTTACCAGTAACATCAAAGCTTTCTCAATTACAACGCCCTAGCTCCGGTCGGTTTTTCAGTGGCATCTTTTGTAGTTCAAAAAAAAAAACTCAAAATATCTTTATTTCACATAGGCCTAATATACAGGCGCTTGTAAGTGGTCCTTATGATATTTGTCACATTTGTACGGCGATAACTCCAAGTCGACTTAAAACTAAGTTTACGAGGGTTCCAACGCGCCCTGCACTGAGAAGAAGCCCACAACAAACTCAGCCGGGTTTTGTTTTCTGTTATCACCACTTCACAAGAGCTCTTAAAACTAACTGAGCTAGTGTAATTACAGCAGTTCATTCATCCATCCATCCAGTTTGTTCAGTTGTTTGGGATTTTTATAACCGTTGACGCGGGTGGCATGCGACCTAGCTAATGGACTGATGATGGTTTAACTATCCCCGCTATGAGGGTCAAGATTTGTGATCTTAAAGCGATGCACTTCTTGATAGTTTATTGTCTTCTTTGTAGAGTTTATCCTAAGAAATACGAGTAGCTACTCGGAGCGCCATACATATTAAGGGCAATGGGTAACATCCGGGCGCGAAAATTCAAATTTTATTTAGTTTTTTGCTCATGGTGGGCTAATTATACATTGAAGGTTAATGACAATGTGTTTTGCGGGCACAGAATTTATGCATCTACATGTTTTTAATAAAAACTCTGCTCAACAATACTCATTTACTTCATATTGGTTCCCGATAGTCTCGAAATCTGGGAAACTGCAAAAAATTATCTTTCGGGAACCAATATGAGATGAGTGGGAACGTTCGAACAAAGTTTCTATTAAAGACATGTAGATGCATAAAAAGTAGGCCCGCAAAATGCATTGCCATAAATCTACAATGTTTAGTTAGTCTAATATTTGCGAAAAACTAAATCAAATTTGAATTTCGCGGGCTGGTAGGGCCGCAACACCTTAAGACACTATTATTAAGAGACTCTCAATTCTGCTTAATTTATTGTAACTGTAGCTACTGATTACAACATGTCTTGTAAGCCCATAATATCTTAATCTCACGACGTCTCCTAAAATCGATTTTACTCTTAGAGCGAAGAAACTGCCTCTATTGACAGTCTGTATTGACATTCTGGAGGAAAATATTTACTAAACAAACTAGCTCTATATTTACAATTTAACTGATTTAGAAAAAGGGGTGTTGGCTATTAGAATTCAGAATAGGTATTGGGGCTCCTCAGATTTTTTTTAACTTAATTTGAAGACCCTGACTCGGTAAGACATGGAAGCGCCATCGACCTATCGTAAGTAGGTATGTCTAATCCTTTCATGTTCTTAGAAGCCTATTATAGGACAACCGAAGGGTTAAAAGATCCTTACACTTACTGGCTACTATTACTATAAATTCTCATATTGCAAAGGTTAATATTGATGAAGTCATTGAATTAGATTTGCTGTAGGAGTCATCAGCACCTAAAGATGCTGCGGTTTCGGAGTGGAATGTTTGTGGAGGATATTTTGGAGATGCGATGCCTCAAGTTGCCATTACTAGGTTATTTTAGTTATTCATTATTTAAATAGATTATTACGAAACTAAACCTGCTTTCAACTAATACCATTTTTTGAGGTTTTCTCCATTTTCTTAAGTAATGTCCTCGCTAGATCGATTCTTAAACCGAGCTCAGTCTCTACAGAAATTTATCATCAGCGCGGGAGATACTGTTCAGAAGCGTTTGCGGAAACAGAGTTTTGAGGGAATCTCTCTCATCCAGATGAGACTGCAAAGCGACATGACCGAAAAGACATTAGGGCGCAGCGGCAGATCCGACGGTTTAACGTCCTCTCCAATGAACGGGGATGCAACACCGCTAAATTACTCGGGGCTCGTACTAAAAAGATAACCCCAATACTAGCCTAACCCGGAAAACCAACACTGGAAGCCTGATCTGCAGTCAAAAATCCTGATCACTAAGGCAACGCATCAGTTCCTACCTTAAACAGCACATAGAGTCATAGTACTTTATAGTTGAGTGTTGATCTGAAATTAGCTAATGAATTGCAGTCCCACGAAGTAAGCTTCATAACTGGGTTTATGGCAGCAGTAAACTTGGGCCACTACACTGTTTCAGACGTGGGCCATTTTTATGGACATACTTGCTAAGTGGCGACCTGAATAACAAAACTTACACGGAGTTTTATGTTTACCAACACTTTCTTACTTCAGATAAAAATGACCATCATAAATATGATCAATTACTGATTGTTTACGTGGATAACGCCATGGTAAAAACTATTTCTTAATGTAATAACTACTTTTATATCATACTTGCTCAGTAAGTATGGATTACTATGGTGGAAAGTCTCCTAGTAAGTTGGTGTTTGCAATTCAAGGCAACATTACATCGCACTATGCTTGAATTGTAATGTTCACATTACAGTTCAAGGGCAACATTAGGTTGCACTATGCTTGATTTTTTTTATTTTTTATTTTTTTTATTTTCTCTTTATTTTTTTATTATTTTTTTTTTTATATTTTTTTTTATTTTTTTTATTATTTTTTTATTATTATTTTGTATTATTTTTTTTTATTATTTTTTTATTTTTATTTATTTTTTCATTGTTTTTTATTATTTTTTTTATTATTTTTTATTATTTTATATATTTTTTTATTGTTTATTTTTATTTTTTATTATTTTTTTTATTTTTAATTAATTTTTTTATTTATTTAATTTTTAAAATTTTTTTTTCTTTAAATTTGCTAATTATTCTAATTAAAATTTCATTTTGCATTACCAATGTTTTATTTACCTCGCAAGAATGATATAAAGTAGAATGCTTACCTCGGTTGCAAGTAGCTATTACACCCTCGAACTATATTCACCCTCGCTCGCTGCGCTCGCTCATGTGACTAAATATCTCGGGTGCACGCGATCCATTAGCGCCCTATGCGAGCTGCGCTCGCACTGGCGCCAAATTGGATCTTGTTCTGTAATAGCTTACTTACGTCCCTTGTGTAACAAACTACTATTATATGTGTGACGATGTCGTTGTTTGTAAACCCAAATAAATACATAAATAATATATAAATTATTTGCTTAAAGTTTAAACAATGAAAAATTAAGTTTTGTCTAGGAGTAAAGTAGCCTAATTAGTGGAAAATTGGAAATCAAAAGAATATACCCATGGAGTTTCAGTCGGTGGACTGAAATCCTATGGGTTATAATATGGGTATGCTATGAAAAAAACACCTTTTTACCACTGAGGTTTTGAGGGCTGTTAGAACATAATGCTTCATTTAGATATTGGATTTGTTATAGTCGATCACCCTTTAAATTTTAATTTACAGATCCGTCAAAATACCTTGTTCCCGAAACTAAAACGGTAAAGCTTTACCATTTTTTTCCTTTTGAGCATAAAAACTTTCTTAGCGAGTACGAATGTAAGAAATTAACCTTGGGTAATTATAGGCATTCGTAGGTAGAAGGAAAATTAAGCCGCCGCAATTTTACGTTAATGTAATGGCAAGCCACAGATTAGCGTTTTTATGATCTGAAAAGAAAAGTGATGTCATTAAGGCAACATCAATTAACCTTAACTAAAACATTATTGAAGAAAGAGTAGCGCAGTGTGCCTAAGCGGTCTTTTTCTATGCTATGGAATTTTCATCATCATCATCATATCAGCTTGCGGACGTTGAACAATGCATATTGGCCATTCCAAGCGAGCGTATTCTGTCACTTTCCTCATTATGCCACTTCCTGAAATGCGCTTTATTCCGCAGTTCTTATATTACTTGTAACTTGTAAGTTCTCAACTACAGGACTTTTCGGCTCCAACGACCATCGCCTCTTCGTCAAGCGTGACTTAACCTCGCTATTAAGGGTAATAATGGCTCAGTATAATAATTCTAAACACTTTTATTTTCGCGGCAAAATCCGATACAAAGATCGACCATGACGCAAAAGAAAAAGTTAGATTATTTTCTAGAAAGCTACGCGATACTTTTCAAGTCTAGTCACGACCGCGACTAAGATAGTTTCCAAGACAAGGAATATCCGTGCAGCGTACATTGATTCAAACTAGACTGATTCGAGCATTTTACAAGAAACAAAACGCTCCTAAACGCATGTGTGACCCACTTCCTTTCATGAAATTCTCCAGATATATTACACAGTACACACGTCATCGCTGAGAAAAGGTTTTACTATAACAGAAGCATAAAAAGTACTTGACTATGAATGGCGTTATGCATTTCGGAGTTCACCAAGTATATAAGCCCCGTTAAGTTATTTAAATATTGTAATGCTATCTTTTTTAGTTGATGACATACCAACTTATTAAATAAAAGGAGATATGTCGAGAATGTTTCAGTAAACCATGGTTTATGGTTATTTTCTTGATAAACTCGAGTCTAGGCTAGCTTAGCTTAATAAGTGCTTAATAGTGTTATCATAACTGTACGTCTGTGATAATATGTGAATGACTTTGTAAGTGTGACAGCAATTTTAATTAGGTACTATGAAGCTGTTAAGATAAATAGCGCAATCAAGGACACTTTCGAACTTAGACAGGACAGCTTTGCTTCTGGGCTTCTGTTTTAATAGAGGCTTGTAAAGTCAAAATGTCAGAACCTTCAAGGGCATATTTGTTAAACCGTTATTGGTGTGTCATTCTTTTACGACTACTGCTCCTTATTTAATGCGAATTCATAAATTAATCTTTGCTTTGTTCTGGTGCTAAAAAGAAAACGCTTCAACAGAGAACTAATTGCTACTTTTTTCAATGGCTGACCATTTTCAGTGAAATCATCTTTGTAACCCGACATATTCTACTCGTATTTTAAATTGTCCCTCTACTTGAAACAACACGACAAAGAGAAAGAGGTCAGAACTCGGCGTAATACGAAATCACACGCTGCCAACAAGCATGCCTTCTACTGCCCTATCCCACACATGGCATAAGCTGTCTACAATAGGCAATCTTACGAATAATTGTTCTATGGATACAAATAGCCTGCTTAGTGGCAAGCGCCACTATTCCTGCGCATGAGTCACCGCGGCACCACTGTCGCGGACGCCTCCATTGTATAACCTGATGATTTGACGCACTGATACAGTAATGTTAATATGCAATATTTAGGATGACAAGAACCGTAATCTGTGAAAACTTTACGTAACATATTAATGTGACTTTCTACTGACAGAACTACCTAATACTACCGAATTACCAAGAAACTGCTGATTCGAGTCAATTTTCCAGAAAGACAACATTCTAAAAATGATTAATTAAGCATCATATTATCAATCAAAAATCTCAAATTCTAAATTTAAATGTTGTTAGTGTAAGTTGTAAGTGAAACTGCCGCACTAATTTAGTGTTAATAATTAATTAAATAAATGACAACTATTTTGATATCACAGATAGGCACTTTGGTGTATAGTATAGATTGCCAGTTTTGCGGAAGATTGTAGTCCGTTAATCTATTGTAGAGGATTGAGTGTAATGTAATAAGAGAGATAGAAATCTCAGCTGTGCGCAGACGCATCGACGCCGCTCACTCGCCAGGTGAGTCATTGCACACGCATTTTGCGGAGCTTGTGGAGGATTTCGTGTTAAGGTCGAACTAAAACTTACGTGGTCGTATGTGTACTTTCTTTGCTTACCCAACAATTATTTCTGTATAGTTTTTAAATCAAGTGGGGATCGAACATGAAATTCTTCGGCATCTAAATTAACTTACATGATTATATCTTTCAGTTGTTTTATAACATAAACCTAAAAATCGAAACTGTTTCGGTTGCGGCACGATTTTACTTTTGGCGCAGGAATTTGTTTAAAATTGTTTGCGCTTAATTATGTGCGTAGATACATTTGCTTATCTTCTTTTACACCTTTAATTTCCTTATCTCGGTTTCAAAATTCCATAATTGTGTGGTTTAAAAAATTTCGTTATTATTTAGGTGTTAGTGTAATGTATAACAAAACAAACTCTTCTTTTGCATTCATTTGTACAAGAAATCTCTGAAAGGACGCACCCACCGTCACATCTTTTGTTAATAGGATTATTTCTTACTTCGAGTAATGAGCATTGGACTTTTCCATAAAGCCTTGGTGATGTATCATCCATGTGTGATGTGTCATTTGAAATACCCCTCTAATCTCTATGCATGTCTTAGTCTAGATGCATAAATAAATGCTTAATTAGGCAATGTGCATGTTCCTATTTGCATGCGTATATGTCAAGTGCATATTCGAGATTAGGGTAATTAATAATCTCGAAGGGCACGCTTTAAAAGGAAATTCACTAGTAGATACTCGTACTTTGAGAAATCTTGTGACAATCTTGCAGACATGCGTGTTTCATGTATAGAAGAATTCTGAGATTTTTTAGTGCTGTCAAATTACCAAAAAATAATGCTGTCTCTGCTAAAGCTCTCTCTCAACACGGGTGGAGGTAATATTATCACAGGATATACAATGAACAAAAATAATTCTCGTTCATATCTGATGACACCAAACGATTTGCCAACTACTTCCTAATAAATTTTAACTACCACTAAATATAAAAACCTAGTTGCCAAAATTCTAGACCTGAAATTTTTTGATATCCATTAAAGTGGTAATCGAGAGTAGCTTGATGTGGTTCGAGTAATATGATGTTTTCCGACAATGCTTGTCTGATTTGTAGTGCCGAGAAATCTTTACATTACTAACGATCTCGTAATTAAATAAAGTGTTTTTACTTGCGCAATGTAATCAATACCACATCAATTATCCACAAGTGGGATGAGGTATGCAGCCTTGCCAGTTACATCACACGCCGTGAGCTCTGATGGCTGACTCACAGCCCAACCGGTCCTGCAGCCAAATGCTCTCTCAATTTCGGAAATGCAGGCCAGTTTTGGCATATTGTTTTTAAAATATTTACGAAGGCTGTGCGATTTCATGGATCAACTTTATTAAAAATCTTTCCAAATGTCTCATTGAGAATTCTCTACTTTGGATTTAAAGTTCTTTAAAATTATAATATTTTAGCACCCAGAAATACATTAGTTTCTGCCTTTTCTATTGTAGATTTTTTACTTTAATCATATTTTCAAACTGCTTAGCTATCGTTATACGAATGCTATCCTTTAAGTGATAGATTAAATAATGTAATCACATAACCCAATTTGAATTGTTACAAGTAAGCATGTATCAAATGACAATCATAACAATTTCATCATAGACCCAAATAAAAAAGTAAACAAAAAGGTAGTGTAAATAAGTCTCATTACTATAGTGTGGTCACACGAATACAACAATTGCCTCGTAAAATTCAAAAGCAATTTAAGTTCGCCGGCCAAAAATGTTATGGACATTACTTTGCCGATCAATCCGTCTGTGATTTTATCTATTTTACATTCCAGCCCGCATTTCTGACATAATAACTTGCCTTTCACTTGATTGCTTTAATCAATTTGACGCCGGTGATTATAAATGAACGTCCAGTTTCTTTTGTAATCACTTTATGGTACACTGTTGTTAGTGTACCCTCTCTTTCTTGAACTCCTGTATTGATTATACGAATCAAATCTTTATTACACGGAACATTATATGGTATGAACTTATGAGATACCACAGAGACTACTAATACCCTAATACTGTTGTGATTGTAACTGATACTTCCTCCTTTGAAAACTAAGACCGAGACATTAGAATTATAATTAGGTATACTTAATATGCCAGTTTGATGGCCCTCAAGATACAAGTCTTTAACGTTGAGAAACTGTGACCCAAAAAGGACCCTTTTAAGGCGGCACAAGAAACCACAATATACTCTACTAAACTCTATGTCTGTAAGTATGTAAGTTAATGGAATAGTGAGGGTAACAAGGCCAACGCCCTGTTTTAATTTAATAATGGATAGTGCCTAATTATGCAATGTGTCCGTTCCTAATAACAACTCTCATTCGCCCACTATTCCACAGTCCAGCGACGCATCTGTCAGTGCCACGTCCTGTCACAGTCTGTATTTTGCACTGGTCGTCCTACGCCTCTAATTTATATGCACGATACAAACCTTCAACCTCTGTATTTGGAGTCTAAACCGCGTGATTGTTATTTTCAATTGAATCGAACGTAATGTCACTTTGTTCGAGTGTATATTTAATTTTGATCACTCTGTGACTTTAACAACCTACATAGTACCCCTTCTCTTATTACTATGACCAATGGAGCATGGTGCCTGATCGGTTTTACAAAATCCCTGAATTAATGTGTAAAAATAATGCCCTCCTATTCCAGAAATATCTTGAAAAACCATAGTGTTTTAGAAAAGGCGCCAAAGACTCTGGTCATTCTATTTTTTGAATTTAGACTTGTTGCCTTTGCTTTGATATATGAATAAGTTTACAAGTAGAATATTTACCATGCAAGTAGAATCTTGCAAGTCTACTATTAACTCCGTCTATATTATCTTTAACGATTATCTTTAAATCTTTACAGAAGCTTAGTTCCAGATACCATTTACAGAACCCGTCTTGTGTTAGAATCTGAAAATAGGGGTTTATGCTAAGCCTAGGTCATTTTACTCTATTCAAATGATCAACAGAACCACACTTTTTACGTGAAGCCGTATAAAATGTGTTGTACTAAGTCATCCTTTTACTGTAAGGTTACCCCGTATATTAAACAAGTTAGATGGCAAAGAAAATCTTCACTCTTTTAAATCGTGACACCTTCAACGGTGTAAATGAGATTTTAATAATCCTTTTAGAAGTAATTCTTATGGAAGCTGTCGATTTTGCTATATCGATGACGAAATACACTACGCGAGGAGTGAGGACAGACTACTGCCTACTATGAATGCCGAATGAATGCTATATCGACTGATGGAAACTTACAAAAGTTTGAGATTGGTCCGGTATCCGGGCAAAGAAAATGTCTATACTATACAAGATTTAACCTAAAATAATAGAGATGTCATTTTCTACTAGGAGCATTGTGGTATTTTTAGACTTTTCAAACTAGATTTGAAGTTTGAACATATTGATCGATACCAATCTTATCAATATCCGAAACTTTTGCTTGGCTGTAGGTACGTCTCTTTCTTAATTCCCTTTTCCCGTAAAAAGTTATTTCTAGTATGTGGCATTCGGCTAATTCCTCGTCTTAAATAATTCTAATTTCGCTATCTTTTGCGTAAAATCTATCATGTCTTAGCAAGTTAGTAGGTAATTTCATTATTTTCTCAACTTTTCCTTCTTATCTTGAAGTAAATATTATTGTTTGCTCATTAATTACCAAGTGCACAGTACTGCCGCTATCAGAGTTTGCGCTAACCGAGGAATTCCTTTTGTCTTCACGAACAAGGTCATCTCGTTTGAGTGAGATGCAGATAATGTTTTATTTTAACGTTTTGTTTGTACTACTGCTCTCTACAAAGCATTGTTATTTAGTCTCCCCTCAGCGAAATGACAGCGAGAGACTTCTATTAGTCTTTTAAATCTTTTGTCTTTTTGAATCTTTCACCGAGTTTTTCATTTTTAATTTAATTTGCTGACATTTAAAGGGCTTGAAAATAGCATGGCTTATTTGCGTTATACTATCTCACGAAATATAGGTTGTTAAAACATTCAACAACAATTACACAAGAATTGTAAAGGACACAAAAGAAAGATAAGCATTAATTTATGCATTGTCGATTATGAACGTCTTAGATCGACGTCGGCATAGTTCCGTCGAAGGAAGCACTTGGAAATTTAGCAATATCCTTCCGACTGAGGTCAAGTATTCTATGGTGTCGACATCAATCTTAATATGCCGTGAAGGTATGCGGAAATGGCGGCCTGAATTACAGCTTAACGAAAAATATAGCTCTCGGAATAAAACTAAAATGTATAGTTACCATTGAAGTCTGTAAACGTTATTAGAAGATAGTACTGCAAAATGGCGAATTCATAAGTTTACGCTTATAATGAATCCTATTACTTACCTATTATTTTATGTGAAAGTTTATATATTTGTTGCTAAATCATGTGTCACGACTTTTTTACGACGACGACGAATTTTTTACTCAGGTAACGAAACTTAGGTCTGCTAACGACAACAAGAAATCCACTTAAGTACTAAAGTTTCCAGTGACTAACCTAAATAATTATAAAGCACTTACCTATCAGTTAACAGACGGCAAAAAAACTTAATCGATAGAACGTAGCAAAGCAAAAAGTCTATGAGAATGAGTTATGGAACAAATTGCCTTAACCAATTACGTTTCGTAGACCAGAAAACACGGTAAAATGAAAGTGAGAGTACGCACAGCATATACTTTTTTTAATTTTTGATGGTCTGGTAATTATTGTACTCATTTCTATTAAAATCATTTCATTGGAATTTGGGACTCGAACTTAAACAGTGCAGTTTTATTGAAATCTTTTTAGATCAGGCTTTCGCTGAATTGTCTGGTATTTGATATTGTCGCGTTAGCAAAATGTCGAGGTTGCTGGCTTTTAATTTCGTTAGAATAGTCTGAAAATCATTTAGAAAAGTCTTGACTCTTGGCTAATAGAGTTAAGTATTTTTATTTAAATAAATACCTAAGCGAGAGAGTCGTAACAATTCTGTAACTAAAATCCAATCCAATCTAATTATGGTAAGGATTGCTATAAATTATTTTGTGTTTCACGATATAAATTATTGTTTTATTTGAAGGATAAAAATTGGTGATCCAGTTAATACACAGGTTGTGGTTACGACAGAAATTATTATAGTAGTTAATCAGTTATGATCGAAGTTAATTAATGGTTTGATTCCCACTGCATAACGCTGTTGTTGGTTACATCAAATCATTCGCACACTTCTGGTGTTATGGTTATGTTATGATATCCCATTTCTTTAACGTGTCGTAATATCATTGTTTTGTGTCATTTCTTACTCGGTTTTATGTAACTTGATAGTGCGGTTATTGTTTCCATGATGTGTATTAAACTTTCTCCGCTCACAAAAAATTTAATCTCTCGTGAGATAATTTTGCGGAATAATGTTATGACAAACTCGCACGGAACGTTTTTCTTCCACGTACACGTACCCGCTACAGCTAGATGTAGAACGCTCTTCCAGCCTTGCGTCTTCCGTTTTTCTTCGACGTTTCTGATACGTACCCGCTACAGCTAAGATGTAGAACACTCTTCCTCTCGTCTTTCTGGCCCAAACAATCTGGGTGCCTAAAAAGAAGATTGAAAAGGCATTTTCTAGGCAAACGCGCTCAAATTTAGACCTCGTCGTTGCTTTTCATCAGTTTTGATTGTCGTTAAGCGCAAGTAAGGCGATGGAAGTAGATATAGTTTTACACTTGGGCTGGCATATGTACATTGTCAAAAATTCTGCCCGCTGATTGGTTCCCCGATTTAAATCAGCCAATCGGGGGGCAGAATTTACCAACGATTACGTTTTTCTTATCCAATCAGACCCCTGAGCCAAATAAGAAATTTGCCAGAAAGAAAATTATTAAAAGTGAAAACATAAATCTTAGCTTACGATAAACCGTGAACTCAGTCCGCTGAAATATGGGTAGGTACAACATATTTGCAGTACGATAGAAATGTACGAGTAGAGCTAGAAAATTGCTGTAAAACGTCGATGCTCATGTAAACATCCCATTTTTTTTTAACACAATATTATGTATTGGGATTTACGAGTATACTGACGTAACTCAGTTTTAATGTGACGTTTAATTTAAGCTCACACGAAGATTTAACGTTTTTTTTATTATTAGAAATCCTGTATTTTGTTCAGATTTACAACCGCTTCTTCATAGGTGCCAATTTCTCTTTTTTAGAATCTAAAAAAATTAAAGTTTAGAATTTATGGAAAAGCAGTAAGATTAAAATTAATGATCATCCATGATTCATTCCTAAAGACTATAATCGTAAGTTTCTTATATGCAACGTCACACAATACCTTTACTCGATGCACGTTTCGCCCCGACATCGAAGCACCCTCAGGAAGAAGAGGAATTGCGTCTCTACTGAAGAGACAAAGGGGTTTTCGTGAAATCCCGGATGAAAATATGAATAGAATATGATCCTCTCTCCTTCTGGAAAATGCAATGAAGCTTTCTGAAAATATAAACATTTTACCAGAAGGCGTTTAAATCTTAGTAATGGCAGATTTTAAGGAAAAATAACCAATCTATCTCTAAAACTACCTACTTTCGCCAATAAATCGCTGATTTTAATATCGCTGACTGCAAAATTTTAAATGATCATGAATTAAAAACTTTCGTGTCATCTTAAACGTGTGGTCATTCTCATTTGAATACAGCAGTCCCTACCTACTGGTATAATAGTCTTAGACATAAAAGCCCCATTGTTGTTCTCATTATGTATTCTTCATACGATAATAGCTTGAAATCTGCGCGTCATCTCGTATCATCGGTCAGGAATGTTGAATTACATGACTACTACAGTTTACTCTTACCTATGCTACAGTTAAATGTCTATGAAAAAGTTCATCGCTCCACCAAGTTTAACAGTTCTTGCCTGGCTTTACTTCACCTGCAGCCTTCCGCTAATGTTGAAGTCCTGCTGTTGAACCCTGGAAACATCTTCAATCATTTAATAAACTGACCCGTAGGTCTTCTTGTAATATACAGACGCAATGTCCTATGGCGCAGACCAGTAAAGAACAATGGTGCGGGCCCATACATCGCTTTCGGTCACGTTACGCTATTGCAACTTTAAATGAAAAAATATTTTTTTGGTTGGGCCTGCAAGCCTGAACTCAATGCTAAAAGAATTTTGTTACAAAAAAGTGGAGAAAAATTAATATTTATTTTCAAAATATTGTATCTGAGTATTATAACAACTGCGACCTCCGCCATGAAGCATCTGAGAGCATAGACAATACACTATATACTCTTTGATAAATACTTGTCACTTGTCCCAGAATTTGTCACTGTTGACAGTTGAGACTTAATAGTAGCCATGTAGTTGTCGGACAATGTTGCGAGATGCCGGAATTAAAAAACCCCAATCGACTGAAAGAAAAATCTAATTAAGTTAATAAATTAATGTTGAATTACAAGGGTATTTCGGAAACGTTAAACTACCAAGACAAAATAATCTATGCTCAAAATAATCGGTTGTAATAGATTTCAGTATTATTAATAGGTGTAGTTTTCTGACAAATACTTAATCACAAATATTCAAACAGTTTGTTTAAGTGAGACTGGTTCAAACGGAAAAATAATATTCAGTTTTACTCCAACGCAATGGAAAACCCTAAAATAATTTAATCTTTTTATGTAAATATATTCGAGTAAAATAAGATGCAAAAAAAGAACGATTGAAATCGACACAGTTATTGTCTTGTATTCTACATTCTGATCTAAGAATTAACGTAGTACTTGAAAATAGGTTTTTCTTTAGTATAGTCTGTTACATGTTGTTCTCGTACAAAAGTGGACCGATCGTCAAAAAGATGGAGCATAAAAGTGGAAAAGTTTGGCATCCGGCAACACTTGCTGTCAGGAATGTGGAAACGGAACCTATCAGTAATCAATTATATTTCTTTGAATATTTTATTTTTTGACCCGTCCTTTACACTAACTGGTGATACCTTGAAAAAATTCTGTTATTTATTAGAATCGTCTTGTAATAAATATTACATCTAGACGCTAAACTTTATTTGCGTAAATTTCTGCCATGTTCTTTGTTCTTCTTCTTCTATTTCAGTCGTTTCTTCATTGCTGAAAATGGTGGTCCTGGGGTTGTAACCTTGCGTAGATTAAATTCTTCCACCGGGTTCTATCGGAGGCCAGACTTGCAATTGCGTAAAATTTGCATTTGGAGTCTCTCAGCTGGCCTGACCATCTGTTAAATGAGCGGCCTCTCAATCTTTTCCCCTCGGTGTCGCCTCACAATGAGCTTTTCCAAGCTATCCTTTCCAAGTCGCATAATCTGTCCCAAGTAGAAGAGCATGTGTTGCCAACAATATGGAGGTAAGTCGCGATTTAACTCGCATCTATCCTCTCCTACGCATCTATCCTTTGCCTTTCTTCCAAACCTTTGAAAGAAAGCTTCTAAGTTAGTTCTGCTACATCTCCTCCTGTATTATTGATGATTAAACGAACTTACCTGTAAGTGAAGTTCTATCACAATTATGTGAATACATTTTATTCGAATATAAAATAAATAAATAAATAAAGCCTTTATTTCTCTAACCTTTCTTTTACAATAAATATCGCTTGAACTAAATTTTTTATAACTAAATACACTTATACTTAATGTTACTATAATATTAAGAATTTGAAACACAAGTGACAAGTTGCCCTCGGCTCTAAAACTGTGCTATATGCCACATCTCTCTAAAGGTACCTACTATTAAAATTGCAATGTAATCTACTTAGATACATACACTTTTCTGATGACCTTGTAAATTAAGTAGGTACAGGTACTGATTAGGGTACATCATGTAACCAAGAACATATAACATGAAACATAACCGACCTACTTACTTTTGAGTTGATTTGTTACTGTTTCTCATGAAACAGTGCATAAGACTATATTTTTATACTTGACTATTGATTATAGATGGTGTATCTCATTGTTGAACTATTTGCTCCTTAGAATTTTAAAGTTATAGGTACCTATGTACGTACATATCCATATTACAATTTTATAGCTACTACAATAATTATTTTAATAAGGCTTTGTTTAAATTTGTTTACATTAATTGTTATTAGATCAAATCTAATTCCTTAGTAAAATATTATATATATCTTAGCAATTTTATTATCCTATTTTATGCAGTTCAGTTAATTTGCAATGTTAAATAATTAATTATATTTACACACACATAACTGATGTTCTAGTAGCTATAGATTTGGAAACCGTTCTATGAATGATATAATGTAATAAAAGGAACAAACGAGTAGGTAAGTTAGCAACTTTCAGTGAAGTACTGTAAAATAACTAATAATAAAATAATGTTTATAATACCTACTTAATATAATTATATACTTAGTGATAATGTTTGCTCATAGATTTTCATACCTACTTTAGTTATTGTAAAATTAAAATAAAATACACCAGATTTTCATTAGTTAATACTTAATATGCCAATCACAAATATTTTAAAAAATAAATTTTGATCTGAGTCTTTTCAAAGGTCATTTAACTAAGCTGACATGAAAATTTAAATGACAAGTTAACAAACAATTAATTGCACAGTTATTGTTTTGTTTCACATCAATTTTAGCACACTTTTATTAAAAGTACAACTTATACCTATTGCAAAATAGATTAATGGTAAATATTCAAAAAGGTATTCTGGTAACTATATAGGCGATTTATTATGTTATGTATTAGTTATAGTTATAAGTGAGGTTTGGATCCCTAGTTAGGGTACAGGCCTCTTCCAAGTCCAGATGCTTATTTTCATTCTTCTATTAGAAAGTATGAATAACTGTTTTGACGGAAAGATCTATAGTCTGGTCTAGACTGGAAGGTTGCAGTCATACTCCTCCTCGGAGACCACCCGTGTTGGAGGAGGGAGAGGGTTCCGTTGTTCCAATTGATGATGATTCTTGAGTTTTTGGGTGTAGAGTGTTGGAGACCTCTGGATTTGGCGAAAAAAATGATTCTAGTCTCATATCTTTTGATGTTTGCCTAGGAGTCCTGCGTGAAGATAAGGTGTTCTTCTTCTGCATTAGCTGCATGTTTATATCTTTTCTTGCATGATTATTTTGTGTATCCGGAGTTGATACTTGAGACTGGTTCCGTATGTTGGCTATTTTTTCTTGTAAGTTTTGTCCTTTTTGTGGGATTGTAATTAATTTATCATATTTAATGTATACTTTATGTCCTTTTTCCCTTTCTTCCCGGGCTTGTACTTGCAAAACTTTTCTTTTTTCCAAAATCTTGGGAGGATAATCTTGTTTTAAATAGTAACTATATTCTTGCAGCAAATTTTTGTGCTTAATCACTTCAATTTTTCTTCCAAGTGTTGTAAAAGTAACGACTATAGGCCTTGGCTTTCCACTTTTTTTTCCTATTCTCCTCATATATTCTATTTCCAAGTTTGAGCAGTTTATATTCATTTTTACGTTAAATATTTCTAGTACTAGTTTTGTTAACTCTTCATAAGTGTGCTCTGTTTCTTGTACGCCAAAAATTAAAATATTTCTAGATCTAACCTGTTTTTCCAAAATGTCTAATCTGTTTTCTTGGTTTTGAACGGTTATTTCCAGCATATTTAATTTCTTCTGTACTTCCTCAAACTTTTCATCTAATTTATTTAACAAGTTTGTTTCACTATTTTTAATACTATTCTGGATTGACACCAAAAGCTTCTTTACATCTTCCATGTTTTATTTTGAATGATGTAGGCACAGATTTTAGATGTAAGTATCTTCGTATTTCTTATAAATTATGAGCATAGGTCGGTATAATATCTTATAAACTTGGGATTCCAAACAAGAAATGAAACGACGTAGGTAACTGCATTCATGCACCTGACGGCCTTTTGTAATGCATAGTGCATTATTTATAGGTAGGTAAATGCTTCTCACCGGTACAAAAACCAATCCAATAATAATTATTCAATATTTCCAATATTTCTAGTGCTTCACCGCTAACTGTGGTAAGTAATTCGACGAATATTTTAATATACCTAACCTCTAAGTCCGACGGTGTCAAGCCACTTGTCACAAAGTTTATAAAAACTATATTTCTTCACCGAATTTTGCTTCACACACATTTGTACTCTTAAATTGCACTGCGTTGAGTATAATTAATACGTTAAACAACAATACTTTTATGTAATTCAATTTTAAAACAATATTTTTCACGGAACCGATGCTTCACTTAGCATTGCAGCGCCCTCTCTCTTATTCGAATATAATAAACACAATTAGGTATACTTTCATTGTACCTACTGGCAATTTCGCACTTTTATTTATTTTGTTTTTTAAAACTGACCACCCTGATGGACACGCGGTCCCCAGCCTACCTCCGCGTCAAGCAGTCTCGAGAAACTCCGGAACAAGGTTCCTTGTATGAAATTCCTAACCTTTTTTAGCCAACATTCAGAAATTATGCCAGAATTGACAATTGACCAACATTGACCACCACAAGCATGAATTCAATATGTCGGCCGCCATTTGTCAGCTGCCATTTGTGATGAGAATTTTGAGTTGATTGCTGTTTGTATTTTGTTGTTTTAAGTTTTTACGTTCGAAATTTCATCATAATTAAATGTGTGTGACTCGCTGTTTATCGTCATTCGTCGTGTTGAGCCATTGTTCCTCCGATTCCTCACGCATAGTGCACGAGGGTTGACTCTTTAGTGATTTAGATAAAACGAGATATTGGACTCTATTAGTTAGTGTTTGTTATGTATGAACGAGATATTGGACTCAATTAGTTAGTTTAATTAATAATTAGTGTAAATAGATAGTTAGGTACTTTATTATGATGAAACCAGTAAAGGTCACAGAACCTGTGAGATTTGCGGGATCAAAGAGTGACATGTTGAAAGCCGCTTGCTTTTTTCATCATTTTCACTAGAACGAAACCGGTGAGTGATACTGTCATTACAGTAATTATGATCTATCCTTTGTTTTTAGTATTTAAGTCAATGTGAAGTGAATAATCTGCACTGTACTGTATGTCCTAGCTGTTCCAGATGAATATTGAAATATCGTCACAGGATATTTACAGAGGATTTCCCATTGCTCTCATTATTAATAATGATAAAAACTTTATATTAGAACAATCATTTTTTGTGACTCTTCTTAATAATAATGAACAGCGGTCATGACAATGTGCACCAAGAGGTTATTGTGCAGCCTGGTCCTTAACCTTCCACTCTCTTTCAATTGTTTGCATCTCATAATTTTTACATTCCAGGTGTCGGGAATGGGTAAAAGTAGTTGGTAAAGAGGATCAATAGAAAAACTTAACAAGAAGCGAAATGTGTGTGCTAAACCATTTTGAAACCAAATACCAACTTTAAATTTAGCTGCCTCGCCTCTAACTGACAGACAATTGAAGGAATTACCCTTACAACTGTATCTGCCTACAGAGCCTAAAGGTAAGAAAAGGAAAGGTCAAATAATAATATAAAATTCGAGCCAACAAATTTTTTCATCACTATCACTATACATATATTTATATATGTATAATTAGTTCAATCCACGAAGACTTGCCCAATTCCTACCTTTTACCATACCATTTTTACCATTACAATCGCATGAAATACAAGCGATTTTGAAGGAGTGGGGTGCGTCCTCATGAATTATATATAGATTAAGATATAAGATACCGGGTTTTTCCCCTTTGCTCTGTGCAATTGTATTTCAGTCTTTACAATAGTGTTGTTTGAAGAATTAGTGCCTTTTATGATGTTATTCTATTGTAACAATATTATTCTGTCAGATATTTCAAAGTAATATAAATTAAATAATATTATTAATATATGTATGTGTTGATTATTTCAGAACACCTCCCAGAAGCAGTGCCATCTACAAGCCAACAAAAAAGTAGCCCTGGGGAGCTGCCTCAAATTGGTGTGTTTTTTATACATTTGTTTAAAGGTTTAGAAAGTTGATTTCGCAGAAATTGTCCTGCTCTGTGGTCCCAACCCCACCTAACAGGTCCAAATTTATCATATTATCTTTTAAATTGCACCAAGTTTTAAGTATTTGAATGGATGATGATTAATACTGCACCAGTCTATCCTCTTCCAAAGCACATGTCAGGATTGCACTTTGATTCCCACTACTTGAAAATATTTGTGTGGTGAGCATGAATGTTTTCTAGTGTCTGGTGTTTTTCAATATATTGTATTTATGTGTATCAAATATCTTATACCTTTTAAAGAGCAATATAAATGTATAATATACAAGAATTGCTTGTATGTATATAATCTGAATCTCGGAAATGGCTAGAACGATTTTCATGAAATTTAATATACAGAGGTTTTCGGGGGTGATAATCGATCTAGCTAAGATTCATTCTTAGAAAATTAAACAAAAAAAATACCGAGCATAGTCCAACTAGTTAGGTATATTTATCAGTTATTTAGTACCCCATGTGTGTCCTGATATATATTTTAAATATTTATGTACATTTCAAGCAAATTTACCAATAATAATTATCAATTGCAAATGTTATTTATAATTTACATTTTATTCTTTCAGAAAGGACACCTGCGAGACCTGTAAAGAGATCTGGTGAAGTTCTTTCAAATAAAGAAAAAGCAATAGAAATTTTCACAAGACAACATCAGTATTTTTTTGTAATAATATGAACTTGGCAAGTATGGGCGTAAATTTAAGGAGCACTCCACGGGTGTGCCCGCGAAATTCAAATTTTTCGTGGTTTTTCGCGATTTTTAAGCTAATAAGACATAATAGGCTTTTGGCCGTCAAATTGCGATAATCCCAATATCTTCTTCACGTGTATATATAAAAATCTCTGCTCGAAAGTGTCGAGTTAAAGAAATTAGTCTGAGATTTGCGAGTTACTTACATAAAACTCGATACTCGGACTAATTTCCTAGGATACACATTTTTATGCAAAGATTTTGATATAACCATGTAAAGATGATACTGACACTCTCGCAAATTGATTGCCATAAGCCTATCATGTCTAATTAGCGTACAAATTGCAAAAAACCACGAAAATTTTGAATTTCGCGGGCAGACCCGTTGATTTCACGTTAATAAAGATTAATCAACTGATAATTTTGTTTAATTTTCTATTTCATCTTCGTGCAATTCTGAAGATAATATGTAGATAAGTAGGTACGAATAATTTATCGATATCGACAAAACCCTAAATATCGATAAGTGTCACATCCCTTGATACGTTGCACATCCCTATTTGACAGAGACTACTAAGTTAGTCTTTAGTCTATGCTACTCAGGGAAGTTCATCGGTTGGTAGCAATGTTACCTATTTTAAAAGGTTGGCTAAAGAAGGTTAGGAATTGGTGAAAAAAACTTATTGTTCTAAGTTCCGTCTCTTAAAACGTAGTGATTATATACTCTTTGGCGTCAAGCTTCATTCTTTAGAGAATATTTAACAAAATTTTCGTATTATACTCATGGGTTTTGGGTATGGGAGGGACCTTATGTTATTATATTCGAATAAAATGTATTCACATAATTGTGATAGAACTTCACTTACAGGTAAGTTCGTTTAATCATCAATTATATTTCATACATTTTATTCTTCATATAATAAACACAATTAGGTAGATGTTTAGAGATGAAAATTTTTGTTAAATTATGGACATTAACAGATAGTAAATTGTTTCCTATTATAATAGGAAATAGGTCCTCTTTATACCACAGAAGTATTTAATTAACACAATCTTTTCGTTCAATTCCTGGATCAATAACCCAGTCACATTATAAATAGGTTTAATTTATATTTAGATAGATTATAATGATTAATGATTAGAGAGCAAAAGAGCTATTGCGACAGAAGCATCATCGCTCAATAAGAGGTTATAAAACTTAGGTAACGTCCGTAATGGTTGTTACCAGCAGACTGCTTTTCTGATGAGGTCAAGCAACAAACTACGTGCTCGCCGAGGAAGTGTTGCTGCGTGCACTGAAACGCAGACCTCTCTCGTGAGAGATTATATTCCTCGGCAGACACGTTCTCACGGTGGTCTGCCTGCAGGCGACCTTATGAGGTCGCTTCAACATTATCAGGAGGTTGTCTATTATATATCTTGGTCTTAGATTTTGTAAACGACATATCGATTTGTTTTTCAAAGCTGTGGCAAATTTTTATACTTTCTCTTCAGTTTTAATTATGGTATAATTAAAACTGGTTCGCCCTGAGTAGTAGCTGGCGTTGTATAAACTCAATAATTCCCTTGAATTATATAAAAACAATAATACTAACTTTAACTAATGCTAATGTTCTCATTCTGTGCTGTGTCTACTGCCTAGAGCTAAAAAAGTTACAAGATCAGCAAAGCAAAGTTACGGAATGAATAAAGGCCTTCTTTCTTATTAAGGCCCATTGAGCAATGTGTTAGCATACTATATTGTGTGCTACTATGTGGTGTTTGATGTTAATTTATCTATTCATTTTCGCAATATAATATATATATATATATATATGAATAGCAGCAGAAATTAAACTCAATGCCGAATGATAACAAGTAATCGTACCATATGCTACGTCGTTAACAAGTTGTTCTGTTGGAAATTACGAGGTTGACTTATAATGTAGGTACGGATTGTTCGGATCTCAGTCGTTATTAAAGCAGTATTGCCACAAAACTTTGTAAATAACACAAAATTTTTGAAACATATAAATTATTAAAAATTCCAACAAAATGTCCCTTTTTTTTTTTTTTTTTTTTTTTTTTTAATGCCTTCAGAGAACTTCCTCCAGTAATTCCTATGGATTGTGGTTCTCTAGGGAAAGGCCATATTTATTTATTTATCATCAATAAATGTACTATAAGAAGTAAGTCTTTTGACACCTTATGTAAAAGAAGAAAATCCAAAGTTGTAAAGGTCCTTAGACGATGTATGTCTAAAGCATTGTCTATAATAGTATTTTTAAGCATTCTTCCTCTAGAAGAATGTATAGAAGAGCAAAGGTAAACTTGGTGTTCCAAAATGTTCAGAATGCGTCTGTTTCTAAGACGTCTGGGTTCGTATTGATTACATTTCGCATTATTGCAAGAAGCGATAAATTCAATAACTGGATTGAACTCTTTGAATAACTTTGAAGTATATAATTTTACCGCGATAGCTTAATCCCATTAACTGGATGTAACTCTTGGTCAGCTTTTGATTATCTTTAATTTCCATATAAGAAACAATTAACCCAATCGTTTAAATGAGGATATTTGATATCCTCTATGCAACTGATGTAAATCATGTGTATCAAAATAGATGTATCGAAAAATATGGCCATCAACTCTGTAAAGAGGTATTTCGATTCATCTTAACGTTAATTATTACAAAAACAAAAATCCCTCTAATGAAAAGAATTAGTCTTCATCTAGACCGGGAAATCGTGTGAATCACTAGTTCAACCTTTTAGGTTTAAGGGAGTTAGATGACTTAAAAAATGTTTTGTAACCACTGGCCATCTGATAGGATAACCGATGATGGACGAACAGCTGCGTCTAAAGTCTAATTTTTCTTACGGACTACATTTTTTGTTTCTACAGACGTTCTGTGTAACCCCATCCATACCTAATAGCTGGAGAAGTGGACTTTAGGACTTTTAATCGGAATTAAGCTTAACTCTTAGATGATACAACGAGTTAAGCGTATAAAATTCTTTACAGAATTTGAATTGTTACATAATTCACGTCATAGTTTGCGGTTGGGTAACGATACTGCCATATCGTCAGAAATTAAAATAAAACCAGGAAACTGAGCATGTTTTGAGGGTAGTAAATAACTTTAACACTCTAACACCTAACAAATCTTCATGAAAAAACCGCGGTAAGTATCTGAGATGAGTCACAACTTCTTTATGTATTTTACCAAGGATGAATCGGTACTTTAAAATAAGATTCTTCAGTTCATAGGCATAAAACCCTTTTTAGGTATTCGCTTGTAAGCTGTTCTATGAACTATCAATTTCAAAAGATTTTGAACTACAAATTCATTCAACGCCTTTAAATTTAGAATGTATCTTTTACCACGTAAGATTTTGAGGTTAGACACATCTTAACTATAATCGAACATGCAGTGACTCACTCCCACATTATCTCACCCAAAAAAGAAATGTCGATTGTCAAAGACATTTGTCGCTTTTTCTTTGTTGTGAACGTGTAAGGCGGTACACTGTGTTAGTGTACGATTTTTAAAATGGTATTATGTAATAATAATTTTTTGGAGCTAGTTCCTTAATTTGTTCAATTCATTAAAATATTTTATTGAATGTACGTACATTTGTACACCTAGTGAAAGTCAAAAAATAGTCTTCACTTATTATAACTCTCGAAATTCTAGATCATGTTATAGATCGTGACGGATTCCTTGTCAGTGATATGTAACCAATAAACTTCAAAATGTTGAAGACAACTGGCATATAGGTACCTTAATGTCTAGCGTCGTCGATGAACCTGGTCCTTGTTGTGGCTGATGCTGGAAACTTGCTGTCACGTCGCATCTTCCTCGCGGCTGATCGCCAATACTCAAGTGTGTCACGCCCCCCCCTGCTGGCCGAGCCGTAACGAGAGGGGGCCAGCTAGTTTCTCGAGAAACGAGATTGCGCTGTCCCAGCGGTGGGTGTCGATAGCAAAGTCGCCCGCCGCGCCCTGCTGGTTTCTTTATTTACAACACCTGACGATCAGTAACCATTGAAACTAGTATAATGCCCGAAACTATTTCTCCGAAAAAACATCTGGTCCCGTTCGTGAACTTTAATTACTTGTCATTTGTCGAAACAAAATGTCATTTGTCAATACTTAAGCTTCTTCTCAGTTCAGGACGCGTTGTGGTTTAAGATTTTTATTAGTTTCAGAAAGAATTTAACAATTCACTTCAATGAACCTTTCAGACTAATGGTACATTATACATAATATTGTTGAGCTAACAGTTAAATTATCATCCCATTACACAATCTGAACATTAATTTTCGAAAGTAAGTAAAATTATTTTCCACCACAAAATCTAAACATTATTGTTGTAGGTACATAGAAAAGTTCGACGCGTTGGTACCCTCGTGGAATTAGTTTTTAAGTCGTGAAATAGTTATCACTGATAAAAGGCTATAACATTTAACTGGCTATTCATAAGCCAGGCAAGTATATCAAATAAACTATTTGATTCTTTGCAATGAAGGTCGGCTAGAATTTTATAACTGTCGGGACTAACCATTAATATAGTTCTTGTGACTGAGCGCCGATAGCAATTCGGGATCAAAGTCCGGGAGGTCATGCGGAGCCACTTGTAGTGAAGCCGAGAACAGCGCCACACCGACATCGTCCCCCGTTGGTATCCGCAAAGTCCTTTGAGGTTTTTTTAAAATCCTTCGTGTTGACCCGCAGTCAACCTCCAGGAGCATTGACGCATCATGCTATGCTTTCGTGGTATCCTCAACGTGATACCCTCCAAGCTAGCTTAGAGATGCCTTAGGATTTCAATTTTTGGACACACTTTCGTCAGCATTGATATTTGAGTTGATGTGATATCTGGGAAAAAAGGTTAATTTTCACTTACCCTCTTTCCTCGGAGTCTGACGAAGATGAATGCACAATTATATGATTTGATTTGATTTTATTTTTGTTATAATAATAAATTTTACTAGCGTCTAAGCATTATCAGTATAGAAAATTAAGCAAGTTTTAACACTGAACACTTAATTTTTTTTACTTTGAACCTGAATTAACAAAAACGAGACGTGTTTTTGTAGTCGAGTGCTCATTGCCGCGCACAATAAAAGAATGGAGCTTGACGCGGAGGTAGGCTGGGGACCGCGTGTCCATCAGGGTGGTCAGTTTTAAAAAACAAAATAAATAAAAGTGCGAAATTGCCAGTAGGTACAATGAAAGTATACCTAATTGTGTTTATTATATGAAGAATAAAATGTATGAAATATAATTACAATTATGAGAGTCAAGTATACGTACTAATGTTGGAAATACCTTTTTGCTTTACAATTACGCACAAGAACTGTGTTCATATTCATATTTCTTCTTACCCGCAATGCAGTGTTCCATGTACGCTTGTGACCCGCGGGCCGCTTTTCTAAGAGTTTGTTCTAGGTTAAACCATAATTACATGTATGTACGACCTGTACTTAGTATTTCAGTTAATGGTACGCGACCTCAATATCTGGTACCTAACGTTACATTCTTGTGAGATAAATAATAAGCAGAATCCACCGACTCTTTGCCACAACATCAACGATTTCTGGATATAAATAAACAAGCACGTCTCTGTGAATGAATTGTTCATTAATTTATGTATATTTATTTAAATAGCAGAGGGAGCCCAAGAGGGAAACTTTGGTAGTTACTCGAGCGTTGTGGGGACCTATTGGATTATAAATACTAGTTGCAAAAAAAAGGTTATTGATGTATGTACTTCAGTGATGGGGGAAGAAAAACGTTACCTTGAATTTTTTTCTCGAGCGCGTCAGATTTTTATACAGATACTTTTTAATCTGCTGGTTTGAAAATTTCATCATTAATAATAGGTCCGAGTACTATAGGTAGGCACACAGTACTTCAGTGCAGTAGTACAGTACGAGTAGTGAGTACTAGATATTGTATCTACTCCAAGACACCCGGCAATATGTAACGTGTGAATCGAAACTTTTTCTTAGTCGTTTCATCATCTCTTGTGGTAATAGTGCGAGCAACGTTATTGTTATTTCTCGATTCCCGATCTAGCTGAATTCGTTCTTGTCTCGTGTCTCAATGTAGACTGACTTTCACTTGCGGTTGTCACAAATTTGACATCAGATAGGCATCCACTCCTTACATTAATTCTAATGCAAAAATTACTGCTTCCGGATTCTGCTGGTATACTGTCACCTTCGTAGTGATTATGTATAGGTGTTAATAACTGTAGTTGCAATTTATGTTGCATGCATTACTTTACATTATATGGGTGCCGTGCATAATTCCATCACTTCCTAGAACTTTCACCTTTTCTGTCGCAATTTTTCATATTCTTGTCGGTAATTTTTGTGATCTGTCACTGTCTTCGGTTTCACAGTCACTTACTAGCAGATGCCATCGCAGTCAAGTACCTGTTAAGAATGCGGTTACCTACGATGTCTCCATACATTCGTAATACCAAAATCATTCATGCATATTTTGATCATGTGTGTGAATTTCGATTTGCTTATTTTTGCGTCAAAAAGGACATGTTTTCTGCTTATTTGTTTTGTAATAAAAACAACACTATCCCACGTCGTATTAGTTCAGGAGCATAGTTTTTTAGTGTCTAGCTAAAGAAAAACACCAGTTACAAAGAAAGTTACAAGTTTTCATTCATAATTTTTGGTATTATACGGAACTCGACCGAAGTTTTAACAATTTTGGTCAAAATTGATTTATATTTCGTTTTAGAGAAGTATTTCCGAACCAAATATGGCCAGGGGCATAGATTATTACTGTATTATGAACCCAAATAACACCACACTTAAACCAGTCTTGGGTTTGATATTTTTAGCTTAGATGTCATCTCATCTCTATTCTCGAGTGTCGTGTTAGTTACCAAACTCCTCTGAAACAGCTCGACTGTTGTCATGAAATTTTCTGTGTATGATGGTAGATTTAAGAGTAAGCTATTTTTTTCATATCCTTAATGGCAAAACAACGTTGCCATTAAGGATCCATTCGTAATATGGGCCTTTGAGTTGGTGAAACCGTAGTTTCCCAATAGATGGCTCCGCGGTCAGCCTATGACTGAAAAAACAATGTGTATCGAAATTATCGTGCCAACGGTATTCGCTACCATAGCTCAGTGGAAGAGCGGTCACTCGCGACAGGTGGTGGTCACGGGTTCGAATCCCGTTGGTAGCGTTAATTTTGATACACTTTTCATTCATAACACAACGTTTGCCGGGTCAGCTTGTTGCATCATAATAAGCATCAAAGGTTAGCGCATGAACCCATCGTACCAACATAGACCACCACGCTCGCTTAGCTCGTTTCACTCCAATTGTCGGTAATAGTTGGGTGCTTCGCGAATTCCATAACACTTTCACTAGTGCTTTACATACTTACTTTCATATGTCTGGCTAACTCTTTTGTAACTTGTTATCGTGCTTTTGCATTGTCACCGTCAACCCCTTTTGTCCCACTGCTGGGCACGGATCTCTCTCAGAAATAGCAGGGTTTGGCTATAGCTCAATTATAGTACATCTTCTATTATACAGTGTGTCCGGGATCGAACCAGCGATAATTTAAGGGAGTGTTCTACAAGCTCATTACAAGCAAAGATCCCCTATTAAGAGGGGGCGTCCCCCTCACCCCTTTGGTTGCGTTTTTTTGGGTATGTGCACACAAAATAAGTAATAACTTGAATGTCTGTTGGTTCATATTATGTTCTCAAATGGTCGCATTCAACTGGGTAGGTACAATATTCTCCATTCTGGATTCTGGATATCAAATAATAATAATAATGATGTAAAACGTTAAAACAAATAAATTAAAATGCCTCGCATTCGAAAAAAATGCCCAAAAAAAATTAAGCACAAACGGATAAGAAACTCGGTAGTACATAGTATATACCGAGTTTCTTGCCCGTTCTTCTTGGTGCAGCTGCTTACCAAACTTAGCTGTTGACTGTATGTGTGACATTTCATAGTATTCTAGAAATAGTAAATATTTTGATTAGATTTTAATTTGACTGCATAGTAGTTATTCCACAAAGCTGTCAACCAATTGGATATGAAACACAAAGCATTTCATTCTTACGTATTCCATTCTAAGTATACTCATGGTAACGGACTAAGTTGGCGATGGTGCGGTTAAAAACAAACCGTCTATATTTAACCCGTGCTTCCTGTTGGGAACTTTTTGACTTATTTCCAACGCTCCGAGCACCGATCGCGTTTCCCAAGCTCCCATAGCGCAGTATTGTTCCTTTGTAGCTCTTAATTAGTTTTATTTTCTCCTTTTTTGATCTACCACGTTCGATCTGTCTTTCACATTGGATTTTTAAGACGGAAACATATTTTTCCGAAGCGTTAATCAAAATGTTATACAGCTTCCTGATGTCCTAATCACACTCAATTTGGCGCGTCGAATTTCAACTATGATTCTGACAGTAAAATATATGTAGAGTAGCTGAGGACGTCGAAACAATTTTATTGAGAGAGTGGTTTATAACTTAAATGTATTGTGTTTATGAGCTTACTGTCCGGTTTGCGAAATCTAAACAATTATAATCTCTAGTTTTTTCCACTAGTTAATTTTATTAATGCTTACTGTTAACTATCGCTGTTGATATTGCAATTTCGCAATTGCATCGCAAATCAAACTGCATTTTACATTTAAATATGTTTAGCTAAACAACTATTTACCTCCGATCTGCGTGAAATTCAGTTTTTCACTAATCCTACGTGATTTGTAATGGGAACCGGGACATACGCGTACATACATACATACTTTTACAACATTCGCACTTATCCTATACTTTAAACGAGAAATATTTCTATATAATCTGAATCTCGGAAACGGCTTGAACGATTTTCATGAAATTTTGTATACAGGTGGTTTTGGGGGCGATGAATCGATCTAGCTATGATTCGTTTTTAGGAAATGTCGAATTTACCAAAAAAAATATGACTCCTGCTGCCATCTACTGGCCAGTAGTAATACAACCGGGCGAAGCTTGGTCACCCAGATATTAATATTAATACAGCTTCAACCAGGGAATTGTAAATGCTTCATAATTCCACATATGAATTAATAAAAAGCCAAGTGTCGTCTATATCTACTTTCACAGAGCACTGTATTACTCGTAAACGTCCATTATAAAGAACACTTACCGTAATTGAACGGACTGTAGCAACGACCTCTGTTTCGCGCTGTTATGTAATGAACAATATGAGAAAGAGCCGGGTCATCGACACTAGTACGAAATGTAGTAATTTGTAGCATACATAGTTTCTCGTAGTAAAATTAGCTGAGTTTGCAACTTAGTAAACAAATATGTAAACAATTAATGCTGAAAAACTAAAATTAACCGACTTTCGATTTGTCGATGAACCTGCTGAAGTACCTATAAAAATACCTTTGTAAGTCATAACATATTTTTTATTCCACTGGAATAAATATGGAATATATTTATGTGTACTTATCTACTAAATCGAGAAGTTTGAGTGAGGAACGGCGGAGTTAATTCTCATTTTGAGAGGAGACCCATTATTTGTGATGGCGATAATTTTAGATGATGATCAAATACAATTGTTCTTGTATAAGTTTGGACAACCTGACCATTATTAAAATGACTGTTCTATTTTAAACCTTGTAACCTGCGATTTCATGTAGAGGAAAATGTAGGCGACAGGCGTAAAGGACTGACGCCGCTAAAAAATCTTAGAAAGCTGAAGGGCCATCGAATTATAGCGAAGCGCTGACGGATCCAGGTCAAGGGATCTTGTGATAACGTAGCGAGACGGCTTTGGGGAAATGTTACTTGACGACCGTGTAAGCTTTATTTAATGCGCGCAATTTAAGGTCCGTGTTTTTTATATAGTACTTACTGCCTAACTTTAAATACTTTTTTATAAGATGGAGGAAGGGAGGAGGTAGGTACCCTTAAAGCTAAAGAAAAGCTTTTTGTGTAATGCAAGCCTCGGGCACCATGAATATTTCTGATCTTTTATACGAATCCGATGTACATTCTTGAAATAAATTTTTTAATTTTCAAATAGGCTTAGAAAGAAGATCTCATGAAATGTCAAAACTCTACCGCCAGGTTCGAAACGCAGGTTTGCAGCGAGAAAAACAGCGAATGGTTAGTAATAAAATAATCTTGATACCTTGATGGTGCAGACTACAGGCACTCGGGAGGGCCTTGTCATTTTTTTTTCTTAAAGGCAGAAGTTAAAACTTTTTCAATTACATGAGGTGTCGGTTACGGTAACAGTGTATCGAATTCAGCGGGTTTTCCCCATCTCAAAACAATCCCCAACACGGCTATAAAGTAGCTTTCACTTAAGAAAAGAACAATATCGAGGGAAACCAATACAATTCACCAACCGAGTTATATTTAAACATCAGATCGTCAATGTTGCTTCCCTCGCTATAAAAATCGAAACCTTGAACGTCGTCCATCGTAAACATCAGATAGTTTAACGTAATTTACTCCAGTTACGTTACACGATGTATTTTTGTCCATATGTACGACACTAACGTGTTTAACATGTGGCCCTAAATATAAATGGCCGCCTTCGTTTGCTTCATTAATGGAGTCTGCAGTCGACAGAGCAACAGATATCTTGATCAACAACCTCCTTAGAACTTTTTCAATATACTTAGTATCAATTGACTACCAAAAACAGATTCATAAAGTATTTGTTACGATACAAGTGATTTACTTTTGACCTTGGTCTTAGATTATCTAATTTCCATTACACATCTCATGCCCTCATAAGAATCTTGGATTTACAATTAACGTTCTTTAAATCTTTATCATCAGTTGAGAGTTCAAATAGCGATATTTCTCTTCATGCATTTTTTGTACAGGATGTAAACGTTGTCTTCCTGCCATTTTACTTCATATGTGCCTCCTTCGCGTCGATGTTATATTTATTATTATGAGAACCCAAGGGGCATCCTTGAAAACAATCGGCGGATGGGCTTCCGTGTATTGAGGCGATTCTCGCTACAAAAACTCGCCATTTTTGGAATCGAGAACGTATATTGCATCTTTATTTATTTCTTTTCTCGACAGTACCAAGTAACAAATTTTTGTGAGGTATTTTATTTATATTTATAACCAAAACATAATATTGGGGCTTAGATAGATACTTGGCTGTAGATAATTTTGAGGTTCAGACGAAAGTTTCATCGTCTATCGTAATTGTTGACTGACAAGACTAAAGTCTTCACCAGTAAGTAGTCACACCCTTATCAATGTCGTCCTGAAAATGCTCTTGGTTTTTTATTAAAACTATTTTCCCAAACGCTCCTTCGTATGTAAAATGTGAATCCCACCAAAAACATTCTGTAAAAAATAAATAATTAAAAAAATCAAAAAACCCGACTGCAAAAATGTCAACTAAAATGCAATAACTTAAAAGACTGAAACAAGGCGGACAACGAAAACAAAATTATAATAAACTTAAAACGATGCAATTTTTACTTCATTTTAACAAACAACATTATGAGCTGAAAGCTTTAGTTAAATTTTCGCATTCAATTTAAAAATAAAGCAGGCGGGACCTATTTTCGCAAATTATAAATTAACATAGAGAAAATTAATAGGTCCCGCCTGCTTTATTTTTAAATTGAATGCGAAAATTTAACTAAAGCTTTCAGCTCATAATGTTGTTTGTTAAAATGAAGTAAAAATTGCATCGTTTTAAGTTTATTATAATTTTGTTTTCGTTGTCCGCCTTGTTTCAGTCTTTTAAGTTATTGCATTTTAGTTGACATTTTTGCAGTCGGGTTTTTTGATTTTTTTAATTATTTATTTTATTTCAGGCTTTTTAGTTGCCACACTTTACGAGCGAAACCTAAGCACTTTTATCTACACAATGTCAAAGACGTAAAGTGGGTATATTTGGTTATATATTATATTATGTCGGTTCAAGTCAGTCAGTCACTTGGAAGAAGTAAAAGTTGTAAACAGTGTCGTCAAACGCAAACCTGGATTTTATCCCGGAAATATATAAGCTGACCAGTAACATTTCATAGGTGTAGTTTGTGTACGTTTAGGGCTCAGGCGTATCTAACTCACGTCGCTTTAACGGCCCATTATCCCGGTTTTTAGCGACTACGCCACTTTTCAAAGCAATTCAAAGTCATGAAAAAATTGTTTTTTTTTCACTGTTAAAAATACATATTAAAGATACATGCTTTATCTCTATAATGGCCTCATGAAAACACGATAAGTTAAACTTGCCTCGATCATAAAAATTTTTGAAAACAGGTCGTTTTTGTTCATTTTTTTAATGGTATTTCCAAAGCTTTGGACTAAATTTCATAAAAATTATACGTAAAGTAAGCTCATTGTATTGCCTATCCATTGCGCAGACAGATATTAAATAAAAAAATTGCTGCAAAATTTCGCCTAACAGAAGTCATAAAATGGTCTAACGCACCGAATAAACGATGTACTCAGTGGCTCACGAGCCTCCATACGAGACGGACCTGCGCAAGTTTTCACGACTCACGCTCCTTTCGCGCTAAAATTATTTATTTTTTAAATGCGCTGGAAAAAAAAACTATCTGACAGGAAGCGAAGGAGAATTTAAAAAAATTATATAGTAAGTGTTTCTTGAGTTTATCAAAATACCTAGTCCTCAAAAGCTCCGAAGAAACTCTGATACGAACTAAGAAAATTATGGTAGGTAGTGTAAATTCCACCACGTGCAAATACCATCACGCGTAACCACAGTTTAAATACTGTTACTGTTTATCTGTTCAACTAAAATAACTCGTTTTTTACTTTTTACACGACTGCTCAAAAAAAGGAGTGTAATGTTTTTAGGGTTCATGTATGTATGTACGTATGTATGTGTGTATGTATGTATGTATGTATGTATGTATGTATGTATGTATGTATGTATGTATGTATGTATGTATGTATGTATGTATGTATGTATGTATGTATGTATGTATGTATGTATGTATGTATGTATGTATGTATGTATGTATGTATGTATGTATGTTTGTATGTATGTATGTATGTATGTATGTATGTGATGTTTCTTTATTCCTCCATAACTTCTGAACGGCTGAACAGATTTGGATATATGGGGTATCGTTAGAATCCTTGGATCCTCCCGAGTAACAAAGACTATATTTTTTTGGAAAAATCAATATGGCGGATGTGAGGCGCCATTTTCAAAAGTGGAAAAAAAATTTTTTCTTCAACTATCATAATATGGGTATCAAAATGAAGGTATTGGAGAGTAGTAACAGAAAATACCTTCACATAACTGCTGACCATCAGTAAAAAACATAAAATAAAAATAAGTAATTAAAAAATGAATGAAAAACATAAAAAAAAACCGGCCAAGTGCGAGTCGGAGTCGCGCACCGCTTCCATACTATAAAAGAAGTAAAACATTAAAAGAATCACTTTTGTTCAAGAATTTACGAGTATAATTTACATGTACCTAGGTACTTTTGTTGGCGAACCGCAAACCTAACTTTGTTTTCGGCGGTTTATTGCTATTATCAAAAAAATTATAAAAGTTAGGGAGTTGAGTTTATTTTTCCTGTAAAATATACGTTAATTTCTATTGATCATACTTATTTTAGATTTTTCGATTGATAAACATTGGAGATAAGGGGGGGGGGCTGGTATGTTTTTCGACAGTTTGCTCAATAAATCAAAAACTATCGGGCATAAAAATAAATAAAAATCGGTTTTAGAATATACAAGTAACGTCCTTTCATACCCCACTCAATATTGTTATCTCATTTTGAAAATTCAAAGCCCTGGTTTTCCCCCCTTTTTAAATAAAAATAAAATCAATTTGCAATGTTTTATAATTGCATTGGCGTTGGGTCACTATTACCTAAAACTATTTCAAATTTCAAGTCGATAGCTTTGATAGTTGCTGAAATAATCGAGTGTGACAGACGGACGGACGGCCGACGGACGGACGGGCGGACGGAGAAAATCTCACCATAAGGGTTCCATTTTTACCAAATTTGTATGGAACCCTAAAAACACGAGTGCCCTGTTATAAAACGAACTAAAAAGTAAAAAACGAGTTATTACTTCGTTTTATAACAGGGCATTCGTGTTTTTTAATTGTTGAAACTGAAATTATTTTTTTTAGAAGGCTTCTATTTCGATGAACGGTCTCATTTACAACATTGGAGATCACACAATGATTGGAGATAAATGTCGACTCGACATATGTAAGGATACTCAATGCCAAACCATATGAAAATCAAAATGTAAGCGTTGAAAAAATTGAGTGTCGCAATCACATATTACGCAACTTTTGTAAAAAACTACGCAGACTGGCAGCAGAAACAAATGCCCTGAGACATCGAAAAACACTTACCAACATAAGAATTATGATAATGAGAAAAGCTATCGTGAAATATATAAAACTAGCAGTGCCCGCGGACTCCGTTCCGCGTTAGAAATATTTTTGTCCCACGTAAGGCCCGGTTTCCACGAAAGCGGAGCGAAGCGGAGCTGTGTTTGGATAACTAACCAGATTTCATCATTTAGACATCCCTCAGTTTCAAAAATATCAAAATGACGAAATCTGATTTGTTACTGAAATACAGCTCCGCTCCGCTTCGCTGTGGTGGAAAACGGGCCTTATACCCAAAGCCCACAGCGCTGGACGCGAGGCATTCAGATAAATGAATGATAAATGCCTATCCTATCGCCACGCAACAACCGAAGCGGCTGCGGCGCGCTCCTGCATACCGCGCGTTTTTGTTTTGCTAATATCTTTGAAGATATTTATTTAAACTGTATAGAGTAAGGGGCAGAACTATTCTACATTAAATTTCCGTTCTAAAAAACATATTTACAAAGATATAAATTAATACCATATGGGCTAAATAAGCTTCACAAAAATTATTTATTTTTAATCCACAATTTTAAAGTAAAAGCAGTTATTGCGAGTTACCCATAGGAGATAGGCATATGCTATTGCGGACTTTTTTGCAGATTTTGATACTGATTTGATGATTTTGATTTTGTTTTGTTCTATCCTCAATCGCAGCGTACGCGATGAAAGCAATTTTTTTGCGACTTGGATTGCATTATTCAAGTTTTAGTAACAATGCAAAGTTTATTTTTGAAATTATTATAGCCTATGACACTCCACGATAATGTATTGGTGAATGAATTTTGAAAATCGGTTCAGTAGATCCAGAGATTACCCCTTACAACGTCACAAACTCACAAACATCGTTACGCTACCTTTTTATAATATTAGTATAGATATCACAAAATATCTGGGAACCCTAAAAACGTTGCCATATCAGTTCTGCACAACGATATTGTTAAACTCAATGCCGCACTCTTATGGTGATCACAGAATGTGTCAAAACTACTACTGTGAAAAGAAAGATGCGGACGGTAGCAAAGAAGATTAAAAAAAATATAAAACTCTTCATTTCCCTAATATGTACAAGAAAAATTTCTACAGATCCTGCTACTTTAGTAATACATAATTATTATAAATAAATACCTCGGTTGATATTATCGTTTACCATAAAAAAGTCAAAATATACGTAAAAAACGCAACTTCCAGCATATATTTCGTGAAGCGAATTATAATGACAAATAGTCCAACTGTAACAGCACACTACTGCACAGTACTGTGACGCAAATATTTATGAATAGGTTCACGGAGTTCATTCTAACTTCTCGGCTCACGACAATGGTCGCTAGGTATCGTAGAGCGAGTCTGAGTGTGCGACAAATACCTAAAGTGCTGGGATATAGTCGCCTTAAGCGGATCGTTCGGGAAAAACATCGTTCGACAAAGTGGAGCGCGTCTTAAAGTACACACAGCGCCATCTAGCGCGAGTAGCGAAATTATAGATGTTAAATAATTGTTTAATGATTATATTAAATTATGTTTTCGATTTATGCTATGATATACCAAGTAAAAATGCACAATATAAAGTACGACACACATTTGGTCAATACAAGATTAACGCTATCAAAAACTACAAATATTACCATTTTGAACGCATTGATCGACTGTTTATAATTCCAAATTAATTCGAAACATATGACTTATATATATTTTTGTAATCTCCTTGTAATTCCCTTCATTTTGATACCCCACTCGATAGGTTTGGTTATAAATATTTTGTAAATGACTGACAATTTTAGGCCCAAAATCCGCCATTTTGGTTTTTATTTTCAAAAACCTATCTAAGAACACTTGGGTTAATGAGACGAATCTAACGATACCATTAACGTCAAAATCCATCCAGCCGTTTGGAAGATACGTGGTCATAAAGAAATTTACATGCATACATACAAGATACGCGCGAAAAACATAACCCTTCTTGCAGTCGGGTAAAAAACTAGCCAAAGTCAAAATGGAGCTGCTTGTTTATCTCTAAAAAGTACTGAAATCTAGACAAAGTCGTGCCAAGTCTAAGGTTCCTTACTGCGATTTCTTTATTATTATAGTTAATGTTGCGTGACTTGGCCGTTGAAGGGTACACAAGGGTTCAAACCAGGTGCTCCATGACACCATTGCACCAATCTGTCGCCAGAATTCATCGTCAATGAGTAGCGGTTCTTGGTCTTCAACGGCCAAGTCACACAACATTAACTATAATAATAAAGAAATCGCAGTAAGGAACCTTAGACTTGGCACGACTTTGTATAGATTTCAGTACTTTTTAGAGATAAACAAGCAGCTCCATTTTGACTTTGGCTAGTTTTTTACAGAATGTTTTTGGTGGGATTTCACTTCTTTTTGTAGAAACTTCAAAATATTACAAAATATTTCTGTCCGTTTTTCTAGATACATTAACTGCATAAATAACTTTGTAATCTCATATAATTTATATGGAATTACAAAGTTATTAATGCAGTGATCACCAGGTACTCCAGATCTTCGATTATCCTAGTTTTTATAGTTTTTCCTTTATGTGGCCATTAAACCCTAACTCTGTACCAAATTTCAGCTCTCTGAGTTTATGGGAAGTACTAGTTCTATTTTGATGATCATGAGTCAGTCAGTCAGTCAGTCAGTCAGTCAGTCAGTGTCGAAAATGCGAAACTTTGCTTTCGCATAACTTCGGAACTATATGACCTACAGACTTGAAATTTTGGGTTTTAAGTATTTGATTATAGCTTACTGGATAGCGAAAATTTCAGCGTTCTGGTCTTATCCAGAGGTTCTCAAATAGGAGCCCGAAAATGCGGCGAAATGGTTCCTGTAAAGATGGTACGGCAGTTTTGCTTCGCGCTTTGACTTTGGCGGGGGCACTGCCGTGCCCCCTGACCACTATGTAGATTGTAGGTGATTTGTTTGTAAAACCAAATGAGTCATATTTGTCCACGTTATTAAATACACGCATTGCTGCTAGTTTTAGACTCTGTTGGTTAACAAAATGTTTGAAGCTAAATTGAGTAGTGCATATTAAGTTCTTATTTGCCCATGTTTTATGTCCATATCAACGAATGTTTATCTCCTAAAATCATTCTTCTCTCTCTTCGGTCGGTCCCTCACGACTGAGGATCGTGACTTTAAACTACGGTGAGTAATCCTGTGATGTATGATCTCCTTTCTCAGCGTTCAGTGGCTACGCTGTGTTCACATTTCTGCCCATATGGACTGCTTCGTTTCCTCTAAGCTTTCCTACCTTCCTTCGTTTCTTCGTTCCCAAAAAAGATCTTCAGCTTTATAATATTAGTATATATAATAAATATTGTTGAAGCAGCAGAAGAGATTCTATACGCGGCATTTGAAATATAAATATTTGTGACCCACATCTTATCGGGAGTCTAAAACTGTATCAGCGAGCACTCGTTGTTGCTCTTAGAGAAGAGTAATGATCGCTTTACTGCATTTGTATCTTAGGCTGATTTAAACACTAGACTATCTGCGTCGGTTTGGTCTATTTCAGCTATTTTAGGCACAATTTCTGTTAAATTTAGCGTCAGCACAACGCTAGATCAATTTGGAGCGATTGTTGAATTTATAGATTGAACTCTTGAAATGGGAAAATTGTTTTGCGACGTTTTAGTCTATTAAGATTGACAATTTGTGCCAATTCTGCGTGCATTTTTTCCTGTACAATGTTTATGTGCATTTATTTCTATCTGTATGATTTACTGAACCATAAGAACTAAGTAACCTTAAGTTTTGACTACTCAAATTCGCGTGGAAGGTTGCGGTTTTAATTCCCGCCAATGGCCATTTAAAAGTTTTATAATTTCTAGTTTCCAAAGGTCTGGTTTGGTGGGACGTCCTTCAGCCGTGGCTATAGTTACACCGTTACCAGCAAAGACGCATCATCGCCAAGTTTCAGAGCCATGCTGTGGAGAAACCGTAAGGGGTTGCTTAATCCTTGCAAGCTAGTACGATAACATCTTTGGCTGCATCGTCACTTACCATCAAGTGAGAATGCTGACAACTTGTTATGTGTTGCCATTCATCATTATTCATTTCTTTAAACCCAATCTCTTCTATTATTTATATTTGAAAAGAGCTGCGTTATACGCTGCTGGAATTCAGTTTTTACTAGGTACATTCGCGAACAAGTTATAGCTAACTGAATTTATAACCGCGTTGTCTTTGTTCTGATACCGAAATATACTCGATAGTTAACCGTGCCAAGTTTACTACGCTAGTGCCCTGGTACCGAGTCCGTACCCAATACATCATTCCTAAATCGTAACCGGCCTTTGACGCAACTGTCTCAGGGGCTTCAGAGATTTCCATATAATTATCCAGTTTCATAACATCCATTGTATGAAAATTATGTATCCGGCTTAGCGTAAGATACAAGGTCTAAAACTCAACGATTTCGTCTTACTTATTTCGGACGTGAAATCGACGATGCGACGTTTTTGCATGGCAAATTGGATAATAGTCACTGCTATATAGAATCACTGCTGAAATGGATTCTAATAATTGTTTCAAGTTTAAAATCACAAAGATCCATTATTATTATTCTAATTGATATTCAAGACGTCAATCATAACATTTAAAGATTCACCTGTTGTTACTGTTATTCCAAAGGTACAAACAAGGCTTTGAATGTTAACTCTGGATAGTTATCTAAATACACTGTTTGATAGTTGCAATGTCGGGTCGGCTGACGTTCATAAAATCGTAAAAACTAAAACGGTTAATTACTTTAAAACAGCGTCCGCAATGAAAAGCAGGCATAACGGAAACGCACTACAAACGTGAACATAAATAAAACCCAGTGAAAAACAATAATGAATCGTGATCACAACAGCAAAGCGATGTACACAAACAAGAACTGCAATCGGAGTGCGATGGACAGTCGCGAAGTGCTTGACAACGATACGGAGTTCAACGCAAACAGGTTCAAACTCTACGACGACTTTGCGACGGACCTCCGCTTCAACTTTAGCGCCTTGAGGACCTTCCACGAGGCCGTCAGGAGCGACGGTTGTAGGCGTCGCGGAGACCCCGACGACTCCGGCGTTGACGTTGACAACGGAAACCCGTTGGATAACACTTCGAATGATAGCGATCTGGTAAGTTGGTCACCATTAGACAGACCAGCACATTCGATCATCTTCCCATCAAATCAAGAGGACCTTCCACGAGGCCGTCAGGAGCGACGGTTGTAGGCGTCGCGGAGACCCCGACGACTCCGGCGTTGACGTTGACAACGGAAACCCGTTGGATACCACCTCGAATGATAGCGATCTGGTAAGTTGGTCACCATTACATAGACCAGCACATTCGATCATCTTCCCATCAAATCAAGAGGACCTTCCACGAGGCCGTCAGGAGCGACGGTTGTAGGCGTCGCGGAGACCCCGACGACTCCGGCGTCGACGTTGACAACGGAAACCCGTTGGATACCACCTCGAATGATAGCGATCTGGTAAGTTGGTCACCATTAGATAGACCAGCACATTCGATCATCTTCCCATCAAATCAAGAGGACCTTCCACGAGGCCGTCAGGAGCGACGGTTGTAGGCGTCGCGGAGACCCCGACGACTCCGGCGTTGACGTTGACAACGGAAACCCGTTGGATACCACCTCGAATGATAGCGATCTGGTAAGTTGGTCACCATTAGATAGACCAGCACATTCGATCATCTTCCCATCAAATCAAAGCTTACGAAAACATCTTGTGAAACTATTTCTTTGCTTCGGTCTAATGTTTGACTTTTTAAATTTTATGAAACTAGTATGGCTCGAACAGAGATTACTGAAAATAGTTTTTTAAAAACTCGTGTGCCACATCAAAATATTTTAAACAAACTTTTACTTTCCATCAATCAATTCGATGTCTGTTATGTAAATTGATCACGAAATGTCTTTTCATTTTGGCTAAGAAAACACATTGGCGTCAAGGATATTCGTATATAGCATCAGTTTTATAGAGATCTTAAAATATGACTTACGTTTACATTCTACGATGTATCATGTACGTACTAAATAAAATTTTAGAACCCTTCTATCTAATAGGTAGTATTTATTAGACTCCTTATAGATTTTAAGAGCTTGGTACCTTTTCTCATATTCACATACATCTTCTAAATATATAAAAGAAGAAACTGACTGACTGACTGACATATCAACGCACAGCCCAAACCGCTGGGTCTAGAGACTCCAAATTTGGCACACATGTTCCTTGTGAGGTCTAGGGGTGCACTAAGAAAGGATTTTTCAAAATTTACCCTCTAAGGGGGTGAAACGGGGGTCCGAAGTTTGGATTTTATCAAGTTAAAATACGTCTTCACGCCGCAACTACTGTACCGATTTGGCTAAAATTTGGAATAGAGGTATATTATATCTTGCATTACCTCATAGGCTACTTTTCATCCCGAAAAAATTCATGGTTCCCGTGGGATAAGTTAAAAACCGAAATTCACGCGGAAAAAAAATCTCACGCCGCAATTACGCAACCGATTTGGATGAAATTTGGAATGGAGATAGATTATATCCTGGGTTAATAAATAGGCTACTTTTCATCCCATAAAAATCCATGGGTTTTGCAGGAGTAGGGAAAAACAGATATTCACGCGGGAAAAATACTACTTCCTGCCGTAATTACTGAACTGATATGGCTGAAATTATGAATAAAGATAGATTATATATTGGATTAATACGAAGGCTACTTTTCATCGCGAAAAAATTCATCGTTCCCGTGGGATTAGTGAAAAACCGAAATTAACGCGGAAAAACAATCTTCATGCCGCAAGTGCACAACCCATTTGGCTGGAATTTGCAACGGAGATAGATTATATCTTGGGTTAATAAATAGGGTACTTTTTATCCCGGAAAAATTCATGGTTTTTGCAGGAAAAGTGAAAAACCGATATTCTCGCGAGAAAAATACTTCTTCACGTCGTAATTACTGAACTGATATGGCTGAAATTCGGAATAAAGATAGACTATATCCTGGATTAATACGAAGGCTACTTTTCGTCCCGAAAAAATTCATGGTTCCCCTGGGAATTAGTAAAAAATCGAATTTCACGCGGAAAAAAATCTTCATGCCGCAAGTGCACAACCGATTTGGCTGGAATTTGGAATAGAGATAGATTATATCCTGGGTTAATAAATAGGCTACTTTTTATCCCGGAAAAATCCATGGTTTTTGCAGGAAAAAAGAAAAACAGATACTACTACACGCCGTATTTACTGAACTGATATGTCTGAAATTCGGAATAAAGATTTTATTTTGGATTAATACGTAGGATAATTTTCATCTCGGAAAATTTCATGACTTCTACGAGTATGATCATTGTAAAAAACAGAAATCCACGCGGGAAAAATATTCGTTCACACCTTAACTACTGAACCGATTTAGCTCAAATTTGGAATTGAAGTAAATTATATCCTGGATTAACACAAAAGCTACATTTTATCCCGAAAAATTCAAGGTTCCCGTGGGATTAGTTAAAAACCGAAATTCACGCGCAAAAAATTATTCACGCCGCAACTACTGAATCGATTTGGCTGAAATTTGGAATGGAGATAGTTTATATCCTGAATTAATGCCTAGGCTACTTTTTATCCTGGAAAAATTCATGGTTTCTATGCTAGAAGTGAAAATCAGATATCTACGCGGGAAAAATATTCCTTCAAGCCTTACTTACTGAACTGATGTGGCTGAAATGCGGAATGAAGTTAAATTTTATCCAGGATTAATACAAAGGCTACTTTTTATCCCAAAAAATTAATGGTTTCCGAGGGAAAACTTAAAAACAGACATGCATGCGGGAAAAATACTACTTCACGCTGTAATTACTGAACGGATATGACTGAAATTCAAAAATGGGATAGGTTTATCCTGCATTAATAGGCAAATTTTTATCCCGGGAAAATCCGTGGTTTTGTGAGAAAATATTTAAATACTCGTAGCAGATATTCATGCGGGAGAAATACTCCATCGTGCCATCACTTCTGAACCGATTGGGCTGAAATTTAGAATGGAGATAGATTATATCCTAGAATCAACTACTTTTTTCTCGGGAAAATCCATTGTTTTCGTGATAATAGGGAAAACCAGATATTCATGCGGGAGAAAATTTATTCCTTCACGCACAACTACTAAATTTTTTTGGTTTAAAGTTGAAATGAAGATAGATTTCATGTAAATTAACACAAAGGGTGGTTACGCCGTTTGATATTTAAAAACTAATTTACAATTATAAGTATATTTCAGTAAATCTACACACTATACATTACATCCTATACGCTGTCACGTTCTATCATATTTAAAATCTATACCTTTCCCTGTCCTTCCTATTCGCCTAGACGAGTGACGCGAAAACAGCGCATGCGCATCTAATGCACTCACGCTAGCATTTTTGAAAATCGCAGTTCAGTTATCAATTAACTCCGCCGCGCACTGACCTAATTTTTGAGTCACGCACCGCATATTCTTGTGCCGCCGCTTTTATATCGAACAACGTAGTTCACAGGACTCTTAAGTGCTTTTTTATATTAATCACACGAACTGTTATCAAATATAACTACAACAATATTACTTATGGAGTGAACGCGGGGTGTCGCTGGCCTACTATTTGAAGCTATCGAAGAACGACAATTTTCTTGCAAGTAAGTCTAGGCGATACTCCTTTCTATTCTCTTTTTTTCACTCCATATTTTTGGTCCTTCTCCCGCAGATATCCAGCTTATCCCTCTATTATATTACTCGTATTTATCCCATATTTCATAATTTATGTAATTTAATTACGCCGCCGCCGCCGCCATTACCCTACACCCACGCGATTTTAGAGAACCTAAAATCATTTACGCCGCTATACAAATATAATAATATTACCGCTTATTCTATATTTATCCGCATCCTTATATATTGGTATTATATACAAAATACACAAGATTTCACAAAAAACTCAACATTCTTTGTAAAATATTTTCGCTGTTAAAAAAGTAGATTTGCATTCAGCCATCTTGGGGAAGCGCCCCGTAGTTGTTGTAACTTAGTTTTTAGTCGAATCATTTTGATTCCATAAACGTTAAAATGACCGATAAGAAGGATAATTCGAATTCGCTTGAACTAGAAATTCGCATTTTAGAAGCAAAGCAACAAAGCTTGTATAAATTATTACAAAATTTATACGATTTATCTCGAGATCTGTCGGACGAACAAGTGCTTAAAAACTTTTTAATTCGAATGAAATCAATTGAAACGGTAAGGCAAGATTACAGTACAATTACGGAGCAGTTAAACATAGCTAATTTAAAGTATAACCCCAAGTGTCATATAAATTTCGATACATTATTAGCGTTTGACGAATTATATTGTCATATTAAATCCGCTGAGTCAGAAGCGCTAAAGAATGTAGCTTCAAATAAATCCGCGAGTAATTTGGATTTACTAAAAAAATTACCCGCCTTAACGCTAGTCGATTTTGACGGATCGCCGCAGAAATGGAAACTTTTCTACCAGAATTTTGATACGCTTATTAACAAAAACTGTAATTTGTCTAACGCTGAGAAAGTTCAATACCTTTTGGGTAAACTGTCAGGTAAGGCTCTGTTGGTTTGTTCGGGAATCCAACCAACCGCTGATAATTACGAAATAATTTGGAATGCGCTCAAAGAACGTTATGAAGATCCCCGAACATTAGCTTCAATGTATCTCCAACAGATTTTGTCATTTAAATCGTCGCAAACAGCTTCGCAAAACTCGTTAGATTCATTTATTGAAGAGTTTTGTGCAGCACAAGCAGCTTTAAAACAACTGCAAATAAAAGACCTCGCTGACTTCATATTTTTACATCTCGCGTTATCAAAATTAGATAAAGAAACAGTTTCTTTGTTTGAGCAAGCAAATCGCAACGAAAAAATGCCTACTTTCGATTCGTTAGTACAATTCATAAAAGAACAAAGCAAGATACACTTGCTACGTAATCCCGCTTCATACGTTCCCGCTAAGCAGCCGCAATCGAATAAAAATATTATGAATCTACCCGCGCCTTCGAAAAAAGTAACTCGCTCGTTTCATGTACGCGATACAACGCGTTTAAATATGTCGGTTAACACATCAGAAGTCGTTAACAATATTCCAAAGTGCCCTTTTTGTAAAAATGGACACCAGTTATATAAGTGCGATTCATTCATGGAACGAGACGTAAACTTCCGAAATAAGTTTGTTCGCGATAACCGTTTATGCTCAAATTGTCTCGGGTTCCATACCCTTAATAATTGTAAAAGTCGCTTTAGGTGCAGTTTTGATAATTTAAAACACCATAGTAAATTATGTAGGAACGCGGGCATCGAACCCGCTCGAACACTTGCTGGAGTCGAAAGTAATCCGCGCGCTGCAATACCTACTGGGGTTTCGCCTGCCGACTCGAGCGCGCGCGCGAGCGCCGCAGCTCCCGCCCCCGCCGCCGCGGCCGTAGCTTCACCTCCGCAGAGTCTATGCGCTTCGCTTAGCACTCAAGCTTGTTCGAATCGGAACGCGCGTACTGTTTTATTACCTACGGCTGTAGTTTACGTATTCAATGACCTGGGCGAACGTTTTACGATGAGAGTATTGCTCGATTCAGCATCAATGTGTAATATTATCACAAAGTCGTTTTGTGATCGCATAAATTTAAAAATTAACCCCGCGCGATCCGTAATTCAAGGGCTCGGACTTACGGATCAGCAAGTTCAAGGTCACGCTACTTTATCTATTCGATCTCGTATAGATCAAAGATGTAATTATAAAATTACCGCTCGTGTGGTTGAGTCAATAACTGACAAAATACCTAACGAATCTATCGATTTAACTAATTTAAATCATTTGAATAATTTAATTCTCGCTGATGAGGAATTTCATACGCCTAATGAAATAGATTGTTTAATTGGGAACGAACTATTTCCATTCTTGTTAGGGACGAGAAAAATATCTTCACCTGATTCGGCTGCCGTCGGTGTCCAAACAAGCTTAGGCTTTGTTATTTTCGGCCAGGCGAATTATTTACCGCAAAACCCGCACATAAAGGAAAAATCCTTTCACATTTCCTCCAAAACTACTGAGCCGAGTTTGGAGGAGCTCACCCAACGATTTTGGGAATTAGAGTCAGTTCCTAATAAAAAGCATTTGAGTGAAGATGACGCCGCCTGTGAACGCTTTTTCGTAGATACTTTGACACGCGATAAAAGTGGACGCTATACCGTTGCGTTACCTTTTAAACATGATCCTACCGAACTCGGTCGCTCTTACGAAATAGCAGAACGCCGCTTCTTAAATTTAGAGAAGAAATTAAACGCTATTCCTGAATTACGAGAAGATTACAATGAAACCATTCGCGACTACCTTTCAAAAGGATATTTAAATTTAATCGAGGATCCTGAACCTGGACCCTGTTATCACATTCCGCACAGAGCTATATATCGTCCTGAGAAAAGTACATCCAGAACCAGGATCGTCCTGGATGCAAGTTCAAAGAGTTACTGCAATTCAAATAAATCGGTTTCTTTAAATGATTTATTATATACGGGTCCTAATTTGCAAACAAATATTTTCGATCTATTAATTAACTTACGATTATTTGAAATCGCTATGTCAGCCGACATTGAAAAAATGTATTTTCAAGTTAAACTCCGCCCCAGTGATCACCGCTTTCAACGCATATTATTCAGATTTAATTCGAACGATCCTATTAAGACTTACGAGTTTAACTGCCTAACTTTCAGTGTAGTGAGCTCGCCGTACCTAGCTATGCGCGTAGTGCGACAGCTCGCCGAAGACGAAAGAAAATACTATCCCGCCGCATCCGACGCTGCCGAACGGTATTTTTATATGGACGATTTCGTCTCTTCAGTCTCGTCTTTAGAGGAAGCTCGAGAACTACATCGACAGCTCGTTCAAATGTTCAGTGCCGGTGGTTTCAAGCTGACAAAGTGGATATCAAACAGTAGCCATTTGTTAAAAGAAATACCTTCCGAATTACGATCGCCTCACATTGTTCAGTTCGATGAAGATACGATCACCGCGCAAACAAAAATAATCGGTCTCGAGTGGAACCCGCAAGACGATGTTTTTAAGTTTAAAGTAAATATTCCTAAAGAAACAAAATGCACTAAACGTATCATATTATCGACAACGGCAAGATTATACGATCCGCTTTCGCTATTGGGTCCGGTTATAGCGTTATTAAAGCTGTTAGTACAAGAGTGCTGGAAAAGAAATCTCGATTGGGACGATGAAGCTCCAGCTGATATACAAACTCAATGGTTTCAATTACAAAATGAACTTCATCTATTGGAATTAATTCAAATACCTCGCCATATAGGTATTTTACAAACTTCAAATAATATCACTCTGATAGGATTTGGAGACGCGAGCGAAAAAATGTACGGGGCAACTATATATTTAAGGGTTAGCATTAATGAAGAGGATGAAGGTCAAGTCATGCTGCTTTGTTCGAGATCACGCGTTGTCTCACCAAAGGGCAACGTATCATTACCGCGCCTCGAGCTTTGTGCCAGTCTTCTTTTATCCAATTTAATTGTATCGGTCAAGAACTCTATTTCCGATCGCGTAAAACTAAATAAAATAATTGCCTTTTCTGACTCCACGATTACTTTGTCGTGGATCCGCGCCCCGCCTCATCGCTTCCAAACTTTCGTTGCGAACAGAATCGCCGCTATTAACGACAATCTTCCAGCTCATCACTGGTACCATATTTCCGGAAAGGAAAACCCCGCCGACATATTATCGAGGCCAATCACGCCATCTCATATAATAAAAAATGATCTGTGGTTTCATGGACCCTCATGGCTATCGAGTCCGTTTAATCAATGGCCCACAAACGAATTTACTCCTCACGTTATAGAAGAGCTTCCTGAACACAAAAAGCATGTGACTTTGGCCGCTACAATTCCAACTTCGGATACCTCAGGTCACAGTGTATTATACGAGTCCGTGAACCGTGTTTCAAAATATACGAAATTTCTACATGCTTGGGTGTATGTTTTGCGCTTCATTAAAATATTGAAATCACGCGGTGATATAACTGTAAAGGACCTCGAAGTTACGGAAATCTATATTCTACGCATTATACAAAATCATCACTCTTTCGATATAAATGATTCTGCTCTTCGAAAACTAAATGCTTTCAGAGACTCAAATAATTTAATACGCGTAGGTGGAAGGTTGTCGCAATCTCAACTAAGCTATACGGAAAAACACCCGATAGTACTTCCCGCTAAGGATCCGATTGTGCATCGCATAGTGGACTATCACCACCAAATGAATGCACACGCGGGACTCTTATTACTACTTGCTCTGCTACGCCAAAGCTGTTGGATTATTGCCGCTCGAAATATGGTTCGCAAACGCGTGCAACGTTGCAACACATATTTTACGCATACTAGCCCTATAATGGGAGCCTTTCCATATTTTCGCGTTAGTGACGTGAAAATCTTCGTTTGTACACGAGTCGCTTACACACTTCTCTTTTATATAGCTCCGTACAAACGTCGTAGTGTAAAGCCTATAAAAGCTCATTTATGTCTGTTCATCGGTTTTTTACCGCTTCAATGATAATAAAGTCACTTTAATTGCCTCGCGCGCCGCTATAGATTAAGTTAACTTTAAATATATAATTATTCTAAATCTTAATACAATTGTTTCTTTGCTTTGTTATTTTGCGAATTTCTGAAGGTATCCCTTCAGCCCGGGGGATAAATGGTTACGCCGTTTGATATTTAAAAACTAATTTACAATTATAAGTATATTTCAGTAAATCTACACACTATACATTACATCCTATACGCTGTCACGTTCTATCATATTTAAAATCTATACCTTTCCCTGTCCTTCCTATTCGCCTAGACGAGTGACGCGAAAACAGCGCATGCGCATCTAATGCACTCACGCTAGCATTTTTGAAAATCGCAGTTCAGTTATCAATTAACTCCGCCGCGCACTGACCTAATTTTTGAGTCACGCACCGCATATTCTTGTGCCGCCGCTTTTATATCGAACAACGTAGTTCACAGGACTCTTAAGTGCTTTTTTATATTAATCACACGAACTGTTATCAAATATAACTACAACAATATTACTTATGGAGTGAACGCGGGGTGTCGCTGGCCTACTATTTGAAGCTATCGAAGAACGACAATTTTCTTGCAAGTAAGTCTAGGCGATACTCCTTTCTATTCTCTTTTTTTCACTCCAAAGGGTACTTTTTATTCCGGAAAATGGATGGTTCCCGTAGAATAGTTAAAACTAAAATTTACGCGTGCGAAGCCGCGGGTATCTGCTAGTAGGTACATATACTTATTAATAGTGATAACTATTTAAAGGGTTCCAACGCGCCCTGAACTGAGAAGAAGCCCACAACAAACTCAGCGCAGATTTTTTTTTTTAGTGATACGCACCGCAAAGGTCTAAAATACCCTCCCAGATTATGTCTTTCCCATCACCTACAACCTAGGCAGGCCTTCCTTCAAATCAACCTTCAAATCAAGAGTAAATAGGCATTTCCTAGGCAAGCGCGCTCCACCTTTGTTATCACCACTTCCCATCAGATGTGATCACAGTTCAAAAAAATCCACCCTTTGCCACTTCTTCCTTACTTTTCATGTTTGCTTCCTTCGATATAATATTGCAACACATTTCTTGGTCGCTAAGTTTATTCCAAGTGCAATTATACTATTTATCACTAACCGGACGTCTCACGCCATCGCGGGCGCCGGCTCAAGCCATTGTCGTGTTGTAGGCGGAACATTACATTAGCGTGGCTCGGCCATTGTCTGTTTGTCCGTCCCCAGACCACAAACACTGGCCATTGTTCAAAGAACTGTTTAGCTGCCTAGATAGATCTTAGTGAAGCTCTTTATCATAACATTCATCTACTTAATATCCATGCCTAGCGTTGCAAGCCTTCCGGATAAAGCCAGGCGTATTTAGGCTTTATTATTGGGTGTCGAGCTTGTTCGGCTTTTGTCAGGCGCCGAACATGACCAAACAAGCTTTATGGTAATAATCAAAAAAGCTTGATTTTGTATACTGTACCAAGCCAGGTCCACTTAACACGTGATCGAGAAACGTAGGCGTCTCGGCGTACTAATTTCAGACGGCCGCCACGCGCCGTTTACTTTGCTCACGTTAGTTCGGGTAAGGTCTATTTCTCGCGCTGCGTGCGCCCGATGACGAGGTGGCCCTAGTACGTCGAATGCGATAAAGTTATGCGATAGAAAGAGACCACAACTTTGCGTTTTTTGCGTGTTTTGTCCCGGAGGCGTGGCCAGGCGCCATTGCGAACTGAATTGCACTTTTTGTGTCAGCGATTGAGCCTTCTGTACCGTTAGGTACTGTTACTGTTAGGTATTCCGTGACTGTACACATTTTCTGTCGTACCCACTTAATACTGAGACAAAATGTAGGGTGTCCGAATTTTTCACCCAAAATATAGTTAGTCTGGCCAAACTGGCTGGTCTTTCCGGCTATTAATCATGCGACCTGGCATCCCTATCTATGCCTCGTCGTCTTTCGTCGTTTTAGCGGATGTATAGTGTTGTCCACTGTTGGACATAATAATAATAATAAATCATTTATTTGCTTAAAACACGTACAGGGTTATTACATTAATGTTTGGTCTCAGTGCTTTGCCGATTTATAGGCATGCAAATATTAGTTTTTATTTTATTTTTTTGTCAATATTAGTCACCAGTAATAATTAGTTATTGGATACATTAATACAAAACAATTAAAAATGTTCAAAGTTACACAATATAAAATGGTTTATAGCCGGCAATTTGTTAATAATATTCTAGTGTTGCATGAATGAATTATATAATATAATATTTTATAAATAAATGTCACTAAAATTCATAACATAATTATATCATTATATAAAAGAAAAGAAAAAAAAAGCACGTAAAATAATAGAACCCAAAATCTTAATATATACATTTTAATTTAATGCCTACAATTTTTTATTTATTAAATAAATTTGCTCATTATTTACGTCTTATTTTGTAAAAATATATATACATATATATATAGGCCTTCTTATTGTCCGCCAAATACAGTCAAACATGCTTAAGTGAGAGCTATAGGGACTGAGATCTCTTTTTCTCTTACAGAGGTTTCTCACTAACGCGAGTTTCAAACTTAGAAGGACAAAATGACGCGACCTGGCAAATGCTCTCATTAATAGAGTTTTCTCGCTTACCCTGGTTCGACGGTACCACGGTCCACTTTCACCTTCAATATGGAAAACCTAATGTACAACTTGTAGGAACATACACAGTTTCCTTGTAACCGGAAAAGTGTTCTGTCATCATTACTTCATTTACTGTTTCATGTCACTTAAAACTGAAGTGCTTTTACCTGACCCACTAAGTTGGCCGCTTTTACTTTAAAGCAGTAAGACGAACAAAATCGATTTAGACGTAATAGAAATGTATGTTCATTATGGACATGTATTTTTCTTCTCCCTGATTCTGTATAAATTCCGCAATGCACGCAAGTTCATCACAGTATTTTTCGTCAATACTTATGAGAAAAGTAGAAGTACCTATCTGTTCTAGTTCTAAATTTATATAGACATTATTGGTTAATTTACTTAGCATGACAATACCGAGAAAACCAATAAAAAGAGCGAATGCGCGAACTCCCGTAGAAACAAAACTGAATTTTGCACTCGCTATCCTCTGAATGTAAATTTTCAATTTTTTCGAATAGGTATGATGAATATCACTTCTATTGCACTAACTGATTGTTTGAGTAGCATGCAAAAATTAATGAGTCATTTTCTTAGGTTGTGCCTACTTGGAAATGCGATATGTTGCGGTTTGCGAATACCGTTGCAGATATAATGTGCGTCGTGAGGTGTTTGTTAATTTGTGTGGGTCCCCCGTTTGCTGAGTGATTTGACTGTGTAAAGTATTAATCCTATATGTTAATCCCGGGTACAATACTATATTTCCTTTCCACATTTCAGCGATTTCATTTTTAATACTTGTAGATCTTTTTACTGTAAACCAAAACTGCTAGGCTCTTTTTTTTTCACTAAATCATTTGATTAATTGCCAAAAATATTACTATTCTTAAGAGAAACTACTGTCAGTATCTTACGTTGCATGCACATAAACTGCATTTGCGGTGCGTGCAGCTATGCTCGGTTCGGCCGGCTGACCTTGACCGGACGCCTGCAGTTAACTTTTGGTTGCATTTGGTCTTAACTCTTAAGGCCTTACATTGAAAAAAACTCATTTCAGTTTTTACGAGTACTTCGGAAAAAGGGGCGTGTCTTCAATATAGCACGCCGTTTGGCAATATGCGGCGAATTTCGGTACTTTTACGTACGAACACTGGCACAACGGCAGAAAGCGGTATTAATACGTAAAAAAAAACTATCACTAATGCCTATAGATGGCGCGGAAAGAATACAATACTTTAAAAGTAGGTACCTACGTGATTGAAGTTGAAGCTGATTGTGCAAATAATAATAAATTTGGTAGGTATATAGATATAATTTCACTCCACGAAGACGAATCGAATAAACACAAGCGATTTTGACAGACCGGGGCGCGTCGTAGGTACCTACTGATTTCCTTATTTTTAGGGTTCCATACCAAAATGGTAAAAATGGAACCCTTATGGTGAGACTTTCTCCATCCGTCCGTCCGTCCGTCCGTCCGTCCGTCCGTCCGTCCGTCCGTCCGTCCGTCCGTCCGTCTGTCACACTCGATTATTTCAGTAACTATTAAAGCTATGGACTTGAAATTTGGAATGGTTTTAATACTACTTACTAGTAGGTAGTGCGCGTGGTGGCGCGGGCCACATGTGGCCCGCGAGCGAATTTTTTTTCTATCTATAGCTATATGTAGGTACACGGTGACCTTTTGATCGTCTTACCATAATCCAAATATATATTTTATTTTATTCTTTTAATTTCTTTTATGGTATGGAACCCTCGGTGCGCGAGTCCGACTCGCACTTGGCCGGTTTTTTTTTACGCTATACAAGTTAGTACTTGACTGCGATCTCACCTGATGGTAAGTGATGATGCAGTCGAAGATGTTAGCGTACTAACTTGGAAGGGGTAAGAAAAGTCACCCCAACAGTTTCTACACAGCATCGTACAGGAACGCTAAATCGCTTGGCGGTACGTCTTTGCTGGTAGGGTGGTAACTAGCCACGGCCGAAGCCTCCCACCAGACCAAACCTGAGCCAATTTAGAAAAACCGGCCAAGTGCGAGTCGGACTCGCGCACCGAGGGTTCCATACCATAGAAGAAGTAAAACATTGAAAGAATCACTTTTGTTCATGAATTTACGAGTATAATTTACATGTAGGTACTTTTGTTGGCAAACCGCAAACGTAACTTTGTTTTTGGCGGTTTATTGTTATTATCAAAAAAAGTATAATAGTTACGGAGTTGATTTTATTTTTCCTGTAAAATATACGTTTATTTTTATTGATCATAATTATTTCAGATTTTTCGATTGGTAATCTTCGGAGATAAGGGGGGGGAACGGTATTTTTTCGCCAGTTTGCCCAATAAATCAAAAACTATCAGGCATAAAAATAAATAAAAATCAATTTTAGAATACACAAGTAACGCCCTTTCATACGATACCCCACTCAATATTGTTATCTCATTTTGAAATTTTGCCGACCCGGTTTTCCCCCCTTTTTAAATAAAAATAAAAACAATTTTAAATTTTTACGATTGTTATGACGTCGGGTCACTATTTCCTATAACTATTCTAAATTTCAAGTCGATAGCTTGAATAGTTACTGAAATAATCGAGTGTGACAGACGGACGGACGGACGGACGGAGAAAGTCTCACCATAAGGGTTCCATTTTTACCATTTTGGTATGGAACCCTAAAAATATAAAATTCCAAAGTGGCCCGTGGCGGGATCGAACCCGCGACCTCCCATTCGAATCCGAGCGTGCGTCCACTGCGCCACGGAGGTCGTCGCATTGTCTTTATAATTTCGCATTGTCACTCGATTTACCGATTTATCGGTAGCCATGAAGTGGATTTTTGATTAGTTACAACAATTTGGCAAACAAACAAACATCGGGACATGTGAAACTAAATAAAAGCTTGTAATAATAATAATAAATTATCGTCTTCAACCTGCAGGGCAACAGGCGACGTCCTGTTTCCCCTTTTTATTGCATCGCGAGCAGCGAGGTATTTACTCATAGATCTTCGACCAACTAAATTTCTTAATTTTTATAATAATTAAAAATAATATTTCTTAATTTTCTCATTTTTTTATAAAATAATAAACCGAAGTTTTAATAAAATAGGTAAATGACAACATATAAAATTAAAATATTATCAAAGTACATATCAAAACCACGTGGGTTTCCTGCGCACATAATCGTTCAGCGACATACTAACAGATGGCGTGTTTGACAGTATATAATATAACCATTCAGCCGCTTAATAGAGGGCGTTATTTCAGCGGTTATTGCCACAGACCAAGGAATAACTTTCTATATTACGATCAGAAATCTACGGCTGCGAAATATACATTCACGCGCACGTCCGACTCTCGCATTAGCGCAGGACAGACTAACGCCTATGAGGCGTTTCAGAAAGACAATGATGTCAATATACATGCATCAAACGTCCGAAAGAGTTAACCATATGCTTATCACTTACGTAATTTGGGGGCGGAATAATGAGTTTTCACTTGAATAGGTTTTAATTGTATTGTGAATAATGTATAGTCCTGATTTCAAAAAAACTTCACGTCGATTTGAGTACTCATCAATAAGGACCCAAAAAAAAAAAAAGAACAGAAAACTGTTGAATCGTTTCCGATAAATCTGAATAAATATGAGAAGATTGGAGCAACTTTTGGGAAAACTTTCTATCGAGGAAAGTTTTTCCAATCGTGTTTCTGCGTCTTAACGTTTTGAGGTTAAAGATCCAAAATACATGACGTTCAAATTTGAAACTAATTGTCTCTATAGTTTTCAACTGAGAGGCCGGTCAAAATCGCATAAATAGGCCTTCTATGCCGTTAACTCGATTGCCTTACCGAGATATGCACTCGACGATTCGATGCTTAACCCTGACTTTATTCCACCCCCAATGAACGACGTTATTATTTTCTTTCACTCAAATTTATTATCAGGTGAATTTCCATGGAGAATATTATCATTTTACAGAACCAAACAAATATTTTTTTAAGCTCCAACGCAGGAACATCTTTAGTTCGAAAAGGATTTCTGCAGGATGACAAATCTTAAAGCGTAGAGAAAAATATAGATGTTTTGTGCAGTGTTACATAATGCCACAAAGATTTGTGGGAAATGGCAAAATAATTGTATTGTTAAAAATGTCGGAAATGACATCAGCTTTTATATAATAAATCTAAGAGTTGTGTATCTGATTGTTACAGTTGGAGAACGAGGTTATGGTAGACACGTGGAGCAGTATGGACTCATCGAACTCTCCACTGACTGACTCCGGACCCTCCGCCAGCGACGACTGCCCCCCTTCCACGTCCAGCGAGCCCCCCCACGGCCCGCAAGCGTCATCCCCCGGCGAGCCGGACGCGCGCCGCTTACAGGACCCAAAGGACAAACTCAAGTACCCCAAACATGTACCCAAAACCGACAAGGCGCGCAACCGGGACCTCACCCTGGACCTGGACTCCGAACACATACCCCGCCGGCCGCACTTCCTAGACGACGACTTCCACTTACCATCCAAATCGAACATCGAATGCCGAATCCCCAAGCCACACTTCCTCGACCACTCGCCCTCGCCGGACGAGTTCGACGAACGTAGTGACATCACCAACCCGAACTTCCTGGACGACGAAGTGGATTGCGACGACAGCCAAGCGCAAAAGAAAGCGGGAGCGTTGCCCAAACGACCGACCAAAACACAGTCTTCCTACACACCCCAAGAAGACAGGCACAGAACTAACTATAGAAGCACTCTGCACTATGGATTGGAGAATGCTGCTAGGTCGAGCGAGCGCGACAAACGAGCGTCCCAGCTATACAGAGGGACGTGGCCCGGAGAGCGCGATGTGTGGACTGCACACGACTCGTCTAGTGTACGGAGCTTTTCCAGCAACGGCTCCGACTGCGCTCGACCCTCGTCTAATTTAGAAAACAAAATGGAATGCGTGTGCTCCTTAATCTCCCTTCTGAGCCTGTCCCCAGAAAACAACGCCGATCTTAGCGGGCCACTGTTAGAAATGAGCAGATCTGTCGAAAGTTGCGTAGCGATGAGACAAGCCGGCTGCATCCCCCTCCTGGTGCAACTCATTCACTCAAAAGTGCCGAGAGAAACTCGAGATCGAGCGGCGAAGGCCCTACGCAACATAATTCACACGCAAACAGACGACAAAGCCGGTCGGAGAGAGGCACGAGTGTGGAGACTGCTAGAACAAGTTAGAGAGTATTGTTACGTGCTAGAAGATTTAGTAGAAGCTAGAAAAGAAGGGAAAGAAGCGATAGAGGATGATGTTACCAAGCATCCGAGCCAGAGTGTGGCCGCCTTAATGAAATTATCTTTTGACGAGGAGCATCGACATGTGGTGTGTCAATTAGGCGGCTTGCAGGCTCTAGCGGCGTTGGTCAGCGGCGACCAAGCCGCGCACGGCAGCAGAACTGACGACAATACGTGCTTGACGATGAGGAAATACGCCGGTATGACGTTGACGAACCTAACATTCGGAGACGGGAACAACAAATCACTGCTATGCTCGTTCAAGGACTTCATGTTGGCACTGGTTGAACAACTGGAGTCACCCAACGACGATATGAGACAGGTAAGTTGTCATTTACAATATTTTCACAGGACACCTTAGTCTTAACCTGTTTGTGAAAGTTCCGTCAAATCGGTTCTGGAGCTTCAAAGAATAGCATATTTAAACAGATGTAGGCAAAAATTATAAAGGCATATTTTTCGTTCGTTGAAATAACAATAACTTTATTACAATAATTTTATTTATCTTTATAGACTTGCCGAAAGAAAAGTTTTAATGGCTTATTTCATACAAATTTTTGTTATATGACAGGTCACAGCAGCAGTTCTCAGAAATCTATCATGGAGAGCCGACACTAACAGTAAACAAGTGTTGAGAGAAGTAGGCGCCGTGAAAGGTCTGACCAAAGCTGCAATGACGTGCCAAAAGGAGGCGACTCTCAAGTCCGTTCTCTCCGCCCTTTGGAATCTTACAGCTCATTGCTCCATGAACAAAGTGGCTCTATGCTCCGTCGATGGAGCTCTGGGTTTCCTCGTAGACATGCTCAGTTACGATTCCCCGACCAAGACCTTGGCGATTGTGGAAAACGCAGGTGGCATCATGCGAAACGTGTCCAGTCACATCGCAGTCCGCCAAGATTACAGACAAATTCTCCGGGAGAGAAATTGTTTAAGTGTCTTGCTTCAGCACCTCAAATCCCCCAGCCTCACCGTAGTTAGCAACTCGTGCGGTACTCTGTGGAATCTGTCGGCGCGGTGCCCCCAGGATCAGCAGTTCCTGTGGGATCACGGGGCGGTACCGATGCTTCGGAGTTTGATACATTCCAAACACAAAATGATCGCCATGGGATCGAGCGCTGCGCTCAAAAACTTACTAAACTCCAAACCTGGCAAGACGCATATAATCTCCCTGGATACGACGGCTAGAAGCATGAACTTACCCGCACTGCCTACCCTCGGTGCGAGGAAGCAGAAGGCGCTGGAGCAAGAACTCGACCAAAACCTGGCCGAAACCTGCGATAACATCGAACCGGCCACATCTCCTTCCACCAGCAACAGAGAAGAGAAGAACCTGTTCACAGCCACTGAACGGCAAATAGCGATGAACTTGGAAAGGCACAGAATGACGTCCAGTTCACCGCTCATGGGCAATCTCTCATCACAGATATCATTAAGCCACAGTGCACATTTAGCCAGCTACCTCAGCTGCAGCAATACGCTCCTCAAAGGGGCGTTAGTCTCCCGATCTTCCGAAGGAAGTTCCACCAACGTCAATAGATCAGACAGTAAGGACTCCGTCACGAGCACTCACTCGGATTCGGTCTTCGAACGCGGCATGCGAACGGGAAAGGTTCCGGTACCAACTCCGAGGAGTAAAGACTTGATGAAGATGGACACTGGAAGTGACTTCCAAACCTCCAAACCTCTTTCCAAGGACGCACCGTTTCTTCGCTACACGGGACAGCCGCCGATACCCCCACCGAGAAGCTCGACGGACATGAGAACCAACTACACAGAATCCGGTTACGACGTCGACCAGGATTCTTGCGACCAACCGATCGATTTCAGTCGAAAGTACTCCGAAACCAAAACGGAGTCGGAAACCGTCGAGAAACCGAAAGCGGAGACAAAAAAGTACTCCAAGAAAGAGGCGAACACTTTTGGCGATTACCAGGAGACCGATCTGGACCAGCCGACCGATTACTCTTTGAGATACGCGGAGCACCAGTCCGAAACCGGTTCCGACATATCGGACCCCCCAGCGCCGTCGGTCCACGAGGACACTATCAAGCATTTCGCCACCGAAGGCACGCCATACGAGACTCCCATCATATTTTCAACTGCCACGTCCATGTCGGATCTCCGTATAATCGGCAAAGATGGGAAACCCAAAGCGTCCAGTGTGAAGGAGCATCCCGAGGCGATGACGCATTCGGACGAGAAGGACACTTGTTCTATAGAGGATCCACCGAGGCATGACAACGATATCGCTATTTCAACACCACCCACAGGTGAGGTTTTTTCAGGCTTTACATCCTGTATTTTGATACCACCTTTAATATCAAGATCTCCCAGTCTATTTTTTTTTTTTTTTATTATTATTTAACCTTTTTATTGCCTAATTTGAAATATTGATGCACCGTTACCAAGCAACGATGAGCTAATGGATTGAACATCTCTAAAATAATTTGCGGGATATAAAATAGAGATATTGTGAAAAAGAAGCACGAGTTTTGAGTATTCTTAAAAGAGGAATATTTGCCAATTGTATGAAGGAGGGAAACGAATTCTTCCAAGAATCTGGAATTGATTGTTTTACCTATAAATATCTGGGTGACCGAGCTTTGCTCTGTAGTGTTATAGCTACTCACCAATAGATGGCAGCAGGAGTTTACTGAAATAGTTTTACTTTTTGCCAACAGATGTCAGGTATAGAGTTATATATTTTTTTTGGTAAATTTTCTTAAAATGAATCCTAGCTAGAACTAGCCCCCAAAACTCCTTGCATACTAAATTTCATGAAAATCGTTCGAGCCTTTTCCGAGATTCAGATTATAGAGAAATATATACATATATGTATATCATACAAGAATTGCTCGTGTAAAGGTATGGGTTCTACGTAGTTCTACAACTTTTTATGTGTTTTCACAGCATCGATATCCGACCCCGCGGTGGAGAAGCGGGGTGTTTTCGACACCAAATTCAGCTCGGGGATGATAAGCCCGGAGAAGCCCGTGAACTACTGCGACGAAGGCACGCCCGGGTACTTCTCGCGCGTCAGTTCGCTCAGCAGCCTGGGCGAGCCCGCGGAGGACAGCCTCGCCAAGAGGAACGCGCGGGCCTCCATCCATGTGGAGCCCAGCCCTCAGGAGCAGAGCACTAGCAGCTCCGGGAAGGATAAGGAAGGTATTCCCTACTATACAATATTTCCTTATTTCGTTACTTATATTATAAACACGAAAGTTTGTATGGATGTATGTAATTTCTCGCGCAAAAACTTCTGAATCATTTGAAAATTGTAATGTGGATCACGTGTTCTAGGTTCAAAAGCGGTGACATTCGCCCAAGAGCCCGTGTCCATCGCCCAGGAGGCGTCGGGCGCGGCGTCGGCCCGCACGGCGTCGCCGCAGCGCTTCATCGAGGACACGCCGCTCATGTTCTCGCGCTCCAGCTCGCTGGGCTCGCTGCCCGAGTGCGAGCAGCAAGACGACCAGGGCTCTGTTGTGTCGGAAGTCAGGTAACATTCGCCCAAGAGCCCGTGTCCATCGCCCAGGAGGCGTCGGGCGCGGCGTCGGCCCGCACGGCGTCGCCGCAGCGCTTCATCGAGGACACGCCGCTCATGTTCTCGCGCTCCAGCTCGCTGGGCTCGCTGCCCGAGTGCGAGCAGCAAGACGACCAGGGCTCTGTTGTGTCGGAAGTCAGGTAACATTCGCCCAAGAGCCCGTGTCCATCGCCCAGGAGGCGTCGGGCGCGGCGTCGGCCCGCACGGCGTCGCCGCAGCGCTTCATCGAGGACACGCCGCTCATGTTCTCGCGCTCCAGCTCGCTGGGCTCGCTGCCCGAGTGCGAGCAGCAAGACGACCAGGGCTCTGTTGTGTCGGAAGTCAGGTAACATTCGCCCAAGAGCCCGTGTCCATCGCCCAGGAGGCGTCGGGCGCGGCGTCGGCCCGCACGGCGTCGCCGCAGCGCTTCATCGAGGACACGCCGCTCATGTTCTCGCGCTCCAGCTCGCTGGGCTCGCTGCCCGAGTGCGAGCAGCAAGACGACCAGGGCTCTGTTGTGTCGGAAGTCAGGTAACATTCGCCCAAGAGCCCGTGTCCATCGTCCAGGAGGCGTCGGGCGCGGCGTCGGCCCGCACGGCGTCGCCGCAGCGCTTCATCGAGGACACGCCGCTCATGTTCTCGCGCTCCAGCTCGCTGGGCTCGCTGCCCGAGTGCGAGCAGCAAGACGACCAGGGCTCTGTTGTGTCGGAAGTCAGGTAACATTCGCCCAAGAGCCCGTGTCCATCGCCCAGGAGGCGTCGGGCGCGGCGTCGGCCCGCACGGCGTCGCCGCAGCGCTTCATCGAGGACACGCCGCTCATGTTCTCGCGCTCCAGCTCGCTGGGCTCGCTGCCCGAGTGCGAGCAGCAAGACGACCAGGGCTCTGTTGTGTCGGAAGTCAGGTAACATTCGCCCAAGAGCCCGTGTCCATCGCCCAGGAGGCGTCGGGCGCGGCGTCGGCCCGCACGGCGTCGCCGCAGCGCTTCATCGAGGACACGCCGCTCATGTTCTCGCGCTCCAGCTCGCTGGGCTCGCTGCCCGAGTGCGAGCAGCAAGACGACCAGGGCTCTGTTGTGTCGGAAGTCAGGTAACATTCGCCCAAGAGCCCGTGTCCATCGCCCAGGAGGCGTCGGGCGCGGCGTCGGCCCGCACGGCGTCGCCGCAGCGCTTCATCGAGGACACGCCGCTCATGTTCTCGCGCTCCAGCTCGCTGGGCTCGCTGCCCGAGTGCGAGCAGCAAGACGACCAGGGCTCTGTTGTGTCGGAAGTCAGGTAACATTCGCCCAAGAGCCCGTGTCCATCGCCCAGGAGGCGTCGGGCGCGGCGTCGGCCCGCACGGCGTCGCCGCAGCGCTTCATCGAGGACACGCCGCTCATGTTCTCGCGCTCCAGCTCGCTGGGCTCGCTGCCCGAGTGCGAGCAGCAAGACGACCAGGGCTCTGTTGTGTCGGAAGTCAGGTAACATTCGCCCAAGAGCCCGTGTCCATCGCCCAGGAGGCGTCGGGCGCGGCGTCGGCCCGCACGGCGTCGCCGCAGCGCTTCATCGAGGACACGCCGCTCATGTTCTCGCGCTCCAGCTCGCTGGGCTCGCTGCCCGAGTGCGAGCAGCAAGACGACCAGGGCTCTGTTGTGTCGGAAGTCAGGTAACATTCGCCCAAGAGCCCGTGTCCATCGCCCAGGAGGCGTCGGGCGCGGCGTCGGCCCGCACGGCGTCGCCGCAGCGCTTCATCGAGGACACGCCGCTCATGTTCTCGCGCTCCAGCTCGCTGGGCTCGCTGCCCGAGTGCGAGCAGCAAGACGACCAGGGCTCTGTTGTGTCGGAAGTCAGGTAACATTCGCCCAAGAGCCCGTGTCCATCGCCCAGGAGGCGTCGGGCGCGGCGTCGGCCCGCACGGCGTCGCCGCAGCGCTTCATCGAGGACACGCCGCTCATGTTCTCGCGCTCCAGCTCGCTGGGCTCGCTGCCCGAGTGCGAGCAGCAAGACGACCAGGGCTCTGTTGTGTCGGAAGTCAGGTAACATTCGCCCAAGAGCCCGTGTCCATCGCCCAGGAGGCGTCGGGCGCGGCGTCGGCCCGCACGGCGTCGCCGCAGCGCTTCATCGAGGACACGCCGCTCATGTTCTCGCGCTCCAGCTCGCTGGGCTCGCTGCCCGAGTGCGAGCAGCAAGACGACCAGGGCTCTGTTGTGTCGGAAGTCAGGTAACATTCGCCCAAGAGCCCGTGTCCATCGCCCAGGAGGCGTCGGGCGCGGCGTCGGCCCGCACGGCGTCGCCGCAGCGCTTCATCGAGGACACGCCGCTCATGTTCTCGCGCTCCAGCTCGCTGGGCTCGCTGCCCGAGTGCGAGCAGCAAGACGACCAGGGCTCTGTTGTGTCGGAAGTCAGGTAACATTCGCCCAAGAGCCCGTGTCCATCGCCCAGGAGGCGTCGGGCGCGGCGTCGGCCCGCACGGCGTCGCCGCAGCGCTTCATCGAGGACACGCCGCTCATGTTCTCGCGCTCCAGCTCGCTGGGCTCGCTGCCCGAGTGCGAGCAGCAAGACGACCAGGGCTCTGTTGTGTCGGAAGTCAGGTAACATTCGCCCAAGAGCCCGTGTCCATCGTCCAGGAGGCGTCGGGCGCGGCGTCGGCCCGCACGGCGTCGCCGCAGCGCTTCATCGAGGACACGCCGCTCATGTTCTCGCGCTCCAGCTCGCTGGGCTCGCTGCCCGAGTGCGAGCAGCAAGACGACCAGGGCTCTGTTGTGTCGGAAGTCAGGTAACATTCGCCCAAGAGCCCGTGTCCATCGCCCAGGAGGCGTCGGGCGCGGCGTCGGCCCGCACGGCGTCGCCGCAGCGCTTCATCGAGGACACGCCGCTCATGTTCTCGCGCTCCAGCTCGCTGGGCTCGCTGCCCGAGTGCGAGCAGCAAGACGACCAGGGCTCTGTTGTGTCGGAAGTCAGGTAACATTCGCCCAAGAGCCCGTGTCCATCGCCCAGGAGGCGTCGGGCGCGGCGTCGGCCCGCACGGCGTCGCCGCAGCGCTTCATCGAGGACACGCCGCTCATGTTCTCGCGCTCCAGCTCGCTGGGCTCGCTGCCTGAGTGCGAGCAGCAAGACGACCAGGGCTCTGTTGTGTCGGAAGTCAGGTAACATTGTGTAAGAGTGAACGCGAACGAACAAGCTGGGAGGTCACCTGATGTTAGGCAATAACCACCGCCCGTAGACATTTGCAGCACCAGACGAATTGCAAATATGCTGCCGGTTCTTCAGGAGTTTGCTTATGTTCGCGCTTTACGCTAGCACTCCAGTTTGCGCTAGGCCGCCTCGCGTCGGTCGGCTATCACTGCCCCCCGCGCATCGCGCCTCCCCGCATCGGCGACGCGCGCGCAGTCCGGTGCTACAAGCCGATCGAAACGGTCCATACCCAAGGTCCGCGTTGCCCGCGTTGAAGATTTGCCGGCCACGCCGTGTCGTTTAGTTTTACGAGCCCTATTTATTGCGCTCCTTCGTGTGTTGTGTTGTCCGCCGCTTCGTTCGAACGCCGCGGGCCCATTTGACGATCCGGAACACTGTTTTTTGTGCTCCCGCGCGATCTGGATACCACGCCGCCGCGGACTCGCTTCGCTACCCGCGAATTCGTGCCGCCGCCGCGAAAGACCCTTCAGAGGAGGGCGAGTGTGTTTCTTTGCATTTGACACAGCAGGCACCACACACCACATTTCATCCTACACGAACACACTCCCCGGATTCCACGTGCTGGCTGTCTCCATGCTCCGGTAAGTACCTAGTAGTAAGTCACTCTGTGCCGCGGGATTAAACCCAGTGCAAAACGCCTAATAAAATTTTTTGGCGGGCCTTTTTCGACCCGCCACCGCCGCTGCCTGTGAGAATCCGCTGGACTGCTCTGATGGGCCCGGCAGTTGCCCGCTGATTCATCGTGCACAGGCGCGGTGCGTAATCATTATTGGTAGCAGTGAGCGTGGTTTGTCTACACCTCACTTTGCGTTTTGCGCTGGTTTTGCCCGCCGCGCCGTTCATTTTCCGCGCCGCTGGCATAAATCCCGCTTTCCGCCACGCGCCGTGTCGTTCGCCGCGCTGTTAGCGGAAATTCCGCAATCGCCGCCAGTTCCGCTGCGTCAACGCCGCGTTTCGGCCGCGTTCCGCTTATTATAATTATAAGTTTAATTTTTATTTTAAGTTTTGCTTGCGTGCCGGTACCGCCCGCTCGCCGTAATTTAACACGCGTACCTACTACGGTCGCGCCGCTTTGTTCATTGCGACTACGGTACGACCGCGACCGCGATACGACTTGTTTACTATTGCTTTAATTTTATTATTGCTTGCACTCGCGCCGCCCGCCGACTTGCCGGCCGCCTTTTCAATTTATTATTGCTTGCACTCGCGCCGCCCGCCGACTTGCCGGCCGCCTTTTCAATTTATTATTACTTTATTTTTACATTTTGTTTACATTTAATTTGTTAGAATGTCCGCGAACATAAAAAAGCTAGCTGTACAGATACAGTCTGAGCTTCGCTGGGCGACGTCCGCCGCGGGTTTGATAGGCCGCGAAGATAGAACCGCCGCCCTATTACACCGAGCGGACCAGGTGCGGACTCGGCAGGCCTCCGTGGAGCAGGCCTTTCAAGACCTGCTCACCCTCGGTCCCGAACAGGAGGTACTGAGGACGGCTCAGGCCGATTACGACCAGTTCTTCGAACTGATGGACTCGGTGGTGGAGGCCGCCCATGGGATCCGGACCGCCGCTGATGAAAGGCGTCGAAGTGGCGCTTTTAGAGACTCCCCCAGCCGACCGCCCACACAGCCGGCATTACTCGGGAAACTGCCCACGATCGAGCTGCCCAAATTCGGTGGGCAGCTTCAAGAGTGGATGGGCTTCCTGGCGTTATTCGACAGCCTGGTCCACGCCAGGAAGGACCTGTCCCCCACCCAGAAGCTGACATACTTACTGTCCTCGCTACAGGGCGAGGCCCTGGACGTGGTGCGACACCTCGACCTCTCGGAGGAGAGCTACCACACGGCTCGGGAATTGCTGGCCAGGCGCTATGAAAATGTGCGCCGGTTGGCCGACGCACATGTAGCCCAGCTACTCGCCTTGCCCGCCGTCACCGGGGTGGCCGGCCTCAGAGAGGCCTTGCTAAACCCTTGCATTGTGGCCACCAATGCTCTCCGTCGATTGGATCTCCCCGTCGACCAGTGGTCCTTCTTGTTGTTGCACATAGTGCTCTCCCGCCTGCCGTCGGAGCTTAAGCTCCGCTTCGAGCAGCGCTTCGGAGGGGACGGTGCAACCTACCTGCCCCCTTTCTCCGACCTCCTGAAGTTTTTGGAGCAGGAGTGCCTCCAGGCCGATAACTCTGGAGTTACCGGCCCTCGAGTGGCCCCTGGGAGGTCCGAGCATGTCCGAGGGGGTGGGGCAAGGACTGGCCCTTCGGCGGGGACCGGCCCCAACCGGCGAGGCCGTGGAGCCGACGCCAGAGAAGGTCGCCGGGTGTCACAGTACAGCGGGGCCGTGGCAACGAAGCTCCCCCCTGTGCCTATTGTCGGCACCCCGGCCACCAGGTCTCCTCGTGTCCGCACTTCCTGGCCAAACCGGTTGCGGCCCGGAGAGAATACGTGTCGACACGCCAGTGGTGCTTCTCGTGCCTGGGCCAGCATCTCGTAAGAGACTGCCCGCGCCAGCGGCCCTGCCCACATTGCGGCGGTGCCCATTCGGCCCTCTTGTGCGCTAACCGGAGTGGTTCCGGTCGCCGGGACGTTGGGTCGCGCACCCCCCCCATGGGCGGGGGCGCTCGATCGCGCACCCCCCCCATGGGCGGGGGCGCTAGTCCTGGCCACCCGGCCAGCCCCGTTAGGCGTTCTCCGGTGGACCACCAACCTCCTAGTGGAGGTAGGGGTTCCGCCCCCCGGAGGAGGGTTTCACCCCCCGCGTCACGGTCACATCCCCCTCGCGTCATTACGACGGGGATATCGCGGCTGCCCCATTGAGCGTCGTCCCGCGTCGGTTCTCGCCGCCACTACATGAGTGGCCGCGACTGGAGCGCCATCCACCCACCATAGGTCGAGGCAATCCCTACCGGGTGCCGGACGCTAGCCGCATGGTGCGGTCCCGGATGGGTGCATGGTCCCCGTACGGCATGTTCGTCACCTCTCCGTACGGAATGCCCTCCACCCCTCTAGCGCCGCCCCAGCCGGAGCACCCCCGTCAGTGGGATCCCGCTGGTGAACCCTCGCCGCGCTAGGTATCCGCCACCCTAGCTCCCACCGTAGCCACCTCCCCTGAGACTCTGAACCTACAGCAGACAGTATGTCAGACCATACTCTTGCCGACGGCCTCAGTGAAGGTGTATAACCCTAATGGTGAATCTATGACCGTTCGTTGCCTTTTGGACCTGGGTAGCCAACGCTCCATAGCTTCGTCTTACTTGGTGGGAAGGCTAGGGCTCCCTTGGAGACCGCGCGAGTGTCGTGTCATCGGTATCGGTGGCGCCACGCCCGCATCGCACAAGGGAGAGGCTGAGTTAATGTTTAGTCCTATTCGTGGAAACCTGCGGGTTTTGATTATGGTGACCGTCATGGATAACATTTTAGGTCCCCTTCCGCAAGTTCGGGTAAACGACGCCGCAGTGCGCTGTACGTCAGGTTTAGCCCCTGCTGACCCCCACTGGTCCGAACCCGGTCCTATGGACCTTCTTTTGGGTTCCGACGTGCTGGGTCTTATCATAACTGGGGGAGCTAGGGCCCTGCAGACCAATGGCCTTTGTGCCTTGCCCACTATTTTTGGCAATAGCTTCTTCGGTCCGGTTTTATGGTCTAGCCCCTCCCCGGAGCCTGACCCCATCCAGGTCGCAGGCTTGTCGCTGACCGATGTTGTCCAGCGATTTTGGGAGGTTGAAGAGCCGCCTCAGGCCGCTCGGGTTAGCCCCCTTGAACAGGAGTGTGAGTCCTTTTACAGGAATAACACGGGGCGCCGTACGGACGGACGCTTTGTAACCCGTCTGCCACTCCTGGCGGCACGACCCCACCTGGGTCAATCGCGGGCCCTCGCTGAGAAGAGGCTCCTATCAATGGAACGGCGCATGAAACGGGACCCGGTCTTCCGTAGCAAGTATGTGGCCTTCATGCGGGAATATGAAGACCTTGGTCACATGTCGCCGTCCAACTTTGATTGGCGTTCGAACGAGCATTACTTCCTTTGCCACCACGCCATTTTGAAAAACCCGAATGGGAAAATCCGTGTGGTTTTTGATGGCTCTGTTCCAACGTCCAACGGAGTGTCTCTCAACCAGTGTCTACACTCCGGTCCCAAGTTGATCAAGGATATCTCCGACATCCTCACGACGTTTCGGCAGCACCAGGTGGTCTTTGTGGCCGACATCCGCATGATGTTCCGCCAAACCGTGGTGCATCGTGATGATCGGAGGTATCAGCTGATATTATGGCGCGAGAGTCCGAGTGACCCCATACGAGTGTTCGAGCTGAATACGACCACCTATGGCCTTCGGTCCAGCCCCTACATTGCCATCCGGTCATTACTGGAGTTGGCCGATCGGGAACGACTGAAATATCCTCGCGCCTCAGCCATTTTGGAGTCGTCAGTCTATATGGACGACATTTGTACGGGAGCTTCCAGTGTTGAGGAAGCCTTGATTTTGCGGGATGAGTTGATTGCCATCCTGAAGTCGGGTGGATACGAGCTGAGTAAATGGCTCTCGAGCTCCCCGCTGGTCTTAAGGGACTTGCCGGGAGAAGATCAGCAGGATCCACACATTTTCGAAAATCCCGAAAATCCTAATTTGCTGACAGTCTTGGGTATACAATACCAGCCCGTGCAGGACATTTTTACTTACCGGGTCAAACTGGATCCCCCCTAAGACTTGGACCAAACGTACGGTCTTGTCCACGGTGGCACGTACCTTTGATCCAAATGGGTGGATCACCCCCGTAATATTTTTGGCCAAATGCTTCCTGCAGAAGCTCTGGTTGGCTGAAGTCAGCTGGGACGAGCCCCTTCAAGGGAGGTTATTACAGGAGTGGCTCTCCCTCGTGGCCTCACTTCCGAATGTTAATCGGATTTCGATGCCTCGTTGCTTCCTACCGCCCGGAAGGTGCCACGCCAGTCTCCACGGCTTTTGTGATGCGTCCGAAAAAGGGTACGCAGCCGTGGTCTATTTGCGAACTGTCAGTGACACCGGCGAGGTCGCAACCCACCTTGTCTTGGCGAAAAGTAAAGTGGCCCCAATTCGGTCACGCTTGACGATACCCAAATTGGAGTTGTCTGGAGCCGCTCTTTTGGTGCGCCTTCTCAACCATGTGCGTACGTCCCTCCTATCGATTGTTGACCTGACGGAAGTGTACGCCTGGTCGGACAGCGAAATTGTCCTTTGTTGGTTGCGAGCCGCTCCCCACAACTTGGAAGTCTTTGTTGCCAACCGGGTTTCCCAAATCCAGAATTCGGAAACCCCGTTGACCTGGAGACATGTGCCAGGGGACCTGAACCCTGCAGATTGTGCTTCCCGCGGATGTGAAGCTTCCGACCTTGTCAACCACTCTCTTTGGTGGGGCCCTGACTGGCTGACTCGGAATGAGTCCGCCTGGCCTCAGAGTAGGTTCTCCGAGCCCGATGTGTTACCTGGCTTGCGAGTCGGAGTTGTTGAAGATAAGCCAGCCAATTCGCTGAGCTATCTTCAGGAACGCTACAGTTCCCTTGATAAATTGATTGGGGTGACGGCTTGGATTCAGCGCTTCACCCACAACGCTCGGAACCCACGCGACAAAATGTCGAACCCGGTCTTGTCGCCCCTGGAGAGACAGGAGGCCCGGACCTTTTGGATACGTTTGGTTCAACTGGAGCATTTTGAGTCCGCTATTGAGACACTGAAGCGAGGTTTACCTTTGAAGGGCTCGCTCGCCCGCTTAAACCTCTTTCTGGATGACACCGGATTGATACGCGTTGGTGGACGCCTCCGGAATTCTGACTTACCCTATGGGGCACGTCATCCCCTGCTGCTTCCGAACAATAGCGCTTTTGTAAAATTGTTGGTGACGCATTACCACGTCAAAAATGCCCACGCTGGCTGCAACGCCCTTTCGGCCATATTGCAGCGCGAATTTTGGATTTTATCGGGACGACGCTCCATCCGAAGCGTCATTTTCAAGTGCATTCCGTGCTACCGCCTGAAGGCCAGCACCATGCAGCCCATTATGGGGGACCTCCCCACCGACCGTGTCGTGGCCTCGCGCCCTTTTTCGGCGGTCGGGACGGATTTTGCGGGGCCGTTCTTCGTCAAGAGCTCCAGCCTCCGCAATGCTCGTTCCCTCAAGGCCTACCTTTGCGTTTTTGTTTGCCTGGCTACCAAGGCCGTACACTTAGAACTGGTGAGTGCCCTCAGCACCGAAGCCTTTGTAGCCACGCTAGGCCGCTTCGTTTCACGCCGAGGTTATCCGCACCTGATCCGATCGGATTGTGGGACCAACTATAAGGGTGCCGATAGGTATTTGAAGGAAGTCGCCCAATTTTTGAATGAAAATAAGATAGGCATCGGCACGGCAATGTCCAAGATGGGGATAACTTGGACCTTTGACCCGCCAGCTTGTCCCCACTGGGGCGGGATCTTTGAAGCCGTCGTTAAGGTCTCAAAGACGCATCTCCGACGCGTGATAGGTGAAACCATTTTGACTTTTGAAGAGCTCGCTACCGTGTTTTGTAAGATTGAGGCTGTCCTCAATTCTCGGCCACTCTGCCCCTTATCGTCCGATCCCAATGACCTGGAAGTTTTAACCCCCGGTCATTTCCTAATTGGTGAACCCCTTAACGCCCTGCCCGAGTACCCCTTCAGGGACGTGAAGGTCTCACGGTTGTCTCGCTTCGAATTGCTACAGCAGATGACCCAAAATTTCTGGCATCGTTGGTATTTAGAATATTTGCATCTCTTGCAGCAGCGCGTTAAGTGGTCAGACAAGACCGACCCACCTAAGGTTGGTGATCTTGTCCTAGTTAAGGAGCCTAATTTGTTGCCTTTGTGCTGGCGTCGTGGACGCATTCTTAAATTGATATATGGATCCGATGGGGTTCCCAGAGTTGCCGAGGTAATGGTCGGAGATTCGGTTTTGCAGCGAGCCGTCTCTTCCTTATCCCGGTTGCCCAATTGTTAGTGGACTCCAAATCCATGGGTCCACTGGCGGGGGTGTTCGCGCTTTACGCTAGCACTCCAGTTTGCGCTAGGCCGCCTCGCGTCGGTCGGCTATCACTGCCCCCCGCGCATCGCGCCTCCCCGCATCGGCGACGCGCGCGCAGTCCGGTGCTACAAGCCGATCGAAACGGTCCATACCCAAGGTCCGCGTTGCCCGCGTTGAAGATTTGCCGGCCACGCCGTGTCGTTTAGTTTTACGAGCCCTATTTATTGCGCTCCTTCGTGTGTTGTGTTGTCCGCCGCTTCGTTCGAACGCCGCGGGCCCATTTGACGATCCGGAACACTGTTTTTTGTGCTCCCGCGCGATCTGGATACCACGCCGCCGCGGACTCGCTTCGCTACCCGCGAATTCGTGCCGCCGCCGCGAAAGACCCTTCAGAGGAGGGCGAGTGTGTTTCTTTGCATTTGACACAGCAGGCACCACACACCACATTTCATCCTACACGAACACACTCCCCGGATTCCACGTGCTGGCTGTCTCCATGCTCCGGTAAGTACCTAGTAGTAAGTCACTCTGTGCCGCGGGATTAAACCCAGTGCAAAACGCCTAATAAAATTTTTTGGCGGGCCTTTTTCGACCCGCCACCGCCGCTGCCTGTGAGAATCCGCTGGACTGCTCTGATGGGCCCGGCAGTTGCCCGCTGATTCATCGTGCACAGGCGCGGTGCGTAATCAGCTTATCCGCCCAATAATTCATATTCAGGATCATTGTAATTCCTATGGCTATTGCGATAGATATTTATAGCATCATCATATTAATAGAGTAGTAGTATCGATCTAGCTAGTTTAGAAAATGTCGAATTTACCAAAAAAAAAAATATGACTCCTGCTGCCATCTATTGTTGGATAGCAAAGCTCGGTCACCCAGGTGTTTAAATATTTTGCGTTATTTTTTTTTATACCTAATTCAAATAGTAACCAAAATGAATTCCAGCCGGCTGACATCGGGCTGCATATCTCCGAGCGAGATTCCGGACTCGCCCGGACAGAGCGTGCCGCTGTCGCCGCGCTCGCGACACGCGCCCGCCGCGCTCGCCGCGCGCGCCGCGCCCGCCACGCCGCCGCACCGTGAGTTACGAGTACCTTTTAACATGAAACTACTTTGAAAATCATATTTATTATGATTTGTGTTGTCTTCAATCATTGCCATCAGTCTTGGGCAACATGATTTAACTCTCATTAGCTCGGTGCAATGACATCATGTTTATCTGTTCCGTAGTGGAGAACCGCAACATATCCGTGTTCGAGGAGCGCACGTCGCGGTTCGTGGTGGAGCACACGCCCGCGCAGTTCTCCGCCAACACCAGCCTGTCGAGCCTCACCATCAACGACGAGCCCAAGGTACGGAGAAGAGCTTGTACAGGTGCTATCTGTTCCGTAGTGGAGAACCGCAACATATCCGTGTTCGAGGAGCGCACGTCGCGGTTCGTGGTGGAGCACACGCCCGCGCAGTTCTCCGCCAACACCAGCCTGTCGAGCCTCACCATCAACGACGAGCCCAAGGTACGGAGAAGAGCTTGTACAGGTGCTATCTGTTCCGTAGTGGAGAACCGCAACATATCCGTGTTCGAGGAGCGCACGTCGCGGTTCGTGGTGGAGCACACGCCCGCGCAGTTCTCCTCCAACACCAGCCTGTCGAGCCTCACCATCAACGACGAGCCCAAGGTACGGAGAAGAGCTTGTACAGGTGCTATCTGTTCCGTAGTGGAGAACCGCAACATATCCGTGTTCGAGGAGCGCACGTCGCGGTTCGTGGTGGAGCACACGCCCGCGCAGTTCTCCGCCAACACCAGCCTGTCGAGCCTCACCATCAACGACGAGCCCAAGGTACGGAGAAGAGCTTGTACAGGTGCTATCTGTTCCGTAGTGGAGAACCGCAACATATCCGTGTTCGAGGAGCGCACGTCGCGGTTCGTGGTGGAGCACACGCCCGCGCAGTTCTCCGCCAACACCAGCCTGTCGAGCCTCACCATCAACGACGAGCCCAAGGTACGGAGAAGAGCTTGTACAGGTGCTATCTGTTCCGTAGTGGAGAACCGCAACATATCCGTGTTCGAGGAGCGCACGTCGCGGTTCGTGGTGGAGCACATGACTTTATTTTTTACAAGCTGACGGCCGCTTCTTGCTGGATTTTGGTTTATGTGATAAATCCCTCGGGAACCATGAATTTTTCTATAATAAAATGTGGGCAATGTGTTAATCCAGGGAATAATATATATCTCCATTCCAAACAGCCAAATCGGTTCAGTTTTGCGGCATGATAAGAGTTACCAATATACATACTTACATACACGCTTATAATATCAGTGTGATATAGATCACGTATTAGCAATTTTTCGCCATAAGAAAATAATATTTATATCAGCAGCATTGCCCCTCAACAAGATATCATACCAACACATAGGACGCGTGATGATTATAATTGTTATACATGTTAATATTGCAGCTACCTCTGCTCCTGGAAGACATCAATAAGGAAGCCAGCTCTGAACTCAACACGCCGCCGCCTCAAGACGTTCCCAACACCTCGCAGGATGTCGGTGTTAGGTGTGTATTAAAACTACTTATATTTACTGTCACGCCACAGCCACAAATGTGACAACTAGAAGCTACAAGCGGCCACAAGAGTAGCGGAAGCGCATGACAGCCACTTTGTGGCCGGTAGCAGCCAATTTTTAACCCGTGCGCGGTATATCATAATGGACTCTTGAAGGTTTCTTTGCGAGAATCGCGTTTTGTGTTTTTTTTTACGTTACGTTATACAAGTTAGTACTTGACTACGATCTCACCTGATGGTAAGTGATAATGCAGCCGAAGATGTTAGCGTACTAACTTGGAAGGAGTAAGTTATGTCACCCCAACGGTTTCTACACAGCATCGAACCGGAACGCTAAATCGCTTGGCGGTACGTCTTTGCTGGTAGGGTGGTAACTAGCCACGGCCGAATCCTCCAACGAGACCAGACCTGATCCAATTTAGAAATTATAAAATTCCAAAGTGGCCCATGGCGGTAATCGAACCCGCGACCTCCCACTCGAATCCGAGCGTGCGGCCCCTGCGCCACGGAGGTCGTCGAAAGTGTCGACGTTTAGTGCCCACAAGAAGTGAGCACCGGCTATTTGCAGCGTATGGCTGCTACCAGCTTCACCGTGTGTCAAGTCCATATAAATTGGATGAAAACTACAGGAAATATGTCGGTGGCGGCGTTCTGTGGTTGTGGTTAGTAGCTAGTATTTTTAACTGAATTAACTGAAGATCACGATGTCCTGAGTCGAGCCAAATTCATCCATTTTCGACTGAACGGTTAGGGTTTTTACAATTTGTAGGAACGCCCAGTTTGTCTGATCTAGGATGTCCGATTTATTCGAAACGAAATGTGGGTTCAAAATAATTATAATATCAATGGGGTTTTAAAAGAATTTACATGTTATTTCAGTTCACCACCAGAAATGCCGTCAACTAATGAAGTCAATAGCAGCAAAGGTAACAAGGATTTTTAATTATTTTCTTTAACAATATAATGCACAGTTGAAGGTTTTGCTATAATCTTCGCTGATTAATACAACAATAAAATCTTGATTTCAAACAAGCTTGTCTCTGAAATGCCTTCTTTCCATGGCACTTAGTCGACTCAGATTGCCCGCGAAATTCAAAATTTTCATGGTTTTTTGCAATTTGTTCGCTAATTACACATCAGAGGTTTATGGCAGTCAATTTTCGAGAATGGCAGTATCATCTTTACATGAGTATATCAAAATCTTTGCATAAAAATGTGTATCCTAGGAAATTAGTCCGAGTATCGAGTTTTATGTGAGTAACTCGCAAATCTCGGACTAATTTCTTTAACTCGACACTTTCGAGCAGAGATTTTTATATAAACCACGTGAAGAAGATATTGGGATTATCGCAATTTGACTGCCATAAGCCTTTTATGTCTTATTAGCTTAAAAATCGCGAAAAACCACAAAAAATTTGAATTTCGCGGGCACACCCGTGGTGTGCTCCTTAAGAATGTTCCACACATGGTGCATACCGAAAGCGTTATTTGGTGGCTTACTTTATTGTGACCCAGGCGCGGAGTCGTGCGGCGAATGGGAGTCCACGGGCGGGATCCACTCGTCGGACAGCGACGCGGCCAGCGACGGCGAGTTGCTGCAGCAGTGCATACAGAAAGGCATCATGCAGGTAATGTTCACTCGATTGGCCTCGAAAGCCTCCAGCAATGATTTAGCCCACACGGTCTTGCGCCACTTGTATCTAGCGATTACCTGCTGCAGCGCTGATTTTCAGACAGCACCCTAATAATAGGGGATCCCAAGTAAGGTCGACTTTCACCGAGCTGTTTATTGGATGAAAACTATTTTATATCCAATTAAATATTTCAATAAATATATCGCAAGTGGGTTGCCTTAAAAAATTTCATTCCAGGATATGATTAATTAAAAATTTAAAAAAAATCCATTATAACATGAACTCCTATTTGTTAGAGTTCCGTTGACATCTTAGTTCAAATTAGATTGGATGAGCGATTCAGGTTGCAAATTGCAATAGGGTATTTGACTCCAATTTTTTTATTACTTTATTATAAAGTAGAATTAAAATAATGACGTGCACTGAAAGAACTAATTAAATCGATCAAATAACAAAAAAGTTATAAGCATTTAAAGATTTGTGATTAGACAAAGATAGCAACATTCCGCCGCCAATTACAAACTCCAAAAGTAAAGGTGCTTTTGTTCGAAACCTTAAAAAATTTATAATGGGTAAGCAAAGAGAAGCTGAAAACTGTGCGGCGGAAATCTCATTCCTTTAATATTGGGGTATATAATATCTACTCATATATTAATTTGTAATGCTTTATTATTTTTACTATATTTGTAAAAAGTATATAATGCTTTATTCATTTTTATATATTTATATCATAAACACATTTTAAGTATATGTAGTGTAAATATTATGTCTATTAATATATAAAATACAAATATTGGCGGGTATTTGTTATTCATTTTCATGTCATTTTTGTTTGTTTTTGTTTGCTTTAATTTTATATTAGGTATAGTTCGTGGCGTCACCCAGTCATGGATCCTGACTGAAAATCAGCGCTGTGTGCCTCCCTGTATGCATGGAGAGCACACAGCACCATGCTGAGTTGGGGTCCATTTCTGGGTTGTGCCACACATTGCAGGCGGTGTCTGGAGCTGCCGCCACTTGGGCAACGATTGGTATTTTTGCCCGGGTGGGGGAGGCTTCAGGCATCGTTATAGTACATAAGTGTACCTCCATTGTAATGTGTGGCATAATGCAAAATAAATGTATTTCTTTCTTTCTTTCTTTCTTTCAACATGAAATTGTGACGTCACAAAGTACCAATGCCATAGAAGCTTCGTGCGGCTTCATACAAATTATCGTTTTGCGAGAAAGGGATAGAAGATCCCCCCACTCCAAAGTTTAAACGCCTGTAACTTTGTAAATCTTCGTTGGATTTTAATATTTCTTTCACTGCACGTTATTATTTTTATCCTAGTTTATAATAAAGTAATATTTTTTATCAAATTCAAAAGTAGTGTAAGACCCCATTGTGCTTATTTACCTACGATTTTACTATCCGTTAACTTTCTATTGCCAAAAAATATAGAGCAGAAATACTTTCCTCAGCCATGAAAGTATTTCTGGCAAAAAGCACTATTTATAACATCCAATCTAATTTGAACTACAATGTCAACTAAACTGTAACAAATAGGAGTCCATGTAACAATGTTTTTTTTTTAATTCTTAATTAATGACTGAAATTTTTTAGGCAACCCACTTGCGATATATTTATTGACATATTAAATTGGATATAAAATAGTTTTCATCCAATAAACAGCTCGGTGAAGGTCGTTGTATAGCGGGATCCTAGACTATAAGTGACGTCACGGTCTGCCCGGAGACTTTAATACTAGAATCTCTTAGTAATATTAAAAACTCCTTCCCGCGATTCTTTTAATGTCGTCAGTCCATCTGGTCGAAGGTTTGCCTGTGTTGACCCATGCGGGGTCGTCATTCCAGCACCTTGGGTCCCCAACGTCCGTTGGCTCTACTTGCTAAAAGTCCCGCCCATTGCCACGTCAGCTTTGCAATAAGTTGAGCTTACGTTGGTAACAAGGAGTCCGAGGGTTGGGCAAAACCCTCAAATTAATAGAATGTATTTTAGAAATAGAAAAATTCTTTATTTCATATAGGCCTAGCATACAAAGGCTCTTATGATACGTCGTTTTGTTTTACATGGTAACTTTAATGGTGATAACCATTCACGACTTAAAACTAAGTTTACGAGGGTTCACAAACGCGCCCTGCCGCTGAGAAGAAGCCCACAACAAACTCAGCCGAGTATTATTTTTTTATATTATCACCATTTAACAACAAGTTGTATAGATAATAAAATACTAAATAGGCTAGGACACAACAGAGCAACTCATTATCGATCAATTCCAAGGGCTTGTGTTTAGAATGAAGACTTTCGCGAGTGGATTATTAGAGGAATTACTAGAGGAAATACGGCTAAACTCACGCAGCGTTTTGCCAAAGTCCGCCCGACCAGTTTCGGACCCGTCCGGAGTCCTTCATGGAGCGTTTTTAACGCGAACGCCCGTACTACACTCAAGGGTCCGAAACTGGTCGGGCGACCTAGGCAAAACGCTGCGTTCACGCAGATCCCATGAGTTTAGCCGTTTAGGATACTAAACGGCTAAACTCATTTAACCCATTTTCCTCTAATAATTAAATGACTTAATTAACTAGTCGCAACTGTTTTTGGCAGTCAGCTATAAAGGGCTATTCGGAAGTATTCAAAATGCTTACAATATAGCAAATTATACATATAGCAATATAGCATTTAGAAATTTTACTGAAAAACCTTTTCTCTGTTGCAGGTGGTGAAAATCAAGGGCCCCCAGTCGGACGTGTCGTCTGTTAATCCGTTCAGAGACGACGTCTATGTACGTTCATTTACAATTATAATATTTGGCTAGCATTTTTTTCGCCCCAGTTTTTTCTGGTGTAGGAGTTTTGTAATAAGGTGCAGCTAAGTATTCTATACCTTTAAACGAGCAATTCTTGTATATATGTATATATATTTCTATATAATCTGAATCTCGGAAACGGCTCGAACGATTTTCATGAAATTTAGTATGCAGGGGGTTTTGTGGGCGATAAATCGATCTAGCTAGGATTAATTTCAAATTCACCAAAAAAATTAAAAAAAATTACTCCTGCTGCCATCTATTGCCAAACAGGGAAAATATCGAGCGAAGCTCGGTCACCCAGATATTTAGGTATTTAGAAGAAATGACTGGTTTTGGTTGTAAAACTTCACACAGTTCGCATCGTCGGCTTTTTTTTCTTCGCCCACGATGCGCGCTGCCAGCACAGTGAAGTTTAACAACCAAAACCAGTGATTTCTTTATACAAAGCTGCACCTTAGGCCCTCCGCCTGATCGATCAACTACGTTTTACTTCTTGTCTTACTTCTCGTCTTACTCGTTTTTACTTCTTGCCTTAGTTATATCGACCCTTCTAAGATCAACTGCAGTAAACGCCAAAACGCTACTTTTCAGGAGAGCCAAAAAACAAAAAATATTTTACAGATTTCGTTATTTTTTTTTGTTGTTATAGTTATATTTATATCTTTTAGTTCTTTTATTTGTAGAACTTTGGGAACTTTCAATTGATATAAACAAGAACTTTGTACCTGTAAGGGTTTAGAAGTTGAGTGGCTTTTACTACAAAAATTTTTTTGCTGGATGGCGCTTACTGCAATGTAACGATTGCAAAATCTGTGAAAATTGTAGTAAGAGCCACGAAAATACATTAACTTGCCAATAATCTACCTTTTCTTTGTAGTAAAAGACAGGATTGCATTGAAAAAAATGGGTTCATTGTTGTATTTGCAGCTAATTAATACAAAGTTTCGTTATTATTTTGGTTAAAACATTTAACAAACATTGAGATATGCAGGCAATATCGATTCTTTTCATCGCTGCCTTTTAAAAACTAGTAGTGGAAGTAATATTCCCTATTTAAATTATCTTTGGTACCGTTTTGGTATGACACGTCTATTAAGTAACAATTCTAATAGAAAATCGTCGTCGTAAATTAAGGAATTAGAAACCTTACTCAAATAAATTTTGTCTAGTGCTCACTAAGTAAGACGAATATTTAAATTGTCTCGATTCAATTCACTAGATACTAAATATAAACGTTTTACACATTAATATAAATTTTGGTGCTCAAGGATTTTGTCTAGTGCTCACTAAGTAAGACGAATATTTAAATTATCTCGATTCAATTCACTAGATACTAAATATAAACGTTTTACACATTAATATAAATTTTGGTACTCAAGGATTGGGCTTCATAGATCTTTCTTCAACAATTTTTCCATTTCGCGTTGTATATTGTTTTCCCTCATCTTTTAGTTTCTTATAAGTCTTTCTGATATTTTTTCGTTTCATTTATCATCAGATTGAAAGTCCAAGCAAGATCTTTTGGCCTTGCGCTTTTTGCGTCTTTTTTGAGTTGTATTCAAACGTGCGTTAGTAGAAATGCATGCATCGTCATTACCAATCTGAGTCTCCAAATCCATCTACAGAAAGCGGTAGGTAAACCTCTGGGGGTACAGTTAAAGGTGCAGTCGGTGAAATGCTAGGACCCGGATGAATCTTCGGTTCATCAAAAGCATTTTCAGGGATTGTTTTAGTTAGGGAGGTAGATCCATGAGATACAATAGTTGTGTCAATGCTTCTTGTTACTTCTTTTTCAATTTCCGTCACGATTCCATCTCCAGCACCAGCAAATGAAAGGTTAACCTCTTGAAGAAAAATCGTCGGTGCAGTCGATGAAATACCAGAACCCATTTGGGCGGTAGTATTCAATGCAATATCGGGACACGCTGTAGAATATAATACGCCAGATATAATAGTGAGGGTACCAGGACTCGTTGTTGCGTCTACAATCTCGAGCGCAGGTGGTTGCTACGTAAAAAAATTCTATTGTCATTGATACTAAGCCTATTTTGTCTTGCATAAAAAATTGCCTAAAATATTACAAAGATCACAAATGGTCCAAATGTAGTAAAAACCATTTTTTAAATGTTTGACTCTGAGTAGGTGACAAATTGCTGTCTTTTACTACAATTTATCATGATAAATACTACTGAGTTTTTAAGTGCAATGTGTAATATAAGCCGTGCAAAAAATAAACAAGTCATTACGGCTTTTACTGCGTATATTTTTTTTTAAAAGTGTTTGGGCCACAAAATTTTCTATGCAGTAATCGCCATTTTTTCGCGAATTTGACAATTCTGATAATGCAGTTCGATAGAGCTCGAAAAACTGAATAAAACCTCATCAAAAAGTCATTTTCGCCAAAATGTCGTTTACTGCAGTTGATCCTAGAAGGGTCGATATGTCTTTTCTTATTTCAGGGCAAAATTTCACTCTACGTATTTAACTTTTTTTTTTGCAGAGGTCGTTGCCGCCATATTTGCGATCTTCAACGGAAACTGTGATGATGTCTCACGACTTCGGGAGGAGTGTCCGCGATAGGTACACACTTTTTTCTTACTTTTTATTACTTCTAGCATATCTTTTTACTAAAATACCACTACCACCGACTAGTCGACAGTTTCGAAAACAGTTAATCTCTAATTACTATAAAACATCTGTAACTTACTTGTACTGACTGTACTAGTCTTTTTTTTTTTTTTTTTTATTATAGATAGGCTTGCGCTTGACTACAATCATATCTGATAGACAGAAATGATGAGGTCTAGGATGGAGCGCGCTTGCCTAGAAAATGCCTATTCACTCTTCTCTTGAAGGCACCCAGGTTGTACTTGGCTGGGAACACAGAAGCTGGAAGGGTGTTCCACACCTTAGCGGTACGTATCAGAAACGTGGAAGAAAATCGTTTCGTTCGAGCTTGCTGGACATCAACCACATAAGGATGCCACTTCTCCCGGCGTCTTGCGGTTCTATGGTAAAAAGGTGAAGGAGGTACTAGATTGTGGAGTTCTTGAGCACACTCTCCAAAGTATATCCTGTAAAAAACCGCTAAACAGGCAACCTTGCGTCGGTGTTCTAAACTGAGCAATTTTGCCCGTGTTAGCGATTCCTTGCCGATTATTCTGCGTGCGCGGCGATCAACCGAGTCCAATGCATCGAGCTGATATTTCGCAGATCCATCCCAGAGGTGACTGCAGTACTCCATGCCCGAACGAACCTGAGCGTCATACAGTGTCAAAAGCTGTTCAGGCGTGAAGTACCGCTTAACCTTGTTCAGGATGCCCAGTTTTTTGGCAGCTGTTTTCGCCTTAGCTTCGATGCATTTCCCAAAATTGAGATTGGGGGAGATGTTAATACCCAAGAGATCGATGTGATCGCCGATCGGAACGGATACACTTTGAAAAGTGGGAGCCAAGGTGAAGGGGCTCTTTTTTGCGGTGAATAAACACGCTTGTGTTTTGGTAGCGTTAAACTACAAGTCAAGACTTTTAACGTACTACTGTACTGACTACATTTGTAATATACTTGACTTGACTTAGTAAGATTAATTTGTTTTGCTATAATCCGCTACTTGATCTTAATTTATCATTTTAAATTAGTAGAATTCAGTTGGCGTGATACGCCCTTAACACCAACCGACACGCGGCGTAAATTACGCAGGTGTGTCTCGATACTTAGTATTTGTGTTCTCAATGACCCTTTTTAATTTCAGCAGCAGTCCCTTGCCTCCGCCGCTGCCTCCCAAAGTTCGGAACCCGGAGGCTCCGCCGAGACCGCCTCCGATGGAAGACCATCAGTTGGGCGAAGGTAGGTGTCTCGCAACTTTTACTTAAATTCATAGAAATAAAAAACTTACCAACTTACACTCATTAAAATTGACAATTTTCTTGATTTTTCCACTTGAAGTCGTTATAGATAGAGAAAAGTTGATACTAATAATCTCAGCTATTCAAATTTTCCTCATCCCAGATACAAATTGGTCATGAGCTCCATACAAATTCGTCAAATGTCTATCTCTGGTAAAACATCTGGATTGCTCTAGTAGTAGTATATTAGGTAGTTATCCAGGATGGAGATAGTCAGGGGCCTGCTGTTTGAACTGCGTAAATATTGGCGCGATTAACACACACATGGTTAGCATGGACCTTATTTCGTGTGCACAAAGAAAACACGATTTTTGGATGTTTTTAAACCTCTCACTTAAGTCTACTATACTATAATATTATAATTGGAACCTTCATGAGTGAATTTCATGAAAAAGACATTTCATTGTTGTCAAATTCCAGGGCGAAGACACGAAAGCCGTCAATTAGAGAAAACGCACCGCGACAGACCACGAGCGGCCGCCGCTGCGAGCGTGGCGCGCAACGAGTCGCTCAGCTCGCTCAGCCTGGACTCGTTCGGCTCCACCGACCGCGAGATCTTCGAGGAGACCGTCAAAGCGGGCCTCTCCAGCGTCCACCCGCGCGCCGGCTTGCAGCTCGACACCAAAGGTGGTTATTGTGCTTGCCAACCACTGATCTCTATTCTATGGATTGCTGATAGTTAACGTGAAAAAGAAGACACTTGATTTTCGCCATTTCGACGCTGATTGTTGCATAACCTAGCGTGAGCGTCTATGGAACTAAAATAAAATGACATTCTAAACGACCGTCCACTACCAACAAATGTCAATTTAGTACCGTGGACGTTCGGGGGTGGCGCTTCAAATCAGCACAAAAACGGAACTGTCACCAGGACTTTATCCCTCAGGATATGACCTACACGTCTCATGATACATGGCTGGTTTGGGCAAATAACTCATACCATGAATTATATCGCCACCCATTTAGTTTAAATATTAATTTACTGATTCGAATACTTATATAAATTAAAGATTATCTTTTTATTGAAGGTAAAGCGCACTCCGTCGAGCGAAAACCAGAAGCAGCCCGCCAAGGCCGGCACCACAAGTCCCTCGACCGGAGCGACAAGATCTCACACCGCGGACCCAAGATACGAGACCCGGAGTTCGAGAAAAACCTCGCGTCGGGAGCTTACAGCATCAAGACGAGCAAGGTCAAGAAGCTGGAGGAGGCGCAGCTCACCAGGTCGCCGTACTCCTACCACGGGGAGACGTCCATGCACCATTCCAGGTTTAGAAACCATTCCAGGTTTTATGACGACGGACCGCCCAGTTTACCGGCCAGAATCGACGACCCGCGTAGACTAGAGCGGAGTAACTCGCTCAGTTCCTTGAGCAACGATTCCTTCGGGTCCACTGACAAGGAAGTTTTCGAACGCTGCGTGCGCATGGGTATGTCCAAGCCTCAACCGAAGAAACGCGACGACAAACTCAGAGTCAGGAGCGACGATAGGTTGGAGATACGCGACTCGCATCGGCGACGTCGTAAGGACACTAAACAGGGGGCGCTAGACAAAATGGTCGGAGAGGAGTACAGTAAAGATAGGGCGATACTGGAAGAGGTTATAGCGAGAGGCGCGGGGGAAGTCAAGTCCGGGGAGCAGAAGACTCAGTCAAAAAACGTCCCGGCGCCGTCTGCGGTACTCGCGGCCGCAGGCGACGCCGACACCGCGCGAGGCAGCACTGGCTCTGACCACGACTCGGCCATCGACACCACGCTCGACACCAACGTGGAGATCACGCTCAACGACTCCCGAGTCTCCATATTCGACCGCTCCAACGAAATGGCGACCGTCGACTCGGGCAACACCACGCTGGAATCTGACACGAATGAATTAGAGCACTCCAACGAATGTCTGGCTCCCAAATCCTGTAACACCACCGTCGAATCCGAAAGGGACGAGCTGAATAGATCCAACGAGTCCTACGCTGATGTCCTGGATGGCTCCTGGAGCGACGACGAGGACAAACCGAAGGATTACGACGTAGCGACGTTGACTAGGAAGAGCAAAAACAAACTCGAGTGGACGGACATCAAATGCACGGACAGTCAGATCAACTTCGACGATTTGTCCAAGAAGAGCAACGAGCACGACACTTGGAACGAGAACACGTGTCCCGATGACGTCACGTTCCCGACAATAAGTGGCTCCGTACACATGGTGTCTTCTCTGAGAAGCGAAATCGTCGACAACGCAATGGCCCTCCCGGACTTGCTCGAAAAAACGGACGCTCCTCAAATGTTCTCTAAACTAGATTTGACGGACAAACTCGACGGCGACGATGGAAAGAGTGACGATAAAATGTTGCTGGAAAACATTCCCGAACCGAGTTTTACGTCGATAATAGATGACGGTGAACCGAAATTTGACTCCATACTCTCCGCTGCTATAGAAAAGGAGGCTGCCAGATTAGCGGCTCAGCTGAAGAGCGCTCAGTTCGCAATGGAAAACAGCGTCACTTCCCTCGCCTCTGTGGACTTGGATAACGTCAAACCACCTTCCAACTTAGGCAGCCTGCTCTCTCTCAGCGCGTCGGGACATTTTGATGAGTCGCAATCGCAAACTTCGAAAAAATCACAGAAGAGTCGAAAGAAATCATTACCCGTCGCTTTGATGGTGAAAAGAGCCTTGAGCAATTCGATGCACCACGGCAGCTCGGAACACCTTGACAGTCTGTCCATGAGTTTCCTCGACAATGTTAAACCGCCATCGGAAATGGAGCACATCGACATGAATGGAAGTATGGTCTCCGTGTCCAGTATAGTCTCCGAAGTGGCCGAAGCCAGCAGAGATATCAAGACCCCCGTCGTATTCGATTTCAAACAGCCCGTGCAAGACTTTCCGCTGTGTACCACATTTACCGTCTTCCACGACCTCGACAAGGTCAATCCACCGTCTCTATTTGACGAAATGGCGGAATCGACTCTGGAACTAGAACCGACGACTGCCCATCAAATATATGATGATTGCGTATCGAATACTCTGAATGTTATCACCGATATCCCATCTGGATCAGAGACATGCACGCCGCTGCCTTCAGATGTAAGCAGCGTCGAGTCCACGCCCAAGAGGCAACGCGATCAAAAACACTTAACTCCGAAAGAAAAGAGAATCGCAGCGAAACATAGATACCAAACCTACACGATCACAGATACGGTGTCAGAAAACGAGGCGGTACTACAAGTGGAGGCGGAAGAGTTCGTGACGTGGACCAAATCAGAGAGCGACAAATCTGACGAATACGTCACTGCCACTTCCGAACCCAAGTCCAAGAGACGCCTCAGCGCTAAACAGAGACGAATGGAGGACAGAGCTCGCTACCAGACTCAAACTGTTGACATACAAAACATACTGAGCTCCCAAGAGTCGACTCAGTCCAAAGACGAGCCTAACCCGCATATTCAGAGCTTAAAGCAGCGCCTAGCTGCCAAGAAGACGTTAAAACAACGACGCATGGAAGACGCGGAAAGGTTTAGAACGAGAACATTGAGCGAGGACATTCCTCCTTCCCCGACGTTCGTCACCAAAGACGCTAACTTTGAGAACGTCGAAACGACTACAGGATACGATAGCTTGTCTTCCAACGAGCCAAACCACCAACAGATCCTCGACGACAGGCAGAGCGACGACGTCTTCAGAGACGTCGACAGCGGACACAACGAAGACGACTTCGAGCTCAACTCAACACAGTTGAAGACGTATACGAAAAGCTTCAGAAACTATTTGCCCGTCATAGAGAGTCCCGCCGCCGTCGACATGTGCGTCGTCAACAATTTGAAAAACATCGAGATGACGGCGTCGTATCGACGCGCGTTACAGGCCGATAAGAGCCAACATCCCAGCAGCAGTGACTTCGCCAGCTTCGAAGGTGACAGCAACGAGGAAGACAAAGCGCACTCGGAGTCCGACTCGGAGACGCCCACCTCCAAACCGAAACCGAAGATCATCAAACCCGAGAGGAGAGACGGAAGCCTGGACTCGAACGAGTCCGGCGAAAAAGAGCCCGAAGCGCCAAAAGCCGTCAGAGGAAGAAAGAAGGCTATGTACGTCTCACCGTACAGAAGAACCGCTCCCAGCCCGAAGAAGCCAGTAACTCCATCCGCGAAAACACCACCAAAATGGAGTCTCACGACGGCTAAACCATCCCCGAGCTCTTCCAAAGCTCAAACGAGTGCCAAACCACCTAACAAAGTGCCCCTGGCACCAAAAAGCGCCAACATTTCGCCTAAGAAAACCGCACCAAACAAATCTCCATCAAAACTCTCTCAAAAATCTTACACAGTACCAGTCGCGGGCAAACCGATACCTCTAGTTAGACAGGGCACTTTTACAAAGGAGGAGAGCTGCGTTCCAGCAAAAGATCTACCCATCCCCGATAAAAAGGCTAGCACAAGTGTCGGAACTGCATCTTCACCCACCAAAGCTGGGCCCAACACTTCGCCATCGCGACTCCCGCAGTTCAATCGCTCTCGACCTCCGACCGCCAAAACTAGCAAACCAAACCAAAGCAAATCTACAAAACGCAACTCCGAGCCGACGATGAAAAACTCCGCTTCAAACCACAGCTTACAGAGCAACGATAGCGGGAAAACTATAATCCTAGCGCGTGGCTCTAGACAAGGGAGCACGTCCAGCGTGAACTCCATACCGTCTTCCAAAACTAAGGACGTCGAGAGTAAGATAGCCAATCTGTGGAAAAAAGTCGAGCAAGCGAAAAAGTTACCAGCCAAAAGCGATAAGAAAGTGTATATCGAAAGCGATAAGACTGAAACCCCGAAACTGATTCGGAGCTCCACATTCGAGGGCCAGCCGAAGCAGCAAATGTCGACGGCGACCAAGCAGAAATCCGCCATCGGCATCCGCGTGTCGCAGATTCCGAGTCTAAGACCGAAGACTACGCCGAGCAAAACCGCGAGCCAAAGTAATGTTAACAAAAAACCTACCAGAGGATTCCTGAGGAAAGGGGGCGGGCAAGTCATGTCCTGAACGAATGTTGTGAACGAGAAAAGTTAACAAGTGCGATTCAATTTTGAAGAATTTTGTGTGGATTCATGTTGTTTGGACCGCAACGTCATAAACATAGATCAGAAGATATATTTTATAGACCAAAATGAAGACAAGATTATGAACTTCTTGCGATTGATTTTTTGACTGTAGTTAAAGACTCGTTTAAGGAAACAGAGATATACACACATGCACATACGTGGTGATGTTTCACAGAAAAGATTGAGAGAACGAATTATTAATAAGATTTTTAGAATGACCGCAATAAATATAATAAACAGAAGTCTTAGTTAATTATGTAATCGAAAGGATGAATTCTGATTTATATAAGTAACTACATTTTTATTGATTTACAATAAATATGATTACAAATTATTGCAATAAATATTTGTTAATTCATATATAATAGTTGACTTAAAAATTGACTATGTTATATGGACTTTACTTTGCATGTATATTGCAGTATTAGAAAATGTACTTTTTTTGAACGAAATTTTGATATATTTTTTTTAGTTTAATCAACACGTCTTGTGTGAATTTGTTGCATTTATTTAACTCAGGGGACGAAATTATAATATTGTTTTTATAATAATCAAAATGTACTTTTAAAAATATCTTTATTTGTTGGTAGAAAAACGTCACAATTTGAATACAAAATATGTTCAGGCATAGTTTACATAAAAATTGAAAACAGTGTTGTTATTTTTCACTGAACAGTACCTAGACATTTATGGTTTGAAAACATGAGTCTTTCATCCATACAATGCGCGGTGGTACTCCATGTTCATCCAGAATTGTAAATAAATGTTCGACCTAGCTGATAAGGTTACCATATACACATATTTGTATATTTTTCATAAATTTTCATAATATTATGGCAACACTTAACTTACCCCATATTTTTTGACAAAAATGAAAAGAATTTTGTATGATCAGTAAATAATGTTAGTACATACTAAAAATACCTTGATACGCAATTTGTATTGACTATTGTTACTACCATTCGCTATTTGTTTGTATTTGTCAAGTGGGGTAGTGCCAAAGTGTTGCCAGCATTGTAGTTATAAAAAAGGCAACGTCACACCGCTTTCGAGTATAAAATGATGGCATAATGTTATGTCATAATTTTTTACGTCTAGTCAGTTTAAATGTTAGAATTAATAAGCGATGGGTAGTAAGAGTATTTGGCTTATGATTTTTTTAGGGCGGTAAGCTTTGCATAAAGTTAAATTTATTGTAGTAATTCAATAAGCATTATTATGTTGCTCCGAATATAAACTGGCTTCTCAAAATAATATTCCTGTAGTTTTTGTTATTTCTCCTTGTTACAACCAGATTTGCACGATTTTTAAATCAATACGCTATATTTAGGAGTGGCAATGGTGCATTTATATATTTTTTTTATCTTTCAATCTAAATACATATATATAACTTCTTATTACAAAAGCAAGCGTCAATTGCTAAAAAAGTTAATATTGTAACAGACTGATTCTGAATAATATTATTATATTTATATTTTGTTACGAGACAAGGGATTTCCGTAGGTTTTTTGACGTGACAACGTCTTATAAATTGGTTTGCCGGGTGACAGTTCAAGAAACTGCGTTACGCTCCGCTCACGTTATGCGCTCACAATGAGAGCGAGTGAGAGGCACGCGTCCCTTCCACTCGGGCATGGTTAGCCCGCCTAAGAGCGAGAGAGACAGACATAAAAAGTCGTTGTCACGTAAAACTTTCGCCCGTATACCGACTTTACAGGCAACCAATTTTTTTTTTGTGTATGAAATGTTTGTATTATTATTCACCAACGAATTACGCTGGCAACTTCGACTTGTAGTAAATAATATTAGGTCTAGTAATTTATGACATTCTCAAGTCTCAAACCAAACAACATCTAAGTATTCACCCATTGATCTATTAGATCTATTCTGAAGTCTGAAGCGTTGTTCACAGAGACGTGCTTAGTTGATATGGTTCATTTTGTGTCAAACGCATCAAGAGGTACTCGTAGGCACTTAGCATGATTTACAGAAAATCAAGCGATTATATTGGTGGACTTGAATATTTCTATTTAGTTGATTGTAACCTTCCCATGTTATAATATCACCTAGCTACAGTTCTGACAAGCCAGTTTTAGCTAAACAATCACACAATTAGTTGTAAAGGTGCGTAATTTGATTGGTAATAAATCTAATTTACCCCCATTTTTGTTTCTTATTTCTACATTCCTTTTCCTAACCCACGTACCTATCATTGTTAAAGAACATATAAGTACCTATAAGAATTAAAATGTGTGGAACCGCCAGTTTTCAAAAGCTGCTACACGCTATGACAAGGCCCTGGCTATGCGCGCCATCTGGCGTAATAAAAGTCACTGATCTCAATTCTATGGATCGCTACACGTAGTGATTATATACTCTTTGGATCGCTAACTGTCAACATAAAAATGACACTTGATTTTCGCCATTTTGGCGCTGATTGTCGCGTAACCTGCGTGAGCGTCCATGGAACTAAAATAAAATGACATTCTAAACGACCGTCCAATATGTCAATTTAGTACCGTGGACGGTCGAGTGTGGCGCTTCAAATCGGCACAAAAAAGGAACTGTCTGATGTATAGAATGAGATCACTGATCAGTGCCATTAGTGCTTCATAGCATAATATCCGACACCGCGGTGGTAGCCAGTGGAGCATGGAGCAGAAAAAAACGTGTTTTTCTATACATATTTGGTACCTCCATGTCTTGTACCTACTCTGCATGTAAAGTTGAAGATACAGACTTAGCACTCTCGACTCTGTGCGACTCTGGGACTGACCATAGACAATGGGTATAATAAATAAAAAGACGGGTATTCTCCACTAGTCAGATTGTTTATTTCAAATATGGTTCCACATACGTCAGATTGTTTTTCTACATATTAAAACATGCTAATCCATTTTAAAAGCTTTTTTCGCATAGTCAAAATATTATGTAAAACCTAATTTATCCTATATATCTGTTTTATATAACATTCAAAAATATCAATAACCAAAACTATAATTACTGTATTTACGGAGGCATGCAATTGCAGAGGTAGATCGGTATCATAACAATATTGTAAAGTCGGATCCTGCTACTCCTGGCGTGAGATACAGGAAAAGACTTCATATAAATGTACTACTTCATAGCGTATAAAAGTAAATATCACAAACTACTTATTATTGAAAAAAAAGTTAAAACGTAAACAGAAGTAAAATAAAAAAATAAAAGTACAATAAAATGATTCTTGTTTCAAATTATACGAAAAAATTGTATTCTTTAAGCGCCAAACATCAACCATGCTTTATACTATAGCAACAAGAGCTTTTTATTAACAGAAAAAGAAATTATTTTAGTATCATATGCAATAGATACTGTGAACAGCAATTTTTTTTTTATTTACAATTACAAGCTTGTCACACAAATGGTACATTTCGATACAAGTGCAGGAAGTATTAATTTCGTCACAAGTCCCAGTTTGATGACTCAAGCCGAAGGCGCAGTTCTATAATAGAGACGAGTGGAAATGTCATTTTCCCGCACATGCATTTAACAACTTGTTTAATACATTTGCGAAAAAATATACAATCATACGAAATTATTGAAAATATATATATTATTTCATGTATTAGCAGTATTTAAATGCCGAAAAGTGATACGAAATAATTGAAAATATATTTCATTCATGACGTATTTATAGCATTTACGCCGAAAGAAGTCTTCACAGAATAAAAATGCAAAGAAATCATTTTTTACTAAAAATGCAGGAGAAAAACATACGAACCTTGTGCAAATAACATTCCGCACGGTAAACACAGTTGGGAAAGTATAGTTTTTGAGCAAATGTATTAAAAATGTAATTTATATAACGATCGGCGCAAAATCTCATTGCTCGCAGTGCAATAAAATGCGAGAGAGAAACAGGTTGCACCGACAATAGAATTGTATACCACCAGAGAAATGTATAAATTCAATAACAGTATTATTATAAGTGTTAATATGAATTTAACGTCAAGGATTATTTTCGAAAATTACAATTATTGTTAGGTAGGTACCTCGCCTAAACTATGGACACATGAAAAAATTGTTTTATGACCATTAATTATGCAACAATTTTGAAGCGCTAAAAGAATAGTATTACTATTTAAATGATATTTTGCTTACTACATGACACAATATTTATGTAAGACCGGGTATATCGTTTTTTTTTTTGATTTTTTAATTTTTTTTTTTTTGACGAAAAACATTAATTTGTTCATAGAAACCCGGCCTGAATTCTTATACTTTAAGACAGATTTAGATGGAAAGTTTTTGTACACATGTCGGGTATTGAGGTAGTATTGTTAAACCATCTGTATCGGATGCTGTTGTCTCTTACTTATCGAGTTATCATATAACATTCCGTAAAATAGAACCACAATACCCTGTGCTCCAACCTAACCTAATGATCTCATTCTATAAACTTGACTCACAAACAGCCTTCAATGGGGCAACACCATAATAGTAAACGGTATTTTCTAGTTGATTCCAAGCCAAAGATTTTTTCGGTCCGAAAAATAGTCCGCGAAATACGATTTTTTTAGTTTCGCAAAATGCATAGATAAGTATATGCTATAGATTATGGTAATGAGTTTTGCTGGCATACAATTTATGCATCTACATTTATTTCATACAAATTGTTAAAAAATACTCATTTACTACATATTAGTTCGCAACAGCTCAAAATCTGGAAAAATGCAGTAAATGATTTTACATGTGGGAATTTTTGGTCGATTTTTGATCATTCTTTCTTTATTACAACAAATGTATGTCTAAAAATAAAAAAGTCCCATACACGGTCGATCTGTCTGTGGGTCAAGTTTTTTTTTTCCACCGAGATCAACACTATTACCTATAGCTAGAGACAATAAGATCGCAAAGGTCACAATTATGAAATTTTCTTCATATCAAAAATAAAATAGAGCACAATATATATAATATTACAACATTTCTTTAGTAAATATATATAATATTATAAATAGTAAATACAAAGATTTAACAGTAAAATGTTTTTTAAAATATGCGTTCAACACACATTTAAACATTTTCACATTGAAAAAATGTACAATAATAGGTACTTCACCAAAATACATCAAGGGAATTTTTGTATAATGTAAAGGTACATATTTGCGATATACATAATATACCCACCAGTCAATTCCCCGGAATCCTGACAGGTGTCATTTTATGACATTTTACTTGGGCATTTCGCAATGCATAAAATTTAAAATTATAAAATTTTAAAATAACAAAAAAAATTAAAAGCCAAACACACAAAACTTAGAAAAACAGCTACAAAATCATGTCCAAAAGGACGAATTATGGCTTTAAATTAAATAATTTTGAGCCATTTTTTAAAACTCAAAATGCAGACGCATCACGCAAACCTATCAAAATAAAATTTTCACAGCTTCCTATTATGCTTATTTTTATATTCTAACATTATTATGCTTAGAATTCCGTGGGGAAAATGCAGTTACTATACTGAACATACTGAACCGCACAAAACGTAAAATAAAAAAAAATCTCGAACATATTGCTACCTTTGCGACGAACAACTATTAGACTGTTATGTTATGATTATTATAAAGTTTTGAATAAGTACTATTACACTGACCAATGAGGTTTATTTAAGACTACCAAAATATTATGCTATATTCACTGTCTTATTTGAACAAAACGCACTGCGAGACACCAACCGGCAAACGACATGACGGCCGACCCAATTCATATTAAAAGATCACTTACCAACCTAACATTAACGGGCTGATTTGGTAGTTTAGTAATTTGGTAGAGCGTGTTTTACGGCCTCCGAATAAAATTTGGCATTTTTTTTTATTGGCAATCTATCAAAGTGTAATTATGGTAGTGCCAAGTAACTGCCTACCAAGTAACTGCTATACTAACGCGCTATTTCGCTTAATTGGCAGTTGCCATAAAACACACAATAGCAGAGGTAACTGCTAATTAACCAATGGGCGCTTATGTTAATTATCTGGCATAGTGATATGTCTGATATCATGATTGGTGATATCATATCATATTTTAATGATAACTAAAACTTTGTAACGTTTCTGAGTGCGGGCATAAGAAACAAAATCGTTTGGGTTCTCTGAAAAAATCAATTAGCCAATCCAATAGGCCTTGTATTTTGTACACAGAATTCAGTCACATATGAACCTGTTGAGGGGAAATTGGAACGGAAACCTAGCAGTGCGTTTTGTAACAATGCGTGCGTTGTACTGACAGCTACACTGCGCTGTAGTCATGTCCACCACTCAAAACTTCACCGATTCACTTTATATTTACACAAAATTACTTATATCGTAGCGGCATTCACTCGAAACATGTAGAGACCTAATATTATAGTTACACAGGATTCCCGCAAGATATATACTCGCTATATGATTGGCCGATTGATAAATAGCTTAAGTACTGCGCTACTCGTTCGCTTACTCCTAGATCTTTCAGGTGTAAAAGGATCTCAAGGCTCTTGCATTATTCGTTCTCAAGAAAACTTGCGAAATTACGCAAGTAGAGAAGTTAGCATTGGAAGAGTTCACAGCGATTGAGGATTATTAAAAGATTGTCATCTGCTATTGTAGGATTTATTGACAATATTTAATCAAAGTTATGGAACGTCCACATCGCCAGAATGACAGATAACACGTGGACTCATGCAACAACTGTTTGGCCTGGCCCATCAGGAAAAAGGAGAATAGGCAGACCCAAAACCCGATGGTGTGATGACTTGATTGCAATAGCCGGAAAGAAATGGACTGAAAAAGCACAGGATAGAAACGAATGGCCAAATCTGGGAGAGGCCTTTACCCAAATAGGGATCCATATCAAATCATAAACAAAGATCAATCAATCAACATAATAAAAGCTGATATGTGATATGGAATTAAAAGGCTGTAATAATAATAATAATGGAACGTCTCTGAATGCTGACATTCGATTAATATAATCAAAACTCATAGTTTTTGAGACGAACTATATTAAATCCTGTAGTAGCGGACTTCTATCGATGCCAATAGATGGCATAACCTGTTTTCGCGAGCGTTCTATAACTCTACTCAGACCACAAGCGGTCTCCAGGAATTTTAGCTGTAGCTTTTGATCCGTTTATCCGAAGCGACAAATTCAGTGACTTCAATAGGCCAATCAAAAGCGTGGGTTCCTACGGGATAAACATTGATTGACTACAGCGCAGATACACCAAGAGCGAACGATGGAAAGTTATGAGGCGGGCTCAGAGTTAACTTTTTGTTACCCGAACCCTAAAATGCTTACAACCGTGAAACGGTGTAAAGCATACCACTATTACTATAATATAATTTGTATTTTTCAAGCATGTCGTCATTCCCTGACTGTATCATGCGTTTTTCTTTGCAACCGGTGCAGAATTTGCTTTGTAATTTCTTTGCCAAACCGATCCTTCCGCGGGTTCCGCGGGCGGTCGATCTCTTGTCTATTTCTTGTCCAAGCCAATGTTGTGATCGTAAGCTAATCCGCTATTTCATGTGTGTCTTTAGATCATATCCTGACTTTTTCCCACGAATTTACCTCCATTACTTAAGTTCATTGAACTTATAAATACGTTACAGTCTTTGGATACCATTTATCACTAAGACTCCTTCGCCGCGAATTTTGTAAATAGTTTTACTCTCTCGAAAATATATTTCGGAGTTACATAATTTCATTTTTTTTTCTTTTTTCTTTTAAATTATATATTTTTTTTAATCTTCTCGCGCAGTAAACCTGCTGTTTAATGTCCTGTCATTTTTAACGTGAACTCCACGTATTTTAACCGCATATGGACTTTTGGTTGCTGGGCCGTATCAATCGGCAAGCTTTTGTGGCCAGATATAACTATTATACAAAAACCATCATGTTTAATCTTTCCCATTCGTGTTTAATGTAACCTGAAAACATCTGTGACCAGAAAAATAAAAAATCCAATAGAACTATTTGCCTCTTGACATCTCTTTCTGACTTAATGCTCCTCTTATCTATCAAAGAAGAAAGGCAAATGTGCAGCGCCTTGTAGGTTTTTTATTTTTCTGGTCAAGAAATCAATGTTAAATCATCCATATGCGTTTTATTTATAGCGGCGTCCTTGTTCTGTGTCTAACAATATGCGCAAATTATACTTTCTGTTTTACAATAAATGGATCTTTGAAGAGTCTAGAATGTTAATGTTATTTCATGGTGACTATAACATTAATTTTATTGCTTAATACACTGTTCTGGTTGCGCGAGTTCTTGTCAAGTTGTACTGCAAAGTTCTCAAAACAAGGACGCACAGCTAGTGTTATCTTTATCGTCCTAGATGAGCATAATATCCAGACAGACTCTGCCTAAAAAATGTGTAAAGACCCAAAATTTGGTTTAACGTGACAAATCATCAATATTACGCTATACGTTGGCGCCCAAATATGTGTGAACACAGGTATTGCTGCAATCTTTTAGTGAGATTTATGCGCAAATATGTGTGAGCACACATATTTCTGCAATCTTTTAGTGAGAGTTATGAGCGAATATGTGTGAATACACACATTGCTGCAATCTTTTGGTGAGATTTATGAGCAAATATGTGTGAGCACTCATATTTCTGCAATCTTTTAGGAGTTATGCGCAAAATATGTCTGAACATCCACATTGCTGCAATCTTTTAGTGAGAGTTATGCGCAAATATGTTGAGCACACATAATGCTGCAATCTTTTAGTGAGAGTTATGCGCAAATATGTGTGAGCATACATAATGCTGCAATCTTTTAGTGAGAGTTATGCGCAAATATATGTGAACACACATATTTAGTCTCTAACATTTTGCTTCAATCTTTTAGTGGGAGTTATGTGTAAATATGTGTGGGCACACATATTAGGCCGCTAACGTATTGATTCAATCTTTTAGTGAGAGTTATGCGGATATTTTCCTCATCCAAGTTTATCGTGAATAATGTATTTTGTACTCGCTGTTCGCGCGCCCTATACTCTTAACATCTAAATATACATAAAAAATATCACAGCACGATCGATTCACTTACGCTAACATCGCGACGCTTTGCGTCACAACTTTTTAATATAAAGTAATTAAAAAAAGGAATCTAAATTGAAAATGCAAAAACGCCACCGCTGGGACGATTAAAAAAAAGTTAAAGGCGGTTATTTCGCTCACGCTGTTCTCCTTGAGCGCTGGTTGAAACTCTCCTTAAAACACTCAAGAAAACATGCGGACATTATAAACTTATCAATGAAAACACGTCAGTTTGAGCGGAGTTCAAACAAATCAAGCATAAAATGCAGATTATAAAAATGCCGCGAACATTATTGAAATTTTTAAGAAAATATAACTGTTGTATTTTTCTTTTTTCATTGATATAACCGTGCGATAAATATAGCCAATCGCAGTATGTTTAGTAGTAATAATATCTTGTTAACTGAAGTCTTTTAATATGTACCGAAAAAGAGATTCGATAAATAAAATCTCGATTACTTCTTGAGAAACATTGATTCTTGAGAAAATTATTATTGATTGGTCGAACTCATATTTTTGGCATATTTTGATTTTCGCAATATTCATCGCAGGCGTATCATTTTCAGTTCCGGATATAATTTATTTTTATCAATTTAGCACAAAAGAATAAAATCTAGGTTCTGACCGTAAAGTAAGTGCAAAAGCATCGTTTATTTCACGCGGCTCCACACATTCAACGTAAGTAAATCATACACACACACACACGGCCGTCAAGCAAAAACCTCGTAAGGCCTCAACATGTCAGTGGACATTTAAAAGAAGACAGTCAATATAAAGTTATTCCCTGGTCTGTGGATAAGACTGACTTATAAGGGGGCATTTTTCTTATTCGATGTATTCACTAAAATTAACAAAAAACTACATTAATTCAGCAAACAAAAGTATTGTCAAAAGTTGCAAAGTCGCATGTCTGAAGTTGCATATAAGGACGAAACGGAGGCTGCCTCGGTGAATAAGCGAAGCAAACTGGACTTTTTAATATATATATAGCTACTCGTGCTGATTCACTGACTGACTGACTGACTGATTACCACCTCTCCTGAACAATTTTGTATGAAAATTTTTTTTTTCACGGATGAGGTCTTATAGAAGAAAAGAAATCAACCTGAGGAAAAATACGGAGAGAGCTGATGATTGAGGAATTCGAAGACGGGTGAAGAGCACGGCCAGGGTATTGAAGATAGGTGGGGAGTGCTCGACCAAATGTCATTTGAAATGTCATGCAATTGCCAGTGAGCTGAAAAAAAATTCAAAATGGCGGATTCAAAATGGCCGCCATTCGAATTTCGCCGATATCTCGGAAAGAATAAAAGGTGGAAGAATGGTTTCTTGACAAGAGCTGATCAGGACTCGAAGGTCTATTCGATGGATAGCACAAAAAATTCAAAATGGCGGAATTTATTTTTCCATAGAAAATGTATGGGGAAAAGATGATGACTGAGGGTTGCGATATTTTTGTAGGCGGGAAGACAGCCCGCGGGCCACATGTGGCCCGCGCACCCACGCAACCTACTAGTTATATTATATTTTTGGTAAGAAATTATGAAATTTCAAAAAAAAAAAAACAACGTGAAGTGTTCACACACAAGTATACTACACAATTATTATTGTATACTTGTGTTCACACACAAGTATACAAGTACACAATTATTATTGTATACTTGTGTTCACACACAAGTATACAATAATAATTGTGTCTGAAACTTGAAAGTGAAAAGGAATTCTACTTTCATTCCGGCAGGCCCCCGTTTTACTTGCAATTTGACAAGTGTTTTAAATGCCCACAAAGTTTGTCAAATTCAAAGGCTTTATACAAATCATTTTAAATAGGAATAGATCTGTCATTATTTTCGCGTCTCGTTCGCACACTATAAACGGCACAAGAGTGTGAGAGAAAAGGCAATAGAATAACAGTTCCATTCAGGTTGTTTGCATTTGATATAGAACATGCTTTTGAACAATACAGCAAATGGAAAGTAACCCTCTCATTCCTATCCCAAACAGTTTTATAAGCGAGTGTATTAAATCATACATTAATATTATGCGTTTGGCTATCGGCCTTACGAGGCTAAAGCGAGAAACTTAACTAAATGAGGTAGCATCACTACGAATTACGATTAACGTTAAAGTACTAATGTTTGGTGGGATATATGTAAATGTATACTCTATCAACATTAATATACACTATTGTATAACTGAGGTACGTCATCGTTTCCGATCGAGGTAGTTGGGGGGCGAGGGAGCGGCGTCGGGGGTAAAGTCGCTGCTGCGGCAAACAAATCGCGCTGCATACGTCTATACGTGAGTCTGCACTGAACAAGAATACATCAAAATATTACGTATTTCAAGTAAAATTAATTAATGATGATTTAATTAAAAAGATAAAAGAATAATGTGCCTACTGCAGTTAGCGTTGCGTATACGTAAATCTATAATGTAATTAATCATTATATTTATAACATATCACTAATGTTCTATATTTCAACCAAAAGTTTGTAGGTATATTAATATGTAATCTCGGAAATCCCTTGAGGAAATACAAAATTTCATCTAAATGATGAAATTTTGTATTTGGTGTAGTTTATTCAGCTTCTGAAACGCGATTATTATATATTTATAGTATTACTATAATATTTTTAATAGTATTTACCATCAAGTAATCAATTTCAAATCTCAATTTTTTTTTAAATGGTGCTGTTGAGGTACATATACAATTACATCTAAAATTATTAGTAACATATTATAACAGTGCAGACTCAAGTGGCAGGTCGTATTTATCGAAGCCGCTCCGGCCGTAACGCGTAGATACAAAAATACGATTATCAACTATGTAAAGAGAAAAGTTCTTCAAAATATATCGGTGTTCATGATCGAGGCCCGGTTCGAGTCAGCCATGTCCGCGTAATATGTGTACTCCGGACATACCTTGGTGAAAACTGGGGGCTCCCATCCTGGGGCTTGGTATTCCTGGTACGTGCTGGTCCCGTGGTAGTTGTAATCCGGGCATTTGAAAATGGGGGGCTCCCACATTGGGGTTTGGTATTCTTGATAGCTGCTAGCCTCGTGGTTTGGGGGTAGGAAGCCGTTGGGGGTTGGATAGTCCACAGTCTTGATGGTGAGGAGTGGATCGATGTGGGGCAGTATATGGTCGTCCAGGTTGAGGATCCCGCAGTCTTGGACTGCGAAATCGGGCCCGTACTCCTGAGGGTAGTTGGTTTGTTCCGAGGAACCTGTAGTGGAGAATCCTTCTATGCCTTCTGGAATGGATACAGAAGACAATGTTTAAACATACACCTTAGTAAGTACTAAATTGGAGTGTTTGAGAAACTAATGTGTCCATAGGACCCTGGATGCTTAAGAAAAATTTGGATACTTTCGTCCCAGTGGTTTGGGCTGGGTGTTTTCAGTCAGTCAGTTTCTTTTTTTATGTATTTAGATTACGAAAAACCCAAAAAATATGAATTTGGCAGGCAAACCATTGCACTGTGTTTTAATATTTCAGTATATGTAACATGTAAAATAATTTCTACTCACCATAATCAAAAGAGGTGTTACTATTTGACAGCACGTCCCCATACACAGCTTCTTTGTTATCCACGCTCTTCGAAATATTCTCTATCAACTGCAGCTCCTTCTCCAAATCAATGCGGTCTATAGGCTCTGGCTCCATATCAATGTGATCCTGCTTCACCATGTTATTTTGCATAGGATAATATACATGTTGGATATCCAATATAACGACTTTCTCCATTTTTGGCTCTTTTAAATGACCATGACTTGTTTTAAATTTATCTTCTTCAAAATTCCTTGAACGGTTTTCAGGCTTAGCGTCAGACGTGGGGTTATTTGTGAGTATAATATTCGCTTGGCGTTGACGTCCATTTGATTCTCCCAATTTTTTATCCATTTCAGGTGTGTTCAAATTGTTATATTTATCAATGGCGTCACTCTGTAGAGCTTCTTCATCGTTAATACTCTCTAAATTATTTTTGACATCAAAGGTGGAATGGCGTTTTTTATAAATTATATTTTCAGACACCATCTTTTTTGGGCGTTTACGTTGATTCGATCCTGCCTTGTTATCTGTAGGCGTGTTCAAATTGTTGTTTTTATTAATGGCATCACTTGTTATAAAGTCATCTTCGCCAAGATTCTCTGAATGAATTTCAGCATCAGCATCAGAAGTGGGATTGTGGTTAACATTTTCAGTATTGAACTTCATGTGCATTCGGCGCTTATGTTTGGATAGGTTGGCGTTGTTGCCGAACGCTTTGTGACAAACCGCACATTTGTAGGGCTGTTGATTTGATCCTGCCTTGTTATCGATTGCAGGCGTGTTCAAATTGTTGTTTTTATTAATGGAATCACTTTTAATAATTTCATCTTCACCAAGATTCTCTGCATCAGCATCAGAAGTGGGATTATGGTTAAAAGTTTCAGTATTGAGCTTCATGTGCATTCGGCGCTTATGTTTGGATAGGTTGGCGTTGTTTCCGAACGTTTTGTGACAAACCGCACATTTGTAGGGCTGTTGATTCGATCCTGCCTTGTTATCGACTCTAGGCGTGTTCAAATTGTTGTTTTTATTAATGGCATCACTTTTTATAATTTCATCTTCACCAAGATTCTCTGAATAAGTTTCAGCATCAGCATCAGAAGTGGGATTGTGGTTAATAGTTACAGTATTGATTTTCATGTGCACTCGGCGCGTATGTTTGGACAGGTTTTCGTAGTTGTCGAACGCTTTGTGACAAACCGCACATTTGTAGGGCTGTTGATTTGATCCTCCCTTGCTATCGACTATAAGCGTGTTCAAATTGTTATTTTTATTAATGGCATCGCTTGTTATAAATTCATCTTCACCAAGATCCTCTGAATGAATTTCAGAATCAGGATCAGAAGTGGGATAGCGGTTAGGAGTTACACTGTTGAGCTTCATGTGCATTAGGCGCTTATGTTTGGACAGGTTGGCGTAGTTGTCGAACGCTTTGTGACAAACCGCACATTTGTAGGGCTGTTGATTTGATCCTCCCTTGCTATCGACTATAAGCGTGTTCAAATTGTTATTTTTATTAATGGCATCGCTTGTTATAAATTCATCTTCACCAAGATCCTCTGAATGAATTTCAGAATCAGGATCAGAAGTGGGATAGCGGTTAGGAGTTACACTGTTGAGCTTCATGTGCATTAGGCGCATATGTTTGGACAGGTTGGCGTAGTTGTCGAACGCTTTGTGACAAACCGCACATTTGCAGGGCTGTTGATTTGATCCTCCCTTGCTATCGACTATAAGCGTGTTCAAATTGTTATTTTTATTAATGGCATCGCTTGTTATAAATTCATCTTCATCAAGATCCTCTGAATGAATTTCAGAATCAGGATCAGAAGTGGGATAGCGGTTAGGAGTTACACTGTTGAGCTTCATGTGCATTAGGCGCTTATGTTTGGACAGGTTGGCGTAGTTGTAAGAGGTACTCGTAGGTAGCATGATTTACAGAAAATCAAGCGATTATATTGATATTTCTATTTAGTTGATTGTAACCTTCCCATGTCATAATATCACCTAGCTATAGTTCTGACAAGCCAGTTTTAGCTAAACAATCACATTTAGTTATAAAGGTGCGTAATTTGATTGTAATAAATCAAATTTACCACCATTTTTGTTTCTTATTTCTACATTCCTTTTCCTAACCCACGTATAAAATGTGTGGAACTGCAACTGCAAGTTTTCAACTACACGCTATGACAAGCTTTGATAATATAGATACTAGGACAAGGCCCTGGCCATGCGCGCCATCTGGCGTAATAAGTCACTGATCTCAATTCTATGGATCGCTAACTGTCAACATAAAAATGAAGACACTTGTTTTGCGACATTTTGGCGCTGATTGTTGCGTAACTCGCGTGAGCGTCCATGGAACTAAAATAAAATGACATTCTAAACGACCGTCCACTACCAACAAATGTCAATTTAGTATCGTGGACGCTCGAGTGTGGCGCTTCAAATCGGCACAAAAAAGGAACTGTCAGATGTATAGAATGATTAATCCATAATATATAAAAGTACTCTGTGCATAGAATGGAGATCAGTGCCATTAGTGCATAACTACCACCTACCATTTACAATTATCTTGATTGGTACAAGATCATGTAATTCTGCACCTATTGAATAATATGGGGACAGAATTATGGGATCTTGTATCAATTGAGATAATTAAAAAACGAATATTCAGGATTAGTATGGAGTACCTACCTATTAGCTATTTTTAGTTGGACAACTCCTCGATAGATGTCGTTGTACATAGAACGGCGAAGTGCCTACTCTATACCAGTATATTCAATGTACTCAATGCATTAGTGCTTCATAGCATAATATCCGACACCGCGGTGGTAGCCATTGGAGCACGGAGTTAGCAGAAAAAAACGTGTTTTTCTATACATATTTGGTACCTCCATGTCTTGTACCTACTCTGCATGTACCTACAATTGAAGATATAGCACTCTCGACTCTGGGACTGACCATAGACAATGGGTATAATAAATAAAAAGACGGGTATTCTCCACTAGTCAGATTGTTTATTTCAATTATGGTTCCACATACGTCAGATTGTTTTTCTACATATTAAAACATGCTAATCCATTTTAAAAGCTTTTTTCGCATAGTCAAAATATTATGTAAAACCTAATTTATCCTATATATCTGTTTTATATAACATGCAAAAATATCAATAACAAAAACTATAATTACTGTATTTACGGAGGCATGCAATTGCAGAGGTAGATCGGTATCATAACAATATTGTAAAGTCGGATCCTGCAACTCGCACGAGATACAGGAAAAAACTTCATAATATAAATGTACTACTTTATAGCGTGTAAAAGTAAATATCACAAACTACTTAATATTGAAAAAAAAACGTTAAAAAGTAAACAGAAGTAAAATAAAAAATAAAAGTACTGTAAAATGATTCTTGTTTCAAATTATACGAAAAAATTGTATTCTTTAAGCGCCAAACATCAACCATGCTTTAGTTTATACTATCGCAACAAGAGCTTTTTATTAACAGAAAAGGAAATTATTTTTGTATCATATGCTAGGTACTGTGAACAGCAATTTTTATTTACAATTACAAGCGTGTCACACAAATGGTACATTTAAATACAAGTGCAGGAAGTATTAATTTCTTCACAAGTCCCAGATTGATGACCCAAGCCGAAGGCGCAGTTCTATAATAGAGACGAGTTGAAATATCAATTTCCCGCACATGCATTTAACGACTTTTTTAATACATTTGCGAAAAAATATACAACGACATGAAATTATTGAAAATATAATATATTTATTTAATGTATTAACAGTATTTAAATGCCGAAAGAAGTGAAACGAAATAATCTATACTTATAATAAAACTGTAAAGGGTCGAATTCTGTACATTGAAGATATTTTGAAAATTTTTGTTGGAGGACACTATTTAGTCGATACTGAAGCCAAAACTGTAATTTGTTTAATTTTTGTCTGTCTGTCTGTCTGTCTGTCTGTCTGTCTGTCTGTTTCACGACCGGGCATCACGGCTAATCCGCTGGATGGATTTAAATGAAACTTGACATGATTATAGTTCATACCCCGAGGTAGGACATAGGATACTTTTTGTCCCGAAATTCATCATGGTTTCCCTGGAAGACGGCATCAAAGTCCAAACGTTTTTTAGTTATAATTCATTAACGCGTTGTCCGATTCCATTCATTCTTTTTTTGTTAGAAAGGAGGTTCTTTAAAGATTATTACATACAAATCTTATCATCATCACTTTTGTGGTTCAGAAATTACAGACATCAGAACCTTTAAGTTCAAGTAGGTAGGTGACTTGAAACTCGGAATGCACAAAGAACCTAGGGCTAGGACTTAGGGCTCAAGTAAGACTGGAGTACCCTTACAGCCGTAAATAAATAGGCTTAGCAGGAGATTTTGTATGGTTTAAAATTTTTCACTTTTAGGGTGAACAAAAATCATGTAACTGGCATCATCGCTACGTTATACCGTATAGCGCCATCTCTACTATTTATGTGGAACTTGAATGTAAAACTCTGAGATAGGTACTACCGAATTTTTTTAAATAAAAATTAACTGTCATGCTATTTACTGTTTCCTGACTTTATATTAAGATGGCACTGTTAACACATGAACAGATTTAAACTTTATCATCCGCAATATGGAAAGGGTAAGATGGTTCACAAATATTTTTAACTCTTAGGTCTTATCGATCCTAACCGACTGACTGTCATCTAAGGTCTTTTTATACGTAAAGAAATATATAGCCATTGTCCATTCTGATGTTTTGGATTGTATTGAGATGAAGCAAAGATTTTTAAAAGACTCTTATATTATGTTGGGCTGGGGAATATTGTTAGTAGAGTAATTTATCCCAGTGGTACCTACCCGGCCGAACTCTGAAAGAAGAGTTCTACCACCAGTACAACTTTTCACATGGTTTAATAATTTTTGACATATTTCGTGGTTTCAGAATAAAAATCACAATGAAAAGGACGATTTTAACTGTCGATATTTCGATACATTGGTACAAGTCGTGGTCACGTAGTGACCACGACCTGTGCCACTGGGTCGAAATATCGACAGTTAAAATCGTCCTTTTGATCTTTCAACTACGTATTAATGAAACTTTATATTATTATTAAGAAAAAGGAGTTTTCAAAATCACCACAAGATAACCCGTGCAAAGAACAGGTTTCTGTACAACATCACACCAGAATCCCGCGAAAAATCAAGGAATTCCAGTAGGAAGGTATATTATGTAAAAAAATCGTAATTCACGCGGGCGGAGCCGCGGGCAACAGCTAGTTGAAAATATATTTCATTCATGACGTATTAGTAGCATTTACGCCGAAAGAAGTCTTCACAGAATAAAAATGCAAAGAAATCATTTTTACTAAAAATCTTCATGCATTTGGATGGTAAATGCAGGAGAAAAACATACAAACTAGTGCAGATAAAAATAACTTTCCCCACGGTAAACACACAGTTGGGAAAGTATACTTTTTGAGCAAATGTATTAAAGATGTCATTTATATAACAATCGGCGCAAAATCTCGTTGCTCGCAGTGCAATAAAATGCGAGAGAGAAACAGGTTGCACCGACTATAGAATTGTATACCACCAGAGATAAAAAAATCCTTGCCGCTAATTAGAAATTCTATTCATAACTTTCTTAACAAAAAATAAAATACCTAATAAATATATGTATTTCGCAAGTTAAAATAAATTCAATAACAGTATCATTATAAGTGTTAATATGAATTTAACGTCAAGGATTATTTTCGAAAATTACAATTATTGTTAGGTGGGTACCTCTACTAAACTATGGACACATGAAAAAAATGTTTTATGACCATTAATTATGCAACAATTTTGAAGCGCTAAAAGAATAGTATTACTATTTATATGATATTTTGCTTACTACATGACACAATATTTATGTTAGACCGGGTATATCGTTTTTTTTTTTTTTTTGATTTTTTTAATTTTTTTTATTGACGAAAAACATTAATTTGTTCATATAGAAACCCGGCCTGAATTCTTACACTTTAAGACAGATTTAGATGGAAAGTTTTTGTACACATATCGGGTATTGAGGTAGTATTGTTAAACCATCTGTATCGGATGCTGTTGTCTCTTACTTATCGAGTTATCATATAACATTCCGTAAAATAGAACCACAATACCCTGTGCTCGATCCTAACCTAATGATCTCATTCTATAAACTTGACTCACAAACAGCCTTCAATGGGGCAACACTATAACGGTATTTTCTAGTTGATTCCAAGCCAAAGATTTTTTTTGGTCAGAAAAATAGTCCGCGAAATACGTTTTTTTTAGTATCGCAAAATGCATAGATATCGCATAATGCATCATAGACATACTATGACAATGAGTTTTGCTGACATACAATTTATGCATCTACATGTATTTTATACAAATTTCTCAAAAATACTCAATTACTACATATTGTTTTATAAATGTGAAAAGTGTATCAAAATTAACGCTACCAACGGGATTCGAACCCGTGACCACCACCTGTCGCGGGTGATCGCTCTTCCACTGAGCTATAGTAGCGAATACCGTTGGCACGATAATTTCGATACACATTGTTTTTCCAGTCATAGGCTGACCGCGGAGCCATCTATTGGGAAACTACGGTTTCACCAACTCAAAGGCCCATAATACGAATGGAGCAACTTTGAACGAGATGAAATACATAATTTTTGATCGATTTTGATCACTTTCTTTATTACAACAAATGTACCTGTCTAAAAATAAAATAAAAAATCCCCTACACGGACGATCTGTCTGTGGGTCAAGTTTTTTTTCCACCGAGATCAACACTATTACCTATAGCTAGAGACAATAAGATCGCAAAGGTCACAATTATGAAATTTTCTTCATATCAAAAATAAAATAGAGCACAATATATATAATATTACAACATTTCTTTAGTAAATATATATAATAAATAGTAAATACAAAGATTTAACAGTAAAATGTTTTTTAAAATATGCGTTCAACACACATTTAAACATTTTCACATTGAAAAAATGTACAATAATAGGTACTTCACCAAAATACATCAAGGGAATTTTTGTATAATGTAAAGGTACATATTTGCGATATACATATACCCACAGTCAATTCCCCGGAATCCTGACAGGTGTCATTTTATGACATTTTACTTGGGCATTTCGCAATGCATAAAATATAAATTATAAAATTTTAAAATAACAAAAAAAATAAATAAAAACCAAACACACAAAACTTAGAAAAACAGCTACAAAATCATGTCCACAAGGACGAATTATGGCTCTAAATTAAATAAATTTTGAGCCATTTTTGAAAACTCAAAATGCAGACGCATCACGCAACCTATCAAAATAATTTTTTCACAGCTTCCTATTATGCTTATTTTTATACCCTAACATTATTATGCTTAGAATTCCGTGGGGAAAATGCAGTAACTATACTGAACTTCACAAAACGTAAAATTAAAAAAAAATCTCGAACATATTGCTACCTTTGCGACGAACAACTATTAGAGACTGTTATGTTATGATTATTATAAAGTTTTGAATAAGTACTATTACACTGACCAATGAGGTTTATTTAAGACTACCAAAATATTATGCTATATTCACTGTCGTATTTGAACAAAACGCACTGCGAGACACCAACCGGCAAACGACATGACGGCCGACCTCATATTATTAGCTTATCATTAGGTAAATTGGATTTAGTTATCATTAAATCCCAATCCATATTAAAAGATCACCAACCTAATATTAACGGGCTGATTCAGTAGTACGGCCTCCGAATAAAACTTGGTATTTTTTTTATTGGCAATCTATCAAAGTGTAATTATGGTAGTGCCAAGTAACTGCCTACCAAGTAACTGCCATACTAACGCGCCATTTCGCTTTATTGGCAGTTGCCATAAAACACACAATAGCAGAGGTAACTGCTAATTAACCAATGGGCGCTTATGTTAATTACCTGGCATAGTGATATGTCTGATATCTTGATTGGTGACGTCATATCATATTTTAATGATAACTAAAACTTTGTAACGTTTCTGAGTGCGGGCATAAGAAACAAAATCGTTTGGGTTCTCAAAAATCAATTAGCTAATCCAATAGGCCTTGTATTTTGTACACAGAATTCGGTCACATATGAAACTGTTGAGGGGAAATTGGAACGGAAACCTAGCAGTGCGTTTTGTAACAATGCGTGCGTTGTACTGACAGCTACACTGCGCTGTAGTCATGTCCACCACTCAAAACTTCACCGATTCACTTTATATTTACACAAAAATACTTATATCGTAGCGGCATTCACTCGAAACATGTAGAGACATATTAATTTTATAGTTACACAGGATTCCCGCAAGACATATACTCGCTATATGATTGGCCGATTGATAAATAGCTGACTCCTAGATCTTTCTGGTGTAAAAGGATCTCAAGGGTCTTGCATTATTCGTTGTCAAGAAAACTTGCGAAATTATGTACGCAAGTAGAAAAGTTAGCATTGGAAGAGTTAGCACAGCGATTGAGGATTATTAAAAGATTGTCATCTATAGCTACTGTAGGATTTAATGATAATATTTAATCAAAGTTATAGAACGTCTTTGAATGCTGATATTCGATTAATATTATCAAGACTCTACTTACTACTTACTTAGATACTGTTTGAGACGAACTATATTAAATCCTATAGTAGCGGACTTCTATCGATGCCAATAGATGGCATAACCAGTTTTCGCGAGAGTTCTATAACTCTACTCAGACCAAAAGCGGTCTCCAGGAATAACAGCTGTAGCTTTTGATCCGATTATCCTAAGCGACAAATTCAGTGACTTCAATAGGCCAATCAAAAGCGTGGGGTCCTACGGGATAAACATTGATTGACTACAGCGCAGATACACCAAGAGCGAACGATGGAAAGTTATGAGGCGGGCTCAGAGTTAACTTTTTGTTACCCGAACCCTAAAATGCTTACAACCGTGAAACGGTGTAAAGCATACCACTATTACTATAATATAATTTGTATTTTTCAAGCATGTCGTCATTCCCTGACTGTATCATGCGTTTTTCTTTGCAACCGGTGCAGAATTTGCTTTGTAATTTCTTTGTCAAACCGATCCTTCCGCGGGTTCCGCGGGCGGTCGATCCCTTGTCTATTTCTTGTCCAAGCCAATGTTGTGATCGTAAGCTAATCCGCTATTTCATGTGTGTCTTTAGATCATATCCTGACTTTTTCCCACGAATTTACCTCCATTACTTAAGTTCATTGAACTTATAAATACGTTACAGTCTTTGGATACCATTTATCACTAAGACACCTTCTTCGCCGCGAATTTTGTAAATAGTTTTACTCTCTCGAAAATATATTTCGGAGTTACATAATTTCATTTTTTTTCTTTTTTCTTTTAAATTATATATTTTTTTTAATCTTCTCGCGCAGTAAACCTGCTGTTTAATGTCCTGTCATTTTTAACGTGAACTCCACGTATTTTAACCGCATATGGACTTTTGGTTGCTGGGCCGTATCAATCGGCAAGCTTTTGTGGCCAGATATAACTATTATACAAAAACCATCATGTTTAATCTTTCCCATTCGTGTTTAATGTAACCTGAAAACATCTGTGACCAGAAAAATAAAAAATCCAATAGAACTATTTGCCTCTTGTCATCTCTTTCTGACTTAATGCTCCTCTTATCTATCAAAGAAGAAAGGCAAATGTGCAGCGCTTATAGCTTGTAGGTTTTTTATTTTTCTGGTCAAGAAATCAATGTTAAATCATCCATATGCGTTTTATTTATAGCGGCGTCCTTGTTCTGTGTCTAACAATATGCGCAAATTATACTTTCTGTTTTACAATAAATGGATCTTTGAAGAGTCTAGAATGTTAATGTTATTTCATGGTGACAATAACATTAATTTTATTGCTTAATACACTGTTCTGGTTGCGCGAGTTCTTGTCAAGTTGTACTGCAAAGTTCTCAAAACAAGGACGCACAGCTAGTGTTATCTTTATCGTCCTAGATGAGCATAATATCCAGACAGACTCCGCCTAAAAATGTGTAAAGACCCAAAATTTGGTTTAACGTGACAAATCATCAATATTACGCTATACGTTGGCGCCCAAATATGTGTGAACACAGGTATTGCTGCAATCTTTTAGTGAGATTTATGCGCAAATATGTGTGAGCACACATATTTCTGCAATCTTTTAGTGAGAGTTATGAGCGAATATGTGTGAACACACACATTGCTGCAATCTTTTGGTGAGATTTATGAGCAAATATGTGTGAGCACTCATATTTCTGCAATCTTTTAGTTAGAGTTATGCGCAAAATATGTCTGAACATCCACATTGCTGCAATCTTTTAGTGAGAGTTATGCGCAAATATGTTGAGCACACATAATGCTGCAATCTTTTAGTGAGAGTTATGCGCAAATATGTGTGAGCATACATAATGCTGCAATCTTTTAGTGAGAGTTATGCGCAAATATATGTGAACACACATATTTAGTCTCTAACATTTTGCTTCAATCTTTTAGTGAGAGTTATGTGTAAATATGTGTGGGCACACATATTAGGCCGCTAACGTATTGATTCAATCTTTTAGTGAGAGTTATGCGGATATTTTCCTCACCCAAGTTTATCGTGAATAATGTATTTTGTACTCGCTGTTCGCGCGCCCTATACTCTTAACATCTAAATATACATAAAAAATATCACAGCACGATCGATTCACTTACGCTAACATCGCGACGCTTTGCGTCACAACTTTTTAATATAAAGTAATTAAAAAAAAGGAATCTAAATTGAAAATGCAAAAACGCCACCGCTGGGACGATTAAAAAAAGGTTAAACGCGGTTATTTCGCTCACGCTGTTCTCCTTGAGCGCTGGTTGAAACTCTCCTTAAAACACTCAAGAAAACATGCGGACATTATAAAATTATCAACGAAAACACGTCAGTTTGAGCGGAGTTCAAACAAATCAAGCATAAAATGCAGATTATAAAAATGCCGCGAACATTATTGAAATATTTAAGAAAATTTAACTGTTGTATTTTTTTTTTCTTTGATATAAACGTGCGATAAATATAGCCAATCGCAGTATGTTTAGTAGTAATAATATCTTGTTTACTGAAGTCTTTTAATATGTACCGAAAAAGAGATTCAATAAATAAAATCTCGATTACTTCTTGAGAAACATTGATTCTTGAGAAAATTATTATATTATTGATTTCTCGAATTTATATTTTTGGCTTTTGATTTTCGCAATATTCATCGCAGGCGTATCATTTTCAGTTCCGGATATAATTTATTTTTATCAATTTAGCACAAAAGAATAAAATCTAGGTTCTGACCGTAAAGTAAGTGCAAAAGCATCGTTTATTTCACGCGGCTCCACACATTCAACGTAAGCAAATCATACACACACACACACACACGGCCGTCAAGCAAAAACCTCGTAAGGCCTCAACATGTCAGTGGACATTTAAAAGTGATTTTACTGGTTATTTTCATAGATACGAGTAAGACAGTCAATATAAAGTTATTCCTTGGTCTGTGGATAAGACTGACTTATAAGGGGGTATTTTTCTAATCCGATGTATCCACTAAAATTAACAAAAAACTACATTAATTCAGCAAACAAAAGTATTGTCAAAAGTTCCAAAGTCGCATGTCTGAAGTTGCATATAAGGACGAAACGGAGGCTGCCTGGAGGTGAATAAGCGAAGCAAACTGGACTTTTTATATTATATTTTTGGTAAGAAATTATGAAATTTCAAAAAAAAAAAACAAACAACGTGAAGTGTTCACACACAAGTATACTACACAAAATAATAATTGTCTGAAACTGAAAAACGTAAAAAGGAATTCTACTTTCATTCCGGCAAGCCCCCGCTTTACTTGCAATTTGACAATTAGTGTTTTAAATGGCCATAAAGTTTGTCAAATTCAAAGGCTTTATACGAATAATTTCAAATAGGAATAGATCTGTCGTTCTTTTCGAGTCTCGCTCGCACACTACAAATAGCAGAAGAGTGTCAGGAAAAAGGCAATAGAATAACAGTTCCATTCAGGTAGTTTGCATTTGATATAGAACATGCTTTTGAACAATACAGCAAATGGAAAGTAACCCTCTCATTCCTATCGCAAACAGTTTTATAAGTGAGTGTATTAAATTATACATTAATATTATGCGTTCGGTTATCGGCCTTACGAGGCTAAAGCGAGAAACTTAACTAAATGAGGTAGCATCACTACGAATTACGATTAACGTTAAAGTACTAATGTTTGGTGGGATATATGTAAATGTATACTCTATCAACATTAATATACACTATTGTATAACTGAGGTACGTCATCGTTTCCGATCGAGGTAGTTGGGGGGCGAGGGAGCGGCGTCGGGGGTAAAGTCGCTGTTGCGGCAAAAAAATCGCGCTGCATCCGTCTATACGTGAGTCTGCACTGAACAAGAATACATCAAAATATTACGAACTTCAAGTAAAATTAATAAATGATGATTTAATTAAAAAGATAAAAGATGTGCCTACTGCAGTTAGCGTTGCGTATACAATTACCTATGTACTCATAACTTGTTGTAAAGCTATAATATAATTAATCATAATATTTATAACATGTCACTAATGTAAAGTGTATTTAAAAACAAATATTGTAGGTATATAAATATGTAATCTCGGAAATCCCTTGAGGATTTGGATGAAATTTTGTATTTGGTATAGTTTATTCAGCTTATCTTCTGAAACTTATACTATCAAGTAATCAATTTCAAATCTCAATTTTTTTTAAATGGCGCTGTTTAGGTACAAATATTCGCTTTCCATTTACAATTATTGTTAGTAACATATTATAACAGTGCAGACTCAAGTGGCAGGTCGTATTTATCGGAGCCGCTCCGGCCGTAACGCGTAGATACAAAAATACGATTATCAACTATGTAAAGGGAAAAGTTCTTCAAAATATATCGCTGTTCATGATCGAGGCCCGGTTCGAGTCAGCCATGTCCGCGTAATATGTGTACTCCGGACATACCTTGGTGAAAACTGGGGGCTCCCATCCTGGGGCTTGGTATTCCTGGTACGTGCTGGTCCCGTGGTAGTTGTAATCCGGGCATTTGAAAATGGGGGCTCCCACATTGGGGTTTGGCACTCTTGATAACTGTTAGCCTCGTGATTTGGGGGTAGGAAGCCGTTGGGGGTTGGATAGTCCACAGTCTTGATGGTGAGGAGTGGATCGATGTGGGGCAGTATATGGTCGTCCAGGTTGAGGATCCCGCAGTCTTGGACTGCGAATTCGGGCCCGTACTCCTGAGGGTAGTTGGTTTGTTCCGAGGAACCTGTAGTGGAGAATCCTTCTATGCCTTCTGGAATGGATACAGAAGACAATGTTTAAACATACACCTTAGTAAGTACTATATAATATAATTGGAATGTTTAAGAAAAATTTGGATTCTTTCGTCCCAGTGGTTTGGGCTATGCGTTGATATGTCAATCAGTCGGTTAGTCAGTTTCTAACAAAAAACTAAAAAGAAAAATTTGGCTGGCAAACCATTGAACTGTGCCTTAATATTACAGTATATATCTGTATATGTGACGTGTAATATTATTTCTACTCACCATAATCAAAAGCGGTGTCACTATTTGACAGCACGTCCCCATACACAGCATCTTTGTTATCCGCGCTCTTCGAAATATTCTCTATCAACTGCAGCTCCTTCTCCAAATCAATGCGGTCTATAGGCTCTGGCTCCATATCGATGTGATCCTGCTTCACCATGTCATTTTGCATAGGATAATATACATGTTGGATATCCAATATAACGACTTTCTCCATTTTTGGCTCTTTTAAATGACTTGTTTTAAATTTATCTTCTTCAAAATTCCTTGAATAGTTTTCAGGTTTAGCGTCAGACGTGGGGTGTAGTTTATTTGTGAGTATAATATTCGCTTGACGTTGACGTCCATTTGATTCTCCCAATTTTTCATCAATCTCAGGTGTGTTCAAATTGTTATATTTATCAATGGCGTCACTCTGTAGAGCTTCGTCGTCGTTAATACTCGCTAAATTATTTTTGACATCAAAGGTGGAATGGCGTTTTTTATAAATTTTATTTTCAGGCACCATCTTTTTTGGGCGTTTACGTTGATTCGATCCTGCTTTGTTACCGACTATAGGCGTATTCAAATTGTTGTTTTTATTAATGGCATCACTTTTTATAATTTCGTCTTCACCAAAATTCTCTGAATGAATTTCAGCATCAGCATCAGAAGTTGGATTGTGATTAACAGTTTCAGTATTGAGCTTCATGTGCATTCGGCGCTTATGTTTGGATAGGTTGGCGTTGTTGCCGAACGCTTTGTGACAAACCGCACATTTGTAGGGCTGTTGATTTGATCCTGCCTTGTTATCGATTGTAGGCGTGTTCAAATTGTTGTTTTTATTAATGGCATCACTTTTAATAATTTCATCTTCACCAAGATTCTCTGCATCAGCATCAGAAGTGGGATTATGGTTAAAAGTTTCAGTATTGAGCTTCATGTGCATTCGGCGCTTATGTTTGGATAGGTTGGCGTTGTTTCCGAACGTTTTGTGACAAACCGCACATTTGTAGGGCTGTTGATTCGATCCTGCCTTGTAATCGACTCTAGGCGTGTTCAAATTGTTGTTTTTATTAATGGCATCACTTTTTATAATTTCATCTTCACCAAGATTCTCTGAATAATTTTCAGCATCAGCATCAGAAGTGGGATTATGGTTAAAAGTTTCAGTATAGAGCTTCATGTGCATTCGGCGCTTATGTTTGGATAGGTTGGCGTTGTTTCCGAACGTTTTGTGACAAACCGCACATTTGTAGGGCTGTTGATTCGATCCTGCCTTGTTATCGACTCTAGGCGTGTTCAAATTGTTGTTTTTATTAATGGCATCACTTTTTATAATTTCATCTTCACCAAGATTCTCTGAATAATTTTCAGCATCAGCATCAGAAGTGGGATTGTGGTTAAAAGTTTCAGTATTGATTTTCATGTGCACTCGGCGCTTATGTTTGGACAGGTTGGCGTAGTTGTCGAACGTTTTGTGACAAACCGCACATTTGTAGGGCTGTTGATTTGATCCTCCCTTGTTATCGACTATAAGCGTGTTCAAATTGTTATTTTTAATAATGGCATCGCTTGTTATAAATTCATCTTCACCAAGATCCTCTGAATGAATTTCAGAATCAGGATCAGAAGTGGGATAGCGGTTAGGAGTTACACTGTTGAGCTTCATGTGCATTTGGCGCTTATGTTTGGACAGGTTGGCGTAGTTGTCGAACGCTTTGTGACAAACCGCACATTTGTAGGGCTGTTGATTTGATCCTCCCTTGCTTTCGACTATAAGCGTGTTCAAATTGTTATTTTTATTAATGGCATCGCTTGTTATAAATTCATCTTCACCAAGATCCTGTGAATGAATTTCAGAATCAGTATCAGAAGTGGGATAGCGGTTAGGAGTTACACTGTTGAGCTTCATGTGCATTAGGCGCTTATGTTTGGACAGGTTGGCGTAGTTGTCGAACGCTTTGTGACAAACCGCACATTTGTAGGGCTGTTGATTTGATCCTCCCTTGTTATCGACTATAAGCGTGTTCAAATTGTTATTTTTAATAATGGCATCGCTTGTTATAAATTCATCTTCACCAAGATCCTCTGAATGAATTTCAGAATCAGGATCAGAAGTGGGATAGCGGTTAGGAGTTACACTGTTGAGCTTCATGTGCATTTGGCGCTTATGTTTGGACAGGTTGGCGTAGTTGTCGAACGCTTTGTGACAAACCGCACATTTGTAGGGCTGTTGATTTGATCCTCCCTTGTTATCGACTATAAGCGTGTTCAAATTGTTATTTTTAATAATGGCATCGCTTGTTATAAATTCATCTCCACCAAGATCCTCTGAATGAATTTCAGAATCAGGATCAGAAGTGGAATAGCGGTTAGGAGTTACACTGTTGAGCTTCATGTGCATTCGGCGCTTATGTTTGGACAGGTTGGCGTAGTTGTCGAACGCTTTGTGACAAACCGCACATTTGTAGGGCTGTTGATTTGATCCTCCCTTGTTATCGACTATAAGCGTGTTCAAATTGTTATTTTTAATAATGGCATCGCTTGTTTTAAATTCATCTTCACCAAGATCCTCTGAATGAATTTCAGAATCAGGATCAGAAGTGGGATAGCGGTTAGGAGTTACACTGTTGAGCTTCATGTGCATTCGGCGCTTATGTTTGGACAGGTTGGCGTAGTTGCCGAACGCTTTGTGGCAAACCGCACATTTGTAGGGCTTGGAGCCGGTGTGTGTGTTCAAGTGCACCCGCAACTGTGCCTGTGTTCTGAAACCCTTGCTACAGTACGAGCAGACGTGTGTTTGCTTATCGCTGTGCGTCTCCATGTGATACAAGAAGCGACGTCTCTGATTGAAGACCTTTCCGCATATTTTGCACATGAGTATGAGGCTCTCGAAGTGCTGCATTATGTGGTTCATGAGCGGGCCCCTGTCGGGGTAGTCTCTGCTGCAGATGGGGCAGCTGTGCAGCGTCTGCCGGTGCACCTCCAGGTGCTGCTCGCAGGCGGCCAGCGACGTGAACAGCATGCCGCACCGCCGGCACCAAGCTTGCTCTGATTTGTGGTGGTACTGGTGGACGACCAGCTCCTTCATTGTGGCAAATCTGTAAACATAAAATCCCACTGTCGCTTCTCATCTCCCTCTTAGCGTAACGACACAGCTGCCGAAAGTCCAGCAACTGAATTATCGGTCGTAGTATTCAATGGGGAGGCACGGGCAAAGCTAATCTTAGATGGCGCCACCCCCGCTGGTACCTGACAGATTGGTCATTGCTATCTAATATATCTGTGGTCAGGAACATTTGTGACCATCGGTGGACATAGACAAAAAACACAAGGTGAATTTTGAGGTTACAATTTGTCTTAACTTTATCGTAATAAAGGGCAATTATGTGTTATTTGATGACCGTGGCTATTTAAAAACTGAATTAAAAAAACGGAATGCATTTTCAACTGAAAAAGGCGAAAAACCATGGTTTCTATTTTTTATGCGTTAAGCTAGACCTATCTATGACCTATAATTTTTCTTCGCTGCTCATTCCCAGGAAAACAATGTGCTTCATTACTATTACAGTGGTAGGCACAGATTTTAGGCAATTTACTGAGTTATATGAGATTATTCAAGTTTCGGAAAAAATATGTATGGATTTTGACATAATGTACGACACCAGCGACGATGAGACACCTAGTGGGATAAATCGGCAGCGTGCCTCCCCATTGGCATGACACACCAAAACCGCTGAACAATCGGTCAGGACGCCAGCGTTTACTACGGCGAATTACGCGACGAAAGATAACGTGCCGTCATTGTCTTTGTTGTGTGGTTATGACGGTGTGGCATTGCCCAAAAAATGAATTTTATTACAATACGATATTCTCCATTCCTGGTTTGCAAATCGCATGGGTGATCTTGAAGTGATTTCGCAAAGTTCTTGTTCCTAATAATATCTAGTGTCACAAATACATATGTTACAGGATAAAAAGGACGATTTAACTGTCGATATTCCGAACCACTGGATCGAATTATCGTCAGTTAAAATTGTCCTTTCCATCGTTACTATAATTAGCTGCTTGTGCTGATTCACTCATTGATCACCTCTCCTGAACAATTTTGTATGAAAAAATTTTTTTGAAAAATATCTTTATTTCACATAGGCCTAACATACAGGCTCTTGCGAACGTCGGTATGTCATTTCTTTCATTTTTTTCAAGGATGTCATCGTATAGAGGGGAAAAATTCATGAGGAGGAAAAATACGGAGAGAGCTGATGATTGAGGATATCTAAGGATATAATGAAGAGCACAGCCAAGGGTATTGGAGATAGGTGGGGTGTGCTCGATCAAATGTCATTTGAAACGTCATCCAACTGACAGTGTGCTGAAAAAATTTTCAAAATGGCAGATTCAAAATGGCCGACATTTGAATTTCCTCGATATCTCAGAAAGTATAAAAGATGGAAGAACAAAAAGCTCTATTTTAAGGGCTAGAAAAAAAATCCAATATGCCGGAAAAAAAATCCATAGAAAATGTATGGGGAATTTTGAAAAGATTTTTTTATTAGCGGCAAGACAGCACGCGGGCCACATGTGGCCCGCGCCTCCACGAGCCCTACTAGTTTTTTATAGAGAACCTCCTCCTCTTTGAAGTCGGTTGAAAATCAAAGCAAATGTGAAAAGGCCTCACGTTTCGCCGCAGTCGTCCTCCGGGCAGCGCACGCGGTGTATGCCGTGCGCGGCGCGCAGGTGCTTGCGCAGGCTGCCCTCCAGGCTGTAGCGGTGGCCGCACTCGGAGCACGCGAAGGGCTTGCCGCCCTGCGAGCCCGCCGCGCACACGCCCGTGTGCGTCGCCAGCGCAGACAGCCGCTTGAACCGCTCGTGGCAAACGTTACAGCTGCGAAAACACGTTTCTTTTTTTACGCTATACAAGTTAGTACTTGACTGCGATCTCACCTGATGGTAAGTGATGATGCAGTCGAAGATGTTAGCGTACTAACTTGGAAGGGGTAAGTTATGTTACCCCAATGGTTTCTACACAGCACCGTACCGGAACGCTAAATCGCTTGGCGGTACGTCTTCGCTGGTAGGGTGGTAACTAACCACGGCCAAAGCCTCCCACCAGACCAGAACTAAGCCAAATTAGAAATTATAAAATTCCAAAGTGGCCCGTGGCGGGAATCGAACCCGCGACTCCGAGCGTGCGTCCCCTGCGCCACGGAGGTCGTCAACGTGCACATCTTAATTTATGTAAAATTGCACGTCACATTATGGTGTGAAAGAGTAACGTAATGAACACTGAGTAATGAACACATACAAACAAATAAATAAATAAATAGAGGACAACATCACATACATTGCTCCGATCCCATAGTAAGTAGCTTATGCACTTGTGTTATGGAAATCAGATACAACGAAGGCACTACAACACCCAGACCCGAGACAATATAAAAAACTTATTTTTCTACATTGGAGATCGCACCCGGAACCTCAGAGATGGCGGCGCCTTGAAAACCGGCACGCTAACCACTCAACCACGGAAGTCGTCTAACATAAATAATTGCCCACTACGAGTAAACAAAGCTACTCTAGGAATTACGGACTGTCTACTACGGATACGCTTCTAAGGTGCACTGGAGTTTCGGACCCTACTTGGACTCCTCAGCAACACTCCTAGATAACCTGTGCAACCTTGGTGGTCTATTCGGATTCTGGAATGAGCTCAGCTGGCTGGATCCGGTGAGGACCTGTATCGACGAATTCACAAAAGCGCGCAACGGACAAATAGATTTCGGCCAATCGTGGAAAAATCCCAGGGACAGAAGAGGGATAATAAAGAAAAAGAGGTACCTTTATAATATAGAAAATACTGGACATTTCTAATTGTTTTACGTTGTTTTTTATTACCCGACTGCAAGAAGGGTTATGTTTTTCGCGCGTATCTTGTATGTATGTATGTATGTATGTATGTATGTAAATTTCTTTATGACCACGTATCTTCCAAACGGCTGGATGGATTTTGACGTTAATGGTATCGTTAGATTCGTCTCATTAACCCAAGTGTTCTTAGATAGGTTTTTGAAAATAAAAAGCTAAATGGCGGATTTTGGGCCTAAAATTGTCAGTCATTTACAAAATATTTATAACCAAACCTATCGAGTGGGGTATCAAAATGAAGGGAATTACAAGGAGATAACAAAAATATATATAAGTCATATGTTTCGAATAAATTTGGAATTATAAACAGTCGATCAATGCGTTCAAAATGGTAATATTTGTAGTTTTTGATAGCGTTAATCTTGTATTGACCAAATGTGTGTCGTACTTTATATTGTGCATTTTTACTTGATATATCATAGCATAAATCGAAAACATAATATAATATAATCATTAAACAATTATTTAACATCTGTACTTTCGCAACTCGCCCTAGATGGCGCTGTGTGTACTTTAAGACGCGCTCCACTTTGTCGATCAGATTTAATCTAATCACCCTTCATTTTAACAAACAACATTAAATAATATAAATGACCTTTCATAAGTGCCTGTAAGTTAGGCATATGAGAAATAAAGATTTTTTCTACTGCTTGTAATCTCAGTTTTTCCCGAACGATCCGCTTAAAGCGACGTGAGTTAGATACGCCTGAGCCCTAAACGTACACAAACTACACCTATGAAATGTTACTGGTCAGCTTATATATTTCCGGGATAAAATCCAGGTTTGCGTTTGACGACACTGTTTACAACTTTTACTTCTTCCAAGTGACTGACTGACTTGAACCGACATAATATAATATATAACCAAATATAAGTACCTACTTTACGTCTTTGACATTGTGTAGATAAAAGTGCTTAGGTTTCGCTCGTAAAGTGTGGCAACTAAAAAGCCTGAAATAAAATAAATAATTAAAAAAATCAAAAAACCCGACTGCAAAAATGTCAACTAAAATGCAATAACTTAAAAGATTGGAACAAGGCGGACAACGAAAACAAAATTATAATAAACTTAAAACGATGCAATTTTTACTTCATTTTAACAAACAACATTATGAGCTGAAAGCTTTAGTTAAATTTTCGCATTCAATTTAAAAATAAAGCAGGCGGGACCTATTAATTTTCTCTATGTTAATTTATAATTTGCGAAAATAGGTCCCGCCTTCTATATTTTTAAATTGAATGCGAAAATTTAACTAAAGCTTTCAGCTCATAATGTTGTTTGTTAAAATGAAGTAAAAATTGCATCGTTTTAAGTTTATTATAATTTTGTTTTCGTTGTCCGCCTTGTTCCAATCTTTTAAGTTATTGCATTTTAGTTGACATTTTTGCAGTCGGGTTTTTTGATTTTTTTAATTATTACACTCTTCATGTTAGTACTTGACTGAGATTTCACCTGATGGTAAATGTTGATGCTGGCAAAGATGTTATGATGCTAACTTAGTAAGTTAACTTACCCTTTACGGTTTCCGCACAACATTACAACAGAACGCTAAACCACATGGCGGATTCTGAAGTAATGCTTTGTGCGGTTCCAAGAAGGGCGGCCAGAGACCGTAGGAGGTTTTTAATCTGTGTCGCTGGGTATACCAACTCTCCCATGTCAAATGACATCCATGAGATTTCCATCCTACAAAAAAAAGACCACATGGCAGAGTGTCTTTGCTGGTAGGGTGACAACCAGACCTGAGTCAAGTTAGAAATCATAAATTTTAAAGTGCAATTACTTCTGGCTGAGATCTAAATATGCGACAGGTGTCTTTTTGTTGTTTGGAAACATTTTTCATTGTTTCCAGCAACAAGATTGTACATACCTGAATTTGGCCTTAACAGCATGATTGTAGGCGTGTGAAGCAAACCCTCTATACTTGTCGAACTTCTTCTTGCAGACCACACACACGTACACAAGGTCTCCGTCCACCAGCTCCTCGTGCTCCTCTGAGAAATGGTCATCAAACTCCACTTTATTTCTGAACACGCCCGTGCAATAGTCACAAGCGATACCCAAATGTTCAACGGATGTCTCTGCATTATCTGAATCATCTTCTTCTATACCATTTTTATCTTTTATATTCATTTCTGTGGCATCATTAGCTCTTATATTCATTTCTGTGGCATTATTACCTTTTATATTCATATCTGTGGCATTTTTATCTTTCGAATTAACTTCAGTGGCGCCTTCATCATCATTTATATTCACTCCTGTGGTTTCTTCATTAAATGAATTACTATCAAAATGCTTCTTGAGATGCTCGGTAGCGTTTTGTTTGTCTATGTTCTCATTGCAAATGGGACAGTGGTAAATTAGCACAGTGTGCGCTTCTGCATGGATTTTGCAGGTGTCGAGAGTTGGCAAAAACAGATTGCAGATCTGGCAGTTGTATGGAGGCGAATCTTTGTTGTCGTGAATGATCTGATGCAACTGCTGTTCTTGTTTGGAATTGAACCTAAAATTTGAAAAAATGCGCCTTGAATTAAATTAATGGTCTGTGATGAGTCCTTACGAATTCTGGTCAGGCTTTCTGGAATTAAATAAATGGTCTGTATAGAGTCCTGCAAATTCTGGACTGGCCTTCTGACATGAAATGCATAATCTGTAATGGGTCACAACAAATTCAAGTCAGGCCCTCTGGAATGACATGAATGATTTGTGAGGGGTCCTAACAAATATTTATGTATATTACCAGTGATAGGTCAGGCCTGCAATTTATTTTATTTGTTTGCGGTCCTCATTAAATGCCAAGGAAAATATGATTTTAAAGAATTGAAATAAAGAAATTAATTTGAATTTGAATTGGAAGTATTATTAGCTTGAGAAAACCTTTTGTGAAAATACTTACTTTTTAAGGCATACTGAACATTGAAATTGTTGAGGTTGACTGTGTTTGGCTTTAATATGCTTGTTGAGACCGGCAGCATTGGAAAAAGCTTTATAACAATGGTGACATCTGGAACAGATCAAATAATTAAAACTAACTTCAGTCTGTGGCTTCATGTATAAGCTCGAGGACTGTTTTTAATTCTGTTGGTATGTAGGGTTATATAAAAAATACCAAATCACTCTCTGCCTGTCTTCTTCTTCTTCTTTCTTCACTGGCATGTATCCGTGATCAGGCGATTATTCGCCCGTTGCGGTCCTCGCCGGATCACTACAGCCAGCTGAGCTCCCTCCAGAATCTGAAGAGGCCTCCCAGATGGCACAGGATATCTTGGAGTGTTGCTGAGGATCCGACACTCCAGTGCATCTTATTAGTAACTCTCTGCCTGTGTCTGTTTACATTAAAACTAACAACTTTTTTCCACATCTTTTATTTTACTCGATATTTTGAGAAATATCAAATATTCAATGTTTCACAGAGATACTCTACTTGTTCCTACTCTGTAATATAACATCAGCAAGTGGCAACGGCGCTGACTGCGATAGGAAACCGCAACAGTGTAATGTTATTAAATAAATTAATACTGAATTTTGAAAAAGTTGTAGGACAAAAGTTGTTAGTGTTAATATAAGCAAGATTTGGTATATTTTATATTTAATCCCTGTATATAATTAGTGTTGTATGTTAAGGGCTAAAATATGGTCTGCAATAATAGTAGTTTATGGACCATTGAGACCCGAGCCGTTATGTGCCGAGGATGGTAATCATCAATAATCACGTGTATTATACAATGTTTTTCAACACACTTGTGAATAAAATAACTGTCCAACACAATAGTGAATAATAGTAATGAAAAAGTCACAGTTTGCAATGAGCCTAACTCACTAGTAAATAATTGTAATGAAAAAGTCACAGTTTGAGATTATAGGTGTCATTATGTGTCTAATTGCGGTGAAATTAGAGCCACTTTATGAGCAAATGTGTTGAAAAACATATTACTATTGTTGGAAAATGGACGATACTAACCGGTTTTTGTTTCCAACGACATGTACAGTATAACAGTGGGCACGGAAACTTGCAAAGGCCTTCATTTGCTTGTGACAGACCACACATGTGTATATCACCTCTTCTTCCCCATGTATCTTGTAATGATCAGTGAATTCCTTTTTGTGGCTAAATGTTATTTTGCATATATGACAATATATCCCGCCCACTTTGCTAATTGTGGTCAGTTTAGGCTCAAAATTTTTGTTGACATTTTCTTGCAATTTGTCTATTACGCTCGCCTGCACTGTTCCCTCTATGTATTTGATTAGTGAAGCCATTTTATTGCACTTTACGTGCAATCCATCTATTGCGAATGTGGATGTCAAATGGGTGAACCAGCGGCTGCTATTGAGTGTGGTAACATAATTTTCTTGCACACCCTACATATTATTAAACGTTTTGTTTTTGGCCTGAAATTTAATGAAATGATACTTTTAATTCACCCTGGCGCCCATTTGAGTTTTTAAAAATCTCACTCCTAATAAAAAAGTATTATTTTAAGTTAACTAGTTATTTTAAGTGAACTAGTTTAAAGTACTTTGCAGACATTGTATAAAAATGGACACCAAAAAATCTAACTTATTTAATTAAAGTCAATTCATTAATTTAAGTCAATTTAATTTCTATAGATAGAAAAAGTATATGCTTTGAGTATTTTATTACAGGAAACCATAGTGTGTAAACAATTTTGTAATCTTTTCTGAGGTCAAAAGTTTATCAGTAACTATCTACTTACTCACAAGCATCCTACAATCTTACTTTTTAAGTATTTCAATTTCAATGTAGGTAGGTACTCTAGCTAACATAAATTTTTATTCATCTATTCAAAGATTGTCGATTCCGACATCCTCAAGACGACCTTGATGAGGTATTGGCATTTTTGTAAATCTTAGCTAAGACTAAACACATTTTTAGTGCCTTTATTTTATATAACTGTCATACACCAATATAACATTATTTCACGAAAATAATAGGGGTTAATTCATCATTAATTTAGGGAATTCGTTTGACTCTAAGTTTTTAATTCCTATTGAGGGTTCTATTTGAGTGAAATGTGAATTACTTACTGAATTGGATATGAACGGATTTTGCATATTTCAAAGTTACATTTTACAATCACATTACAACTGCTGAAGCCTGAAATTAAAATTAAACAAAAATGTTAACACCGGCCGACAAACAACGCCGAGAAAACGTGTAGGCAGAGTTGCCAGAGTATACTCACACTCAGCCTGCCATTTGTAGGTTCAAATGTTGCCATCTGAAACCAAATGTTGCCATTAGAAAAAAAACCTGTAAAAAAAACGTTCTGTGCCTTTTAGTAAAATAAAAATTTTTACCTACTGAGTACTGTTTTATTGATCTGCATTTTGGTTGATAAAACTTTAAATCGAAAAAAATCATGTTTTCAAAAAATGTTAATCTTTTTGGTTGATAAATAATTGATTCCAATTTTTTTCCTCATAAATTTAAAATCATGTTTTCCTGAAAATAAAAGTATTATAAAATATAAATAAAAAGATAAAAATTAAAATAAAAAATAAATTTAGACTCCATTTTACAACAATATTAAAATCCATCCAGAAATCCAATATTAAAACATGCAAAAAATAAACATAAATTTCCTAGACCTTTAATTAGTGGTTAGTATTTTATTTTCCTATAACGTGAACTCAACGGGTCTGCCCGCGAAATTCAAAATTTTCGTGGTTTTTTGCAATTTGTACGGTAATTAGACATGATAGGCTTATGGCAATCAATTTGCGAGAATGGCAGTATCATCTTTACATGATTATATCAAAATCTTTGCATAAAAATGTGTATCCTAGGAAATTAATCCGAGTATCGAGTTTTATGTAAGTAACTCGCAAATCTTGGACTAATTTCTTTAACTCGACATTTTCGAGCAGAGATTTTTATATGAACACGTGAAGAAGATATTGGAATTATCGCAATTTGACGGCCATAAGCCTATTATATCTTATTAGCTTAAAAATCACGAAAAACCACGAAAAATTTGAATTTCGCGGGCACAGCCGTGGTGTGCTCCTAGATGCTTTCACAGCCATTAATTATCTGCTCTGTGGTCACAAAGTTTTAGCAAAGTTTCTTCCATTTTTGCTTACATAAAATTACTTTTATCTCTAGCTTCACCAAAATAGACCTTTTGATGATAGAAATAAAACGTAGTGATTATATACTCTTTGGATAGAAATATGGGTACAATTTGTTTGTCTATTATATATTATATAAGTATTGTTTTCATTTGGGAATAAAAATGCGTTCAAGGTTTTGATTTTGTTCAATTCGATGAGTTCAGTTCATCTGCGAAATATATTTGATATTTTTTTACCGATGATCGCGCGACAAATCGAAAAGTTGCCAAAAAGTTGCCATTTGAGCTCGGTTGCCATTTGGTTGCCACGAAGCTTTGATTAGGTATATATAGAGGATCAGCTGCATTTTACTCAGCCATAGATAAATGACGTATTTTTTGAATGAAACAAATAGACCTGTTTCCAAGCCTTTCTCATTTATGGAAAGCTACGTTTTTAGAACGAGACAGGCGTAATGTCAAATGACGTCATACGATCTGCCAAACGAAGCTTTTTTTCTGGGACCAAATCATGGTCGTTTTTGTTTTTCCGGTGTCAGTTTTAATTTGATTTGTTATTTTGTTGAAATTTATAAATAATTTAACTGTTGTTTCATGAACAATAAAGAATAGTAAAATGTTCAGTTTTAAGCTGTAACAGCAAAAGCTCTGAAAAAAACCAGGAATTTCATTTCACAGGTAAGTAATAAAATTTTCTAGTTTTTCTTTTTGTAGCGAGTACTTTGCCTTTTTACGATGAAGTAAAGCTCAAAATCATCTTTAGTTAATTCAAAACACTCAAATTTATTCGGTATAATCAAAAACTTCGATTATTTTTCGAGTTTTTGTTTGAATGTAAATATAGTGTTGGGATTGTATTGTTTACCAAAAATTGAGTATCGATAAAAATGAAACGTACCACTCGTACCGTTTGTCACGTTGAGGGAAGTATTTATACGTCAGATCTTTAAAGTCAAAAGTCAAATATATTTATTTCACATAGGCCTAACGTACAGGCTCTTGTAAAACGTCATTATGATATTTGTTGCTTAAGTATGGTTTAATCTATGATACGTCTTGGTTACGTCAGTCGTTAGTTGGTGTCACGTGGATAACCGAGTTTTAATTTATTATGAAAATTTATGTACGTATTCATGCGTGTATGTATGTATGCATCATGCATGTATATACTCGTAAATGTACCTTTACCTTTTATTTTTATTTCAGATTCCCGAAAAATTCTGAAGTAAGGGCTAGATGGCTAAATAATATAAGGAGACCAGCGTTTAAGCCTGCACCAGTGCTTCAATGACGTCACATCATGCGCAACCGACCCTCCCTCCGCAATCTCACTGTGCACCTTTCCATGCATTATATATATTGGTTAAAGCGAAATATTACTACTAGTTACCATACTTGTTGCTAGGTTATAAGTTAATTAAATAAAGAAAGGTTAAGTTGTTTCATTATGTTATAATAATCCGATAAAATAATCCAATTTTCAAACCGTGATTTTCATTCCATATGATTAACCATCAAACTCAATATAATCTGCTAAAGGTTATTTTTTAAATTATTTGAGCTCTAGGAGTCTATTATTTGTTTCGTTACAATATCCGGAATCCATCTTGAGTCAAGCAAGCGTTTTCTTGCCGGAAGCCAGCATAAATCTTACCCCTCCGTGCATAGCGCCCTCTGATGCATCCTGTGTAACTTGCTTTAGCACCGTGTAATCTTTCGTCATTATAGCGTCGTTTTTCGCGCCGTTCATATGCCAGCAGTTTTAATATTCCTTTGCGAAAAACTTAAATTTATTTTAATTTAATAATTAATAATTTAATAATTAATAATTATTATGATAATTACTTATTTAAATGTTTTAAATTTGTATATTTAACCTCTCCGTAAATGGAGAACCAAAGTGTATGTCAGGAAGTGAATCCTAAAAATACGTGTGTGTTCTCCATAACCGAGTTCCAGTGGCGGAGGTGAGTGTTGGAGTGGAAGACATCGAGGGATTCGCGAACCGTGAGTTACGTATATTTCAAAATCTATTCGGTAACCGGCATTGTGTTTAACCAGTATCAAAAAACATAGAGAAACGGTACATATAAATTAAAATTTACGTAATGGAAACGTTCTGGCTTAGCGGCCAACTGGAGGGTACTTTACAAAATGATAAACATGTTTTATTATGGGTACCAAATCGTTTCGTTTTCCTAAGATATTGTACTACCCCGGATTCGGATAACTTGAAGTAAAATAATTAAAGGTTTGTGGCCGCGACTCTAAAAACTAAAGAAATCGTTGCTTCGTCAAAAATCTTAGCATATTATTTTAGTATATTTGGACAGTGATTCCGAAAAATCCTTGAGTCCGTATTTCTTGATTGACAAGGTTCAAATGCTATTACTTTGTGTACCTACATTGAAATAATTAACAAGTAGTTGTAACTGGTATGCGGCATGAAAACTGATCTTATTATTTACCGCCGTAAACTTATTTTAAATCATACTGCTAAGAATTTTCATAGAAGTTAATTTTCGTATTAAATACCTAATACTTTGCGATCTATATGTAAGCATTAGTCCAGTCCGAAGCTTTTGTGAAAAGAGGAGGGGGAGGGGGCAGTCAACGTAACTTTTTCTTTGCGCCCAACTCCTAAGGCACATAACCAAACCTACTTCTACTCTAACCCTAAACTACTACTACTACTACTTTACTAGTAAACGATCCCTTGTCAAAAATTTTTTACTTGAAAGCAATGGCTAACGGTCATTTTACGGAGGCTGCTTTATAAACATACTAAAGCCGCCGCTGATATTATCACTGGTCCTTTTTCCAATTCGTTAATATTGTGATAGACACTAAAACTACTTGCGATGTGTCTTTACAAATTGAACAAGATATTGGAGGCAACAGTACTGGAGCAGGAGCACCCCCACTTACTCTCAACATTCTCTCTGGTGCTCAAACCAGACCAGACATCTTGCCCAATCGTAATCCTGAGGCAATTTAACAAACTAGTAAAGCTGTTTAGTTACTTTAGTCGCTTTCATGTACTGAGCTTCCCTTAAGACTACTAGATGGCGAATACAGATGAGTCAAACCTATTTTCACGTACATATATAGCTCCGCATCGCTGATTTCAATCAATTAACATCGAAGTTCGCTCAAACATCGCCTACTTCGGAGGACTTGTTTAACCGTTCGATCTTGCACCAGCACCCAAGAAGATGGCGTCATTATCAATTCAGGTAGAGCATATCTTCTACGACGTGGTTCCTGGACTGAACAATCATAAGTCTGCGCTGACTCCGACGCAATGCCTCGAGTTTCTCGGTATTGCCTGGGACACAAAACGCAAACGCAATGTCCCTGTTGGAGCCGAAGTGCCATAACGCTATCGCAAGGCATTTCAGCAGCAACAACGCATCGCAACAGTGGCCTCTCAAGCAATATCAATCTCTAATGGTGAGACTAAACTTTGCGACGTTCGTAACTTGAAGAGTTAGGCTTCGCTGTCGCGCACTGCAATACTATAGCCGACGGCTAACGAATGATCACTACTACATTCCAACGCAATCACTCAATAGCAATCTATTACGAGTCGAGATTACTTTAACTATCAAGACTGCGATTATTTGGCTGAACAATCTCAAGTCTGTGCTGGCTCCGGCGCAATGCCTCGAGTTACTCGGTATTGCCTGGGACTCAAAACGCAACGCAATGTCCCTGTCGGAGCCGAAGTGCCTAAACGCTATCGCAAGGCATTTCAACAACAGCTACGCATCGCATCAGTGGTCTCTAAAGCAACATCAATCTCTCATGCTGAGACTAAACTTTGCGACATTCATAACTTTAAGAAGTAGGCTTCATTGTCGAGCACTGCAAAACTACAGCCGACATCTGCCGATTAACCATTACTAAATTCCAGTCATGGGCAGACTATTCGTTACCCTACTAGCAAGCTCAGAATTTGAGTAGTGGTTCGAGCCCATAAGAGAACGACGAAGGCTTACAATACTGTCCGAGCAGAGCAGTTCGGTGACGTACAAATTACTGGATCCTGGACAGTACGCAGCGATACTACACTAGCAACATCAGCTGCAGAAAGCCCAGATACTCCTTCAAGTAGGCATCCGCACAGTCTTCGCCTAAGTTTCTCCAGCAAATGCATCGACTTTTATCATTTCTGGTTAAAATAACGTGCATCTTATAGCTCAATACTTCCAAGCACATAAACGAAGCGGAAGTGGACGGTTACGTTTACACAGCGGGGCATCTGAAACTACAGCACCTACAGCAGTCATATTTCAGATCAGGGGCAAGCCAGAGATAGACCTCTTTGCGCCGAAAACAGCTTATGAGGTACAAAGGTACGTCTCAATGGATGATCAGAACGTTCAACACCATAACGCATTTTACCACCAGTAGTGCTGCATGCTAATGCTCAGCTACTTGAGCAGCGGAAGTTACATAATAATTGCTCCGAAATGGGACAGTGTTAAGGAAAGCAGATGATCAAAACAGAGCCTTACACGATTGTGAATCCTGCACACATGGAACCGAATAGGAGCAGGAGCTGTTATTGTCAAACTAGCGAAGACTACAATCAAATTGCACGCTATCTGCCGCAGCTTCACAAAAATCATCGTTTCCGTCTATAAAATGTCAATATTCAAAATCTATCTATTTGACAAAGTAACGCTGATTCATCATCAAAAATTTTTATTTAACCATATTCTATTAAAAACAATTTCTGTCTTAGACAATGACTGACATATACATTACAATACTTATACAGCTACGCATCGCAACAGGGGTCTCTCAAACAACTTCAATCTCTAACGGTGAGACAAAGCTTTGCGACGTTCGTAACATGAAGAGGTAGGCTTTGCTGTCGGTTTTTACTGTTAACTTCAAGTCATTGGTGACCTCATATTCATACTCATTTATCGATCTTAAACTGTTACAAGATTATATTACAAGAGTATAGTACCTTTGCATGCAGATAATTAGTTCTTAATCACGTCAGATTTTAATTTTGGTCCGTATTATTTTATAACTGATCATTTATAAATAATAATTTACATACAGTTAACATTTACATTATTCATTCTTTTAAAATATTACAGTAAAGAGGATTTTATCTTGTTTCGTTATCAAGCTTGTTACACTTTAATTATATAAGGAGACTAGTTCTGTGTTCAGCTTGTGGGTCTGCATCTGATCAAAGATTGGGCTAGAATGTCGACTTCAAGACATCTTTCTAACTCCGACGCAACGTGAGTCCAAACTCATTAGAATAAGATGAGACCCGAAACTCTACACAAGTCATTCTTGGAGCTTTAGTGCCATGCATTACGCAAGGCATTTCAGCAACAGCATTGCACAACTTCAAATCAAATCTTCGAAACATCTGTGCAGGACCCGCCGCAATGCCTCGAGTTTCTCGGCATAGTATCGTAAGTATGGGACGTTAAACACCACGCAATGTCCCTGTCGGAGCTAATGTGCTAAATGCTGTCGCAGCGTCAGCTTCAACATCACAAATGGTCTCACAAACAATATCATTTTCTAATTGGGAGACTATAGTCAGGTTTTCAATGCAATATTACAACCTACAGCTGCCGAAGGATTATTCATACCATAAACTGATCATACCTCTTACACCACACTCTAAATAGTCTATTAATAATTTGGCAACCTTATTTATTGGTTTCGCCTAAAATTATTCGTTTTGGGAATCAATTCAATACTCCCTAAGCTAAGGATAACTATTTAAATCGTAATATTTTGTTCTTCTCATAGATTTCAATGCTGTATTATAAAGTTATATCTAAACAATAAGTAATATTATTATTAATGCTAAATTAGATTATACTGATCATCATTAATTCATTCTAAGTAACACACATTATAGCGCCCGCTTCGCAGCACCAGGTGATAACAAACACATCACTCAAGATGGATTCCGGATATTGTAACGAAACAAATAATAGAGAGTTTTAACTACCAATAAAACTTACCTATTATTTTTTCAAAACAATATCCGGAATCTAGGTAAGGTCTACCTGGTGCATCTCGAGTTCTATAATGACGAAAGATTACACGGTGCTAAAGCAAGTTACACAGGATGCATCAAAGGGCGCTATGCACGGAGGGGTAAGATTTATGCTGGCTTCCGGCAAGAAAACGCTTGCTTGACTCAAGATGGATTCCGGATATTGTTTTGAAAAAATAATAGGTAAGTTTTATTGGTAGTTAAAACTCTCTATTTTATTGAATTTTTTAACATAGCACATCAAAAGCGTCTGTGAGTTAGGTCTGTATTATGAAATAAAGTATATACCTGAATCTTTGAATTTTGAAGGCACCCAGATTGTACTTGGCTTAGAATACGAAGGCTGGAAGGGCGTTTTACACCTAAGTGGTTCGTATCAGGAACGTCAAAGAAAACGTTTCGTACAAGTTGATTGAATGTCGAACAGAATGATATAAGGATTCCACTGCTCACGGCGTCTGGCCGCTTGCGGTTTAATGATAATAAATTCACAATTTTTTTTCTTTCTTAATTTTATCATAAGTTATCAGAATTAAGAAATAATTCTCAGTTAAATAAATCATTTTTAAAATAAGTTGATTTTCTTTATTCACTAGCTTTTGCCTGCGAAAGTAAGTAAAAATTGGTCAAAGTTGGTGCGAGTCGGGAGTGGTAGAGTATATTTTTAATTATCGATATTTTTTATTTTTTAAATTAAAATTATCGATAGGCCCCTAGCCCTAAAAGTCATTTAGGCTCCGCCCATTCGGCCATTATTTGGTCCCGGAAGCTTCACTTGATATTTCTTGTAACACATCCTCTACTAAAATACCTAATCAAAGCCACGAAGGGTCAAATCATAGAGTAGTATGGTATATATGGGTCAAATGTTGCCAAAATGGCAACCAAAGTTGCCAAATGGCAACGCAGCGTGTAGGTAATCACAAAGAGTATATAATCAGTACGTGGTAATCATAGAGTACATAGACATAAAACATAGACATAAAACACTATAGGGATACCATAGATCAATATATATTATAGAGGATATGCTGCATTTTACTCAGCCATAGATAAATGACGTATTTTTTGAATGAAACAAATAGACCTGTTTCCAAGCCTTTCTCATTTATGGAAAGCTACGTTATTAGAACGAGACAGGCGGATTATGTTATTGCATACGCAAATGTCAAATGACGTCATACGATCTGCCAAACGAAGCTTTTTTTCTGGGACCAAATCATGGCCGTTTTTGTTTTTCCGGTGTCAGTTTTAATTTGATTTCGTATTTTGTTGAAATTTATAAATAATTTAAGTGTTGTTTCATTAACAATAAGGTATGGTATATGCTCAGTTTTAAGCTGTAACAGCAAAAGCTCTGAAAAAAACCAGAAATTTCATTTCACAGGTAAGTAATAAAATTTTCTAGATTTTCTTTTTGTAGCGAGTATTTTGCATTTTTACGATGAAGTAAAGCTCAAAATCATCTTTAGTTAATTCAAAACACTCAAATTTATTCGGTATAATCAAAAACTTCGATTATTTTTCGAGTTTTTGTTTGAATGTGAATATAGTGTTGGGATTGTATTGTTTACCAAAAATTGAGTATCGATAAAAATAAAAAGTACCACTCGTACTGTTTGTCACGTTGAGGGAGGTATTATACGTCAGATCTTTAAAGTCAAATATCTTAATTTCACATAGGCCTAATGTACAGGCTCTTGTAAAACGTCAATATGATATTTGTTGCTTAAGTATGGTTTAATCTATGATACGTCTTGGTTACGTCAGTCAGTAGTTGGTGTTACGTGGATAACCGAGTTTTAATTTATTACGAAAATTTATGTACGTATTTATATACGTATTCATGCGTGTATGTATGTATGCATCATGCATGTATATACTCGTAAATGTACCTTTACCTTTAATTTTTATTTCAGATTCCCGAAAAATTCTGAAGTAAGGGCTAGATAGCTAAATAATATAAGGAGACCAGCGTTTAAGCCTGCACCAGTGCTTCAATGACGTCACATCATGCGCAACCGACCCTCCGCAATCTCACTGTGCACCTTTCCATGCATTATATTGGTTAAAGCGAAATATTACTACTTGTTACCATACTTGTTGCTAGGTTATAAGTTAATTAAATAAAGAAAGGTTAAGTTGTTTCATTATATAATACACTTTATATCGATATATAGCAAAAACAATAAAAAACACGTTTGTTATATGGGAGCCCCCTTAAAATTTTATTATTTTGTTATTATTTGTTGTTATAGCGGCAACAGAAATACATCATAATTATTATGTGAAAATTTCAGGTCTGTAGCTATTACGGTTCAAGAGATACAGCCTGGTGACAGACGGACACACGGACGGACGGACAGCGAAGTCTTAATAATAGGGTTCCTTTATTATCATTTGGGTACGGAACCCTAAAAAGTAGCCTATGTATGAATCTAGGATCAAATCTATCTCAATTTAAAATTTCTGACATATCAGTTCTGTAGTTGCGGCGCGGAAGGAATATTTCCCCCGCGTGATTATATTACACAAATCTTTGGGCAAAGTAGAGGCCAGCATATTGTTCACGCGCTGCGGAGCAGGCGTAAGGAAATTTCTTTTAAAAATTGCTTTGTTCCCGGCCACACGGTCCCATAGTTTCGACCCCATAAGGTTTAAATATACCCACTGTCCAGGGAGACTTTTGAGGTATCCACCTATTAGTAATTAATCAATAATTGCTTAAAATATAATATTTAAATAATGTTTCTGATATTTTTATGTAGAGTATATTTTTAATTATCGATATTTTTTATTTTTTAAATTAAAATTATCGATAGGCCCCTAGCCCTAAAAGTCATTTAGGCTCCGCCCATTCGGCCATTATTTGGTCCCGGAAGCTTCACTTGAAATTTCTTGTAACACATGATACTGACGGCATAGAGTATATTGAATCGTGTAATATTCAATATACTCTTACTCTATGCGTGTAATTTTTTTTGCGTTTCTTTTACCTACCCCACCCCAGCCTGCAAATTTATGATATTTGCAATGAAAAAATACTAATCGATAGATTTTCAATAGCTCAATTTAACTACGTAGCCCTTTCAAATTGCTCACCTTTAATTATTTAATTAAAAATCAATAGTCTTTGAAAAAAAATTAAAGTGAAATCAACGGGTCTGCCCGCGAAATTCAAAATTTTCGGGGTTTTTTACAATTTGTACGCTAATTAGACATGATAGGCTTATGGCAATCAATTTGCGAGAATGGCAGTATCATCTTTACATGATTATATCAAAATCTTTGCATAAAAATGTGTATCCTAGGAAATTAGTCCGAGTATCGAGTTTTATGTGAGTAACTCGCAAATCTCGGACTAATTTCTTTAACTCGACACTTTCGAGCAGAGATTTTTATATAAACACGTGAAGAAGATCTTGGGATTATCGCAATTTGACGGCCATAAGCCTATTGTCTTATTAGCTTAAAAATCGCGAAAAACCACGAAAAATTTGAATTTCGCGGGCACACCCGTGGTGTGCTCCTTAAGGAGCACACCACGTACAAATTGCAAAAAACCCCGAAAATTTTGAATTTCGCGGGCAGACCCGTTGATTTCACGTTAATTTATCTGTATATAGGTCATAGGTGTTTCTTTTGACACATAGACCACAGTGGACCACAGACCCAGCGATGCCAGATCGTTCCCTAGGGAACGAAAAGCGTTCTATTTTATGATCAAGCGTTCCCTCGGCGTTCCCTTACTTCAACCGTTCTTTTCGTTCTTTTACGAAAATAAAATTAGAAATTAATACATAATCTGTGTTCAAGAACAAAAAATTGCGTTTCGTTTCTCCATCCGGCCTAAAACTGCCGCCCTGCCGCCCTTTCATATGCAAGTACGAACGCAGCCATAACAAAAAAAAATACGCTTCATTAGTCTGTGGCAAGCAGGGTTGCCAGATATTTGCCAATTGAATTCACCCAATTTTGCCTGCTAAGTAGCCTAAATTATTCGCCCAATTTTTTTTGCTCAAGTAGCCTAATTCGCCTAAAACTTTGAACTATCTAACAAGACCTATTATAGACCCAAATAAAGACGACACGTAAAAAAAACAACGTGAAGCGAAAAGTAATATAAGTATAGGTACAAAGTTTTTGTTTTGCTGCAGCTTGGGAAGTTTTTTCACTGAGTATGTACCTACCTACTTTTAATTTTATGTTTTTATGGTGTTAGTATTGGTTATTGTGTGCTAGTTAGAAGTTTACTGCAGCTTGCGCCTTTTAATATACCCAGGTAGGTACACTGACTTATTTAACAGACTATACCGAAAAAATTTCAATTGGGTTTTCACCAGTGGACGTAGTGATTCATGAGAAAGGTTCATGGTGGTTCATGCATGATTCGGTAGAGAGTATTTATATTCTTTGTGCATGATGCATATCATTCTAAACATCTAAACAAATCTAAACGAATTCCACGCGGACGAAGTCACGGACAATATCATAAAAAAATTCTTAAGTGACAATACAATACATATTAATAAATGAATATAAATGCCTATACAAACCTATAAAAGTCTTGCACAATTAAATTTTTTGGCAAAAATTTGATTTAAAAACTTATATTAAGTTTTTCGTTCCCTCACCTCGAATTTCGTTCCTTTTCAGACACCTGGACGTTCTATTTCTCCAGCCGCCAATGGCAACACTGCACAGACCACAAAAACACATGAAAAACCATGGAATTAATTATTAATTCCATGTGAAAAACACAGACACAGAACATTATTCACACAGATCACTTAATACAGAATATTATTATTTATTAATATAAAAAGGACCTTTTGACCAATAATGTTCTGTGCTTTTGACACTTGAAATTTCTACCTCTAGTTTTGTGGTCTATGATTTGAAAATACACAATAAAAAACTAAAAAATAAATTCAATTTTTTAATTAAATTAAAATTGCAGTACATATACTCTTTGAATTGCAGTAGATTTTATAACAATTATTTCTATATAATTAATATATTAAATTACACCAACTAATAGTGTCCTGACTAGTGACAACAACTACGAAGTAAATTACTGGGATTGGGTGAGTTGAACAAAAAAAGAAGAATTTATTTGTGAATATAATACATTAATTAAATTGATGGATGGATAGATTATACCATGGATTAATACAGGCTCCCGAAACGAGCCGTAGTTCCCTCGGGGTCAATAAAAACCCGAAATTCACCTGGGGAGCCGAAGATAACAGCTAGTTATTATATATTTTAATATTAAGATTAATTATTATTTATTGGAAAATTAAGATATTATTCTCTTTGCGTCAGTAGGTACATAATGCTGTCTATTTAATTGCCAATACGTGTAACTAAATCTAACGTTAGTGAGCTTTCAATGTTTTGTAATCACAACTAAGCTGGCATGACGCCAATTTATTCCGAAAATAGATGGGGACTAACGTGCGATGGTTTTGCGTGAAAACGTGAATTTTGCCACAAATAGTATAAATTCGCGTTTAAAATGGACCGGCACCACAACCACTCCAGTATCCATGGCTCCTTCAGAAGCAAGGACTCCACATCCACCACTGAGAGTGATCCGCGCGAGAAAATCAAAGACTGCCTGCGAAAGTTCATAGCGTTCATGTTTACACAAGTGGGTGTCGGTGCTCTAGTTGTGTGCTACGCCATCCTTGGTGCTGCTAGCTTCATGCACATAGAAAAAGACAGTCCCGACGAACAAATGGAGAACGTCCTCCAGTGGAGACAGAACTGTGTGGAGGAACTGTGGAACATAACCAATAAGTACAACATTTTAAACTATACAGCCTGGATGGCGAACAGCAATAAAGTTTTACAAGTATTTCAGAACAATATTACAGGAGCAATACATTTGGGGTACAACGGACGCACTTCGGAAGATATATGGTCATTCCCCGCTGCTCTAATGTACTCTCTATCAGTGTTCACTATGATAGGTTACGGTAATGTCGTACCTAAAACCGTTTGGGGTAAAATTGGCACGATTGCATACGCATGTTTTGGTATTCCAATCTACGTGCTGTACTTCTGCAATATGGGAAAAGTGTTGGCCAAAACTTTTAAGTGGTTGTACATCACTGCTCACGAGTGTAGTAGAAACGATACTCTTCTGGAAGACGGAGAAGTTCAACCGATCAAACGGAAGATCACAGTGCCTTCCACTGCATGCTTGTGGGTTATATCATTCTATATATTGACTGGAACTATAATGTTTGGAGCTTGGGAGAAATGGAACTACTTGGATTCTACTTACTTCTGTGTAATAAGTCTATGCAAGATTGGGTTCGGTGATTTTGTACCTGGCGCCAACATTGCAGACTCAGCTGAAGGTTCCCATTTGAAATTAGTTATAAACTTCATATATGTTTTGCTCGGAATGGGACTTGTAGCTATGTGTTATAATTTAATGTGCGAAGATGTTAGGGTTAAAGTGAGAGAGCTTAGGCAGGATTTGAAAAACTGTTTGGACGATATAACACTTAAGATCACTGTCTGTATGAATGATACTAAGTACTACCATCAGAAGCAGACGAGGAATATAAAATGATATTCCAAGAAAAATATGTTAAGAGATTTTGAATTTTTTCGATACACCGATGAGAAAATCTATGTTGCCATGTAAGCAGATTATATTTGGGACTTGTACCTTTCATCAATTTGGTGAATTTGTTTGGTGTTGGAGGTATCACAACAATGTTCTTAATGTGTACTTGAATATTTATTCTTGCATTCAAGTTGAAAACCAAAGTATAGACTTACATTTTAGTATAAATTGATTCTTGAATGAATTCTTTATTTAATGAGTGCATTCTTGATTAATTATTTATCGAGCGTTTAAAAATTGTTCATAAATGCAATTGAAATTTTTTATTAACATGAATTTATTTATGTATGCTTTTACTTTTCATTAATTTAAACAAAATGCATTTATTTTGTTATTAGCCATCTTATTTAAGCTATTTGTATATAGATAAACAAAAAATACACTTATATAAATGTATTTTAAAATAATACTAATATTTGTTGTAATAAGAATTTTTCAAAAATAAAAAGTTGTTGGTGTTGGGTCTTCCATTCTTCTAACTGGTTCTGACTCCTAGCAGGTTTTGAGGAGATAAATAAAGCACATCACAAAAGTTCGTTGGTTTTATTATGCCTCGCGACCGAGTCGAGCCGCGGGCGGCGACACACTGTGTAGAGTAACTACCGTTATACAAAACTGCATATTGTGTGCAATATGAAACCCCTACAAATATTCCCCCCTTTAAACGAAAAAATTTTAACAAACAAAGATTTAAAAATTTTCGTATAAATAATTTAAATTAAAAAAATAATTTTGAACAAACAATAAAGGTTTAAAAGTTGGTATAAAAAAATAATTTTAAATTACCGATTCTTTTGAAATGAGATACTAGTGAGGGAGTTGATTTTATTTTTCCTGTAAAATATATGTCAACCCCTATTGATCATAATTATTCCAGATTTTTCGATCGAAAATTTTTAATTAAAAAAAAATTTATGAACTTTCACTGGTTTGCTTTTGTAAGTCGATAAAAAGTCACGTGTATATGTGCAGCTATGTACCGCGAGTGAGGCGGCGATGCTGCCGCTGCGGCTGCGGCGCGTGAGCGGGCACGGCGGGCGCGCCAACGACGTGCTGTTCCACCCGCCCGCGCACCCGCCGCACCCCCCGCACCCGCCGCCCGCGCACGCCGCTGCCGCGCAGCCCTCGCGGGTCGCGCATGCGCTCGTGTTCTTCGGCGGAGATGTGCAGGTATCATTCGTTCGTTCGTTTCAGGCGACGGACGTCCACTGCTGGACAACGGCCTCCTGCAATTATTTACAGCCCACACGATCCTGCGCTCGCGACTCTTTTAATGTCCTCAGTCCATCTGATCGGAGGCCTGCCCACAATGCGCTTCCCCTTGCGGGGTCGCCATTCCAGTACTTTGGGTCCCCAACGTCCGTCGGTTCATCATTTAAGGGTTTGACACAATAGACGACCACGCTGGGCATACGGGTTGGTCACCCGCAGGGCTATGCTGGTCGCACCGGTGTCGCTGCTGCCCGGCACTGGTCTGTTCTCATTTCCAGCACAGCCAATCCGGAACGGTTATACCGCCATTCGCCGGTTGTCATCGCCTCGTCCGTTCATCAGCAGGGGGACCGCGGGCAGGTGAAGTTGACGATTGGGGCACTAGGATGGAAGTGCGCCCCCATTATATCATATATGTATATCATTCAGTTACTGGTAAAAATTATAATAATTATTTTTCCCCACAAAGTTTGCACTAAGAAGAACTGGCAAGAAATTCGGCATTAGCTCCTTTTAAAGCGATCAGGCGTTTCACGTAACGCGTCGGCTTCATTTCGTGAAGTAAAATGTTTTAAAAGATCATGGTACCTATTCTTGTAATAAGCATATTGACACCAAAACATTTTTTGAGAACACTAGGTTTTGAGTTTTCGAAAACGACTTTTTATACCTTGAAGGGATTATTGATAAGCCCTCGATGCTGTCTATCGTAAACTTTAAATTTCAAGCTGGTTATAATACTCTAGTTAGTTGTCGTGACGTAACTGTGTTAGGGACAACCCTCCAAGGCTCCACCACCCATGGCCCAATCAACCTCGCGGTTATGGGAGCCAAATCGGCGCCCGTTCGGTATTGGCTCTTGGCGTGTTCCCGGGGCGCCTTCTTAACTCCCTACAAATTGTTTTTTCTCGCTCCTTGTACCTATGTGCTCCCTCTCCCCATTCTGAGGCAGGAAGACAAAGAAGGACTCACCTCGCGCTGTCTGCAGCAAAAATTGTGTCACTCCAAGGACCAAGCCGCTTCGCCTCTTATGCCATGCGAACTCCCGTAGCGTTCCGAAGTTAGCCGTAACTGTGTTAGGAAGTTGGAACATGGCTTCTGGGCTCCCAATTTTTCGCCGCGTGATTGATACTATAGTTTGGCAACAGACGGTGGGGGAGGCAAGGAACTTAGATGTCAGCGGTTAGCGGGCGGTGTAAGGGGACACTTCTCTGCATGTATGCGTTACCGCGTCCCCCGGCCGTCTGTCACCTCTAGTGGAGGCTGGTTGCCCGCAGGACTACCCGGAGGCGATGCAGGCGCACCGCGACAACAGGAACTACGTCAAGTGGAACCTGGAGAGCACGGCGCGCGCGCTCGCGAGAGACTTCCCCGCGCAACACGTGCTAGTTGTCAGACCCGCGAGGCAAGTGCCCTATTTCACGTAATAACCTTAAACGTCTTGAAATTTAAAAAAAAAAAGAAGACTGGCTGTTGACAGTGGCTCCGCGCCCATGTTTTCACATTTCCCGTTAAAATGTTGAGTCAAAGATAGATATGTGGTGTCGGGGACTTTTTTTAGATCTTTTAAAGGAAGACAATTACACGATTTTTGTGTAAGTTTAAGCATAGCATAGCATGACTCATTGTTACCTCCTATCTGAGCCGAACCTGCAAGCGAGAGCGCGGTACAAGCGGTAGGGAGGCACGATCAGCTTAAGCGGCTTGTAACTCAATGTTTTTTTATCTCGTTAAATTATTATTATTATATTATTATTAATTTACAGACAGCTAATTTCCTCGAATCCATAATAATATTATGTCATCACTGGGAAGGGAAAATTTGTTTTAACACCAATAGCGTCAGTAGTAAGACGACCGTAGTATCGTTTACGGACCGCGATTCACGCCACAGATCACTTCCCTATGTTATTAGTGCGCAAACGCGTTTTTACGGGGATGTTTTTTTTTTGCATATTGTGGCGGATTCACGGGATTTTTTTAGATACCTCTACTTTTCTTGTATAAAGATATGGGCTCATCTTTAGGTTCATATTGGTGTTAATAATATAAAACATGGTTGGTCCACAGAATAGAGTACAAAAGCTTCAGCTGCTACGACAACTTCGTGCCCAGCAACAACGCGGGCGTGCCCGAGCACACGCCCACGCACAACGCGCTACATCACCTAGAAAGGTAAGTCAGGGCATACCCTGAACATAGACCTTAAGTGGCCCCTTCCCGGACGATCCAAGTTCAACGAATGCGTGGTCTAAAGGCTTGCTGTTTAGTCTAACGCAATCCTAGTAAAAGATATACTGTGGAAAAAATTATATAACGCCCGCGTCGTCGGTCAGGCGTTTGGGAAAAAGAAAACAGTGGAAAAATTTAATGAAACGTGTTCCAGGAAATACGCGATTTTGAAAAAGCCTTACAAGTATGTGTAAATAATGTTTGTTATTTCAAATCTCCATTAGTTGCACGAGGTTTCTATAGAGTTGTATTTTTTTAATTTTGCAATATATGAGCTAAGCGAAACGACCAGTTTATGTAAAATTTCTGCAAGAATGCAGATTTTTGGAGGCTTGTACTAAATTCGTTGCAAATAAATTTCAATTTTTGTTTCTATACAAACCTAGATATAGTGTGCAAGGTAACTTCTTATTAAAAATATTTCAAGAAAATTTTGCTAAATCGCCATAATCGCGTACGAGCGTTTGTATGGAAAATCTACCGGGATGGCCGCTCTTAAGTAAGGATGTCGGCGGATGGTTTTACAGCTTCTTCCGTGCGGAGTCGGCATTCTAGCGCCATGGCGACCCCGCCGCCAAAGCGCAGTATTGGCAGATCATCGGCTACAAGTAGGTGGACACATATGACATTTACGCGCAGAGAGATTTGAGAGTTTACGCGCAGGTGGACTGAAGAGTTTTATGGGAAGCCGCTGGATCCAAGCGAAGCAAAACCGGAAACCGAAGGTTAAATCCTTCTTTGTACCGACATCAAAAAATAAGACCAAGAAGCTGGAATGCGAATAAAACCCTGAAACATAAGCGATGCCATTGCATAATCCAGTGTATTTGAACTTTTTGGCGCGAACTGATAATTTTTTTGTTGCGGACCGTAGAGGCTGGTTATGTTATGACGTCGTTTTGTTGCAGACTGCTGCAAAATGTGTCGAGTAGAATAAAACTGATGCCCACCACTGAACTATTGGAGGCAGTGTCGTCCGTCTCCTTGCCCGAAGAGATCGACATCGAGGAATTACACGTAAGTATTCTTTTAATAATAATTAATAAATATGTCAGGACATTAGACAGATCGCAATCAAGCCCCAAAATAAACAAAATAAGCATAGCTTGTAGTTCATGATTGTATGTGAGTTTCTTTACTCCACTATCACAGATTTTATTTATATATGTACTAGCTGACCTGGCAAACGTTGTTTTGCCCTTAAGGATATAAAAAAATAGATAAATTGAGATTTAAGCTATCCTATCTTTTAAGTTAGAGCAAACTGCACCCTGTGTGCGAATTTTATTAAAATCGATTAAGCATTGTGACACGAGATTTATATATATTAAGATATGCTTTATTGTACACCCAAACAACTATTTACAAAAGTATAAGTACACAGAAGATAAAGAAATAGGCAAGTACAAAGAGGCCTATGTACTTGCCTAGGCCTCTGGATCGCTAACTAGCGATCCCAGCAAAAACATTTTCATGTAAAATGTTGCCAAGACGAGAACATGTGGCTCACACTATCAAAAAGTTATCAGATCTCATGTAGAGCAAGACTTCTAACTCTACACGCCCTAACTCTATAAATCCTAACTTTATAAACTCTACACTTTAGTCAAAATATATTATGTCTTGGCTGTTTCGGTACCGTCACATGGGCGTAAAGTGAAATTTATTCACTGTTCAGTACTTTTCTAATAGAGTTTTGCAAGTGGCATAATGGACCATGCAAAATTCAAGAAATTTCAAATTAAAATTAAAATTAAATTTTTTTCCCATTGTTATGGGAAAAAACTTCCATTTATTAAAAATATCCTCTAAAGCAAAGGAACACATTTTTGCAAAGTGTGATGAAGTATTTGAAACCAATGCAGTTAGTAAAACCTAAGTGCAGTTTCTGAGGAGACTCAATACCTATCTAATAAATAATCGTTACTACAGAAACTAGGTATTGTATATCAGAAAAGTACAAAGTCAGTGAATAATATTTTTACTTTACACCCATGTGACAGTAACGAAACAGCCAAGACATAATATATTTTGACTAAAGTGTAGAGTTTATAAAGTTAGGATTTATAGAGTTAGGGCGTGTAGAGTTAGAAGTCTTGCTCTACATGAGATCTGATAACTTTTTGATAGTGTGAGCCACATGTTCTCGTCTTGGCAACATTTTACATGAAAATGTTTTTGCTGGGATTTCACTTCTTTTTGTAAGTTGTTAACGACTATATTTTTTATTTGGTTAATTTCCTTTTCTTTGGTGTATTTCTTTTTTTTATTATACCTATATACTTATGGGAAACCCCATACGAACTTCCAACCCCCTAATTTTATGGATGTGGGGTGATTAACTAAAAATCCTGAAACACGTATTTAATTGTTTATTACAAAGAGTCCCTATATCAATTTTGAGACCTCTAGCATCAATATTTGCGGTAATTTCATACAAACTTCCATCCCCTATTTTAAGGGGTTGGGGGGTTAAATTTCCAACTTTTGGAATTTTTTTGTTGGTTGTGTGCTAATACTAGCTTATATACCAAATTTCAGGTTTCTTGGTCTTCAGGAAGTACCTAGGAATTTTGATGATCATCAGTGAGTCAGTCAGTCAGTCAGTGACGAAATTTGGGTTTTTTAGACGTCAATAAAATCTAAAGTATAAGACCTATAAAATTGAAACTTTATAGGTTTAATGAGTTCACTGGCGACATCATTTTCCGAGAATTTTGATTATCTGAAATAATTCAGGCCTAAGTTATAAGGGTTTAAAAATACGGCGAAACACTTCGAGAAAAGATAGGTAGTGCCCTCGCGCTTCGCTTGGCTCGTCTTGGCGGGGACACTACCGTGTCCCCAGATCTCTTCTTGACAACCATCGTCAGAATAATTTAGAAGTAGGATCCACTATACTGAACGACTGAAGAGATTTGGACATAATAAGGGGTATCGTTAGAATCCTTACACCATTCCGAGTAACATTTTGTTTGAAAAAGTCGTTTTACCACAGGTCAGTCGTATTTTTTAACCGACTTCAAAAAAAGAAAGAGGTTCTGTATTCGACCCGTATGTATGTATGTATGTGGGTGTGTATGTATGTATGTATGTTTGTCCGTGATTATTTCACGTTTGGCTGAACCGATTTTGATGCGGTTTTCAGGAAAGTATTTGTTACATTCTGGAGAAGGTTTTAGTATATTAACCGACTTAAAAAAATAAGAGGTTCTTAGTTTGATTAACATATTTGTATTTAAGTTTGTTCGCGATTATCTCGAGTTCGGCAAAACGGATTTAGATGATTCTTTTTTTTGTTAGATAGGCCATACATCACAGGTAGACTCGTTTTAATTTCGTCGAGATTTAATAAATATCTTCGGAGATGGAGAGCGGAACTCCTCAACGGAAAATAGTAAATCGCTTGCGATCGGTATAATAGTGTACAGTGTAGATTTTATCGGACTTCAAAAGAGAAGGAGATTCTCAAGTTGACTGAAATATATGTTTTAATTGACCGACGTCAAAAAAAGAGGTTCTCTGTTTAATACCTATATCGGTATTTAGGATTTTCCGTGATTATTGTACATGCATTTTATTGTGATAGTCCGTTTTAAATTTGGTTAAAACGTGGCAACTAGATCATAAAAGCTTGTCTTTAAAAACTTTTTTGCACTAAAAAGGGTAAAATAAATTATTTTTTAAAAAAATTGAACCGACTTCAAAACCACAAATAGGCACTCAAAAGCGAAAAATAAATTAATATAATTATTATAACCACTACTACCCACTCATCTATTTTGAAGTCGGTGCCAGCCAATTCAAATAGATAAGTAAATCTTTATAATAGTGCAAAACTACATCCATAGTATGTACTTAGTAGTAGTAAGCTTCGCTGGCACCGACTTCAAAATAGATGAGTGGGTAGTAGTGGTTATAATAATTATATTAATTTATTTTTCGCTTTTGAGTGCCTAGTTGTGGTTTTGAAGTCGGTTCAATATTTTTAAAAAATAATTTATTAATTATTCTCCCATGGTTTCGGGTATTGATTGAACTCAATGGTGGTCTTTATATCTTCGGCCAGAACGCGTCAGTCCACCGCATGGGCGAAGCTCAGTCGAACGGCTCCAAAAGTGAAACGACGGAAGCGGCGGCGGGCGTTCACAAGCCGTGAGTAGGTTTAGTTCCAATGGATGTTGTGATATTACTTATTTTATACGAGTACCTTCATAACAACTTATTTTACGTGGTCATCGACTGTGACCCCATAAAGTTATAATGAGTATCTACGCGATGGAATCAGGCATCAGTAAAAGGACCGAAATCACTCACATAGCTCAACATCGCTGTAGTTTTTAAGCAATCGGTTGCTTAAAAAACTAAAAAAAAGCATCAGCCATCTTGGATTAATGAATGGCTTCGACATTTTCTTACTCGACAGACCTAGGAAAGCTTTATCCATGTAGTTTTTTTCCCAAAGACGTAGTTTATTTCAGTGATTTGGACCCCCTGTGGTGGCGAGACCGATTGGCTCTGGACGAGTGCGCGCTGACCCTGGTGGGGTTCAGCAAGGGCTGCGTGGTGCTCAACCAGCTCATCTACGAGTTCCACTACACCAAGACCCTCACCCCGGGCGACGCGCATATGATGAGGTGGGTCTATAGGTTTGGAACGCTGTGGTGCGGGATCAGTTGGCTCTGGAACGATATGCGCTTTAAATAGGAAATCCTACATGACAATATATTTCTACTTGTGTTTTTTCTCAGGTTCATGTCGCGTATCGAGAGCATGTACTGGCTGGACGGTGGCCACGCGGGCGGCAAGAACACCTGGATCACGGCGAGGAGTCTCCTGGAGACGCTCACGAGACTTGGTGTGTATTTTATACAGTTAATGTTTCAGCTCTCATATTTACCACCACATTCTTATTATTATACCACTTTTAAATTAGACCATTTTTGGTCCTTCGAGCCGGACACTTTTTTGGTCCTTCGAGCTGGAATCTGTGATTCTGCAGTGTACTTCAAAATCATTGGACTAAAACTGAACAATTGTTTCCAGATGTGAACCTCTTCGTTCACGTGAGCCCCTACCAGGTGCAGGACGAGGGCCGGCCGTGGATCGGACGCGAGGAGAAAGCCTTCACCGGCCTCCTACATAGGTTGGGCGCCAAGGTAATATTTATTTTTGACTAGCGGAATCCTCGCGGTTCCGTGAATTTAAATTTTTCACAAATCCTGCGAGACTGGATTTTTTCGGGATAAAAAGTAGTCTTAAGTTTTATGTAGTGTATAATCTATCTACATTCCCCAAATGGTTGTTAATTCAGTTGTTGCGACGTGAAGGAGTAACAAAACACACAAACTTTCGTGTGTAATAATAATGTGATAGTAAGTGTATTGGCGCTGTTCAGGTGCGGCGCTACCTGCACGGCGCGTCGGAGGCGCCGCACTCGCTGCAGATGCACTTCGACGTGCTCGCCAACTTCAAGCGCGTGCAGGACTCCGCCGCGCCCTGCGCGCTCGACGCCTCCGACGACGACGCCTAGCTCCCGGCGCTGTTCAGGTGCGGCGCTACCTGCACGGCGCGTCGGAGGCGCCGCACTCGCTGCAGATGCACTTCGACGTGCTCGCCAACTTCAAGCGCGTGCAGGACTCCGCCGCGCCCTGCGCGCTCGACGCCTCCGACGACGACGCCTAGCTCCCGGCGCTGTTCAGGTGCGGCGCTACCTGCACGGCGCGTCGGAGGCGCCGCACTCGCTGCAGATGCACTTCGACGTGCTCGCCAACTTCAAGCGCGTGCAGGACTCCGCCGCGCCCTGCGCGCTCGACGCCTCCGACGACGACGCCTAGCTCCCGGCGCTGTTCAGGTGCGGCGCTACCTGCACGGCGCGTCGGAGGCGCCGCACTCGCTGCAGATGCACTTCGACGTGCTCGCCAACTTCAAGCGCGTGCAGGACTCCGCCGCGCCCTGCGCGCTCGACGCCTCCGACGACGACGCCTAGCTCCCGGCGCTGTTCAGGTGCGGCGCTACCTGCACGGCGCGTCGGAGGCGCCGCACTCGCTGCAGATGCACTTCGACGTGCTCGCCAACTTCAAGCGCGTGCAGGACTCCGCCGCGCCCTGCGCGCTCGACGCCTCCGACGACGACGCCTAGCTCCCGGCGCTGTTCAGGTGCGGCGCTACCTGCACGGCGCGTCGGAGGCGCCGCACTCGCTGCAGATGCACTTCGACGTGCTCGCCAACTTCAAGCGCGTGCAGGACTCCGCCGCGCCCTGCGCGCTCGACGCCTCCGACGACGACGCCTAGCTCCCGGCGCTGTTCAGGTGCGGCGCTACCTGCACGGCGCGTCGGAGGCGCCGCACTCGCTGCAGATGCACTTCGACGTGCTCGCCAACTTCAAGCGCGTGCAGGACTCCGCCGCGCCCTGCGCGCTCGACGCCTCCGACGACGACGCCTAGCTCCCGGCGCTGTTCAGGTGCGGCGCTACCTGCACGGCGCGTCGGAGGCGCCGCACTCGCTGCAGATGCACTTCGACGTGCTCGCCAACTTCAAGCGCGTGCAGGACTCCGCCGCGCCCTGCGCGCTCGACGCCTCCGACGACGACGCCTAGCTCCCGGCGCTGTTCAGGTGCGGCGCTACCTGCACGGCGCGTCGGAGGCGCCGCACTCGCTGCAGATGCACTTCGACGTGCTCGCCAACTTCAAGCGCGTGCAGGACTCCGCCGCGCCCTGCGCGCTCGACGCCTCCGACGACGACGCCTAGCTCCCGGCGCTGTTCAGGTGCGGCGCTACCTGCACGGCGCGTCGGAGGCGCCGCACTCGCTGCAGATGCACTTCGACGTGCTCGCCAACTTCAAGCGCGTGCAGGACTCCGCCGCGCCCTGCGCGCTCGACGCCTCCGACGACGACGCCTAGCTCCCGGCGCTGTTCAGGTGCGGCGCTACCTGCACGGCGCGTCGGAGGCGCCGCACTCGCTGCAGATGCACTTCGACGTGCTCGCCAACTTCAAGCGCGTGCAGGACTCCGCCGCGCCCTGCGCGCTCGACGCCTCCGACGACGACGCCTAGCTCCCGGCGCTGTTCAGGTGCGGCGCTACCTGCACGGCGCGTCGGAGGCGCCGCACTCGCTGCAGATGCACTTCGACGTGCTCGCCAACTTCAAGCGCGTGCAGGACTCCGCCGCGCCCTGCGCGCTCGACGCCTCCGACGACGACGCCTAGCTCCCGGCGCTGTTCAGGTGCGGCGCTACCTGCACGGCGCGTCGGAGGCGCCGCACTCGCTGCAGATGCACTTCGACGTGCTCGCCAACTTCAAGCGCGTGCAGGACTCCGCCGCGCCCTGCGCGCTCGACGCCTCCGACGACGACGCCTAGCAGGGGTTACCATCGTACATACATGCTATCAATTAAATATTACACTTCTTTTGAAACTGAAAATAGTAGTTTATAAAACCAATGCAATCGCGGAACAAAAAACCGACATTATTCGAACGAAACAGCTTTGTTCGCGGTGGCTTCGCGAGGAATTCACGCGGGAATGTGGAGAGCTTGCGAGGGTGAATTTGCCACGAAAGGTTTCACGAGAATTCATTTGGCGTCACAATTTCACGCATTATATCTTGATTATTTATCAAGATATAAAACTTCAAAAAATCGAAATTGTCTTATCATAATGTTAGTTTTAGACGAAATTGATTGTAATTATTTAGCCCTGATAAACGGGCTTTCGTTCGTTGTGGTCAAATATGAAGTCTTTGACTCGACGCAACCGTCTGCCATGCAGCTTGTATTTATAAGTAGACTTAGCAATTATCTTAGACTATCCGACACGCATCTACTGCGCCCGGATGATATCTTGGGAATTTTAAAATCCTTATTCATTAATCCTTCCTTATTCCTTGTTTATATTACTAGCATGAAGCTAGTGAGTGGGCATAATTTCAGCTGCCATATCCAACAAGTTTCTTACTATTTGGATTGGGCGAGATTTCTTCGAGTGAACGAGTCAAGTATCTTTGCAACCGACTTCAAAGAAGGAGGAGGTTCTCAATTCGACTATTTTTTTAATGTTTGTTACCTCGTAACTTTCGACTGGGTTAACCCGATGTCGAAGATTCTCTTTTTATTTTTAAGTGGGGCTCTCCCCTAATTTATATTAAGTCCATTTCTGACAGTGGCATCCAAGAGAAAACCATATTATAATTAAATGGACGTCAATAACTCAATATCACTAAAACTGATTTCGATTTATTATTGATGCACTTCAAGAGTTGAAGTCGATTTTTTAATTCAATAAAAAAGAATTTTTACAGCATTGAAGAATACCTAAGATAATATTTATTGTTCCTTTAGCAGTATGATATTTCCAACACTATGACAATTTTTATAACGTTTTAAATTTTGACTTTTAATACAACAAAATACTGATATTTTCAAAGATGTAAATTGTAATTGGATATTATTATATTTATTTTTTCATGATATTATATTGTGCAATGTTCATAGTAAATTAATAATTTTTTGTTTGTGATTCTAAAAATGTTAATTGACTTTCTAATGATTTATATTTGCATGCCAATATGGTGTGGTATAGTTAACCTTATATATTTGTAACAACCAACTTTTGTTAATACTTATACCAGCAAATGAATAAATTGATTGATTGATTGATTAATTGATTGATTGATTGATTGATTGTGTAACTTTGATTTTATTTGTAATTTCTTACACTTTTGAAATTTGATTTCTACAAGAAAAGTTTTTTTTTATTTTGATAGATAAAAAAAGAGTACCTTCTGAATCCAATTCAACACATGTATATAACAAAAGAGATTTTTCTAATTATTTCGCAAATACATAAATATATTTTCAATCTGTTCTTTGTTTCTTTTTATATCAAACCAAATAGAAAATAAATCGTAGACAAAAGTGTTTTTTGTCTTCGATTTCCACATGTGCATTATGATCAGAGATTAGGCAACTAAGCACCAGTTGCATAAGACAAGTCTGTCGTAGGAATTCGGAGTTCATGTACATTAAATAAAACAGCAAAGTATGTACAGCCAAAAATTTATTTCTAATAATTAAGCTACATTTAATTCATTAAAAAAACCAGCGAGTTGACAGAAGTATCGATTACCTTTGTACAATGTTTTTTTTAAATACGTTGAGTGTGACCTGCGCCATTTTGTGATGCGTCATGCTCCAAGTCACAAAATGGCGCAGGTGCACAGACTTGTATACTAAAGACAGGGCGAACAGCGCGAAAAAATCTTTAAAAAATGTCGTAGATAGGTAAAGACCTATTTTTTTTTGAATTAATAACAATATTGCAGGTAAGGTGACCATAGACACATGGATAAAAAAATATAAAAAAATAAACATGTATTTCGCAGGAGTTTCGACAGATGGCGCTACATTTTGTTGTATTAAGAACGTTTACGTAAAATGTTCGGATGGGCCTATATCTTGACTATTTTTATCTATTTGCAGGTGCAAAATAATTTTAGAACCGTAAAATATAAGTGCTGCGTAGTTAAAAAATATCAATATATTTGACGGCCCAGCCTTGTCAAACGTTACCGTTGTGATGATAAAAGACCAACAAATATCCAGCCCCACTTTCACTTTTTCTCAGTTAGTTTAATCGCATTTACCCAAAATTATACTATTTTAAAATTGCTCATATCAAATTTAAAGTTCCTTGTATCAAACATAACCTCACAACTAAATAAAATTATTATTGCATAATTTTTAATTGCCTCAATTTGCAAAATACAATGTGGTAAAGTTATAACACCAAAAGTGTTAGATAATATGAAGGTGGGTCTACGCTAGGCGAATATAGCACGAGCCGAACACAATTCGTGTAGTGTGGACTGTGGACCGACTTACAAGCCTCGAACGAGCGCGCTGCGAGCATTTCCTTCGTGCTCGGCTGCGTTCCGCCTGTCGGTTTTTTGACGAACACAAAGGGATTGGAGGACAGTAATCGTTGCAGGTTCGTTGTACGTCCACACTTGACGCCGCAAACAACGAAGCGAAACGCCTCCGCTCGTGCTCGGTTCGTGCTCGATTCGCCTAGCGTAGACCAACCTTTATAATAATGGAATGACGAAAAATTCGAACGAAATATGCTAGGCTAGCTGATTTTTTGCATCTGTAATTGACAATAATACACTTGACACAATGACGAAATATACGCTACGCTAGTTTAATCAATACTTGACACTAAAACAAAAATAACATACTTATTAAAATATAACTTATTTATTTATATTGGAAGTATAGAATTCAAAGTGAAAGTCCATAAAACGTGACGTAAAAATATTTTTTAAAACCAAACACCACTCACCATTATTTTAAGAATTATAAAATGTCATCTAAAAGTGTCCGACCGAAACTTCAAGCTTCTTTTACAGGTAATATCTCTATTGATTTTTCGACACAGATTTTCATACAACTTTGATACTCAATTTTGCAAGTGAAATTAAGAAAAAACGCTTAATTCGTTAACCTTAAATACCAACGAATATCACCTATATAACATGACAGATTTGCATATTAAATTTTATTGCACTTCATCAATTTTATTGGGGACAAATATCCAAAAATCGTGGCAAATAATCATTTCATGGGCAAATATTTAAAAATGAAAAATAATATACAAAAATACAAAAAACTCATAATAGAAAACTAATATATATAAAAACTAGCTGACGCGGCAAACATGCCATATTGTCGTATGAAAAATATCTTACGACCTATTCCCAGACCCACCGAAAGTAGACAAAGAATTTCATAAAAATAGGTCAAGCCGGTTCGGAGCAGTTTTGTGACAAATACACCATAAGATCTTATATATAAAATTCTCGTGTAACAGTGTTCGTAAACCAACTTCGATTTATTTTGTGTATATTCGATAGGCCTAAGAAAAGGACAAAGTATTTTTCATAACCCTAAGTGAGAAATCGTTTATATGGAATTATTTTGCCGTTTACAATATGGACTGAACAAAAACAGAGACGTTCGACAGCCACAATCGCGAGATACGTAACAAGCAGTACCTCCAGCCATCTCACGTTTAGCGATACGCTAAAAAGATATGAATCGATCGAAATGTATGAAAATGATCGCACGCAATTTTTTTACACTATACAAGTTAGTGCTTGACTGCGATCTCACCTGATGGTAAGTGATGATGCAGCCGAAGATGTTAACGTACTTGGAAGGGGTAAGTAAAGTCACCCCAACAGTTTCTACACAGCATCGCACCGGAACGCTAAATCACTTAGCGGAGCGTCTGTGCTGGTAGGGCGGTAACTAGCCACGGCAGAAGCCTTCTACCAGATTAAATTCTTAATAAAATTTACAAACGCATGGATTGGCCTTCAGCTCGAGCCATATGCCCCATCCATAAGTCAAATAATGAGTGAAATGATGATGAAAAATGATGATGAGTGATGAATGAAAAGAAAGAAAAAAAAAGAAATGAAATACACCCCTGATAAGGCCTTTCAGCTCTTCCTTGTGGCAACTGGACTTGGAGGGGAGATCGCGGCGAGCACAATAGATCGGAGACGGTCAAAGTGCCACTGGGAGCGGAGGAGCCCTTCATCAAGAACACAGATCTAGGAAAGAAACAATATGGATGGGCCCGTCTACAAAATAGGTGTGCCTTTTTTTTAATCTGTAAAGTGGCGCATAAGATGGCGTCACCTAGGGAAGTAAACTCAGAACACGAACATTTGACAGCAAATCTTGGCTCTCAACATGCACAACAAAGCTAGACTAGAATGAATGAATGAGGCGCCTCCTTAGTTCTCTTTTCTCTATGATCAAGAAGATAAGGAAAGAATGCGCGGAGGTTACAAAATCAAATGACATGGCCGGATTCTGCCCTCTGAAAAAAATATTCATGGCCATTGACAAACAGTACGTCATATTAAAGCTTATCATTGTCTTTACGATAGTTTAATTTTTATAATCAGAAAACTTGCGAGAGACATAATATTAGCATAGCAACTTGCAACAAAATGCGCCTTAATATTTTTAATAGCAATGATTTTTGTATTCAAAAATTGCAATTCAAAATGTTTACTCGCATTTTCTAAGCTTTGTATTATGAAAAAATAATTAGTTCATAAGCAATACGCATGATATTTTAATAAAAAACCATTGCTGTTTAAAATATTTAGGCGCATTTTGTTGAAAGTTGTTATGCTAATATTATGTCTATCGCAAGTCTTCGGATTATAAAAATTAATTAAACTATTGTAAAGACATAATGATAAGCTTCAATATGACTTACTGTTTGTCGCTGGCCATGAATATTTTTTTTCCAGGGCACAGCTCCATACAAGTTTCGGCCATGTCCTTTGGCGATAATTTTCGTACATTTTCGAGTTTCGTTCGATTTCCATCTAATTAGCGTATCACAGAATTCCACACGGCGTGAGGCGAAGGCGACGGAGCACTAGGTAGGAGCGCACGGCATGGCCCGGCGGTCCGCGGCTCACATGTTCTCGAACTGGCCGTCGCGGTCCAGCATGAGGATGTTGGGGTTCTCGCGCTCGAAGTCGGTGGGCTTGCGGTCGCGCTGCTCGTCCGTCCACTCGCCCTCGCCGGCGCCCCACTCGCCGACCGCCGCGCCCAGCGCGTCCTGCGACGCGCGCTGCTGCTCCACCTGCGACACATCATCACACATCCTACGACAAACGAAACACATTCCATTCAAACAACTATAAATAAATAAATAATAATATAAATATATATCAGGACATTATGTACACAACGCAATCTAGCCCCAAAGTAAGCGATAGCTTGTGTTATGGGTACTAGATGACTGATAAATATACAATATACATAAACATATTGAAAAACACTTAGACACTGGAAAACATCTCATCACACAAACATTTAACGGTAGTGGGAATCGAACCCACGACCCACGACGTAGAAACAGGTTCGCTACCGTTACACCAATCGGTCGTCAACTATCCATTTAATCGCCGCACCGCAAGGCACCGTATGGGCTTTCATCCCTATGTCTTTGATTCTCCACCTGTGACACATCATCACACATCCTACGACAAACGAAACATTCCATTCAACCAACTATCCATTTTATCGCGGCACCGCAAGGCAGGGCATCCCTATGTCGATGAATCTCCACCTGTGACACATCATCACACATCCTACGACAAACGAAACATTCCATTCAACCAACTAACCATTTTATCGCGGCACCGCAAGGCAGGGCATCCCTATGTCGTTGAATCTCCACCTGTGACACATCATCACACATCCTACGACAAACGAAACATTCCATTCAACCAACTATCCATTTTATCGCGGCACCGCAAGGCAGGGCATCTCTATGTCGTTGAATCTCCACCTGTGACACATCATCACACATCCTACGACAAACGAAACATTCCATTCAACCAACTATCCATTTTATCGCGGCACCGCAAGGCAGGGCATCTCTATGTCGTTGAATCTCCACCTGTGACACATCATCACACATCCTACGACAAACGAAACATTCCATTCAACCAACAATCCATTTTATCGCGGCACCGCAAGGCAGGGCATCTCTATGTCGTTGAATCTCCACCTGTGACACATCATCACACATCCTACGACAAACGAAACATTCCATTCAACCAACTATCCATTTTATCGCGGCACCGCAAGGCAGGGCATCTCTATGTCGTTGAATCTCCACCTGTGACACATCATCACACATCCTACGACAAACGAAACATTCCATTCAACCAACAATCCATTTTATCGCGGCACCGCAAGGCAGGGCATCTCTATGTCGTTGAATCTCCACCTGTGACACATCATCACACATCCTACGACAAACGAAACATTCCATTCAACCAACAATCCATTTTATCGCGGCACCGCAAGGCAGGGCATCTCTATGTCGTTGAATCTCCACCTGTGACACATCATCACACATCCTACGACAAACGAAACATTCCATTCAACCAACAATCCATTTTATCGCCGCACCGCAAGGCCTTTCATCCCTATGTCGTTGATTCTCCACTTGCAATACATCATCACACATCCTACAACAAACTAAAGACATTCCATTCAACCAACTATCGGGAATCAATATGAAGTAAATGAGTATTGTTGTTATTAGCCTACGATGTATACTTGTTATTGTTGCCATAAGCCTACTATACTATACTTAGCCTACTATTAGTGAAAAACTAAATAAAATTTGAATTTTTGCGCCCGGATAGTACCTACCCATTTTTCTTAATGAAATCCGATTGGTTATTCAAAAAATCAACACACATCTCTCGTGTCCTCTTCTGTCGTGTCCTCTCCGCCGGGACTTGTATGCACGTGATACCAAAGATTTAAATCACTAGATGAACCCTAAACCTTCAAAAACGTCCACGTTTTTGTCTTGTGTGCGATACGTTGTCACGTGGCGATTTTACACACACAGCGGCATAAGAAATAGTGATATCTCAGCGAGGTCTCATTTACTCTTGTAGCGGTCTTCGACAGCGGTCTTCGGTAGCTGACGACAGATGGCGTAACTCGCGCAATAGCACACGCTGACGGAGCATTCGACGAGCGTTCTATAAATACAACTTCTGACGTCACACGCTTGGATCACAAGAGGTCCCCAGGCACAACACCTGCCTGGAGGGAAATTTCCCTATTGCCCTCTGTACCGCTAAAGTGGTGACCCCGACGTGATTTCACCATTCACCACCAGAGGGCACACATCAACTGAAGAACACGCAACAAAAACAACGAAACCGCAACTGCAACAACCGCAAACGCAAGAACCACATCAACCGCTACAACATCGAAGAAGCAACCGCAAACCTCATTCCTCGCATCTTACTCCCAGTCTTCGCCGACCGACTCACTGGTCGCCGCGACACGTCATTCACCGCCGATCGACTCACTGATCGCGCGCCGCCGCATCATCAACGGACTCCCGGTTCGAAGGTCACTCACACCTCGCCGGCACGCAGTCCACCCAAGTCAACCCGGTATCGCTGACGCACTTCCACGATGCTGCACGCAGTTGACACGCACCAGATGCACCACGACGACACACGACTTAACAGTCTCAGAGGGGAGTGATTGTAGCGGTCTTCGACAGCGGTCTTCGGTAGCTGACGACAGATGGCGTAACTCGCGCAATAGCACACGCTGACGGAGCATTCGACGAGCGTTCTATAAATACAACTTCTGACGTCACACGCTTGGATCACAAGAGGTCCCCAGGCACAACACCTGCCTGGAGGGAAATTTCCCTATTGCCCTCTGTACCGCTAAATGCATTGCTAAATACCAAACGAAATGTGCGCTTGCGTTCTCTGTCACACAATCGTACACTACAGCATAATGAAGAGCACTCACTCAGCATGTTTGTGGACTTTTTCGATGTGCGCAATGTACTCGTAGGCTTAGGGCTCATCTATTGGACGTTTTCGATGTGCGCAACGTGGGCTTAAGGCGCATCTTGCGTCATCATCTTTAAATCTCTGCGTGATACGCACCTGCGCGTCCCGCTTGGCGAACTTGTCGAACATGTTGGCGTACATGGTCTTCTCTTTCTGCTTTTGCTTTTGCAGCGTGTTGCGGCACACGATTATTTGGTTGGCCGCCGCCTGCAAGCGTAACGGTAACGATACAACAGTCAAAAAAAACTCAAAAACTCAAAATATCTTTATTTCACATAGGCCTAATATACATGCTCTTGTAATAGGTCAGCATGATATTTGTCACATTTGTATGGCGATAACTCCAAGTTAAAACTAAGTTTACGAGGGTTCCAACGTGTGAACAAGTGTTACATTTACTGATTTTAGTCTATATTGTAATCTTTTTAGACCTTATTTTAGGATTTAAAATACCTGTACAAATATTTTTAACTAAATTCAGATTGACAAGAAAAATAGTAAAAATCGGTGAAGCTGTTTTTAGATTTAGGTTTTATCGCTGTAACATGAAGAATGATGAAGGGCGCCTTTTGATTGATTAATAATGTACTAAAAAGTTAATCTTCCTTATTGAGGCATTCATAATTTATTTGTTTTTGTTTACATAACTTTTTGTCAGACTGTACTTGTTGGTAAATATCACGCTCGCGGACGCTAGTATAAAAATTCGCCTGCTAAAGCAATTGTGCCTGTAGAGTGCTAAGAAATATTAGCATTAGCTCATTAGAGTATACTATAGCCTGCGCCTCCGCGAACGTGATATTTACTTTATAGTCACCAATATTCGAACTTAAGGATGAGCCCATCTGAAAATTTTACAATAAAACTTCTTCATACAAGAAACAAGTAGCACTATTTAGATGATAAAATTCCCGTTAATACAGCACAATATGGAAGAAACCGTCCCAGAGAAAACGCGCGTGCGGACTAATAACTTAGTTAAGTGATCTGTGGCGTGGACCGCGTCCGCATACTGCGGTCGGCTTACAACTGACGCTGTTGGGGTCATAATATACATTTTTGACACCATTTAACTAGCGACATTTCCGCCGGGTCCTGTGTATACGTCTATTGACTTGAATTAACTATACAACAGTAGTATGATAATTCATTTTATAAAGCAGCTGTACCTCCAGTGTCAAAAATGAAAAAATATCGAAGAGTAAAGCCGGCGCAAATCACTAGGATATACTATGTCGCTCTTATTCCGTCTGCTCACAAGATGCTTATTATAATGTGATATATTGTTTAAAAGTTAAAACAAAATTGTAAAAATTATTATTTAAAAAAAAAAGCAAGTGCCGAGTTTCTTGCCCGTTCTTCTCGGTGCAGTGCTACTTTCCGAACGAGGCGGTAGAATCTTAACGTTTCGCAAGAGCCTGTAAGTTAAGGCCTATGTGAAAGAATCAAAAATTTTGAATTTTTTTGAATTTCGAAACTCACCTTGTTCTGTGGCTCAGCTTCCACAATCTTCTGGAAGTCCTTGAGCGCGAGTTCCGCGTCTCCGAGCCCCAGCAGCGCCTGGCCTCGTCTGAACAGACCCTTCACGTTGTTAGGGTCCAGCTCGAGCGCTTTCGTGGCGTGGGCCCGCGCCTCGTAGTGCTGCGGCGGAGTCACCTTGAGGTACACCAGCGCGAGGTTGAGGTGCACGGGTATCAGAAGTTCTTTGGCCTTTTCTTTATCCTCTTCTTCGTCGGTTCCAGATGTTGGCACATCTGTAAAAAATTATTGTTTTGGTTAATTGCATGCATCGTCTCGACCTAATGATGACCCGCTGCTAGATTCTCCTGTCAATTTCTCTCTCTCTCTTCCTCTGGCCAGGTACGAGTTGGCAGGGGAGACTGCATAAATGGACTGGCAGTTAATTCAAAGCAGCGCCAAAAATAGACAAGTGAAAACTCAAAAATAATCATAGAGGCGCCCATTAAGGTAACGTTAGTTCAATGGTTTTTCCCCATCTCGAAAATAACTAACGCGCCTAAAGAAGTATTTACTTCAAAAACTACTTATGCGTAGTTAGTACTATTCTGCAAAAGTTTTCTATCAATTATAGTAATTTAGTTACCATAATTTATGCTTAAAAAACGTTATTTAGGAATTACCTTCAATCAAAGACAACACTTTCTTATATTTCTTGATAGCCAATTGAAATTTGTTTTCCTTGAAATAGTTGGTGCCACTCTCCTTCAAGATCTTCGACTGTTCCAACTTTTCTGGAGTGTCCATCTCCCAAGCATCCTTTGCCTTTTCAAAACTGACCAGCTTAACTGTGTATTTAACGACCGAGTTTGGTGGTACCCCTAACTCGGAGTTGCCCTCAGATTTGAAGGCATACTTGGGTTGGATGGTTAGTAGCGACTGTTCCCCTTGGTTGAACTTCTCCAGGGCTCTCTCGATGCCCTCGCAAATGTTGCTGGCAGTTCCTTCTCCCAGGACAAACGAGACAGTGCGTTCGTCGAAAACTTTGCCGTCAGGGAGTTTGCCCTGCAATTCCACTGAAAAATAAAGGACCAACACATAGGCTTATTAATCTATGGACGACGGGTGTAATACATAATTCACGAAAAAAGTGTCCCGAGAAAACCTTTATAAACGAGGGTACATGAATATATCTATAAACAAACTAAAACATTGTAATTTATGTCTTAAACCATTACTATGCAGCCTAATTTTCAAATACGAGAGTTTTCAAGTGCGATTGTATGTCTTTTCGTGTTTTGTAAGTCATTCGGCTTGGACACTTTTTAGCGCTGACCCACAATCCTTAGTTTATTAATCAATGGACCAACATTACAAATTATGTCATCTATATACAACCTGCAGGACAAAAATAAAAAATCTGTTATAGGTATATTAAAATAATGAAGGTATTTATTTCACTTATACTCACAAAATGTGTTTAATCCAAGAAAAGATTTATGTGGTTTTCACGTTTCGCCTGGACTTTTGATTTTGACGCCTGTTTTCAAAGACTAGAAATTCTTAGGACCTAGGCCTCGAAAATAGGCCTAGGTATAATTTACAGGCACTTACGAAAAAGACATAACTATAATACACTATTATACCAATAAGGAGGTGAAGTTTGTGTGTAAATGTGTGTTTGATGCCGCAACTACTGAACCGATTTAGCTGAAATTTGGAATGGCGATAAATTATATCCTGGCTACTTTTTATCTCGGAAAATCCATGGTTCCAGCGGAATTAGTGAAAACCCGAAATGTTCTAGTGCAGTCGACCCATGCTTGCTGCAATTATAGGTGCAATTTCAAAATATATTTATTTCACATAGGCCTAAATAACAGGCTCTTGTAAAATGTCAACATGATATTTGTGATTGTCGCATATGCATGGTAGTGCAACAATAAAGCTCACCAGTGACTTGCGCGCCATCGTTGGGCGAGCTGTGGCCTTCCCCCTCCTGCAGCTTACGACGCAGGATGCCTTTGTTCTTGCCGGGGCTCAGGTCCTCATCCGTCCAGTCTATCATCTCGATCTATGACAAAAGCTATTACTTTAAAAATGCTGTCGAACATAGATAGTATAAATCCTTCAGACCCAATTGGGTATTATACTACTTTTGAATTTGATAAAAAATATTACTTTATTATAAACTAGGATAAAACTAATGACGTACACTGAAAAATATATTTAAATCTAACGAAGATTTACAAAGTTACAGGCATTTTAATTTTGGAGTGGGAGGATTCTATCTATCCCTTTGATATCTTCTATCCCTTTCTCGCAAAAACGAAAATTTGTATGAAGCTGCATGAAGCTACTATCGCATTCGTGAGGTGTGACGTCATAATTTGATGTCACTATCTCTGTCTAATCAGAAATATTTAAATGCATATTACTTGTTTGTTATTTGATTGATTTAATTAGTTTTTTAGGGAGCGTCACTATTTTTATCCTAGTTTAGTAAAGTAATAAAAAACTGAAGTCTAATACCCAATTTAGAATCATTACCTCAAACTGCAGTGTAGCGTTGGGAGGAATCTTGGGTGGGCTGCCGTTGGCCCCGTACGCGTACTGCGGTGCGCACGTCAGCACGCACACCTCGCCCTTCTTCATAGTCGCCACGCCAATGTCCCATGACTTTATTACTGATCCTGCAGCAATAAACGTGAATAAATACATTGTGAAGATTAATTGCCTTAGTTAGCCGAAAGCCTAAAGTAGGGACCGATGTATAGATGCACAAGAGGTGTGGCTCATATCCTGAGGGAACTATAGGGAGTTCGAAATGTACCATAAATTTTCAGTGACATCCCTAATAACAGCTCGTTTAATATCAATGAACTGGGAATAATGAAAATCATTATGAGGTTTGTCAATATCACAGTTAGGATTGCTATATTTTCATTTTTCTAAATGAAATGTCATTTTTTTTGTACTGAAAATGAAATAAAATAATTCTTATCATGTTAATGTGTTTCTAGGATCAAGTTGAAAGGTTAGCTGCGGGCACACTATACAAATTAACCCACACCTAGGATATAGATATAGTTAGGTGAATAAATTGATAAAAAAAAAAATATAGTTTTAAGTATTCTCAACCCCTTTTTATGTCCCACTGCTGGGCACGGGTCTCCTCTCTGACTGAGAGGGGTTTGGCCATAGCTCACCACGCTGGCAAAGTGGGGGTTGGCGGGCTTCACACACCATTGAGAACATTTTTGTGAGCTCTCAGGTATGCAGGTTTCCTCACAATGTTTTCCTTCACCGCTAAGCTAGTGATATTTTGTTTCCTAAAACGCACATAACTCGGAAAAGTCAGAGGTGCGTGCCCAGGATTCGAACCCGCGACCTCCTTATGAGAGGCAGAGGTCAGAACCACTGAGCTATCACTGCTCTATAAGTATTAATAGTATAGTATTAATATTTTAGCTAAATTGGTTTCATTTGTGATTGAACAAATTTTGCCTGCAAAAAAAACAAATCTATATATCCACCAAAGGAAACATAGTTTAAGTTCCCAACATAAATGTCTTCTTTATTACTCATAATCAGAGTAAAATGGGTGACTTAGCTTTGCTCAGACATATTCATGTAAATTATAAATAAACTTAAAGAATAAACCAAATACAAAAATTTGATCTAATTTTTCAGAGATCCGTTACACAAATATATTTTTTATGTAACATACAAGAATTGCTTGTTTTCAATACGTAAGATTAACATTCATGAGCTCCACAGCTCTTGGCCTTGAGGCCTTCATTGTGTTGTAAATCAATACAGTATTGACTTTGTCTGCATTCTGTAGATGTCACTGAAAGGTCAAAAAATGCTATTTTCAGGGTGGCAAACACTTGAGTAGCTGAGTACAGACACTTTACCATCATTAAAGGGGCTGATTTATTTTGAAAAACATTGATTCTAAACTGGTTTTTGTAGTTTTAAAGCATATCCTTTCCACCCATGAAAAAGAATAGCACAGAACACTTATAAAGGATTGCTATCAAATTCAGTGTTTAAATTTTAAAGGCATTTATAGACTTAATAATATAGAAAGGAATTTCCAAGCAGTTAGCATCATTTGACCTGTTTGCAGAAGCTTTGCTCCAATTCCACTTTATAATACCACACTAATCTGATACATGTCGCTCAATAAGTTCAAAGCTTTTGTCTTGACATTTCAGAAGTGCTAACAAGTAATGGCCTATATGAAATAAATGATTTGATTACTTGATAATGAGCAATGGTTGCTGTAGTATGAAGTGGGAGGGAAATTCTCAGCAAAGCTTCTGCAAACAGGTAGTAAATTATGTTAAGTCTAGTCTCCAACTCTCCTGTCATAGTAGGCCTGTGCCCAACAATGGGAAGCAAATATAGGACAGACTGGATTATTTTATTCAATTCAAAATGTTGGATTTTTTATTCAAATAAGTGTTTAAATAATTTTTATATTGATAATAATTAATTCAAAATGTTTACATGACGGTACAGGTTTCCTTTGGCTGGTTACAGGGGGAAGGGTGGGGCGGGGGAGGGGGGAGGGGGGGACGGGGTGAATCCCCCCTCCAAGTGAAAAAGTGCGAAACTCAATAGTTTTAGAGAAATAAATTTTTAAAGTTTAAATTTTGAGGTAATTTTGATCATTATAATGAGTACTTTACACAGCGGAAGGGGTAGGGGGCTGGATTAAGGGGCGCGGGAGGGTAAAGGGGAAGATGAAGCCTACTTCCCAACCCCCCTAAGGGAAATTTTATCTATTTTTTTATTTAAGTATTTTTAAGAAAATCTACATAAGTATACATACAATGTTTGTATGTATACTTATGTAGATTTGTTTTCAAATCAGATAAATGACAGCTCTAAACTAGGGACCAAATCAGATATGTGATTTCTCCGGCGCTGCGGGAAGTGCAGCCCCCGCCCGCTCACCTCCGCAGCCTCGGCATGCTGGTCGCCTTCGGCGACCAGCCTCGGCCGCTCCGGCTCGCCCGGGTGCCTGTGCTGTGCTACGGCGGGCGGGGGCTGCACTCCCTCCGCGCCTCCGACTTAAAAAAAAAACACTCTAGGGGTAGGACAAACAAGACTGCTTGGTGTCGGGGTAAGGCAGTTCGGTTCTGTGACTATTTTCGATATTGTTAACTTTTTAATAAAATTATACACTTAACATGAATGCAATACGAAAAACAAAACGCTTTTTGACAACTACGTGTCAATAGTCTTTAGTTTATGGTCATTGATCAATTTTGTCTGAAATTTCATATAGAAAATCGTAATTTTTAAAAATTTATTTCTCGTAAATTACTGAGATTCGCGCTAAAACCTTTCAGTGCTAGGTTTAATATATTATAAGCCATCTGTAAAAAAAATAAATATGAACTGCCAACTAATAACCAGCCAAAGGAAACCTGGGCCTTAAATATATGGCTACAGAGATACTGTAACCATATTCTAAGTAGTTCGGCCAAGTTCTAGAAACAATCATCGATTTTATACCACCGGTTTCCGGAACTTTCTACACGATGTTAAACATTATTATTTCGAGACAATTCTAACCTTTGCCAAGTTGAAATTGAAACGGATCATCCCGATCTCGACTGGAATCGAACTTGGTGCCGTCGAGAAGAGTCCCCGTGTAATGTACGGTGACCATGCAGCCGGCGCTCGGAGTTTCCGTGCCTTCGCCCTCCTTGATGATGCGTTTTAACACACCCCGGTCTCCCGTCTTCGTTATATCAACTCCTTCGTTTACTGTCATAATTGTAGTTTACGAATTTTACACAATAATTTAATTAACGCTGGTAATGTTGTATTTTTCAGTTTTCACAATTTGCAAAACGTGCGCCAAAGAGTATATAATCACTACGTTTGCGCAAGTATTCGGCTTTTTTTGATCAAAGAGCATAGACATAAAACACTATAGATCAAAGAGTATATAATCACTTGTTTTTGATATTCGGTTCCTGGTCTGTGTTGATAATTACCATAGACATAAAACACTATAGGTAGGGATAAAAAATAACCACAGACCAAAGAGTATAAACTATAATAAAATATAACCATAGACTAGGTACTTATCTTTATAGGTTACCACAGACCACAAAACCTTATCTTATTAGCACAGACAATTACAGAATACCACAGAATACAAACAATCTTTACTTTTCTTGTCCAGTGGCCAAAACTGGAACTAAAGTCTCGGCGTTACGCCTGCTGCCATCTGCTGCCAATTGCCACTAACATCGGATGAACGATGGTACAGGGTAGGTATGAGTACGCATATCACAAGTTTTAGGAAATGAAGGACAAATAGTTTTAACAGATTTTTAATTTAATATCACAAAAACATAAATTCCGGATAGTATATTTACATTTTTCAAGAGTGATAGGTTGAGGTTCAAGCAGTCCTAGGAAATGAAGGACAAATAGTTTTAACAGATTTTTAATTTAATATCACAAAAACATAAATTCCGGATAGTACCTATAATTAAAAATTTTCAAGAGTGATAGGTTGAGGTTTTTACATATTAATACAGAAATTTTATATCGATGTTACAAAATGTATGCAGCTAAATATTTATCAGTCTTTTATGCCTTAAACTACTTGCTATGCCAGTTAAGATATTCATTACACATACATAATATTATTAAGTCTGAACAAAATATCAAAATCTAATAGTGCTATTATCTTCCTTCCTAATAATAATTTTTCTAAAAACAATAGCACTTTTCCTAGAATTCTAGCAAGATATTTGTCATATACCTCAATGCTTATTTATGGAATACCTTCGAAATACACAAAATGGGTCTGCCAGTCATATTATATTTATTTTTTTTCATTTTACTTGGTTTTTCGTAATTTGTAACATGTCATAGTAGGCTTATGGTGGTTAAATTGTGAGAACTGTATCATTTTCCAATTTAATAATTTATATTACAGTCTTGCACATTTAAGAGATATTTGTAAAAATGTATGAAGATGATACTGTAATTCCCGCATTTTAATTTATCTTAGTACAGAAATTCTCATGTCTTGCGTTTGTTACCAAACTCATTTAAAACAGCTTGATTGATTGTTATGAAATTTTCTGTGTATATGCAGTAGGTCATAAGCTATTCTTTATATTCCTAAAGGCAAAACATTTTTTGCAGGGTCAGCTAGTGTAATCCTAAAAATTATGAAAAACCAAATAAAAAAATTGAATTTCATAGGTGGACTTTAACTAGTTCATCCTCAGACTAGACATCTTTTCTTTTGGAATTTACGTATGATATCAATACATTATGATCACTTGTGGCCTTGTATGTGTGTATGAAAGCCTATCATTATATTATGATTTGTGATTATTACGGTAAAGAGCACAAGTATGCCAAATTCAAAGAACATTTTTGGTTTTTCTCAATTTTTAAAGTAATAAGAAATAATATACTATCTACCCAGATGTATACCAGAATAGCAGTAAAATGCAGGGATTGCACTGTGTTATTATGTAACTATATACAAAACCAAAATAAAACTTGAATCTGGCAAGTAGACCTTTGAATCATTCTACTACCTAATCGCAGAAGCTTTGGCCATGACTTCCCCTCCCACTTCATACTACCGCAACCCACACTTGTTGCTCATCCATTATCAGATGAATGCAGGCAGTGGTAGTACCAAAGCTTCTACGAATGGGTTATAATAAACTTATTTCATGACAAATATTAAGATTTTTTACAGTATCAAAGTTACGCCAAAATATACACATTTCATTGATTGTGGAATTACTAACCACAAAAGAGAAACTATACTTAAGTTAAGAAACCCTTTAGGTTTAAGAAACATTTTCGAGTTTTACAGCTATTTACAACCATTATTAGTTTTTACCAAAACCTACATATTGCAAACATTTGGGCAACTCAACACATAACGCCGATAATTTTTTGATGAACTCTGACTTAGCAGTTTATTCCCACCATTGATCCATTCATCTGAACCGTCGCAGCAATCACAAATGCCATCGTTCACTTTACCAGATGGCACTGTGAATATTTCCTGCTTCTTTTTATTCTGGGTTTGACAGTAGAATATGCCGTCCGGACAAGCATTGGTGCTTGGTTCATCAGTCCCATCTTCACAGTCACAATAGTCATCATTCAAATATTCGAATGGAATCCGTTGATCTGACGTTCTACATTTGAATTCATTAATCAAATGAGGACGGTAGTCTTTAATCTTTGTAAAGAACACCCCTCGAATCATGCCATGCTCGTTTATATATTTATCCTCTTCAGATCGCAGGTGCAGAACGTCTCTGATAGTGTCATGATCGAGCACTGGAATCACTCTACCGTTATCGGCCTCCGATGTGATTGTCAGGAAGAAATACAGCTGGTAGAGAATGAAACATAGCGCCATACAAGATGAGATGATGATTACGTTTTTCTTCTTTTTCAGGCCCATCATAATGTTTTATGATTACAGGATATAATATACACTTTTTATATAAAAGATACACTAACCACGGTATTACATTTTATTTTGTTTTACGGCATATCAATTAGAAGCAATAATAAACTTCAAAATATTTTTCAATTCAATTTGTAAATATCAACCATAGATTATCTATGGTTGATATTTACAAATTGAATTTAATTTTAATAATTATCTATGATAGATAATACAAGCTTGACCACAGAACACTATATCGCTTGACCCTTTGATTATACAAAGAGTATCACTACGTTTTAGATTATATATGCTTGACCACAGAATACATATAGGGTAATAATGTTCTGTGTCTCTAACTCTCTGCTCCATACACCACAGAGATAAAAGCTAAAGAGGCGCCTCAATCATTTATTGTGTGTAGGTACCTACCTATAGCCCATTGGGCATTGGCAGCACTTGATTCACACTTGAAGTTTGACAATTTTGACATTTCTGACAGGACGAATCACGTACATAGTGATTATTCTTTGGGACGAATTGTTTGAAGTTAAAATTTGGATAAAATTGAAGAATTTATTTACCTTTGTTATTTACTGTCTTATCCCTTACTGTGATTTCTAATTTCTATTTTCTTCAATCATTTACCTATAATAGTTTCATATGCAATGACTTTTTCGCTTTGTTAATATTTATATTATAGCTATATAGCTTTATATTATAAGAAACCAGAAACGATGAATTACCTAAACGTTGACACTGCTGCGACGTCTGCAACTACTGATAGTAAAGGCGAAACAAATAATGAAGATCTCGAAGTAAGTGTAGCCCATTTTGTCTATTTTTGTGATTATAAAATGTGGTTGTTCTCCCGCGGAAGATGAGGCGGTGAACCCTTCCTAGTTCCAACCATCACGATGAATGTTATAAGGGTAATTTGAGTTCTGTGAATTTAATGTACAAATGTAATGTTCTTGAAACGTTAGTCAGACGAATCTTTGACTAGATAGGGCCCAACAAAAGCTCCAAAATTACACACTGCACTGTCTATACAACTCAAACATACTCAAGCACATAAGACTATTGCCATTACTCCAACAACACAAGGACTTATGATATCGTTTCTACGAGAGCCTAAAGCAAGGAGGAACAAGCAAGCCTGCCCATTGCCATAGAAAACCTGAAATAAGACAACCTTAAGACAACAGCATTATTCCAGACAGCAACTGGCTTTCGATGTTGACCGTTCATCAAAATAGAATGAAAGTTATCAATGTTTATTATTCCAGGTGGACAATTCAAAGAGCGTTCTGCTCAAAATAGCAACTCTGTATGCGGAGCAGCTAATGAGTGACCTAGTGCTGGAGGTGGCAGGAGTGGGCTATCCGGCACACCGCCTAATACTGTGTGCCAGCAGTGAAGTGTTTCAGGTCAGCACTGCTAGCTATATAGCATTCTCTCTTCTCTTCTCTGGGACGTATCTGCGAGTAGGCGATTGACGCCCGTTGCGCATGGAGTCGCCGATGCGGGTCCTCGCCGGATCACTCCTGCCAGCCGGGTATCAGGAACAGGCCTCCCAGGTCGCACAGTATATCTTGGAGTGTTGCTGAGGATCCCAGGTAGATCTTGCGTTGGTCCGACACTCCAATGCATCTTAGTAGCACTTGTGCAGGTGTTTCCTCATCCTCCATGCAGGCTCTGCACAGAGGGCTGTCCCTTGATTCCTAGAGTGGAGAAATGTTTATTTAGTGAGCAATGCCTTGTTATCATGCTCACGACTAGTCTTAGTTTGTCCTTACTAAGTCGTAGTAGTTTTTCTGTGAGGTGTTTATCTAAGTGTGTTAAAGCTGTTCTTGCTTGACTACAGTCTGTAGTGCATTCCCATATTTGTGCGTGCATCTGTGCGGTGTTTTTGTGTAACCATGAGCATCATGCGATACACTTAATAGATAGAACAACAAAATTCAAAAATGTATGCAAATGATTGCTTATTTGATCGCTAAATCGGTCAAGTGACCTCTGCACATTCTAATACATTTTTCAAATTATGTTCAAAAAAGATGCAATAGCATTCTTAAAAATGCATTGATAGGACATAATATTATGGCTATAGCTGAAAGTCCAGTATTTTATTGTGAGGACCTGCCTCCTGATTGCATAAGAAAAACTTATTCATTGTTATCATAAACGCTAGCAAATTCTGCGTCGTGATTGGCTGTTGCAAATCAGGAACCCAATCAGCAGGCAGAATTTGCTAGCGTTTACGATAACGATGAATATGTTTTTCTTACGCAATCAGGGGGCTGTTCCGCATGCTGAAAGTACTTCACAATGTTGTGAACCCTCATAAACTTAGTTTTAAGTCGTGAATAGTTATCTCCATTAGTGACCGTGTAAAACAAAACGACGTGTCATAAGAGCCCTTGTATGCTAGGCCTATATGAAATAAAGAATTTTTCTATTGTATTCTATTGAATTCTATTCTATTCAATGATTTTAATGGTATGTAAACCACAAATGTGGACTGTAGGGGTCAAGTGCCCTTTCAGTATGAATGGGGATCTCTTGACTTCTATATAAAACTAAAATCTTTACAACTTTATTATACACTAATGTTCTGTGTGCAATAAAGAATTCATTCACCATTCAAGAATCCTACTTCCTACTTCTTACTAACATTATAAATGCAAAAATTTGTATGGTTGGATGGATCTTTGTTACTCTTTCACGCAACAACTACTGAACCGATTTTGCTGAAATTTGGAACATAGATAGCTTATAACCTGGATTAACACATAGGCTACTTTTTATCCCGGAAAAATCCATCGCCTCCACGGGATTAGCGAAAAACTGAAATTCACGCGGGCGAAGCCGCGAGCATCAGCTGTAGAACAGCAGTAGAACATTAAAGTCTAGTTTTTCTGAGTGATTATGGTTTTAGGTACCAATACTTTGTTTACTGTAAATCTTTTCTGTATTAATTGTATAAAATATTTTTGCTATGTGCTATGCCCTCAGACCTATCTCATTTTTCTCTTCACCTTGCACTTAGGGTAGCTGGAAGAAATCTCTTCTTTATAGAGATAAGCTATCCTATGCATTAATTTATCTTTAAGTCTACTTTCCTATGTATGTTGGTGCATGAGAATAAAAATAAATAAATAGGTGATGCTGATGAACCGGGAGTGGAGCGAGTGGCGCGAGAGCCGCATCGTGCTTCAGGAGACGGAGTCCGCGGGGCGCGTGTTCCCCCATTTCCTCAAGTACTTCTACACCGGCCAGATCAAGATATCGCACCAGACCGTGCTGCCTGTACTGTCTCTGGCTGACAAGTACAACGTTAAGGTAGCTAGAATCATCATAATTATCATCACTTCATCCTGCTTCTTCTTCTTCTTCTTCTTTCTTTCTTATATCTATTTCATCCTGCTTATATCCACTGTTGGATATCAGCCTTTCCACGCAAATGCCACCACAATTTGTCCTCGGCCTTCGTCATCCATTTCCCATTAGCATGTTGAATGCTACTTGCTAATGGTTTGACCTGCCATGTATCAAATCTGGGTTCTGGGCTCTAATATAATATGTATATTGTATTGTTATGCCACATTCTTGCTTATACATTTTGAAATAAAATGTTAAATATTCTTTAATTGCCATCACTGTTCAATGTTCAATCTTTCTCTGTTGGCACTCTCTAAGTGCTACATCTTTTTTATACTTGACTGCATTCTCACTGAATGATGATGCGGCTGAGGATGTTACTGTATCAATATAAAGCCTGTGTAGCGATAAGGCTGCAATATTGTACATTTGTTTTTTCTGGTTATTTTGTTTTTTCTTGTGATGGTGTACAAAAAAGTATTTTCTATTCTATTCTATTCTATAACTTTGAAGGGGTAAATAACATCAAATATTTTGTATGTAGCATCGCGCTGGACTTTGCTAGTAGAGTAATTTCTTTCTTTAAGGAGCACACCACAGGTGTGCCCGTGAAATTCAAATTTTTTGTGGCTTTCGCGATTTTTAAGCTGATTAGACGTAATAGGCTTTATAGCAGTCAAATTGCAATAATCCCAAGATCATCTTCACATATTTATATAAAAATCTCTGCTTGAAAGTGACGAGTTGAAATTAATCCGAAATTTGCGAGTTGCTCACTTAAAACTCTTTACTCGGACAAATTTCCTAGGATATAAAAGTGTAAAGAAGTAACTGCCATTCTCGGAAAATGACTGCCATAAGCCTATAATGTGTAATAAGCGTAAAAATTGCAGAAAACCACGAACATTTTGAATTTCGCAGGCAGACCTGTTGAGTTCGCCTTAAGTAAAGTGCTAATGGTATTGTTTGGCAGGATCTAGTGAGCCTCTGCCTGGGCTACATGGCGCAGCACATCGCGCAGGCGGCGCAGCGCGGCCAGCTCATCGCGTGGATGCAGTACACGATGGCGTGCGGACACTACGACGTCGCCAAGGTATTGCAGTCATATCCAAATATACAAGGTCATATAAAAAATACCAAATCGCTCTCGGGCTGTAGTTGTTTACATTAAAACTCAACCTTTGTTCTACGACTTTCAATCATGAAATTGGCGGAACGGCAAGGTGACTTCCCCATTGGGAAGATCCCTGTTGTGTCACGTTCAGCTATCTAATATATGCTGTCTCTTCAGTCTTCGAATCACTTCTGGCATTGTAAGCTGCATATAATATGTAGGTGGTTCGGATGGCTAACCAGCCAGCTGTACAGCTATGCAGATGTACAGATGCGTTTGTAGTTGGAAATGTAGCTGTTTCCTCCCTGACAGTTTTAATGTTAAGCTGCTCATGGATCTCACTTATACACAGATACCATTGGCGTAGGAAATTTGCTTTAGTAATAAGTTTTGAGCCAGTTGTATGTCTACATTGGAATCACCTGCTGAGCCCCATAATCATTAGTATTAAGGTTTTTTAATGTTGGCAGGCCTGCCAAAACTTCGTCAAGTGGAACATTGAGTGGGTGGTGGACAGCGAGCTGGCGGAGCTGGAGGACGACACGCTGCTGCTGCTGCTGCAGCACAGCGACCTGGTGCTGCACAACGAGATGACGCTCTACCAGTATGTACCGTCAAGTGGATCAAGTGGAACATCGAGTGGGTAGTGGACAGCGAGCTGGCGGAGCTGGAGGACGACACGCTGCTGCTGCTGCTGCAGCACAGCGACCTGGTGCTGCACAACGAGATGACGCTCTACCAGTATGTACCGTCAAGTGGAACATCGAGTGGGTAGTGGACAGCGAGCTGGCGGAGCTGGAGGACGACACGCTGCTGCTGCTGCTGCAGCACAGCGACCTGGTGCTGAACAACGAGATGACGCTCTACCAGTATGTACCGTCAAGTGGAACATCGAGTGGGTAGTGGACAGCGAGCTGGCGGAGCTGGAGGACGACACGCTGCTGCTGCTGCTGCAGCACAGTGACCTGGTGCTGCACAACGAGATGACGCTCTACCAGTATGTACCGTCAAGTAGAACATTGAGTGGGTGGTGGACAGCGAGCTGGCGGAGCTGGAGGACGACACGCTGCTGCTGCTGCTGCAGCACAGCGACCTGGTGCTGCACAACGAGATGACGCTCTACCAGTATGTACCGTCTAGTGGAACATTGAGTGGGTGGTGGACAGCGAGCTGGCGGAGCTGGAGGACGACACGCTGCTGCTGCTGCTGCAGCACAGCGACCTGGTGCTGCACAACGAGATGACGCTCTACCAGTATGTACCGTCTAGTGGAACATTGAGTGGGTGGTGGACAGCGAGCTGGCGGAGCTGGAGGACGACACGCTGCTGCTGCTGCTGCAGCACAGCGACCTGGTGCTGCACAACGAGATGACGCTCTACCAGTATGTACCGTCTAGTGGAACTTTGAGTGGGTGGTGGACAGCGAGCTGGCGGAGCTGGAGGACGACACGCTGCTGCTGCTGCTGCAGCACAGCGACCTGGTGCTGCACAACGAGATGACGCTCTACCAGTATGTACCGTCTAGTGGAACATTGAGTGGGTGGTGGACAGCGAGCTGGCGGAGCTGGAGGACGACACGCTGCTGCTGCTGCTGCAGCACAGCGACCTGGTGCTGCACAACGAGATGACGCTCTACCAGTATGTACCGTCTAGTGGAACATTGAGTGGGTGGTGGACAGCGAGCTGGCGGAGCTGGAGGACGACACGCTGCTGCTGCTGCTGCAGCACAGCGACCTGGTGCTGCACAACGAGATGACGCTCTACCAGTATGTACCGTCTAGTGGAACATTGAGTGGGTGGTTGACAGGGAGCTGGCGGAGCTGGAGGACGACACGCTGCTGCTGCTGCTGCAGCACAGCGACCTGGTGCTGCACAACGAGATGACGCTCTACCAGTATGTACCGTCTAGTGGAACATTGAGTGGGTGGTTGACAGGGAGCTGGCGGAGCTGGAGGACGACACGCTGCTGCTGCTGCTGCAGCACAGCGACCTGGTGCTGCACAACGAGATGACGCTCTACCAGTATGTACCGTCTAGTGGAACATTGAGTGGGTGGTGGACAGCGAGCTGGCGGAGCTGGAGGACGACACGCTGCTGCTGCTGCTGCAGCACAGCGACCTGGTGCTGCACAACGAGATGACGCTCTACCAGTATGTACCGTCAAGTGGAACATTGAGTGGGTGGTGGACAGCGAGCTGGCGGAGCTGGAGGACGACACGCTGCTGCCGCTGCTGCAGCACAGCGACCTGGTGCTGCACAACGAGATGACGCTCTACCAGTATGTACCGTCTAGTGGAACATTGAGTGGGTGGTTGACAGGGAGCTGGCGGAGCTGGAGGACGACACGCTGCTGCTGCTGCTGCAGCACAGCGACCTGGTGCTGCACAACGAGATGACGCTCTACCAGTATGTACCGTCTAGTGGAACATTGAGTGGGTGGTGGACAGCGAGCTGGCGGAGCTGGAGGACGACACGCTGCTGCTGCTGCTGCAGCACAGCGACCTGGTGCTGCACAACGAGATGACGCTCTACCAGTATGTACCGTCTAGTGGAACATTGAGTGGGTGGTGGACAGCGAGCTGGCGGAGCTGGAGGACGACACGCTGCTGCTGCTGCTGCAGCACAGCGACCTGGTGCTGCACAACGAGATGACGCTCTACCAGTATGTACCGTCTAGTGGAACATTGAGTGGGTGGTGGACAGCGAGCTGGCGGAGCTGGAGGACGACACGCTGCTGCTGCTGCTGCAGCACAGCGACCTGGTGCTGCACAACGAGATGACGCTCTACCAGTATGTACCGTCTAGTGGAACATTGAGTGGGTGGTTGACAGGGAGCTGGCGGAGCTGGAGGACGACACGCTGCTGCTGCTGCTGCAGCACAGCGACCTGGTGCTGCACAACGAGATGACGCTCTACCAGTATGTACCGTCTAGTGGAACATTGAGTGGGTGGTTGACAGGGAGCTGGCGGAGCTGGAGGACGACACGCTGCTGCTGCTGCTGCAGCACAGCGACCTGGTGCTGCACAACGAGATGACGCTCTACCAGTATGTACCGTCTAGTGGAACATTGAGTGGGTGGTGGACAGCGAGCTGGCGGAGCTGGAGGACGACACGCTGCTGCTGCTGCTGCAGCACAGCGACCTGGTGCTGCACAACGAGATGACGCTCTACCAGTATGTACCGTCTAGTGGAACATTGAGTGGGTGGTGGACAGCGAGCTGGCGGAGCTGGAGGACGACACGCTGCTGCTGCTGCTGCAGCACAGCGACCTGGTGCTGCACAACGAGATGACGCTCTACCAGTATGTACCGTCAAGTGGAACATTGAGTGGGTGGTGGACAGCGAGCTGGCGGAGCTGGAGGACGACACGCTGCTGCTGCTGCTGCAGCACAGCGACCTCGTGCTGCACAACGAGATGACGCTCTACCAGTATGTACCGCGCGCCGGGTTACACCACCACACGGAAATCTTATACTAGCTGACAATCAGCTTTTACCATTTAGGGGTATCAAAAATAGTCCCAATTTTTTTTACCTAACCCCTAACTGTGATATCTACAAACCTCATATCATTTTCATTATTATCAGTTCATTGATATTGAACCAGCTGTTTTTAGGGTTGTCACTTAAAATTTATGGAAAATTTTTGAACTCCCTATATAGTTCCCTCAGCAGCTACACTTTTTGTGATGTTTTTTCATGCATCTATACATCGTTCCCTACTTTTGGCTTTCGGCTAATTAGCGAAATTAATCTACACGTTGTATATTCGAAAGATAACCCGACTGCCAAGTCAGTAATAACGAGTATTTGTTTAGCTATATGAAAATTACAGAGTGACCTTTTAATTTTATTTATTTGTATATAGTAGTGTTTAATTAAGGTTCGTGGTCCGTTGGCTGAACAAGCAGCGCGAGCGGCTGAACACGAACGAGCTGAGCGAGAGCGAGATAAAGGCGCACTGGGACTCGCTCGTCACCACCGTCTTCTCCCACGTCAGGTTTGTATTCTAATGAAGCTTATTACAACCATATTAAGGTCCATAATCGCTCGACAATATCGATATCTATTATAAATATTTTGTACACGAAGACGCGCTCGACGCTGTCAAAATTGCTTATGTTTCATTCGATTCGTTTGCAGTTTGAAAAAGTAGGGCGCGTCATTATGGATTAAAATATCTATAGTCCCTGATTTTTCTCCAAAAACTTGTTATCTTCGGCTGGAGACCAGAATAAATGTAAATATACATAAATATATATCAGAACATTACACACATCGCAATCTAGCCCCAAAGTAAGCGATAACTTGTGTTATGGGTACTTGATAACTGATAAATATATACATAAATATTGAAAAACACCCACACACTGGAAAACATTCATGCTCATCACACAGACATTTACCAATAGTGGGAATCGAACCCACGACCTCAGACGCAGACGGCAGGTTCGCAACCGCTACTCCATTCGGTCGTCAAAATTGGATAGGTTTGTTTATGTACTAAGACGACTGCGTCAGACATGTAGTGTTAAGACGGCTTTAACAGCATATCAGGGATATGTATCATCATTAATTCGTTATGGTATAATTCTGTGGGGAAATTCTGTGCACAGCAATAGTGTTTTTGTCTGCCAGAAGGCCTGTTTAAGAGCAGTGTGTGGACTTGCATCATTAGACACATGTAAGCCGGTTTTCAAGAAACATGGTATTCTTCCACTACCATGTTTATATCTATATGAAATAATTATATTTGTTAAACAAAATCCTAGCTTTTTCAAAGGTTACAATGATTTGGAACAAAAGAGAGTACGACGACAAAATAAATTACTAGTGGTTCCCCGACGGCTAGACATGTGTGCAAAGAGTTGCCATTGCATGGCTATTAAAATCTACAATAAGCTGCCTGATTCGTATAAGGACTGTCATTGCATTAAAGTATTTAAAAAACGGGTGTTTGACATGTTGTTAAGCAAATGCTACTATACTGTATCAGAGTATTTAGCAGATAATGCTAAATAATAATGTATGACTACGGATATATTGTAAATGAATTTTTTAAATGAAACACATTTTGGACTTTATAAACTATGTTATGTATTTTCAATAATTATTGACATCCTGAATTATAAAAGACAATAATATTATGAAAAATTGTTTATGTACTTTACAAATTGACATTCTGAATTATTAATTTTTGACTTTATAAATTATGAATTTACAATTATTGACATCCTGAATTATAATAGACAATAATATAATATGGTTATTACAAATTGACATTCTAAATTACTAATTTTTGACTTGATAAATTATTAATTTACAAACATTGACATCCTGACCTTTATCTTTTGTAATATTATGAAAAATGATAATTTCAATCAAACAAATATTAACATTTACTTTTTTATATTCATACGCCGTAAGGCAGAATGTATAGGATAATAATTGTTATTGCTGACCACCTAATGTACCTGCATTCTTATGAATAAATGACATTTTTTTTTTTTTAAAGTTTGATACTTTTGAATATATTATGTTTTATAGCTTTAGCCTATTGAAATTAAGATATCAGTAAAAATATCTGGGTGACCCAGCTTTGCTCGGTAGTATATCTATCGGCCAATAGATGGCAGCAGTAGTCACTTTTTTTTTGGTAAATGTGTCATTTTCTAAAAATGAATCCTAGCTAGATCGATTTATCGCCCCCAAAACCCTTTGTATACTAAATTTCATGAAAATCGTTCGAGCCGTGTCCGAAATTCGGATTATATAAATAAATATATATACAAGAAATGCTGGTTTAAAGGTGTAGGATTAATATCAATCATTTATTGACTTTATAACATTTACCTATTCATTTCATTGCTTGAAATGAAACAATACTCGCAGGTTTCCAATGATGTGTCCCAACCAGCTAGCGAAGCTGCTGCTGTGTCCGCTGACCCAGGAGCACAAGGAGTTCTTCATGGAGAGGATGGCGGTGGCCATGAGCTATCAGTCAGGTAATACTATGATAACAAGATAATCCGACCTGATAGTAAAGATTTCTTTTTCAGCTATCGCATAGCTTCTATCGCAGGCCTTGAGCGTGGAGACCGAATCCAGAAATTCCGTAACGCAAATAACCAAACACCCCCACTATAGCGCTTGGATATTGGAGAGCTCTCTCCATTCACGTAAAAATGAACTTCATCAATGACAAAACATACTCGTAATTTATATGAAGTCATTGGTCTAAACTCAAAACCCATGTTTTCTATAACAATAACATAGTTCTATAACAATGAATACGTTTTTATCTACGCTCATTGCTTAAAGTTCGAATTATGAAATCAAAATGTGTCACAAATTGACCTACTTTATTCACAGACTTCTATAATTATTAAAAATTTATTCATTATAACATCGCTGTACTATAGAAATATCTCAAGATAGGTGAATAATTTTCATTACGATACTGGACTCTGGGTTCCTGTATTTTTATGTGTCGTCATAGCCAAAAGAGAGTGTAAAGCCTCTTTAAGGCGAACTCAACAGGTCTGCCCGCGAAATTCAAAATTTTCTTGGTTTTTTGCAATTTGTACGTTAATTATAATATACGTTATATAATAGGCTTATGGTAGTCATTTTGCGAGAATGGCAGTTACTTCTTTACTTATTTATATCAAATTTTTTGCATAAAAATGTCTTTAAGCAATGAACGTAGATAAACTACTATTACGCGATCGGCCTGCAGGTCAATATGAAAGGATATCGGAGATCCAGCAGACGGAGGCGGGGCGCATGCTGTTCACGCCGCGGCTGTACACGGAGGACACGTGGGGCTCCGTGCTCGCCGTGGACAACTTCCACTCGCTGCCGTCCTACCACACGAGGACCTTCATCTTCTCCACCAGGCCCTCCGTCGCGGACGTGGCGGCGGACAGGCTGACGGAGTGGACCGTCGACCTGTACCCCAAGGGGGTGTGGTTCCCGAAGAGTATGCTGATCGTCTGGGCCGGGACGTTTGACGTGAGTGTTCTGTGTAGGGACAACCCTCCACCACCCATGGCCCAATCAACCTCGCGGTTCTCAACCCCCTTTTTACGTCCCACTGCTGGGCACGGGTCTCCTCTCAGACTGAGAGGGGTTTGGCCATAGCCCACCACGCTGGCCAAGTGCGGGTTGGCGGGCTTCACACACAATCGAGAACATTTTTGTGAACTCTCAGGCATGCAGGTTTCCTCACGATGTTTTCCTTCACCGCTAAGCAAGTGATATTTAGTTTCCTAAACCGCACATAACTCGGAAAAGTCAGAGGTGTGTGCCCAGGATTCGAACCCGCGACCTCCTTATGAGAGGCAGAGGTCAGAACTACTGAGCTATCACTGCTTTTCAACCTCGCGGTTATGGGGGCCGAATCGCGGGAGGGCGTCCGTTCGCCGAAAAAACATTGTAAATAACATTTCTCCTGTATAATATTAGTTTGTTATTACAATACTTTCACTCGTAGGTGCCGGAAGTGGTCCTGCGCACGGTGCGCATCTCGATCACGTGCCAGAACTGTCCGGAGCAGAGCGACGACTACCGCGACTACAGCGACTACTACGAGCCGGACGTCCGGGTCAAGGTACCGCGCGTTACATCTCGCGACACGTCAGCTACACTGGCAGGTGCCGGAAGTGGTCCTGCGCACGGTGCGCATCTCGATCACGTGCCAGAACTGTCCGGAGCAGAGCGACGACTACCGCGACTACAGCGACTACTACGAGCCGGACGTCCGGGTCAAGGTACCGCGCGTTACATCTCGCGACACGTCAGCTACACTGGCAGGTGCCGGAAGTGGTCCTGCGCACGGTGCGCATCTCGATCACGTGCCAGAACTGTCCGGAGCAGAGCGACGACTACCGCGACTACAGCGACTACTACGAGCCGGACGTCCGGGTCAAGGTACCGCGCGTTACATCTCGCGACACGTCAGCTACACTGGCAGGTGCCGGAAGTGGTCCTGCGCACGGTGCGCATCTCGATCACGTGCCAGAACTGTCCGGAGCAGAGCGACGACTACCGCGACTACAGCGACTACTACGAGCCGGACGTCCGGGTCAAGGTACCGCGCGTTACATCTCGCGACACGTCAGCTACACTGGCAGGTGCCGGAAGTGGTCCTGCGCACGGTGCGCATCTCGATCACGTGCCAGAACTGTCCGGAGCAGAGCGACGACTACCGCGACTACAGCGACTACTACGAGCCGGACGTCCGGGTCAAGGTACCGCGCGTTACATCTCGCGACACGTCAGCTACACTGGCAGGTGCCGGAAGTGGTCCTGCGCACGGTGCGCATCTCGATCACGTGCCAGAACTGTCCGGAGCAGAGCGACGACTACCGCGACTACAGCGACTACTACGAGCCGGACGTCCGGGTCAAGGTACCGCGCGTTACATCTCGCGACACGTCAGCTACACTGGCAGGTGCCGGAAGTGGTCCTGCGCACGGTGCGCATCTCGATCACGTGCCAGAACTGTCCGGAGCAGAGCGACGACTACCGCGACTACAGCGACTACTACGAGCCGGACGTCCGGGTCAAGGTACCGCGCGTTACATCTCGCGACACGTCAGCTACACTGGCAGGTGCCGGAAGTGGTCCTGCGCACGGTGCGCATCTCGATCACGTGCCAGAACTGTCCGGAGCAGAGCGACGACTACCGCGACTACAGCGACTACTACGAGCCGGACGTCCGGGTCAAGGTACCGCGCGTTACATCTCGCGACACGTCAGCTACACTGGCAGGTGCCGGAAGTGGTCCTGCGCACGGTGCGCATCTCGATCACGTGCCAGAACTGTCCGGAGCAGAGCGACGACTACCGCGACTACAGCGACTACTACGAGCCGGACGTCCGGGTCAAGGTACCGCGCGTTACATCTCGCGACACGTCAGCTACACTGGCAGGTGCCGGAAGTGGTCCTGCGCACGGTGCGCATCTCGATCACGTGCCAGAACTGTCCGGAGCAGAGCGACGACTACCGCGACTACAGCGACTACTACGAGCCGGACGTCCGGGTCAAGGTACCGCGCGTTACATCTCGCGACACGTCAGCTACACTGGCAGGTGCCGGAAGTGGTCCTGCGCACGGTGCGCATCTCGATCACGTGCCAGAACTGTCCGGAGCAGAGCGACGACTACCGCGACTACAGCGACTACTACGAGCCGGACGTCCGGGTCAAGGTACCGCGCGTTACATCTCGCGACACGTCAGCTACACTGGCAGGTGCCGGAAGTGGTCCTGCGCACGGTGCGCATCTCGATCACGTGCCAGAACTGTCCTGGAGCAGAGCGACGACTACCGCGACTACAGCGACTACTACGAGCCGGACGTCCGGGTCAAGGTACCGCGCGTTACATCTCGCGACACGTCAGCTACACTGGCAGGTGCCGGAAGTGGTCCTGCGCACGGTGCGCATCTCGATCACGTGCCAGAACTGTCCGGAGCAGAGCGACGACTACCGCGACTACAGCGACTACTACGAGCCGGACGTCCGGGTCAAGGTACCGCGCGTTACATCTCGCGACACGTCAGCTACACTGGCAGGTGCCGGAAGTGGTCCTGCGCACGGTGCGCATCTCGATCACGTGCCAGAACTGTCCGGAGCAGAGCGACGACTACCGCGACTACAGCGACTACTACGAGCCGGACGTCCGGGTCAAGGTACCGCGCGTTACATCTCGCGACACGTCAGCTACACTGGCAGGTGCCGGAAGTGGTCCTGCGCACGGTGCGCATCTCGATCACGTGCCAGAACTGTCCGGAGCAGAGCGACGACTACCGCGACTACAGCGACTACTACGAGCCGGACGTCCGGGTCAAGGTACCGCGCGTTACATCTCGCGACACGTCAGCTACACTGGCAGGTGCCGGAAGTGGTCCTGCGCACGGTGCGCATCTCGATCACGTGCCAGAACTGTCCGGAGCAGAGCGACGACTACCGCGACTACAGCGACTACTACGAGCCGGACGTCCGGGTCAAGGTACCGCGCGTTACATCTCGCGACACGTCAGCTACACTGGCAGGTGCCGGAAGTGGTCCTGCGCACGGTGCGCATCTCGATCACGTGCCAGAACTGTCCGGAGCAGAGCGACGACTACCGCGACTACAGCGACTACTACGAGCCGGACGTCCGGGTCAAGGTACCGCGCGTTACATCTCGCGACACGTCAGCTACACTGGCAGGTGCCGGAAGTGGTCCTGCGCACGGTGCGCATCTCGATCACGTGCCAGAACTGTCCGGAGCAGAGCGACGACTACCGCGACTACAGCGACTACTACGAGCCGGACGTCCGGGTCAAGGTACCGCGCGTTACATCTCGCGACACGTCAGATTTGTGAACAGCAAAATAAGCTTTAGTTGTTCTGCCATTGGGCTTAAAATGGTTTACTTCACTCAAGTAACTGATGTAGATTCGAATTTGAGTTTGATGGCTTGTCCGCAATCACGTCGCAACGAATCATCGTGATTTTTTGCACGGACATAGTTGAAAGCGCGAAGAGTGACATGGAATACTTTATATCCTGTGAAAATTAACGATTTACACAAGATTTGCAATAGTTTGGCATAAAGTTATTATGACGTAGGCATCCGTTAAGAAATCATTAAAAAAAATAATCTGTTTGTGATAATCTCTAATAGAGCCAAGAAGAGACCACGTGAGTGAAGCTGCGGGCGTCCGTTTATTGGTAACAATATACTAACAATTGAATAATGATCCTGTGTTGAAACTCACTGATATATCGGTATCGCAATTTTATTTTATTTTATTGGTTCCGCCAACAACACTTGAGCATTACAATATAACAAGATAAATTGATTTATTACAACACATATATATAGCCCGAGCATCAATAACTGGCAGAAACAGAAGCATTATAAATCAGATGAAAACAGTTTAGGATATTTAGATAGAGTACAAAATACAAAACATTAAATTACACGAAATACATATGCAAAATTACTTAAATTAATTAATACAATAGAAAAAAAAAGGGGAAAAACAATAAACTATCTGACCCCCCTACGTAGGGAGTCCATGACGTCACGACGAAAGCAGTATTCCCTAGGGTTGAAAATATTGAGCTGACCATTTCTATGGTGGAGAGCATTATAATGGCGACATATTCGGTTAATGCAAGAGTGGTACGCGACGTTGGTGCGACAGAAAGAGGTTCTGAATACATTCCAGGTGCGAGACGAGCGATTAGGGATCGAGCAATTAATATATATGTCATTCAGAGAGGTGTCCGTAACGTTATTCAATATTTTAAATAGTAACATAATATCTAAAAAAGTACGACGCATATGTAAAGGATCAAGTTTAAAGTAATTTAATTTTTCGCTATAAGATGAATTAACGAGCTTTGCATTAAATTTGTATGAAAGAATTCTTAAAAAACGCCTCTGGATGGACTCAATAGCGTCAGAATAAGTCTTCTGGTAAGGAGACCAGACCGGGGATCCATACTCGAGTATGCTGCGGATCAAACTTTTATATAGATACAACATACTTAAGGGGTTCTTGAATCCTTTGGAAATCCGACAGATAAATCCCATCAATTGGTTAGCCCGTGACGTTATGTTATTAACATGTAACTTAAAAGTCAAAGATTCGTCAAAAGTTACCCCAAGATCCTTGGTACTAGACTTTATTAAGAGTTTACTGTTATCAATAACCTAAATTGGGGATTTTTAAGCAACAATCAAATCCACGCGCGAGAGCGCGCCACCACACACGGTCCTCCGCCTTCCTCATCCACCCGCTACCAGCGACCTTTTTCAGTCGTCAGTCCAGCGGGCAGGATACGCGGTCTCCACTCCAGAACACGTCTTCCCCAACGGCCGTTGGTCCTGCGACAGATATGGCCCGCCCACTGCCACTTCAGCTTGCTAATCCGTTGTGCTATGTCGGTTACTTTGGTTCTCCTACGGATGTCCTCGTTGCGGATTCTATCCTTCAGAGAAACACCCAACATAGCCCTCTCCATAGCACGCTGAGCGACTTTGAACTTGTGGACAAGGCCTACTGAGAGTGTCCACGCGTTTCTGCTCCGTATGTTATGACCGATTTAAAGCAACAGTATTGAAATGAAAATATTTTTCCAGATAGGCATCCTGGTGTGGGGCGTTCAGAACGGCGTGGAGCACGTCGCGTCCGTCGTGGAGCGCGTGCACCGCTTCTCCGCTCAGAACAGGTCGGAGCACTTACTCCTTACATTTACTCACTCACCATTAAATTAGGACGGGTCTTCTCTAAGGAAATACTATCGAAATATACCATACAAAGATGTACAACCAGCGAATGGGGTCTTACACTACTTTTGAATTTGATAAAAAATATTACTTTATTATAAACTAGGATAAAAATAATAACGTGCAGTGAAAGAAATATTAAAATCCAACGAATATTTACAAAGTTACAGGCGTTTAAACTTTGGAGTGGGGGGATCTTCTATCACTTTCTCGCAAAACGAAAATTTGTATGAAGCCGCACGAAGCTACTATGGCATTGGTACTTTGTGACGTCACAATTTCATGTTGCTATCTCTGTCTAATCACAAATCTTTAAATGCTTATAACTTTTTTGTTATTTGATCGATTTAATTAGTTCTTTCAGTGCACGTCATTATTTTAATTCTACTTTATAATAAAGTAATAAAAAAATTGGAGTCAAATACCCTATTGGTGAATTTAACCGTATACAAGTAAATGGAGTTCTCCTCAATATTTTTTGAGGGAGTTTTGTCCTCAATTATTTCAGAGTACTGAACATAGACGGCGCGCTGGACTTTGACGAGTTGAACACGCCGCTGTACACGCCCGCCGCCGACCACTCCGCCTCGCCTACCTCTGCCGCGCCCACGCCGCTACCCGCTACCTCGCCGACCGCCAAGGGCAACGGGTGAGTAGCGGACCCACAGCGCACTGTACACGCCCGCCGCCGACCACTCCGCCTCGCCTACCTCTGCCGCGCCCACGCCGCTACCCGCTACCTCACCGACCGCCAAGGGCAACGGGTGAGTATCGGTCGCGTCGTCGCCACGTACACGTCGAGTTTTGCTAGCCCTAATGGGCTACGATGACATTTACTCACACATAGAAATGGAATGCTTACAGGGCCGGCATTTTAGTAGTAGTGTAGGTAGTTAAGTCATGTTATTTGTACTGAGTGTCACGGACCTGGTAAAGATAAGTCCAGAACAAGACTTCGGGATCATATTGTGGAGGTGTACACTCAACCCCACAAAGGACTTCTGTATCTTACGCAAACGGTGTGGCATTACAATTAACTTCTGTCCTCCTCTTCTAATTGTACTGTTACTTATATCTATACGTTGCTTATAGTTATTAGTATTTTAACATACAAAGAGCAAGCAATTATTATAAATGTACTGAGATGCCACTGTAAGAATACCATTCTTTAAAAATTTGGGCAAGAAATTCGCGTGGCTTCCTTTTATACATGGATTTTAATTGTTCTCTTTTGCAATACAAACATAGTTCGAATATCAGCAGTTTTGCCCCATAATAGAATACCATAGGACATAACACTGTAGAAGTAGGTATAACAAACGAGCTTGGCTGTTTCAATGTCTGTAGTAGAAGACATACTTCTGACCTCTGCTCATTGGTGATGATGATGATTGTTAACGTGGATTGATGATGAAATGTTTGTTTGCAGGCGCTGTCCGAAATGCTCCGACAGCTGCGACGTGCCTGAACCGAAGCACCTGCTGGGGCCCAACAGAGACCAACTGCGGGTAACCATAAATTATTATATTCTTTCTTTATTCTTTATTTTTTTTTTCACATAGGCCTAAATAATAGGCGCCCATGAGAAGTCGAAAACTCTACCGCCAAGTTCGGTATGCAGGTTAGCACCGAGAAGAACTGGCAAGAAACTCTGCACTTATAGCAGTATTATTGTAATATTGTTTTGACATTTTCATATAATGTCAGTATGAAAATTTTCCTCCTGGTCCCGTTTTCGGTTCTCAATATAGACCAGCAAGATCATTCTCTTTAAAAATACTTACATCGGTCAAACTTCACAAGTAAGCATACAACGCAGCTATTACAGCCAACGGGTTCCTACGCTGAAAGATGGATGCAAAGTCGAAAGAATGCCAAACAACAGTTTAGGATTTTATAATTCCTAAAAAAACTTTCGTCTGGCCTGCCCCTAGATTGTGTTAGAAGTTTTTCTTTCATCATTATGGTAATAGTTATGGTAAATTTTGCCCGCAGAATTTGCTAAAGATTACGATAACGATGAATACGTTTTTCTTACGCAATCAGACCCCTGAACTAAAACGATTTGGCTGACATTTGGAAATGACCACCCGACTTTCATTCAGAAAGGGCTTCAACTGAAAATCAGCGCTGTGTGCTTCCATACGTAGGGACATCACACACAGCATCATGCTGAGTTGGGGCCCATTTCTGGGTTGTGCCACGTGCAACAAGCGGTGCCTGCGGCTTCCATCGTTTGGGCAATTTTTTGTCTTGGTTGCCCAAGCGATGGAAGTTTCAGCTCCCGTTTTTAGTTTTAGTTACTTTTAGTATGTGTTAGTAGTAGTTTTAGTTATATAGTTATAGTGGCACAAAACAGAAATAAAGTTCTCATTCATTCATTCATTCACTTTTAAATTTCACCCAAATCGGTCAGTATTTGGGGCTTGAAATTGTAACGAATAAACGAAATTTCGCATTCATAATAATAAAAGTGTGATCATAATTGCCGAGAAGAGCTTACAGTTCACTCAGCGGATTGTATTACCGTTTCATTTTCAGATACAAGTGGTGATAGTGCCACTGACAGACTTCTGCCACGTGGGTGCGCCCGACGCGCGCGGCTGACGTAAGCGGCACTCAGTGACGTCACACGTTTGACTGACAGTGTACTCTTGTACACAGTGACGTCACACGTCTGACTGACAGTGTACTCTTGTACACAGTGACGTCACACGTTTGACTGACAGTGTACAGTGGCAGGCTATGTATCATAGTGATATTTGTCAACGTGCCTCTGTGAACGAGGAGATTTTAAATAGTGTCGATTATATTTATTGACTGCCTTTCAATTTAATTTGGGTTTTTCGCAATTTTGTAGTCTTAAATTCCTTATTTCACATAGGCCTGACTTACAGGCACTTGTGAAGAGTCAGTAAAATAGTTGAATAAATTTAATTCTCTTTAGTTAAATGATATTCGTATAATGGTCAGAAATATTTCATAGTTTCAAACTAAGTCTTAGCTAAGATACTAAACTTTAACTGCCGTAAAACTACAGCGTATTTATAAGTTTACAATTTACGAGTAAACCCAATGAAATTAGAATTGGACGGGTTGCTTCTGATAACTGTAAAAATGGATATCTTATAGTGAAGTTATTTTTGTTTTAAATTTAATGTTTGTATTGGACTGAGTAGGTAGCTGTTGTATTAATTGTTTGGATTGAGGTGCAATTTATAAATTATAATTGTTCAAGAAGTTTGTAGTGATTTAAGTTACTATACTGTTGTAAATGTTGTTTTTTTATGTTTTTATTCTTATTGTGAATACATTTGTGGTGGTTGGTAACATAATATTGTGTTCCTGACACTGATCTCTATTCTATGGATTTATCATTCTATACATTTGACAGTTCCTTTTTTGTGCCGAAGCGCCACCCTCGAACGTCCACGGTACTAAATTGACATTTGTTCACTAGGAACCGTTTTGTCTGTTATTTTATTATAGATTCTCAAGCCAGGTAACGCCACAAACAGCGCCAAAATGGCAAAAATCGCCACGTCAGTCGACAGTCAGCGATCCATAGAAAAGAGATCAGTGGTTCCCGACATTGCGGAAATGTATTGGAACGTAAATTCCCTTTCGAAATGAAAATCCACGAAAATCCCAGTCATTATTCAGTTAAAAATACAACCTCTCGTTTATAAACGAAATCGTATGCGTACGAAAAGTGCAGCTCATTAGTAGAAACTAGAACAACACCATCTATCGAGCGGTAGGTGAACTTTCGTTCCAATCAAGTGTTCCACGATTTTTAGGGTGCTATACCAAATTGGTAAAAATGGAACTTTATATCGGCTACTAGGCGTGTGAAAACCAGGCTTGAGTTAACTGTATGCTAAGGGAATGATTATACCACTTGTATAAATTAATTGAAATTGAGAACAAAAGAAAATTATTTTCTTGTTGGATAATATTAAAAAAATTGAATTCAGGTCTGTGTTTTAATTATAACATGTAGAAAATTAAGTTCGTCCCCCTCTACTTCTGCTTAAACTGCTTTCTACTAATTTAAAATAATTAATTCATAAAAAAATACTAAGATTTTATGAAATAAAATATGGATTTTTTTTATAATTTCTTTTTATTATGCGTATTATTTATACAATAGCGCAGGTTTATACGGTTATTTTCTTCACACATTTATAACGCGTCAAGAACCTTTATAAGTGAAACTATATTTCAAGAATGCACCTTTGCATAAATATGTTTCAAATAATAATACGTATTTACTTTATTAATAAACATAAACTGATAATGAGCCATTTTCCAAAGCAGTCTTTCATTTCTAAAGAGAAGACCTATCCATATTACTTATTAATTATGTTTCTATAAATATATAAAATAAACAGAGACAAAGCAAAAAGTGAGTAATATTTATCAATCAAATTTATTTACGCTCTTTTAATGAATTTAACTAAGACCAATAATCATATTAATGGTTAACAAATTAGATTACATGATTTCATTAACATAATATTGATACATTTAAAAAAAATATTATTTGATAGAAAAAATATCGCCAAATGATTACGATGTGTCAGCAATAAAAAAATATATGTATATAAAAATGCATTAAAAATAATAATCATTTATTTGGAATAAAAAGCAAAATTAAGTACCTTACTTACTGAATTAAAAATAATGGTTAAAATACAATCAGAACTTAAGTACAGAAAAATCACTAGGAATTCAAAATTATTATTTTAATTTTAATTATTACATTTTAATAAAAGTTATCTATTAGATAATTATTACTTATTTATTTTAACTTCGGTAGATTGTGAAATGGTTTTGGTTAAAACGTTTAGTACAAAAAAGCTTAAAATGCTTTTTGGTATCGCCAGTCTTAGTATAGTAATCCTACAGTTGATCAAATATTATATTATATTTCCATATTATCCATATTATCAAACGATTTTATTGAATGTTTCAACAAAGCTGGTAAAGTTAAGCTCCTATTGAATAAACTTACATTTTTTAACAAAGCTGCCCCCGAAATTCATATTTTTTATGGTTGAAGATTATAGACCTTCATGATTTCAAATTAGGTCTTATTAGCGTAAAAATTGCGAAAAACCACAAAAAAATGTAATTTCGTGGGCACACCCGTTGGTTCCACAATTTTCAGGTGCTTGGAAAGAAGAATTTGGTATACTGATTTGATCATATTTTTAATTTTTTATTTATTTGTAACATTATTTTTCATACAAAAAGATTTTTTTCGCCAAAAAGTTGAACTTTTTTAAGAAGTTCACAGTTAATTTTATCACAGCACTATGTTTTAGTATTATTATTATCATTATTTAAAAACCCTGGACGATTATACTTATTAATAATTTTATTTTCGTTATTCCTTATTATCGAAAATAAACAGTTTAACCATAACAATATCATGTAAAATACTATTTAGATTGTAAAAGTTTAAAATCCATCCATTCTTATATAATGTGAAAGTAAGTTTGTTTATTTGTTTGTCCTTCAATCACGAAATATACTTGTCAGGGTATAAAAGTGAGGCACTGGGCCTCACTTTTATATGGCTGAGAAATAGCTTTACCCCGTATTGGCGAGTTCAATCTTCTAATACTTAATGTTTGGGGCAGTTTTGTAAACATTTTTATCCAAGTCACGAATTAATAAAAAAATGACAAGAATATTTCAGCTCTGTTTAATCTGAATAATTGTAGGATACTGACAAAAGTTCAATTCAAGCGCCCTCTGGTAGACTAAAAAGATTTGCACCTATCTTGCAGTTCGTCTGTTTATAATTTAAAATGTAAATGGTTATACTTATAATAATTTTGTTTAAAATTTTACAACGTAATATAATAATATAATGTATTTTCCATAAAAATTAAGCTCTTAAATAACACCACAGTTTAGCAATCAAGCAGTTCGGAACTCGGCATGGGCCATATTAACTATCCCCATCCGTCATTTGAGTGAGACGACTCATGTAAAAAAATTAACTGCTTTCAAATCAGTAGTAAATTCGTTTGTGAGCTAAGGATTTCTAATCACAAAGCTTATAACACCTCTGTTTTTGCATTTGTATTAGTTAAAGTTACTATAGCTTGCTCGCTAAACTGTGGTTTACACGATGGTGGAAAACGCGCGGTTTACACATAAAACACTTTGGAAGCGACTTCAAACTCCTAATCGGTGTTTTAGACAACTGGTCATAGCAGAAGCTCCTTCGGGAAGAGATTCATCGAGGCATAGTCTTCTAGTACCTGCGAAAGAAAATATGAGGCAAACAATGTTAGATGAAAGGTTCAGACATTTTTTATTTATAAATAAGTTATCGTAAAACGAGCTTTTCGTACGGCAATTTAACCGTATTCTTCTCAGCAAACCCATTCTTCTCAGCAAACTCATATTGCAGGAGTGCATTGAATAACTAGTCCGCCATCTTATATGGTCCGCCATTTTAGATTTAGAATGACGTCACACAGCTAGCCATGCATTGTTATCCAAATTGAACGTATATACACTACACGGCTCTATCGATTGAAGATATCTACTTCAAAAAGGAGTTGTAAGATTCCACCCCAACAAACATGCATTGAAAGTTTTTCATTTAAATTTAAGCTTATAAAAAAATTGGATACTGTCAGCCGTTGGCATCTTAAACATCCACCATCTCTTAGCCGATCTCTGAATGTGGCGCGAGATTCATCGTACGAAACCTCTCCCTCGATGACAATGTTACTGCTTGCAGTGCGGAGGCCGGATTTATCCGGGTTGAAAGCATGTGCTCAACTCGAGGCATGGATTTGGTCAAATATGGCTTCTAAACGAACAGAACCCTTCTACCCTGCCTGTAACGTTGAGCCTGATGTTCAGCTGCTTGTTGAGCAGCAGCTCCGCCCCGCGCTGGGCTCGGCGGCGTGCGTGGAGCTCACCTCTAGCAGTCTGTCGACGGTGGGTCTGGGCACGTCCAGCGGCAGCACGGCGCGCAGCTTGGAGCCGTCGAGGCACAGCTGCTTGTTGAGCAGCAGCTCCGCCCCGGCGCTGGGCTCGGCGGCGTGCGTGGAGCTCACCTCTAGCAGTCTGTCGACGGTGGGTCTGGGCACGTCCAGCGGCAGCACGGCGCGCAGCTTGGAGCCGTCGAGGCACAGCTGCTTGTTGAGCAGCAGCTCCGCCCCGGCGCTGGGCTCGGCGGCGTGCGTGGAGCTCACCTCTAGCAGTCTGTCGACGGTGGGTCTGGGCACGTCCAGCGGCAGCACGGCGCGCAGCTTGGAGCCGTCGAGGCACAGCTGCTTGTTGAGCAGCAGCTCCGCCCCGCGCTGGGCTCGGCGGCGTGCGTGGAGCTCACCTCTAGCAGTCTGTCGACGGTGGGTCTGGGCACGTCCAGCGGCAGCACGGCGCGCAGCTTGGAGCCGTCGAGGCACAGCTGCTTGTTGAGCAGCAGCTCCGCCCCGGCGCTGGGCTCGGCGGCGTGCGTGGAGCTCACCTCTAGCAGTCTGTCGACGGTGGGTCTGGGCACGTCCAGCGGCAGCACGGCGCGCAGCTTGGAGCCGTCGAGGCACAGCTGCTTGTTGAGCAGCAGCTCCGCCCCGCGCTGGGCTCGGCGGCGTGCGTGGAGCTCACCTCTAGCAGTCTGTCGACGGTGGGTCTGGGCACGTCCAGCGGCAGCACGGCGCGCAGCTTGGAGCCGTCGAGGCACAGCTGCTTGTTGAGCAGCAGCTCCGCCCCGGCGCTGGGCTCGGCGGCGTGCGTGGAGCTCACCTCTAGCAGTCTGTCGACGGTGGGTCTGGGCACGTCCAGCGGCAGCACGGCGCGCAGCTTGGAGCCGTCGAGGCACAGCTGCTTGTTGAGCAGCAGCTCCGCCCCGCGCTGGGCTCGGCGGCGTGCGTGGAGCTCACCTCTAGCAGTCTGTCGACGGTGGGTCTGGGCACGTCCAGCGGCAGCACGGCGCGCAGCTTGGAGCCGTCGAGGCACAGCTGCTTGTTGAGCAGCAGCTCCGCCCCGGCGCTGGGCTCGGCGGCGTGCGTGGAGCTCACCTCTAGCAGTCTGTCGACGGTGGGTCTGGGCACGTCCAGCGGCAGCACGGCGCGCAGCTTGGAGCCGTCGAGGCACAGCTGCTTGTTGAGCAGCAGCTCCGCCCCGGCGCTGGGCTCGGCGGCGTGCGTGGAGCTCACCTCTAGCAGTCTGTCGACGGTGGGTCTGGGCACGTCCAGCGGCAGCACGGCGCGCAGCTTGGAGCCGTCGAGGCACAGCTGCTTGTTGAGCAGCAGCTCCGCCCCGGCGCTGGGCTCGGCGGCGTGCGTGGAGCTCACCTCTAGCAGTCTGTCGACGGTGGGTCTGGGCACGTCCAGCGGCAGCACGGCGCGCAGCTTGGAGCCGTCGAGGCACAGCTGCTTGTTGAGCAGCAGCTCCGCCCCGCGCTGGGCTCGGCGGCGTGCGTGGAGCTCACCTCTAGCAGTCTGTCGACGGTGGGTCTGGGCACGTCAAGCGGCAGCACGGCGCGCAGCTTGGAGCCGTCGAGGCACAGCTGCTTGTTGAGCAGCAGCTCCGCCCCGCGCTGGGCTCGGCGGCGTGCGTGGAGCTCACCTCTAGCAGTCTGTCGACGGTGGGTCTGGGCACGTCCAGCGGCAGCACGGCGCGCAGCTTGGAGCCGTCGAGGCACAGCTGCTTGTTGAGCAGCAGCTCCGCCCCGCGCTGGGCTCGGCGGCGTGCGTGGAGCTCACCTCTAGCAGTCTGTCGACGGTGGGTCTGGGCACGTCCAGCGGCAGCACGGCGCGCAGCTTGGAGCCGTCGAGGCACAGCTGCTTGTTGAGCAGCAGCTCCGCCCCGGCGCTGCGCTCGGCGGCGTGCGCGGAGCTCACCTCTAGCAGTCTGTCGACGGTGGGTCTGGGCACGTCCAGCGGCAGCACGGCGCGCAGCTTGGAGCCGTCGAGGCACAGCTGCTTGTTGAGCAGCAGCTCCGCCCCGGCGCTGGGCTCGGCGGCGTGCGTGGAGCTCACCTCTAGCAGTCTGTCGACGGTGGGTCTGGGCACGTCCAGCGGCAGCACGGCGCGCAGCTTGGAGCCGTCGAGGCACAGCTGCTTGTTGAGCAGCAGCTCCGCCCCGGCGCTGGGCTCGGCGGCGTGCGTGGAGCTCACCTCTAGCAGTCTGTCGACGGTGGGTCTGGGCACGTCCAGCGGCAGCACGGCGCGCAGCTTGGAGCCGTCGAGGCACAGCTGCTTGTTGAGCAGCAGCTCCGCCCCGGCGCTGGGCTCGGCGGCGTGCGTGGAGCTCACCTCTAGCAGTCTGTCGACGGTGGGTCTGGGCACGTCCAGCGGCAGCACGGCGCGCAGCTTGGAGCCGTCGAGGCACAGCTGCTTGTTGAGCAGCAGCTCCGCCCCGGCGCTGGGCTCGGCGGCGTGCGTGGAGCTCACCTCTAGCAGTCTGTCGACGGTGGGTCTGGGCACGTCCAGCGGCAGCACGGCGCGCAGCTTGGAGCCGTCGAGGCACAGCTGCTTGTTGAGCAGCAGCTCCGCCCCGGCGCTGCGCTCGGCGGCGTGCGCGGAGCTCACCTCTAGCAGTCTGTCGACGGTGGGTCTGGGCACGTCCAGCGGCAGCACGGCGCGCAGCTTGGAGCCGTCGAGGCACAGCTGCTTGTTGAGCAGCAGCTCCGCCCCGGCGCTGGGCTCGGCGGCGTGCGTGGAGCTCACCTCTAGCAGTCTGTCGACGGTGGGTCTGGGCACGTCCAGCGGCAGCACGGCGCGCAGCTTGGAGCCGTCGAGGCACAGCTGCTTGTTGAGCAGCAGCTCCGCCCCGGCGCTGGGCTCGGCGGCGTGCGTGGAGCTCACCTCTAGCAGTCTGTCGACGGTGGGTCTGGGCACGTCCAGCGGCAGCACGGCGCGCAGCTTGGAGCCGTCGAGGCACAGCTGCTTGTTGAGCAGCAGCTCCGCCCCGGCGCTGGGCTCGGCGGCGTGCGTGGAGCTCACCTCTAGCAGTCTGTCGACGGTGGGTCTGGGCACGTCCAGCGGCAGCACGGCGCGCAGCTTGGAGCCGTCGAGGCACAGCTGCTTGTTGAGCAGCAGCTCCGCCCCGGCGCTGGGCTCGGCGGCGTGCGTGGAGCTCACCTCTAGCAGTCTGTCGACGGTGGGTCTGGGCACGTCCAGCGGCAGCACGGCGCGCAGCTTGGAGCCGTCGAGGCACAGCTGCTTGTTGAGCAGCAGCTCCGCCCCGGCGCTGGGCTCGGCGGCGTGCGTGGAGCTCACCTCTAGCAGTCTGTCGACGGTGGGTCTGGGCACGTCCAGCGGCAGCACGGCGCGCAGCTTGGAGCCGTCGAGGCACAGCTGCTTGTTGAGCAGCAGCTCCGCCCCGGCGCTGGGCTCGGCGGCGTGCGTGGAGCTCACCTCTAGCAGTCTGTCGACGGTGGGTCTGGGCACGTCCAGCGGCAGCACGGCGCGCAGCTTGGAGCCGTCGAGGCACAGCTGCTTGTTGAGCAGCAGCTCCGCCCCGCGCTGGGCTCGGCGGCGTGCGTGGAGCTCACCTCTAGCAGTCTGTCGACGGTGGGTCTGGGCACGTCCAGCGGCAGCACGGCGCGCAGCTTGGAGCCGTCGAGGCACAGCTGCTTGTTGAGCAGCAGCTCCGCCCCGGCGCTGGGCTCGGCGGCGTGCGTGGAGCTCACCTCTAGCAGTCTGTCGACGGTGGGTCTGGGCACGTCCAGCGGCAGCACGGCGCGCAGCTTGGAGCCGTCGAGGCACAGCTGCTTGTTGAGCAGCAGCTCCGCCCCGGCGCTGGGCTCCAGCGGCGTGTGCTCCAGCGCGTACTTGCGGCAGATGTCCGCCCACGCTGTCAGGTGCTTGTCGTTTGCCTCCTCCGCGACTGACGCAATATCGTTCTGAATCAGAGAAAAAACAATGAAAGCACCGAAAACACCAAGTTATTCTAAACTTTACTTGTTGCTAAATGCAAGTAGTAGGGGTATCGGAGATAATGAGCTGCCCTGTACTTACACTGGTTCACAGAAGAGAAGCCAGTACGACGAGTGAGACAAGATATACTCCATAGCGAATAATGGACGGCAACAATGGTGACCTCGATGTGATATGGATATGATCAACTCTTTTCAACCAGTTGAAACCAGTTACAAGCATCGGATGTCGGCAGTTCTTACCTTGGCCAGGGTGGATATAGTGGTGCCGTAGTAGTCGTGGTTGATCTTGAATATGTCGGCGACCAGCTCGGCCAGGCTGCCCTGCGTGCTGTTGGCGTCGTCCACCACGTTGTAGGTCTGCCCGCTGGCCTCGGGCTGCAGGCCCAGGGTCCATATCGCGCGGCACACGTCGCGCACGTGCACCGTGTTCATCTTGAGGTCGGCTGTCCACAGCAGCTTCATGGTCTCTCCCAGGTGCTTGTATATGCCGCCGTACAGGAGGCGTGGCGCTTGGTGAACAACAACAAGATAAACTTACAAACGTCAACGTCAATATATCTTTATTTTATATGGGCCTTGTTTGTTATTGATGCAATAAAGAATCTATCTATTTAATTCTTGAACGGAACTTCCACGTTTTTGATACGAACCGCTAAGGTGTGGAACATCCTTCCAACTTCCGTGTTCTCCATCCAAGTATAATCTGAGTGCGTTCAAGAGAAGTGTGAATAGGCATTTTCTAGGCAAGCGCGAGCAATGATGATCATTACTGTCCTACAGACATGATTATGAAGGGAAATCCTATCAAAAAAAAATAGGGCATTTGTGATGTTTGTCACATTATCAACCGTGATGATGATCAAGTTATGACATTGTTACAGTTCTTTAATGATTGAGACATATTAACGCGATCGGGAGGCAGTACTCACTCAAGCTCCTCCTGTCTCCGACGCCGTACACGATGGCTGGCCTCAGTACCGTGTAGTCGAGCTCCGCTCGCATGCTCTTCAACTCCTGTTCCACGCGACTCTTCATGCGACCCTCCACCGTCCATGGTTCAATGGGGCATTCCTCTTTTTGGGGCTGGAACAATGTGCGTTTAGAATGATTGTAACCCTTCATTTTTATCACTACGCTCGTGATTCTACAATAGAATCCTTTGCTGCGCTTTGAATTTAAAAGAGTACCGAAGATCAAAATTTCATTTTGGGTTCATGTAAGACTTTAAGTATCTGTCCTTTTTGAAAATCGCATGTATCAGCTGCAAAAAAGGGACAGCACAATGTTTTAACTGCAGGGTGGTTCTAGTAAACAAACTTGTACATCGCTCAAACATTTTCAGTAACTATAGCAACGCAGCTATCACCAGCCAATCGGCGCCTTCACTGCACAAGGGATGCACGCATTAACCAATCGCATTGTTTGGGGGGTTATTGTCCACAAATCGGCGGGGCCCACCTTGTCGCTGCTGTAAATATTGTGTCCGCTGGACAGCTCCAGCAGGCGCGCTCCGAGCTTGGCGCACTGCTTGGCGACGTTGGCGCTGAGCGTGACGATGCCCTCCGCGTACACCGCCTCCGTCTGCCCGCCGCGCGTCTCGCCCGCGCAGTTCGCCACCAGCGCCCACGCGCCGCCGCTCGGCTCCAGCGCTGTGGCGCATGACGCTGAAACAAGGGCCCACCTTGTCGCTGCTGTACATGTGTCCGCTGGACAGCTCCAGCAGGCGCGCTCCGAGCTTGGCGCACTGCTTGGCGACGTTGGCGCTGAGCGTGACGATGCCCTCCGCGTACACCGCCTCCGTCTGCCCGCCGCGCGTCTCGCCCGCGCAGTTCGCCACCAGCGCCCACGCGCCGCCGCTCGGCTCCAGCGCTGTGGCGCATGACGCTGAAACAAGGGCCCACCTTGTCGCTGCTGTACATGTGTCCGCTGGACAGCTCCAGCAGGCGCGCTCCGAGCTTGGCGCACTGCTTGGCGACGTTGGCGCTGAGCGTGACGATGCCCTCCGCGTACACCGCCTCCGTCTGCCCGCCGCGCGTCTCGCCCGCGCAGTTCGCCACCAGCGCCCACGCGCCGCCGCTCGGCTCCAGCGCTGTGGCGCATGACGCTGAAACAAGGGCCCACCTTGTCGCTGCTGTACATGTGTCCGCTGGACAGCTCCAGCAGGCGCGCTCCGAGCTTGGCGCACTGCTTGGCGACGTTGGCGCTGAGCGTGACGATGCCCTCCGCGTACACCGCCTCCGTCTGCCCGCCGCGCGTCTCGCCCGCGCAGTTCGCCACCAGCGCCCACGCGCCGCCGCTCGGCTCCAGCGCTGTGGCGCATGACGCTGAAACAAGGGCCCACCTTGTCGCTGCTGTACATGTGTCCGCTGGACAGCTCCAGCAGGCGCGCTCCGAGCTTGGCGCACTGCTTGGCGACGTTGGCGCTGAGCGTGACGATGCCCTCCGCGTACACCGCCTCCGTCTGCCCGCCGCGCGTCTCGCCCGCGCAGTTCGCCACCAGCGCCCACGCGCCGCCGCTCGGCTCCAGCGCTGTGGCGCATGACGCTGAAACAAGGGCCCACCTTGTCGCTGCTGTACATGTGTCCGCTGGACAGCTCCAGCAGGCGCGCTCCGAGCTTGGCGCACTGCTTGGCGACGTTGGCGCTGAGCGTGACGATGCCCTCCGCGTACACCGCCTCCGTCTGCCCGCCGCGCGTCTCGCCCGCGCAGTTCGCCACCAGCGCCCACGCGCCGCCGCTCGGCTCCAGCGCTGTGGCGCATGACGCTGAAACAAGGGCCCACCTTGTCGCTGCTGTACATGTGTCCGCTGGACAGCTCCAGCAGGCGCGCTCCGAGCTTGGCGCACTGCTTGGCGACGTTGGCGCTGAGCGTGACGATGCCCTCCGCGTACACCGCCTCCGTCTGCCCGCCGCGCGTCTCGCCCGCGCAGTTCGCCACCAGCGCCCACGCGCCGCCGCTCGGCTCCAGCGCTGTGGCGCATGACGCTGAAACAAGGGCCCACCTTGTCGCTGCTCTACATGTGTCCGCTGGACAGCTCCAGCAGGCGCGCTCCGAGCTTGGCGCACTGCTTGGCGACGTTGGCGCTGAGCGTGACGATGCCCTCCGCGTACACCGCCTCCGTCTGCCCGCCGCGCGTCTCGCCCGCGCAGTTCGCCACCAGCGCCCACGCGCCGCCGCTCGGCTCCAGCGCTGTGGCGCATGACGCTGAAACAAGGGCCCACCTTGTCGCTGCTGTACATGTGTCCGCTGGACAGCTCCAGCAGGCGCGCTCCGAGCTTGGCGCACTGCTTGGCGACGTTGGCGCTGAGCGTGACGATGCCCTCCGCGTACACCGCCTCCGTCTGCCCGCCGCGCGTCTCGCCCGCGCAGTTCGCCACCAGCGCCCACGCGCCGCCGCTCGGCTCCAGCGCTGTGGCGCATGACGCTGAAACAAGGGCCCACCTTGTCGCTGCTGTACATGTGTCCGCTGGACAGCTCCAGCAGGCGCGCTCCGAGCTTGGCGCACTGCTTGGCGACGTTGGCGCTGAGCGTGACGATGCCCTCCGCGTACACCGCCTCCGTCTGCCCGCCGCGCGTCTCGCCCGCGCAGTTCGCCACCAGCGCCCACGCGCCGCCGCTCGGCTCCAGCGCTGTGGCGCATGATGCTGAAACAACCATCATCATTGCTATCGTGCGACTTTCAAAGTTCTAGTCTGGGTGCTTAAGAAAAAGCTTTTCACTGTGATTCTTATATCAGCAACAAATGCAAATGCCCGCAGTCGAGTTCTGTGTCACGTTTTCAGGCTAATCATTTGCTGACGATTGCAATAATGATTAATAGAATACGCTTTTCTTATAACTGTGTATTTTTAGAGGGCAGGGCTTTAACTGTAGCAAGCAATACACGTATGTTGAAGCGATTGTAGAGTGTGAGTAAAATTACCAACTACCCAGAAGTGCAAATCAATGGAAACTTTTTAAAAAATACTCTACATAATATATTTAAAGTAAACTCCTTTTGAGTGTGTCGCAGAAAGAATAATAATTAATTTACAAAATACTGGATAGACAATAATGCAATGATGATGAATGGTGAGCGATTAGTATTCTCACGTAGCGCCGAACAATGGGTCACTCGCTGCCCACTCCACAATGCTTAATGAAATGCACTATTGACTATTGTAATAATGAATACAACTGAATCGCAAGTCACAACGTCCTCAAGAGTAAGAGACGATGATAGAATTCACTCATCAAAATCTTACCCGTAACAATACCTTTACATAGAAACATTGTATCTTTAGGAAACAGGAAAAATTGGGACCAGAAATGTGCTAGGAGTTTGGCCGTAACAAGTGTGGATTGGTAGTTTTCTTACACCATGACCTTTGACTACAATATTATGGAGAGTTTCTTGGCATGCAATGCATGTTTCCACACGATGTCTTCCTGCATCGTTCAGCTAGTAAAATTACAAGTAATTACTACAAGCGTCACAACTCGAAATAGCCTACTTTTCGAACCATCGACCGACCAGCAGACTTCACATAAAATTATTAAAGCATGAAATAAAATATAGTTAAAGCAACTTATTACAAAATAGAGTTTAGTTCGATTTACTCCTAACAGAAGCCAATAAAAATCATTGTGTAAACTGATACCAGAAACCTAATTAAAGCGTATCAACTGATATAACTTAATTACCATTGCACAGTTAGTGTTTAATGAATTGGAAACAGAAAGAGCTCAGTTTTTATAACCAATTGCAATTCCAAGTAGTTGTTAATTGTAATTGAAGTATTTATACTTAGGTACTCGCTTATTTTTAAGATATTATCATCAAGTTTTGAGTTATGATTCATTCAGTAACCACAACTATTGTGTACTCTTCAGTATGAAATTATGGAGGCACTCTCTTGACCATAAATTTTGTTTAGGAATTTCGTCAAAAAAATACTGGTAACTAATTAATGTCATTTGTAAAAGTTCGCATAGTGTATAGAAATTTTAATACACGAAGACGCGCGCCACCCAAAACCGTTTGTTTCATTCGATTCGTATAGAGTTTGACAGAGTGGGGCGCATCATTGTGGATTGAAATATCTATAATATTTGAGAGAAACAGCCATTAAAGATGGACAGACAGACTTACAACTGTTTCTCTGTGTTCCTAACCTTTGTATACTGTATAGGTATATCATTCACAGAGGATTTATAGATAGATTTTCACACAGCAAGTTCTTTTTATTAAATAAATTTAACATTTACTCATTAAGCCTTAAATGCAGACAAGGCAATAAACACATAATAAAGAAGTAGGTAAGTTAATTATAAATACAGTGTTCACTTTGGCCCCAGATAGCTTATCATAAAGGGTGATTCATTAACATATTATTGTGTGACTCTTCCTGTACTCTGTATGCATTGTTACGTTACTTATTTGAAGTTTATCAAGCTTAGAACTTTGGGTTTGGAATGAAACTTAAAACTATTGTGATTTTTTATAGCTAATGTTAGGTGATACACTTGAATATGTCAGATGCATCTCTATCTCCACAAATACATCCTAATCTACTATATTAAAATAAGTCGGGTTTTCCTTCCTGACGCTATAACTCCAGAACGCACGAACCAATTTCCACGGTTTTGCATTCGTTGGAAAGGTCTCGGGCTCCGTCAGGTTTATAGCAAAGAAAATTAAGGAAAAATTAAAAAAAAACAAAAATTTTACATAAAACGAAGCCATCTGGTGGCGAAACGGAGTTCGCCGGGTTTGCTAGTGTATTATATAAGTAGAGATAATTATGTCTATTTTTGTTGATCTCTTGTCTCTTTCTAATCCATATAGAGCAACAGAGAAAGAGATCGGCAAAAGTAGACATAATTATCTAACATGCATATGCTGCATAAGCAGGACTTTGCTTACAGTGTTGTATATACAACATGTAACGAAAAGTTGAACCATAAACTGTTTACTTATTTGATCATAAGAGGATTGTCAAAATTACTCGAAAACTTTAACAAGGGCCTTCAGGTAGAAGGTTTCCCTAGGTAAACTAGGAACCTTCGCAAGGGCACTGAACGGGCAGTGCGGCTTGAAAAAACATATTATGTTCAATCTCAAGATCTGGGACACAGCCAGATTCTGTAATGAGGTGGTGGAAACTGCTATGCATTGCATAGATATAGATAGATAGATAGAGATAGATGCAATGGATATACGGTTGCTATCCGGTTTGGCCTATCCGGCCAATATTTTACTATCCTGCCGAATACTGGATAGTTGTGCACTATCCAGCATACCGAATAGTGATTCTGTTTAATATTTAACTTTGAAAAATGTTTACTATACAAGAAAACAACACCAAATTATCAATCGTTAGTTCCCGTCATGGATGTAACACAAAGGATGAGCCCTTAGTGACGTCACACACATATTTTTAGGCTCCACCCTGAAGCTGGATTTTTAAGTTGTCAAATCTGTAAAATGGAGCTAATGTATGCGACCAACAGCACTGTGCTGTCAGTGGAACCGAAATGTATGACGCGCGACGCCATATTTGAGAAATTTTTGGTTTCAACATACGTCACATAGTTCCCGTCCTCTTAGTGTAGAGTATTTCGTCATTGATTCCCGTACACTGGCCGATTATTCGGAGGCCGGATACCGGATATTTGGCCTGATCGCCGGCCGAATATCCGGTATCCGGCTAAACAACTATACGTTGCATCTCTAATGCAAATTTTTTTTTTCCCTTATTATAAAGTACCATTGCCAAAATGGATACTTTACAATATTAGACTACAATCTAGCTTATGAGCTAATTAGTAATATTATTCTAACTTAAATTTCCTATTATTGATTATTTTCTTAAATCTAAGTTGCAGTCCAATAACTGTCCTTAGTTTTTTCTATTTTACTTAGAGACCACTATTTCTATTGTGACCTAGAAAGTATGTAACAACACACAATATACTACATCAATCTAATGCAAATACAACTGACAATCAAATGGAGTAGTGGTAGCAATCCTTCCATCCTTGCCAAGATTATGGGTTCGATTCCCTCAAAACCTCGAAAATATATGTATGATATGCATGAATGTTTTCAAGTGTCTGGGTGTTATTATATATATTGTATTTAGGTATAACTACCAGCTATCTAGTACCCGTAACACAAGCTACCACTTACTTAGGGGCTCTATTACAATGTGTGGAATGTCCTTAAAAAATACTATGTTCACCAAAACAGAGGCATAAAGCTGGAAACAAAACAATATTATAGTTATGTGACTTATACTCAAGACCTACTCGCTCATCAGCTATGTAGATAAGGAATAAGATTTTAATGCTTATAGTGTAAAAAAAGTACAATGTTCTTTGTCTTACTTGGATTGATGAGATTGGCACTCCTGTACTCCACGCGAGGGTCCTCAAAGCATTTGGAGTGTGTGGGGTTGAGGAACGCCAGCTGTGGCGGGGTCTTGTCCACCACCCGCAGAGCGCTCACCAGGTCACTGCTTATCAAGTACTCCACGAGGTTGCGGCCGATGAAACCACACCCTAAAACCATAGACAGTCAGGTATACTTACAAATAGGGTCTAGGGTCTAATTGCGTAAGAAAAACATATTCATCATTAATGTAGCAAATTCTGACCCGCGATTGGCTGATGCAAATCAGCCCCTAGATTGTGTAAGTAAAACGTATTCATCGTTATCTTAATCGTTTATAAATTCTACCCGCTGATTGGTTCCCTGATATCCATCAGCCAATCAGAAGCAGAATGAATGAATGAATTGAATGAATGAATGATCAGAAATGAGCAGAATTTGAAAAAAATTATGATTATGTGAAAACTTTGATCTAACGCGATCAGGCCCCTGGACCCCAACGATTACGGCAGGATTAGTAAACGATTACGATAACAACGAATACGTTTTTCTTAGGCAGTCTAGGAGCTGACCACAATCTATGTATAATAATATTTATTTTGCATAACTAATTAACTCTTTTTTTATTCATAATATATAGCTGTGAAAGTTCTTGAATGTGGATGATCATGGATGGATATCACAACTCGGTTCTGAGTTTGTATTGTATTAGTATTAGCTAAATATGGATTGGAGGACTTCAGGCATTCTGAGAATGTTGTCGTAAATTCTCAGGTATGTATGTTTTCTCTCTAAGTTTCTTTCACTTCTAAGTCTGGTTACACATAACATGTACCCAGATCTTCAAATATTAGGCTGAACTTTAAACAAGCACTGAATTGTTTAGGAAATCTTCAGTATTCTTACCCTAACCTCACAGTATGTGTCTTACAAGAGGTTTGTACAATACTCATGTAGCTAAGCTAATCAGTCAATAAGTGAAAGTTGACTCTTCTTCACAAACTCTAGACATCCTTAGGTAAGATTTAAAGCGTTAACTAGGTTTAATAACGATGATTTCTTTCACTTTTAAGTCCGTTAAATTTTTGTTGAAAGCTCATGGGTTAAGAAGGGATTTAAGCAGTAGATACAACACAATTTTGACTCCAGCCTTCTTGAAGGTTATTAAGTCTTCAGGGCACACAAAACAATACATAAATGATAGTAAAAATATTGTAAGTCACCCAGTGGCCTGGGCGATGACTAAGGCTTCGAGACCGTTACACATTTTCGAACCACAAACTTGTTATCGAACTGAAAATATTATTTGCACATTGATAACACTTTTCGAAGAATTCTGGAGAAATTATAGTAATATCTACCTCCAAGAACAACTACTCGGGGTTTTGAATTATCGCCGGCAGATTCGGACATCTCGCTTGCAGTTTTACAAAAGTTGAATGACAGTTTGACAGTTTCGTCACTTGACACATAAGCTTGACACTTTACGTGATGGATCATGGATGCCATGCCAAGGTGACTTTACGTAATGTTGCCATTGTTAATTAACTACCTACAATGACTACAAAGTTAGAAGGCTAGTTACTCACGTGAGATGGACGTCAAACATGGAACGTCAAATGAACTATAACCACAGACTAACAATTTGTACAAAGTATAATATTTTGTATTCAATAAAAATGCATTGTAACTTTAAAGATTTTTTTTTTAATTTAATATTATATATAATTTCTATAGTTTTGTATGTTCAATAGTTTCATGGGCCGGTGTCGTCTTATCCGGTGGCAAGAAGAATGACACGATTAATCCAGCTGGAACAAAAACAAAAGAGATGAAAACGACCGGAAAACTTTTAGGGTTTTAAGAAGATGTTAGTCTTTGCTATTCGTTTTTAATACGATCCTAGGATCGACTAGGATAACATCTTTTATTATCTCGAGTAGGTGTACCGTGTCAATAAGTATATAGGAGTCGTCTTACATGTAATGAGCACAATGTAACCGGCGACCATGGGCGTGCAGTGGTCGGCCAGGAGCCTCGCGATGAGCTGCACGCTAAAGAACCCGAACCCGCGCGCGACCACCACCGACAGACATGTCGCCATCCCTCTGCAAAACGAAACAATAGCGGGGCTTGTAATTGAAAATGTCATTGAAAATATAGCTTTTGTCATATTGACATCTCCGAAACTGAGGGGAAAGGAGATGTCGAAATAGCTCTGCTCCGCTCCGCTTTGGTGGAAACCGGGCCTTAGTTTAAAAGATATACTTAGGTAGAGAGGTAGCTAAGGTAACTAAAGTGCCAAAAACTTTTTCTGTGGGGGAGGAGCTACGAGTCTTACGTTAGTGTCATTTTCTATCCATTTCCCAATGAAAAAGTAGGTAGGTACTTCATCATTGATAGCCATTAGCCTACCATTACTGTAGTTCCAGTTTTGGCCACCGGACAAGAAAAGTTTGTGACACTTAAACAGGTAACTTCTACCTACGTAAAGTTATTATTCCCTGGTCTGTGTTCTAAGTTATAACTCGAAACCAAGTGACGTGACCATCGCCATCTAGTTGATTCTGTGGAGACCGCTTCAAGTGGCTCGACAACTCACCTCAAATAAGTAGGATTCAGTTCCACCAAATAGGTGTTCACGTTCCCCAAAATCAGCGCCACATATAGAAAGAAGTAAAACAGCGCTATGCTCAATATCGGTATCCTGATAAACATGAGTGCTATTCCACAGAGTATAGCGATCGTGAAGACGAGCAGGGTGGTTCTCCTCTTGCCGAGGGGTCCTACGATGAAGGTGAGGCAGATGTTGAGCGTGCCGGAGATGCCGGAATAGCACATCACCGCGTAGAGAGTCATCGGCTTGATGACGTTGTCGCAGTCGGTTGTGGACTGTAACAAACAACCCGTGATGTATAATATATTATAATGTATAATATGTATGAAGTATAATATATATGTATGTAGTGTGTATAATGTGAAGTGAGCTTCATCATTTTCTATCCCATTAAGTAAAATATAAAATTCCCATTCACCTCATATTGGTTCCTGAAATATTATTTTTTGCAGTTTCTCAAATTTGGAGCTTTCGGCAAACCCTAAGATGTACTAACCCATATTAGCTAAGTATGTAGCTAGCCCATATTAGCGAAAATGTAAGTAAAATTTTAATTTTCGCGTGGTATACTTACCTTCCCTTAAGGTCCCGGGACTAAAATCTGTGCCGGGACATGCTGCATCTGACACAGACACGGTTTAACAACTTGCATGCAAGGGGAATTGTAAGATTTGACACAGAGGTCTGTTTGCGTGAGAAAAATGTATTCATAGTAGGTATTAATTTTAAATTCTGCCCCCAGATTGGCTGACTTAAGTAAATCAGAGAACCAATCAGCGCGGCGTGAATACGTTTTTCTTACACAATCTAGGGACTTCTAGGGAATCTAGGGACTGGTCTTTAGATATAGATAAAAGTTAAGATTATGCTGCGAAGGGTGTGACGGTGAGGAACTTCGAACTTGGATGTTGGATAGTTTATAACATTATGATAACATTACATGGATTTAATTAAAATTATTAGTAGGTACTCAAACATAAGTATAATTTACTAATGCTGTTCTACTTGAAATTGAGCAGATAACAGTTGTTACGATAGTAGGTAAATACCTACTTGAACTATGGTAGTGGGAAATATACATGCCTAAATAATAAACAAAACGTAAACCATAATAAATACAAAATATTGTTTCCTTCCTCATTTTTTAGCAGGCGTTCGTCATAGTTGATTTTTTTTGATAAACATCTACTCCTGAGTCCGTTGCAGTCTGGATTTCGGTCAGGACACAGCACAGTCACTGCACTTGTAAAGGTGACTGATGATATTCGATTGGCGATGGACAATAAGCAGCTCACAGTTCTCACTTTGCTTGACTTTAGTAATGCGTTTAACACAGTTGACTATGATATCTTGCTGAGGCTGCTACGTTCTATTAACATATCTCCATCGGTGGTAGACTGGTTTCGGAGTTACCTCAATGGCCGCCGACAGCGCATCCGGGTAGATGAAAGTTTTTCATCCTGGTGTGATGTTACGGCTGGGGTCCCTCAGGGTGGCGTGTTGTCTCCTTTACTTTTCGCAATCTTCATTAATTCTATCACAAATAACATCTCTTCTCTCTATCACATGTATGCAGATGATATCCAAATCTATCGCTCAGCACCTATTGGTGAGCTTAGTTCTGCAGTAGCTGCTGTTAACAGAGACCTCGCTGCTATATCTATTTGGAGCACTCAGTTTGGTCTGAAGGTCAACCCAGCTAAATCCCAAGCTATAATTATTGGTAGCCCCGGGATGATCGCCAGAGTTGACTGGCCTAATCTTCCGCCAGTGTCATTTAATGGGGTTACCATTGCTTACTGCGGTTCTGTTAAAGACCTCGGCGTACATATAGATCGGGAGCTGTCATGGGCCACACACCTGAAAGAATTAAGCAGGAAAACCTTTGCAGCTATGAGCTCGTTGCGGCGGTTGCAGTCTTTTCTTCCAATTCCTACCAAGGTTATGTTAGCACAATCTCTCCTCCTCTCTATACTTGACTACGCGGACGCAAGCTTTCTCAATATGAATGAAGACCAGCTTAATAAACTTGAGCGTCTCCAAAATCTTGCAATTCGGTTTATATTTGGCCTACGCAAGTATGACCATATCTCTGAATTTCGACAAAAGCTCAACTGGCTCCCTATCCGCCGTCGCCGGGATCTGCATGTTCTTTCTCTACTGTACTGTGTATTATATGATCCTAGAACCCCTCCTTACCTCAAGGAGAAATTCAAATTTCTTGGGGAACATTCAGACCTCAGAACCTGTCGTACCTTGACACTTAAAATGCCATTCCATAAAACAAAGATGTTCCAAAAATCCTTCACCGTACAGGCAACTCTTTTATGGAATGCACTCCCCCTCGAGATACGACAGTCTAAATCTTTGTACATTTTCAAGAATGCGGTCAAAGATCACTATTTGAGTACCTAGTTGATGCAAATGATGACTGTTATTTATTCATATTATCTTGTCCTTATTAGTGGACATTATATTATTATAGTGTATATATTAGTTTATAGTTTGATGATTATGTATTGAATATCTTTGTTTATTTGTTTAACCTAGTTTATGTATTAGTTTGTAGTTATTTGTATGTATATCTTAATATATATAAATCTCGTGTCACAATGTTTGTCCTCAATCCTATACCTTTAAACGAGCAATTCTTGTATATATGTATATTTCTATATAATCTGGATCTCGGAAACGGCTCGAACGATTTTCATGAAATTTAGTATACAGGGGGTTTTGGGGGCGATAAATCGATCTAGCTAGGATTCATTTCGAATTTACGAAAAAAAATAAAAATATGACTACTGCTGCCATCTATTGGCCACCGAGCGAAGCTCGGTCACCCAGATATTGGACTCCTAAACTACTGAACCGATTTAGTTCAAACTTCGTGAATATCTGTCATTTGGTCCAACTTAAAAGATAGAATAGTTTTTATCCCACGTGGACGAAGTCGCGGGAATCAGCTAGTAGTTTATAAATCTTCACCACCTGCAAAATCTAGTTCCTTTGTTTTCCTTTTCTCAAGGTTGCCTGGCAGAGATCGCTGCTAAGCGATAAGGCCGCCTTTTGTGCCTAAAATTAGTTTATTATGTATTTCTGTTTTGTACAATTTCTTGTGTGGTGCAAATAAAGTGTATTTATTATTATTTTCATATTTAAATTAACTCTCACACCCGGCACATGATAAATATATATAAAAACCAAAGACGTATAATAAACTTACATACACATAGATTAAATAAACATACATAAACGTTACACACATACATATATGTACCGGGCGGAGGACTACACCCCGGCAGGGGAGACCAAACGGCCGGGGGTCAGGGCGACAGGCTAAGAAACCGACGGACTATCCTAGCCGAGTCGAGCACCACCGCCTTCTGCATCTTGGCCGCAAGTGAACTGCCACGGAAACCCAGTCGCCGCAGATGGTGAGCGAGGCTGACTGGGATTAAACCATTAGCAGATATCACGATTGGAATGGTTTCAGTGGACTCCACGTGCCACATGGCGGAAACCTCGTGAGCCAGATCCAGATACTTCCGTTTTTTCTCCGTCTCAGCTCTCACGAGGTTCTCGTCATACGGGATCGTGATGTCCACCAAAAACACCCGCGACTGTGCCCGGTCCATCACCACGATATCAGGCTTGTTAGCCAAGATAGTCCTGTCCGTGATGATTGACCGGTCCCAATAGAGCCGGACGCCGCCGCGCTCGAGGACAGGAACCGGTGTGTACCTATAATAGGGCACCCTCTCATCCAGGAGTCCGTACTTCAGAGCAAGCTCTTGGTGGAGGATTTTGGCTGCTTGGTTGTGCCTGTGCAAATACTCAGTGTTGGCAAGCGCCGAACACCCCGAAAGCACATGTCTGAGTGACTCACCGGGATGGCGACAGGCTCGACAAATGTCGTGAGTGCCATCCTTCAGAATGTACCTTCGGTAGTTCCGCGTCTTAACAACCTGATCTTGTATTGCACAGACAAAACCCTCGGTTTCCCCAAAGAGGTCACCGAAACGCAGCCACTGCACGGACGCTTTTCTATCCACGTGGGGCTCATGAAGAGCCTTAAAAAAGCGTCCGTGCAGCTCCTTCCCTTTCCATACGGACTCCCGGTCAGAGGTACTAAGCACAACCGGTCCCTGCCACTCGGCGTTAGCCAAAGCTAGGGGGGTCAGCCCTTTATCACATTCTATGACTTCCCGATGCATTGGAGACTCCCGCTTCGCCTCGAAGTAAGTTCTGAGGCTGGATATCTCCCGGTTGTGCATGGTCTTGACGTTGAGCATGCCTCGACCACCACACTTCCGAGGGATATACAGCCTCATGACAGACGACTTCGGGTGGTGCATGCGATGGGCAGTCATAGTTGTGCGGACCTTTCTATCCAGGGCGTCTAGTTCGGTTTGAGTCCATCTGAGCACGCCAAAGGTGTACATGAGGACGGGCATGACCCAGCCGTTATAGGCTCGGACCTTATTGGCACCCGACAAATAACTTTTACAGATCTTTGTCAGGCGCCGAAAAAAGACCTCGCAAACAGACTGTTTCACGTCCGCCTCCTGAACCCCTATTGATTGTGACATGCCCAGATACCGGTATGACTCAGCCTCGGAGAGGGTCTTGATGCTCGACGGCTCGAGATTGATCTCGGCCGAGCGAGCGACCCGTCCCCGCTCCACATGCAGGACCGCACACTTGTCCACCCCGAGTTCCATTCTGATGGAACTGCTGAACTCAGTGGTGATGTTCAACAATTCCTGCAGACGGGAAGCGCTGGGTGCCATCAGTTTGAGGTCATCCATGTAGAGAAGGTGAGGTAACTTCGGCCCCCTCTCCGAAACTGAAAGCCTGTCCCGGAACCCTCCAGCAACGTGCTATGGGGGTTCAGAGCCAGGCAAAACCAAAGTGGACTCAAACAATCGCCCTGAAAGATACCCCGCCGTATCCTGATTCGGTCATCCGCAGCCGCCAGCCGCTCGCCATGGAGACAAAGGATCGTGCTCCATTGCCCCATACATTCTCCGAGGAAGTCTCGAACTGCACTATCAACTTTATACAGCTCGAGGACCCTCAGGAGCCATGAATGAGGCACCGAGTCGAACGCCTTTTTATAGTCAATCCAGGCGGCGGAAAAATTCCGGCGGCTGCGTTTGACCAAATGGCCCGCGACGGAGTCGATGAGAAGGAGCTCCTTAGTACCGCGACTACCACCCCTACACCCGTTCTGAGCCCCAGACATGATCCCGTGGTTGTCAACATGACGGATGATTTTGGAGCTCAGAACGGATGTAAGTGTCTTATAGATGGTAGTAAGACACGTAATGGGGCGGTACTTAGCCGGGTCAGCGGTATCTGTAGTCTTTGGAGCTAAATGAGTGATCCCGGTGGTGAAAAGGTTTGGGAGCGCCCTTTGCTCAAGGGCGTCTTGGAATTGTCGAGCCAAGGTCGCATGGCAAGCCGAGAAACCCTTTAGCCAGTAGTGATGCAGTCCGTCAGGCCCCGGACTTTTCCAGTTCGGGGCCCGCCTTACCGCATCAGCTACATCCTCCGCAGAGATGGCGACCGGGTTCATCGGCTCAATTGAGGCACATGCTTCCTCTACCGCCGCAATCCAAGGGCCCTCTTCGTGCTCCACCTCTGTCGACCAAACACTGCGCCAGAAAGAGATTAGGTCAGCCGTGTCTGGTCGCTGAGAGGAGGAGCAGACCGCTGGGCACTCCAGCTTTTTGTAAAACCTTTTCTGATCACTCACGAAGAGGCGATTTTGCTGAAATCGCTCAACTCTTTCTGAGTACCGCCGAATGCGGTTCCCCCATGCAGCGATTTTCTGCTTCAGGTCGTCGATGCCCTCCGTTAGTTTTTGAGCTATATCGGGCTGGTCTAGGCGAACCCCCAGCCCGTTAAAAGCTATCCTAACGGTGCGCACAATCCTTGGCCTCGTGTTGCCCGACCTGAAGCTTTGCAGTCTGCCAATGAGGCCTCTGGCAAGGGTGATACGTCGTTCTATTCTCTTCTTCCAGGCAGGCTCTGCACTGGATCTAGCGGCACACCGTCCAGGTTTCTTGGCTTTGACGCCAATAAAACGATGGACGGCTAAGGCAGCGCCGAAGAGAATAGAAGCCGTATCATCCAAACCAGTGCTGCTCTCCAGATGTTGTGGCAGCATTTGGTTGATGGCCTCAATGACATCCCGCGTCGCTACATTTAGCGATAGCCGGGAGAGCCGCGGACGTTCCTCTAGAGGAGCAATTCGGATTTCAGCAATCGTCTCCTCTAAAATCCTTCTCATCCGCTCTAAATCCAGGGCGACTGTTCCCTCAGTGTCCTCCTCCACAGGCAAATCTTGAGACACAGTCTCGGTCTCTTCGCGGACAGGGCCCGCTGGAGACACGATTTGCGCTGTGTTTGAGGTTGGTACGTCGGGAACAGCCTCACGTCGCAATCGTTCGAGCTCGGCAGCGCTGAAGATGTTAGAGCGCAAAATGAACCGAGCTCGATCTGCCAGGTTTTGTTCCGTGACAGCTAGTCGCGGCTCAAGCAGCAGAAACTGACGGTACATTGCATTATTATTATTATTATTATAGTTGGCACCCACATGGTGTAGCCTGTGAATCTAGGTATTCAATCTAGGTTCAAGTACCGTATCATTAGACGAAACCGCTGCGGTGCTCGCCACCTCGCAGAACACCTTACCGCTTCTGTCGTCTCCATCGAAGTAGGCGTTCGTCATAGTCGGCACCCACATGGTGTAGCCTGTGAATCTAGGTATTCAATCTAGGTTCAAGTACCGTACCATTAGACAAAGCCGCTGCGGTGCTCGCGACCTCGCAGAACACCTTACCGCTTCTGTCGTCTCCATCGAAGTAGGCGTTCGTCATAGTCGGCACCCACATGGTGTAGCCTGTGAATCTAGGTATTCAATCTAGGTTCAAGTACCGTATCATTAGACGAAACCGCTGCGGTGCTCGCCACCTCGCAGAACACCTTACCGCTTCTGTCGTCTCCATCGAAGTAGGCGTTCGTCATAGTCGGCACCCACATGGTGTAGCCTGTGAATCTAGGTATTCAATCTAGGTTCAAGTACCGTATCATTAGACGAAACCGCTGCGGTGCTCGCCACCTCGCAGAACACCTTACCGCTTCTGTCGTCTCCATCGAAGTAGGCGTTCGTCATAGTCGGCACCCACATGGTGTAGCCTGTGGATCTAGGTATTCAATCTAGGTTCAAGTACCGTATCATTAGACGAAACCGCTGCGGTGCTCGCGACCTCGCAGAACACCTTACCGCTTCTGTCGTCTCCATCGAAGTAGGCGTTCGTCATAGTCGGCACCCACATGGTGTAGCCTGTAAATCTAGGTATTCAATCTAGGTTCAAGTACCGTATCATTAGACGAAACCGCTGCGGTGCTCGCGACCTCGCAGAACACCTTACCGCTTCTGTCGTCTCCATCGAAGTAGGCGTTCGTCATAGTCGGCACCCACATGGTGTAGCCTGTCAATCTAGGTATTCAATCTAGGTTCAAGTACCGTATCATTAGACGAAACCGCTGCGGTGCTCGCCACCTCGCAGAACACCTTACCGCTTCTGTCGTCTCCATCGAAGTAGGCGTTCGTCATAGTCGGCACCCACATGGTGTAGCCTGTGAATCTAGGTAGGTATTCAATCTAGGTTCAAGTACCGTACCATTAGACAAAGCCGCTGCGGTGCTCGCCACCTCGCAGAACACCTTACCGCTTCTGTCGTCTCCATCGAAGTAGGCGTTCGTCATAGTCGGCACCCACATGGTGTAGCCTGTGAATCTAGGTATTCAATCTAGGTTCAAGTACCGTATCATTAGACGAAACCGCTGCGGTGCTCGCCACCTCGCAGAACACCTTACCGCTTCTGTCGTCTCCATCGAAGTAGGCGTTCGTCATAGTCGGCACCCACATGGTGTAGCCTGTGAATCTAGGTAGGTATTCAATCTAGGTTCAAGTACCGTTTCATTAGACGAAACCGCTGCGGTGCTCGCGACCTCGCAGAACACCTTACCGCTTCTGTCCTCTCCATCGAAGTAGGCGTTCGTCATAGTCGGCACCCACATGGTGTAGTCTGTGAATCTAGGTATTCAATCTAGGTTCAAGTACCGTATCATTAGACGAAACCGCTGCGGTGCTCGCGACCTCGCAGAACACCTTACCGCTTCTGTCGTCTCCATCGAAGTAGGCGTTCGTCATAGTCGGCACCCACATGGTGTAGCCTGTGGATCTAGATGTTGAAGAAACGATGTTTACAGCCACATTTTTAAAGTACATGTTATTTAAAGATCATGGTCAATGGTCATAGCTTCTATTCGCAGCATAAACCATTTTTAAGAGTTTCACTTATTTTTAAATCGGCTCATGTCCGTCGCGTCGGACCTTCACGTCCTTCGGTGAATTTACTCTCTGCCAAGTTTCCTGTCTTGGCGAAATAAGAAAATTACTACTAAACTGCTTCATCTATCCAAAAAGTGAATTTACCTTCTAGTAATTGTACATTCAAGTGGCGGCACAGCTACTTAAACTTATAATTTTACAGGCGTTGAGCACATCGCCAAGATGTAGTAGAAGAGGTTTAAACTTACGTCATATAGGCACAAAGCAAGATGTAGTAGAGTTTGAGAGAGTTTTTCAGAAGGGGCGGCTTAAAGAGCGGGGCCGTCTGGTTCCACATCTTGCGTAGAAACGACGTTCTGTCACTATATGGCATTGCTGTCTCCTCTAAGAATACGGATTTCACCTTAAATAGTTTTACCATTATTGGATACCATCTGTTGAAACCATTGGAAATACATATAGGCCAAGAAGGCTTAGATTACTGAAATCTGGTGTCTGGTATCTAAGGTTCGAAGCTCGCAAGTTTCAAAGTTATAATATTTGTTTATTTTGCTATGGAGACCCTGGGATATGAATTCTCAGGGCTAAGAAGCTTCTTACAGACATCAATCTAACCTAACCTCACCTAACCTAACTGTTGACAGAAGAGCTGGCTCATTTATTGCGTCCGAAGTCAGTTTTCTTGGCATTATTCCAGTCAAACTAGTAAACATTTTCATTAAAATTTCCTCGGACTTACCGGGTATTTATCTTCATTCACACTCGTATTCCATTTATAAATGACTCTCAGGACGTCCAAAGAGTCTTCTTCTTTTCCCTTGCTTAAGAGAAATTTGGGGCTCTCCTTTACTAGGAGCATCCCGATGACTCCAGCGATGCCCGGGATACTGATAACTTGGAGTAGCATCCGCCAGGGTCGGTATTCGAGGGCAAGCCATGACACATCAATGGTAAATGATGTTCTGGTGATTGGTAAGGCTATCACTGCAAAGGATAAAGGTGTATAAAACGTGGCTACTCCTCGTAGTAAAATGTAACTTTTAACTTGTAAGTTATCACTTAAAAACGTTTTATCAAATTTCAGCTCAATCAGTGACAATTTTATATTAGTAACATACAAACAAACATCCGCGTCAGTCAGGGGGTTTATGGGTTTTTTGTCTTCCTGGATTATAGTTGAGGTCATGTTTAGGTACATACGTTCAAACATCTTATGTTTACTGTTTGTTGACTTACCACAGATTATAAATTGGACATACATAGTTGCACTTGCCATGAGGAACATGAATCTTCCCCTAAACCTGATCGGCACGCTCTCCCCCAGCAGCACAAAACCAGCCGCATTTGCTGATGAAGTGCTGGAATTAAACAGCAAAAATAAGGGCAGCTTGGCCAGTGGGTTTTGAAAGCGTGTGAATAAGAAGTCGGAAATTAGGTCTATATACTTGTATTTTGACCTATAGGTACACGACTAGTACTGTACTTACAATCCAGCTGATAGGAACTTCAGCACAGCTAAAGAGGCGTAACTCGGTGATATGCTGGCTCCCAAGTTCAGAAGCATTCCTACTGGCATGGCGAACATCAAGGTCGTCCGTCGACCCATGGTGTCTGCGCAGAGACCCCACGCGTACGAGGATATCATTACACCTGGAAATATATATCGGTGTTCATCGTGGGTTGGACCTGATTTCAAGCGCAGGTGCCAAATTCACCTGAGCTGAGTCCAGTTGTACTCCCTCACCGATCAACGGCACGGCAGAGAGCAGGCCCTGTTGGGTCGTGTCGAGCTGCATGTCGCAGGCTATGCTGGGCAGCGCCACGGAGAAGCCGAAGATGTCGATGTACATCGCCAGGATCAGCAGGCAGCACACCGCCAGCTGAGTCCAGTTGTGCTCGCTCACCGATCAACGGCACGGCAGAGAGCAGGCCCTGTTGGGTCGTGTCGAGCTGCATGTCGCAGGCTATGCTGGGCAGCGCCACGGAGAAGCCGAAGATGTCGATGTACATCGCCAGGATCAGCAGGCAGCACACCGCCAGCTGAGTCCAGTTGTGCTCGCTCACCGATCAACGGCACGGCAGAGAGCAGGCCCTGTTGGGTCGTGTCGAGCTGCATGTCGCAGGCTATGCTGGGCAGCGCCACGGAGAAGCCGAAGATGTCGATGTACATCGCCAGGATCAGCAGGCAGCACACCGCCAGCTGAGTCCAGTTGTGCTCGCTCACCGATCAACGGCACGGCAGAGAGCAGGCCCTGTTGGGTCGTGTCGAGCTGCATGTCGCAGGCTATGCTGGGCAGCGCCACGGAGAAGCCGAAGATGTCGATGTACATCGCCAGGATCAGCAGGCAGCACACCGCCAGCTGAGTCCAGTTGTGCTCGCTCACCGATCAACGGCACGGCAGAGAGCAGGCCCTGTTGGGTCGTGTCGAGCTGCATGTCGCAGGCTATGCTGGGCAGCGCCACGGAGAAGCCGAAGATGTCGATGTACATCGCCAGGATCAGCAGGCAGCACACCGCCAGCTGAGTCCAGTTGTGCTCGCTCACCGATCAACGGCACGGCAGAGAGCAGGCCCTGTTGGGTCGTGTCGAGCTGCATGTCGCAGGCTATGCTGGGCAGCGCCACGGAGAAGCCGAAGATGTCGATGTACATCGCCAGGATCAGCAGGCAGCACACCGCCAGCTGAGTCCAGTTGTACTTGCCGAACCCTGGGAAGAAGTTCCGTAGCTCAAGCAAAGCTTAGGTCCAATAGATACAGGACAGTTATAACGACCTAGCGATTCGCCTGCTTCGGCTAATTAGCATGGCTTCGCTGATGCTAGAGTTACATAAAAACTACACATTATGTTTTTATTAGACAGATGTTTTTAATTGAGAACTCGATTTTTGATTTGCCTCGTGGCAAAACAATTAAATCCAATATTTTAAAACAGATATTTTGAAAAAACTTCTTGTTGAATACTTACCAGTTAAATTTAAAGCATCTTCGAATTCACATTTCTTTTCCATTTCTTTCTTCATATCACCAGTGAAATTCATTTTAATTTTTTAATATTAAAGCAGAAAATTGAAGAAAAAAAACGTATTTGAATGAAAACTAGAAAATCTTTAAAAATTACGTATTGAGTGCATTAAATATTAATAAACAAAATTTAAATTGTAAATAATAGAACGTGTAAAGGGGTGTTTACAGGATGCTTACACCGGAATCGTTAGCAAGGTAATGCTTAAATTGTGAAACACATTTAAATAATTTCTACGTTATTTTGTCCGGTGTAATTTTATTGTTTTGTGACAATATATTTTGTAACGGGTTTATCACGTCCTTTCATTGAGCAAAGAGTAGGTTACGGTCTTCTTACTTGTAATAAATCTTACTTTACTTAAAATATAAACTTGGTGATAGTGATCTGGCAAGAGCTGCCTCAGTTTTGCGCAAAGAATCAGCCTGGCTGTGCATGAATTCTTGGCTTCTTCTTTAACAAATACACTGTTGAGTAGCCCCATATCAGCTTGTTCAGTACCGACCTTAGTTTTAATAAATAAGAGGTTGGCAGGTAGGTCCGCGCGAGTTTCAATAAAATTTCGCTAATAAAGACTTCGATCGATTGATAGGTACATACTTATATTTCATTTCATCCCATTACTTCTCATTTTATCTCTTACTATGTATGCAGATAAATACTGTTTTTAATTATACGAGTAGTTGAATTATTGAAAACAATATTCGTAGTGAGCTCTGCGTGTAGCTAGTCTGTGCGAAGTAGAAAATAGCATGTTGTGGAAAACTCTATGTCAGTCTCAATACACTTGAATAGATCGAATCGTGATTCGTGAGTGCGCCTATTTTCCCATACGTGAGGAAAATGTGTACATAAGTGGCCTCTTTATAGATATAAATTACTCACGACAAAAGGTGATTTTGACACGAGTACCAAAATCGACTCTTTATTCTACCCCTAACTTTTAAGTGGCTGAATCGATTTTGGTGTATGTACGTCGTAGGTATTGTTAGAATCCTTATTTTTTGGGTAATACAGACTAGTATCCCCGTACCAACATGGTACAACAATTCCGACTTCCGAGACTATTGGAATATAACTTTACAGTCCCGGTTTATTTTACTTTTTCTCATTTTGCGATTTAAACCTGCGTAGGTAATTACCATAAATTATGTAGGTTTAAATCGCAAAATTAAAAAAATTAACAGTTCATATTTTATGTAAGTACAGTGCCATCGTCCACCAACTCTGGAGTGATGAAAAGTGGAACTAGATCCGTCACCATAGAATAAGTTTTAGTTTGGAAGCTCTTTTGAGTTATTATCAAAATCGACTTCTCCTTGAGTCGAATCCTTGAGTCTCATACGAGTGTCGCAAGTACTCTGTGGAGTGTCGTCACGGGAGCCCCCATTTACCTACTCCTCGTAGTTTGGTGGCGCTAACTCTGCGTGGCGCGACGCAAAGCCTGCAAACAAATTCCTGTGGCTCTATACAGCCCTGGTACATTCGGATGTTTGGGAACTTGTTGCGAAGAACTTCGGAAGGAATTTCCAATGGCATGTCGCTAGGAATTCGAAAGGAATCGTATATGTCATTCTCATACATTTTTTTTAATTTCGTTCGAAAGCGTTGCAATCTTAGAAATCGAAGTGCTTGGTCATTATGGTTAATCAGAAGAACTGTCACATTGAGGAGCATTACTATTGATGTCCCTTAAAGACTATATTATTATACTTATTGTTACTACTTTTAATAACCTTCTAAAATAATCGAAAACTGAAGACAGCGTCTATAATTGAGCGATGGATGAAATAGCGTATTTCGTCATTGGTGAAATCACACATGAAATTATAAAATGGAATTTTGATGTTGGTGTTACTCTAAACTTCGTCTATAGTATAGACGAAGACGATATTCGGTATAGACTCTATACCGAATGTCCCACGACACTCAAATCTTTTTTTAGGGTTCCATACCAATTTGGTAAAAATGGAACCCTTATGGTGAGACTTTCACCGTCCGTCCGTCCGTCCGTCCGTCCGTCTGTCACACTCGATTATTTCAGTAACTATCGAAGCTATCGACTTGAAATTTAGAATAGTTTTAGGTAATAGTGACCCAACGCCATTGTAATCATAAAACATTGAAAATTGTTGTTATCGCGCGATCACACGATGGTTGCATCGCTTATTCGCGCGATGATCGCGCACTCGCGTTGTATTAGGACAACACCTAAAGCCTTCTCAAGCCCGCCCTGAAAACTCATTGACTCGCTTTATGAGAGGGAGGGCTCATGGGGGAGGGATCGAGGGGGATTTCCGCTTTACATCCGGAAAATTTCCCATCAGCGCGTCATACACGTTTTCCCCATATCCGCCTCACCAGGGCTTCATACGCCGTAAGCAACTACACTGAAAACAAGTAAGACTAAGATGTATGAAATTTATTATTATTGGAGAAGTTAACACCTTGTATTCAGTTGTTCTATTGCATAGCTTCTATCGCTGGCCTTGAGCGTGGAGACCGAATCCAGAAATTCCGTAACGATAATAACCGAAAACCCCTCACTCCGACCGGACCGCTCTATCGCGGGCCTTGAGAGTGGAGACCAAATCCAGAAATTCCGTAACGAAAATAACCTAACCTACGGCGTGGGGGGTGTTAGAAGTTGATAAAAAATGCTACGCAATAGCTTAACCGCGGCAGTCTCCGAGTGCCACACGTCTTTTTAGGGTTCCATACCAATTTGGTAAAAATGGAACCCTTATGGAGAGACTTTCTCCGTCCGTCCGTCCGTCCGTCCGTCTGTCACACTCGATTATTTCAGTAACTATCGAAGCTATCGACTTGAAATTTTGAATAGTTTTAGGTGATAGTGACCCAACGCCATTGCAATCATAAAACATTGAAAATTGTTTTTATTTTTATTTAAAAAGGGGGGAAAACCGGGGCTTCGAAGTTTCAAAATGAAGTAACAATATTGAGTGGGGTATCATACGAAAGGGCGTTACTTGTGTACCTAAAACCGATTCTAAAACCGATTTTCATTTATTTTTATGCCTGATACTTTTGGATTTATTGAGCAAACTGTCGAAAAAAATACCGTTCCCCCCCCCTTATCTCCGAAGTTTATCAATCGAAAAATATGAAAAATATGATCAATAGACATTAGTGTATATTTTACAGGAAAAATAAAATCAACTTCCTAACTATTATACTTTTTTTGATAATAACAATAAACCACCAAAAACAAAGTTACGTTTGCGGTTCGCCAACAAAAGTACCTACATGTAAATTATACTCGTAAATTCATGAAAAAAAGTGATTCTTTCAATGTTTTACTTCTTTTATGGTATGGAACCCTCGGTGCGCGAGTCCGACTCGCACTTGGCCGGTTTTTTTTATTAACTTATTTACTTCCATGAAAGAGTCCTAGACATTTTTAAAGCTTGGCTTTTTAATTTTTTTTTAAACTGTTAAACGGATAGTCAAAGTCAAAGTCAAAATATCTTTATTTTACATAGACCTAACGTAGAGGCTCTTATAAAACGTCAATTATAATATTTGTCGCATAATATGACACTCGTAGCTAAGTTAACGAGGGTTCGAACACGCTCTGCACTGAGCACATTATAAAATATTAAACACGCAATCAGTTACAATGTACCACCTCCACAAATTAATACCGTCAGTGTTCTACGTGGCTCTACACAGGGGTGCGGAAAATCAATATTTCAACGCATGCGTAAATTACAAGCCACCACCGCCCGCTTGATTAGTATCATTTCCTACGAACTCTGCGCTCCTGGTATCGCCGCCCACAAGTCAGACATTTTCCTGCCCTCCTCCAGGTTTTCCCGGAAGGCAAGACCTTAAGCTTCCGGTCTCTAGGGCGGGGAAGTGTTCCATTTTCCGCCCAAGTTTAATCGTCGAGGAAATCGCGGGTGAAAACGTTTTACAGGGAGGTAGGTTATTTATACAAACAGGGACAATTCATTTTGTCCGTCTGCGCATACTTCTGCGCAGATTGAATCAACAGGTGTGATAAATAGCACCTGTTGATTCATTATACGTCATTGATTCCCAAGTTCATTCAAAAAATATACTTTTTTGAAAACCTATATAAACGAGGGCACATGTGTATTTTTAACTTTTTTCCGCCTTACATTGATATTTTTAAAAACAAACTAAAACATTGTAATTTATGTCTTAAACCTTTATTTTGCCTAATTTTGCTTAAGTGCAATTAAAATCTTTTCGTGTTTTGGATTTCATTTGGTTCGGACACTTTTTAAGGGCTGACGCGAAATCCTTATATTATAAATCAATGGTTCGGTGTTATCACTTTTGGTCCCGATGTTTGTTTGTTTGTTTGTTTGTCTACAGTCAAATCTTGTAAGTAAGTTTGATTCACTTCCCGGTTTCCGACTGAGCTAAAATGGAGCTGATCTGATGATGGAAGTGGAAGGTGGTCATAGGAACTTGGTAATTAAAGGGCAAAACTCCATCGAGTTTCGACTCGTTCCATCCGTCTTGATGAGTACTTTGGTGCTAGATGGCATTGATATAAATGTAGATGGTAACCAGCAGGGTCTGATGTTCGAGCATGAAGATGGCCATAACGTAACAGGAGCTCAGTAATTAAAAATTTTGGTTTTTAATTACTGAGCTCCTGTTACCCCATTGAGTTTGGGTTCGTCTGATGATGTTTTTAACCGACTTCAAAAAAAGAAAGAGGTTCTGTATTCGACCCGTATGTATGTATGTATGTGTGTGTGTATGTATGTATGTATGTTTGTCCGCGATTATTTCACGTTTGGCTGAACCGATTTTGATGCGGTTTTCAGGAAAGTATTTGTTACATTCTGGAGAAGGTTTTAGTATATTAACCGACTTAAAAAAATAAGAGGTTCTTAGTTTGATCGACATATTTGTATTTAAGTTTGTTCGCGATTATCTCGAGTTCGGCAAAACGGATTTAGATGATTCTTTTTTTGTTAGATAGGCCATACATCACAGGTAGACTCGTTTTAATTTCGTCGAGATTTAATGAATATCTTCGGAGATGGAGAGCGGAACTCCTCAACGGAAAATAGTGAAGCGATCGGTATAATAGTGTACAGTGTAGATTTTATCGGACTTCAAAAGAGAAGGAGATTCTCAAGTTGACTGAAATATATGTTTTAATTGACCGACGTCAAAAAAAGAGGTTCTCTGTTTAATCCCTATATCGGTATTTAGGATTTTCCGTGATTATTGTACATGCATTTTATTGTGATAGTCCGTTTTAAATTTGGTTAAAACGTGGCAACTAGATCATAAAAGCTTGTCTTTAAAAAAATTTTTGCACTAAAAAGGGTAAAATAAATTATTTTTTTAAAAAATTGAACCGACTTCAAAACCACAAATAGGCACTCAAAAGCGAAAAATAAATTAATATAATTATTATAACCGCTACTACCCACTCATCTATTTTGAAGTCGGTGCGATTTAAAAAATAATTTTTACTGTTGCAACTACTTTTATATCCCAAAAAATTATTGTTCGAAGTTACTATCTTAAAGATAGAAGGCTTATTATCTTAAGTTTTAATATAATATTTAAGATATTCATGAATGAACTGTAAAAATAAAACGACTTAACTTACTTGTTCTTAACTGTTTATTCCTGTTTAATTTACGAGTATATACACATTTTTACAAATTTCTTGTTATTATAATCCCTAATATGTACAAAACATTCATACCAAATACGTTAAAAATTATCACAGTTTACCGTAAACCTAAGAAAAAGCACCTTATTTGGATATTTATTCTTTTGGATTTTTTGGCAAATAAACACTTCAGTAAATGCTAATGTCACGACAGATTGTAGCACATGGACGTAGCCAGGATTCAGGATTAAGTTTCGGGGGGGTTTCGGGAAAGTAAATGAATGTTTGAAGAAAATATATATTAATTTGAAAATATATAATATGAAAAAATTACGGTAGGTCTGACAGTAGGTCATAAACTATTTTTAGATCCGTAATTCACAAAACAAAAATTCTAGTATTTAGCTAATATTCTGCAAATTTCGGGGGACCCCCTAACCCTCGCTAAGGCAATCAGTGGCTACGCCCATGTGTTAGCAGGTAGGCTAATAATTAATTCAAGTTTACATCTGCTGCCCGTGATTGCATTCTGGATCCCATCGGAACTGCCTAGGGATTCACGTAACGCTTCGGATCCATTTCGTGAAGTGGAATATGTAAAAACGTCGCGAATTTCCGTGACACCCTGTCCCCCGCTAACGTCACGCCTAACGTCTCCTCTGTCCCCATTTCGGAGATGTCAAAATGACGAAATCTGATTGGTTTCTCAAACACAGCTTCGCTCCGCTCCTCTTTGGTGAAAACATGCCTATGTGAAGTCTGGGGTGAAGTGGAGTGAATCATCACACTCACTGTGTCAAAACAATACGCGAATCGCCATTTTGCTGTTTTCCAAAGGATCCAAAGCAAACTTTTCCTCTTCCAAGCTCCTCATAATGCCTATACTAAAATCTATGTATAATCTCAAGAAAGATACGTTTATTTACATGAACAATTTGCTTATTATGTCGTAAATGGTTGTCAAAAGATAAAAAAATTGATAAGCTTTTCGTCAGTGAGTAGGTACGTAGAAAGAATTTCAAACGCTATCGACTATGTTGCTTGTGCAACGATATCATAGACTATTATTTATTTCCTATTTCCACAGCCTCTGGTCCCGATATGTATAGAGCTCGGACAGTATCCGACAACCGTCGGATAGTCTCTGACGGGGTGGCTATATATCCGACGAGTAAGCGAGGTCTCTTCATGCGGGCTCGTGGGTCTGGTACTGCGTCGCCTCTGTCTTGTGTTTCTCTATGGGCCCGCTCCTGCGCGGCAGGGTGAGACAGAACAACGAGCACACTGCAACGAAAATAATTATATATCTTTTATTAAGAATAATGAATAACGTCAAAATAAATTTCAAGTAAGACTTTTTTACAGAGTCCACCAATACCACCTACCGATACTCTAAGCAAACTATTACAAATACCGTAAAGCATCATAATTATTCTCCCGCAATATTGCCTATCGCATCCACCAACGTATGCGTGAGAGAGACAAAAATAAAAACCGTCTGCGACCTTAAATTATTTGAACTTCTTGCTTGTCTTGTTATTCTGTGCTAAAAACTAATCTTGGTTTTTCTGCGTTTTTAACCCTGATATTGAAGATGGTGGGTGGGTAGTTTTCGTTGGATTTGCATTTTGGAGACTAAAAGCACAAAACTACGATCTCCCTAGCGCAGGGGACGCGCGCTCGGTTACGAGTGGGAGGTCGCGGGTTTGATTCCCGCAACGGGCCACTTTGGAATTTTACAATTTCTAAACTGGCTCAGGGTCTGGTCTGGTGGGAGGCTTCAGCCGTGTCTAGTTACTACCCTACCAGCAAAGACGTACCGCCAAGCGATTTAGCGTTCTGGTAGAAACCGTTGAAGTGACTTTACTTACCCCTTCCAAGTTAGTACGTTACTTACCATCAGGAGAGATGGCATTTAAGTACTAACTTTGTATGGTGTAAAAAAATGTGAAGTTTGAAGAGTGAAGATCCATTTGCAAGTGCCATACCCAGCGCTGGGCATGGGCTGGCATGATTACACACTCAAGGACTCACCAATAATGATGGCGCCGAAGAGGTAGAAGCTGGCGCCGCAGTTGATGGTGAGGAACAAGCCTATGAGGTTGGAGCCCGCCATCGACCCCACGCGGCCCATCATCATGGACAGACACACGGCCATCGCTCTGAGGAAACACATAGGTACACAGATTTTCAGCAACATTGCCTTCGTATTCCATTCAAGGGCATTCAAGGCATTGGGATACGAAGCCACAATTGCAATAACAATTGCAAAAGGGTTGCAATTGTAACAGACAGACGGATAACAAAGTGATCGTTTAATCGTTCCATTTTTACCTTTGGAGGCATGGCACCCTAAAAACCCTAGAACCGCTGTTAATCTAAACCAGAGTTGCCCAGAGCCTCGTGGTAATAACAGCAGCAGTAGCAGGCTACGATAACCACGGTATCGACGGAGCATCAGTTTATACAAACCTATATTTCGTAGGGAACAGTTCCACAGTGACGGCATTCATGAGGCCAATGCACGCGCCACACATCTGGAAGACCGCGAAGAGAGCCACCGCCAGCTGCTGGCTGGTGGCGTGGTGGGCGCCGATGCCGCACAGCCCGGTTGCCGACAGCAGCCCCACGAGGATCGTCTTCTTTCCAAGGAAATCCACAAGGAAGCCCACTAAGATGTACATGGAGCAAAACACCAGGCCAATGTAGATTGACATCTCGAACGTTGCGGTGTTCATCGTGTCGTCACATTTGATCTGTGGATGGGATTGTTTCATGTTGCTTCAAATTATGGTATTCAACTTAGATATGGTATGTATACGCTCATATAAGAGTCGTGGCACGTATATCTAGCGCTGAACAAAACGTTTATTGGAAAACTGCGCATGAGTTTTGTCGCGCCAGGGGATGGAATACGACTGAAGAGCCAATCAGCGCATGCGAGAGGTACGCACTTCCGCCCCGCGACCCGCTTACTATACCCCATGATACCTTATTTTTGACTTCTGTGTAGGATTTTCATGTAGCTACCCAAACTTAGGTTTTGCAGGGCAACCATTATTCTGTGGTACTCAAGATTTTTAAACTCCGGAAACGTTAGTCGCGCTAAGAAGAAGTTCTTCATACCTGGGTCCCATTGACAGCCTTGGCCGCAGCCTGGCTGGCGTCGAGCACAGCACAGATCCTGGTTTCGGCACCGTCGTGGTTGGCGAGCGAGTTCAGGATGGTAGGGAACCAGATGTAGAATCCGTTAGTGCTGAAATACAATACAACAATATTATGATACCACTTCAAGTAATGGTAAACTTTTGGACTGGTTTATAGTCTAGAAAATTCTTCGACAGCCCTTGCCCAGATTTAACCTACAGCAAAATGTCAATAATTTGTTGTAGTTGATATTAAAATCGTTGTCTTCCGAGCCGATTAAAGTGTTCTGAAAGATATGGCTATTGATATTGATTCGTAGCCTACTATGTTAGCTAATAGACCTCCTGCACAAAAAGGTCTAAGCTAAGGGATCCTTTAACCTCTTACTTTACTCGTAGATGAAAAAAAATTTTCTTCCTTCATCTGGCTGCTAAATCCTTGCCCTTTTGAGACTAAGGGAAAATACTAAGTAAAGATGCATGATACAGAACTGCAGGATCCAGTACCTGGACAGAAAAGACCAGGGAAGCAGAAATAAGTCTGGTCACGCATCGAGGCGAGGATGGCTACCAGACCTTTGCCCCATTGGAACTTTGTGGAGATACTTACGTAGCAAAGATGCCAAACTGCACGAAGCATATGAGACACGTCCATGGCAGCAGAGGTGACTTGAAGAGTGGAGCCGTCTAGTCACGCATCGACGCGAGGATGGCTACCAGACCTTTGCCCCATGGGAACTTTGTGGAGATACTTACGTAGCAAAGATGCCAAACTGCACGAAGCATATGAGACACGTCCATGGCAGCAGAGGTGACTTGAAGAGTGGAGCCGTCTAGTTACGCATCGACGCGAGGATGGCTACCAGACCTTTGCCCCATTGGAACTTTGTGGAGATACTTACGTAGCAAAGATGCCAAACTGCACGAAGCATGTGAGACACGTCCATGGCAGCAGAGGTGACTTGAAGAGTGGAGCCGTCTGGTCATGCATCGAGGCGAGGATGGCTACCGGACCTTTGCCCCATTGGAACTTTGTGGAGATACTTACGTAGAAAAGATGCCAAACTGCACGAAGCATGTGAGACACGTCCATGGCAGCAGAGGTGACTTGAAGAGTGGAGCCGTCTGGTCATGCATCGAGGCGAGGATGGCTACCAGACCTTTGCCCCATTGGAACTTTGTTCCGATACTTACGTAGCAAAGATGCCAAACTGCACGAAGCATGTGAGACACGTCCATGGCAGCAGAGGTGACTTGAAGAGTGGAGCCGTCTGGTCACGCATCGAGGCGAGGATGGCTGCCAGACCGTTGCTCTCTTTGGACTTGGTGCTACTGGCTTCGGATACTAATGTCTTCACCTAAAATACAAAGCATTTATGAAAAAATGGCAATTCAGCTGGTGGAAAAAAGGAGGTGTGAAAGTCAAAAAATAATGGCTAAGTATACTACAACTTTTGCTAGGAACGGATTGCCAGGCTCCGCTATATGATGCAGAAGAATAATCACAACTTCCAGCACAGTTTGCTATCGCTTGTGCCGCGCCCTATCCTGCACGTTCGGCTCAGGCGTAACGTGACAATAAGTCATGATATTTGAGCAGCCAGCGTTCAGCGATTCGTAACATATTATCACGTCAAAAAAGTCTGTAACCGCAAGGAACAAATTTTCCATTTTATCTCTTTAGGTATAAATCAACACTAACCGGATAAGTTTCTTCTGGTAATCTTCTATTCACAGCATAAATCTTCCTCAGCACTTTCAGACACTCTTCCGATCTCCCGGAAGCGTTAAGGAATTTGGGGCTCTCGGGTGCTACCAGCAGGAACAGCGTGCCGATGACAAACGGGAGCGTGCAAGCCACTATTAGCAGCCGCCAGGGTCGGTACGCGATGCCCAGGAACGGCACAGGGTACGAGAACTCCAGGGGAAGAATCAGCCAGGACACCGCTGTAAACACACACACACACATGGATCTCCTGAATTTATTTTCGTCCTTCTCACTCTTATGAATACGTTGGTGGGCGTTGCGGAAGAATATAACAGAAATTCTACGTTTTACCTAATTACCAAAAAACTAAGTCAGTTCTGAGCATTTTTGGATATTATTATTACCGACACACAAATACATGCATTGTAGATAGATACATACATACATTCACGACCTCCCTGGTGCAGTAGCGAGCTCTCGGATTCGTGTGGGAGATCGCAAGTTCGATTTCCACCACGGGGCCCACTTGGCAATGTTATAATTTCTACATTGGTTCAGGGTTGGTCTGGGGAGAGGCTTCGGCAATGGCTAGTTACCACCCTACCAAAAAAGACGCACCAACAAGCAATTTAGCGTTCCAGCGCGTTGCTGTGCAAAAACCGTTAGGAGTGAGTTCCACCCCTTCCAAGTTAGTACGATAACATCTTTGGCTGCATCATCACTATTCGCTTACCATCATGTGATATCGCAGTTCACCTTCTATCTTGTATATTGTAAAAATAACTAATAATAAATAAACACAATATAGTAAGGGATCCCAAGTAAGGTCGACCTTCACCGAGCTGTTTATTGGATGAAAACTATTTAATATCCAATTAAATATATCAATAAATATATCGCAAGTGGGTTGCTTCAAAATTTTCAGTCCCAGAATATGATTAATTAAGAATAAAAAAATAAACCATTGTAACATGAACTCCTATTTGTTAGAGTTCCGTTGACATCTTAGTTCAAATTAGATTGGATGAGCGATTCGCGAGGTCGCAAATTGCAATTGTGCTTATTTACCTACGATTTTATTATCCGTTAACTTTCTTTTGCCAAAAAATATAGAGCAGTAATACTTTCCTCAGCCAGGAAAGTATTTTTGGCAAAAAGCACTATTTATAACATCCAATCTAATTTGAACTACGATGTCAACTAAACTGTAACAAATATGAGTCCATGTTACAATGGTTTTTTTTTAATTCTTAATTAATCATACCCTGGACCGAAATTTTTTAGGCAACCCACTTGCGATATACATATTTATTGACACATTAAATTGGATATAAAATAGTTTTCATCCAATAAACAGCTCGGTGAAGGTCGTTGTATAGCGGGATCCTAGACACAGACCAGCGAAAGAGTTTTTCTTTTCTCTGTGATCCTAGACCAATAATATTACGAGTAGGTATTAGGTATGAAGGCGAATAACATACTCCCTAATGAAATATTGAACGTATCCCTCAAGTGCATGATAAACGAAAGCTTATCTAAAATCTGACAAAATTATTAGATCAGTGTACATATTTACAAATCTATCTCAGTCTACAAATAAGTTATGTGATCAATTCTTACGTACCTAGGTGTATAAATTATCACTTAATTGTTTTATTTTTATGATGATTTTTCTATTATAATTTTATTGATCTAAATTCTAAGTACAATTTACACGTGATTTATACCGGTAGGAATTATACTACCTATGTAACTGGTGTTATTACAATAGTATAATAACATCAACACGTGCACTGACAGTACTATTATAATTATTATGTGCCTGCTAGAAAATGGGCTCACTGAGCAATTATTCCCTGCATATTAACGACGTGGTTAGGTATGTGAGTACTGAGTAGATATATCTTGAACTCATATACCTACTGAATAAATCTGCCATAGTTTGAGAAACACTTGTACCATAAATTTATGATACTTAGAATAAATAAGTCCAGCATCGGGCAAAAAAAGTAGAAAATAAATGAGTTTTCTAGACGCAAAAAGTTGTATCTTCTGCTACAACTTTTTGCCACGGGTGTGTCCGCGAAGTTCAATTTTTTTGTGGTTTTTCGCGATTTTTAAGCTAATAAGACATAATAGGCCTATGGCAGTCAAATTGCGGGAATTTCAGTATCGTCTTCACGTGTTCATAAAATCTCTGCTTGAAACTGTCGGGTTAAAGAAATTAGTCCGAGATTTGCGAGTTACTTACTTAAAACTCGATCCTCGAACTAATTTCCTAGAATACACATTTTTATGCAAAGATTTTGATCTAAACATGTAAGTAAAGATGATACTGCCATTCCCGCAAATTGACTGCCATAAGCCTATAATGTACAAATTGCAAAAAAAAACACGAAAATTTTGAATTTCGCGGGCAGAGTCTTTGATTCCGCCTTAGTAGTCGTCATCGTCTAGATATCCTAGATAGTTAGGTACAGGTTGGATACCTGGCAAGACGACGGTCCCGATGCCGACAAAGGAAGATCCGAAGGCCACCATCTTGTCCCGGTGTCGCAGGTTGGTGAACTCGCCCAGGTACGTGTACACCACGGCTGACGGGCCGGACATGCTGCCAACAGGATGTTTATTACAGGCTATTATAACAGTTCACAGTGCGGAGTGCCTGCGAAATGAACGCTTATTAATAAAGCTTACTATAGTATTAACTCAATGTCAAGATCCTAACTGAGTTTGTTGTGGGCTTCTTCTCAGTGCATGGCGCGTTAGAACCTAGAACCCTCGTAAACTTAGTTTTAAGTCGACTAGTAATCAGCAAATACATATAAATACTCGTATCACAAATAACGTATTGATTTTTTAGAGCGTGTAAGTTAGGCCTATGTGAAATAAAGATATTTTGACTTATATGACTAAAAATAGCTCTTTTCGTGCCTGTAGGGTTAGTACAGTTTTTGTACAACTCTCGAGTCACCTCGCTTCGAATAAACGGAACGGATTTCTCTATAAATCTATACAGTGCAAAGCATGCAGAATTTTCCCGCTCCGACTCTTATACGCGAACTCCCGTAGCTTTTCGGAGTTGACCGATGAGGTGAAGAAGACCGAAATAATGACTCACAGTATAGCGGAACAGAAGGACAGCAGCCCGAAGGAGATAATCTCGGGCGCGAGGCTCGCCAGCACCGAGAAGCCCGCAGAGATCATCATCGACAGCAGCATCACGAAGCGGCGCCCGCGCGTGTCGGCTAGCCAGCCCCAGAAGTACGATGTGAGGATTATTGCTGGAAAGGTTACACAACATTAATGTTTCTAATTACCGAGTATAGATACCGAGAGATGAACAAAGGAAACAACGTAGAAGATGGGAGGATGATAATATGTAAAACCGAAGAGGGAGTAGCGAGAAATAGAATAAAATGGGGATGCTAAATAGGACTATGATTCAGGAGGACACGCTGACTGTTCAACTCCCACGTGTCAAGAATACTGACTGCATTTCCTTGCTAATCCAGCAAGGCATTTATTTATAAGTAGGTAGGCAAGGCAAATAAAGCAGCGTAGAAACTGCTTCAGACCCCTCATACAGTAAAAGACGTCCGACTGAAACGGCTAAGACGCAAGGTTGTGACTGCAGCATCGAGAGGTGCAGGTCGCACTGCAAGACCGGTATCACGTAGCCCATCACCAGGCTCTGCATGATCGCGCCCATCAGTATCAGACCTCTGCGTAGCAAAATATGGAGAATTTTACCTAGGAAGGGTATGGCAGCCATCCAGCTTCGTTACGGCAGGGAAAGGTGAAGGTCGCACTGCACAACTGGCATCGCGTAGCCCAACACCAGGCTCCGCATAATCACGCCCATCAGTATCAGACCGCTGAGTAGCATAATATAGAGAATTTTACCTAGGAAGGGTATGGCAGCCAGCCAGCCTCGCTGCGGTAGGGAGATGGGCAGGTCGCACTGTGCTGCTGGCATCACGTAGCCCATCACCGGGCTCTGCATGATCTCGCCTATCAGGATCGACCACTGAGTAGCATAATATGTAGAATTTTACCTAGGAAGGGTATGGCAGCCAGCCAGCCTCGCTGCGGCAGGGAAAGGTGCAGGTCGCACTGTGCGGCCGGCATCACGTAGCCCATCACCAGGCTCTGCATGATCACGCCCATCAGGATCAGGCCGCTGAGCAGCATATGAAGGATATTGTATATGCCGAAGCCTGCAAAAAAATTCACTGTCACTCCTAAGGATACCAATACTCATCTACCAGTGTCTAAAGAGAATTTGTCACTCAAAAATAAAAGCAGCCAAGTGCGAGTCGGACTCGCCCATGAAGGGTTCCGTAGCAGCAAGTAACATATAAAAGTTCTTAGTAGTTACTGGGAAAATCCCTTAAATGTATGTTAAAATGTGAATTTCGGAAATCCCGTTCTTAGTACACCTTCATGACGTAATATCAACCTAGGTACCAAATTTCAGATCTCTATGACTTTTAGTTCTTCCGGAGTAGCTGGAACAACGAAGAAAATTTAATTTTTGTATGGGAAAATCTTTTAAATGTATGATTTTTATTTGTTTTTACCCTTTAAAATGTGAATTTCGGAAATTCCGTTCTTAGTGCACCTTCATGACCTTATATAGATCTAGGTACCAAATTTCAGATTTCTTCGACTTTTAGTTTTTCCGGAATAGCTGGAACAATGAATAAAAACTCACTTTTGTATGGGAAAATAGCTTAAATGACTCCTAAAGAAAAAACTCTTTACTAGATATCGTTCAAACCAATTTTCGGTGGAAGTTTGCATGGTAATGTACATCATATATTTTTTTTCAGTTTTATCATTTTCTTATTTTAGAAATTAGAGGGGGGTCACACATTTTACCATCTTGGAAGTGTCTCTCGCGCAAACTATTCAGTTTAGAAAAAAATGATATTAGAAACCTCAATATCATTTTTGAAGACCTATCCATAGATACCCCAAACTTATAGGTTTGATGAAAAAAAAATTTTTGAGTGTTAGTTCTAAGTAACCCCAAAAATTTATTGGTTTTTTTCTAGTTTTTTGTGAAAATCTTAATGCGGTTCACAGAATACATCTTCTTACCAAGTTTCAACAGTATAGCCCTTATAGTTTCGGAAAAAAGTGGCTGTGACATACGGACGGAGAGACAGACAGACAGACAGACATGACGAATCTATAAGGGTTCCGTTTTTTTGCCATTTGGCTACGGAACCCTAATAATAGAGCCCAGGGAGATTTGACTACGCATGTCTACAAATAACCTATTTTACTTTGTACAATACTATTAACCTATTTTACTTTGTACAATACTATATCATGAAGTAGGTACTAACAGACGATGGACGGTGAAGAGTTGATTTCTAGAGTGTTTTGTACACGCATCAAGTTATTACTTGACTGCGATCTTAACATGATAATAGCAACTTAGAACGAAGTATCAAAAGATTTGGGGGAGTGCATGTCCTCATGAGATGCAAGGTTTCAGAATATGCTCAGCTTAGCAACTACGGTCTAGAACCTCTGCATGCAATAAATTAAGAGATATTATGCAACCCATTACGACTTAATAAATAAGCGAAGTGTTTGGATCACTCGCTGTTATCACTAACAGATAATGCAGTTATAACCTAGCTCAACGTGAAAGTCATTGAGCTAGTCCTGCGATTAGGCTTAAAATACTGTGAAATGGTCTCCGCCCCTTTTATGGCCTAATGCTGGGCTCGGATCATTTATGGATCAACGCTGAACAGTGGACACGGTTCTTGTTAGTAAAACGTATTTATCTAGGTACATCCGCATTCTTTATAATAGTTTGATGTGAAATGGTGGTCTAGAAGAAAATAAATTCTATTTAATTTTATCAGATTTCAGGCCCTTTTGTGGCCTCATGTTGGGCTCAGACATCAGCGCCTTTTATGATCCAATGCTGGGCACTGGCCTCAGCCCCTTTTATGACCTAATGCTGGGCACGGATCTCAGTTTCTGTCACTTTTATGGATCAATGTTGGACATGCGGGTCTTAGCTCCTTTTACGGCTCTATGCGGGCACGTATCTGAGCATTCGCAGATTTTCTGACCACTTTTATGGCCCAATGCTAGGCACGGATCACAGCTTCTTTTATGGCCCAATGCTGGGCACGGGTCTTCTCACAGAATGAGCCCATTTTGAGTCCGGCTTCGAGTTAGTCTTGTGAACGACTGAACCGATTCTGATGAAACTTGCCGTTTCCCTAGGTGAATTAAATAATTATTAGCTAATCTATGCCATGTAGGTATAGCATAAGAATAAATAAGCACCTGTAAGTTAGGCTTTGTAAAGGATAAACATTTTGCTTTTATTTTATTTACACGTGTCGAATTGGTAACGTCGGAAAAAACTGAAGGTTTCGGTTTTCCTCTAGGGATAACGGAACTGCTCGGTTGGTAACATAATTTAATAAGATTAAAATAATAAAAGCACTTTAGATTTATGTTGTGTTTGAATAATGGTTCAAAAACAATACTTAATTAGCATTTAACGCCCTACAACAATGATTTTACATGAATATTTACACTCGTTAGTTATTACAAAAGAAAGCGACGAGTATTAATTAAGATACGCTGCGCAATTACTGTCTAGTTTATTTAATTTATGAGTATCATTAAAGATATTTTTTCTTTGTAAAGTAATGATTATTGAAATCTGACCTTTTTGACCCGCTGGTATTTCCGGGTTTGATTCCTGATATTGGCAATTCTATGAACGGCAAATGTTTTTATATATTATGTGTTTGTATGTATAATCTATATGTTCATCACTCCTTCACTCCGCAAATCTAATTAAAACGGCTACTTTTATTACCCGAATTAATGCACATTTTTCTCGATGCAAAGACTACTTTCCTGCCGTGCTATTCTGCAAAACAGCGACGAGCGTACATCTCCGCATCTATGAATTTATCAGTTGTAATAGAGTACAATTTTGCATGCCATATTCGGGTTGGCAGCTGTCTGGCAGCTATTTCATTTTGTAGAATAGCACAGCTGAACGTGGCGGTAGAGTTTCAAAGGCCTATGTGAAAGAATATCTAAACATTTTAATATATATATATTTTTTCCTTTTATACAAAAAATATGCTCATTATCAGTATAGTACACTTTAGGCTTATTGTGCGCATAATAATATTATTAGATAAGTAGGTATATTTATTTACTTTCCTTAAAACTTCAACAGTTTACCACCTTCAGCGTAAATCATGACAGCAGTATTAAAATCTAAGCCTTCATGTAAACATTGCGATGTAGGAGTAATTAAAAAAGTAAATAGCATAAGCTTAGTTAATACTCGAACCAGCAGAGAAACAAAAAACAATTTCTATTGTTTTTTACATCAATACAAATTGTTTTTTGTTTCTCTGCTGGTTCCAGTATTATTATGCTATTTACTGTGCTATTTGCATTAGTTATGCTGTGGGAAAACCACAATAAAATCGCTATCATAATGTTACAATAATCACAGATACAAACTTTCGCCTTGATAATATTAGTGATGTTACTTGACTGTATTAGTGTTGTTAAAATCTGATATTACCATAGGTAATATAATATTATGGTACTCCGTGATATTACTATTATATCCGAGACAAATATTTTGCATAGGCCCTTTCATACAATACCTCTTATGCTGTACGGAACTCTCAGAGCGTCAGTTAATACACGACTGCCCAAAAAAAGGAGTGTAATGTCTTTAGGGTTCATGTATGTATGTATGTATGTATGTATGTATGTATGTATGTATGTATGTATGTATGTATGTATGTATGTATGTATGTATGTATGTATGTATGTATGTATGTATGTATGTATGTATGTATGTATGTATGTGACTTTCTTTATTCCACCATAACTTCAGAACGGCTAAATAGATTTGGACATGGGGTAGGTATCGTTAGAACCCTTACATCATCCCGAGTAACATAGGCTACTTATAATTTTTTGGAAAAATTAGTTTGACCGCAGGGCAGTCGTGTTTTTTAATTTTTAAATTATTTTTACAGTCTTGTGTTATGTGTAAAAACCCTGTAATTAAAAAACCTATGCATAGTAGGTATGTGGAATAATTTTTAACCGACTTCAAAAAAAGGAGGAGGTTCTCAATTCGTCGGAATCTTTTTTTTTTTTTTATGTATGTTCACCGATTACTCGAAGACGCGTAAACCGATTTGAAAAATTCTTTTTTTGTTTGAAAGGTTATACTTCCCAGATGGTCCCATTTTTTTTTGGTCAGGATCTGATGATGGGATCCTGGAGAAGTCGAGGGAACTCTTCAAATTTTATATGGATACTTGTAACGATTTGGGTACTGTTTGAAAGAGTAATATTTTTCAGGTTCTCTTATGGTCATCAGGTCAGGATCTGATCATGGGATCTTGGTGAAATCGAGGGAACTCTTCAAATTTTGCTAGTATACTTGAAGCGGTTTGGGTATTTTTTTACAGTTACTAGTGCATTTGCTTGCAGATGCAGACTTAATGGCTATAGTCATCAAGTCAGGTTCTGATGATAAGTAGGATCTCGGAACAATTGAGGGAACTCTTCAGATTTTATAAGCACACTTCAAGCGATTTGGGCATTTTTTTCAATACCCTGTGCATTTGTTGTTTACCACTAAAAAGTAAAAAATAAAATGGAAAATTCTTTTCAAAAAAACCGACTTCAAATGCCACTACAAAGAGTGAAATAATTTTTCAATGTAGGTACACCAATTCGAAGTCGGGCAATTCGTACAATCATAGTCCTTCGTATTAATCGCCCGACTTCGAATTGGTGTACCTACATTGAAAAATTATTTCACTCTTTGTAGTGGCATTTGAAGTCGGTTTTTTTGAAAAGAATTTTCCATTTTATATTCATAAAAAATCTAGATAAGTATAATCTCGCTTGGGGTATAGTATTAAATGTAGATTGTAGAGACCTAGATAAAATTATTATTTGACCAGTCGGCCCCTTCACCTCATTTGCAATCGGATAACAATAGCGAGCTATATAAAAACTAATACACAGCTAAAAAATATATAAACGGAACTCATAAAATAAAACAGCAAGCTCATGCAGATCTATTTAAAATTCAATTGAATATAAGTAACACCGAAAAAGGAATTCACGTTATCGGTTAGTTCACCTCATGGTTCAAAAAAAGGTTGTCTGGCAGAGATCGCTTGCAGCGATAAGGCCGCCTTTGCATACACTTACTATTATCTTTTTTTGTTCTGTATAATTGTGTTTGGATGTTTCTTCTTCTTCTTCTCATGTTTTTAGGGTTCCATACCAAAATGATAAATTCTCCGTCCATCCATCTATCGCAGTCGATTATTTCAGTAACTGTTATATTATCAATTAAAATGAATAGTTATAGCAATACCTATATCGACAACAACATAATTCGAATTAAAATAAATATCTATAGTTTAGTAAAAAAATGGGGGAAAACGGGTGTTTGAAATTTAATAAGTTAGCGGGGTATTATATGAAAAGGTTACCGTTCTAAAACAGATTTTTCTGTTTAAAAGTTGTTGAGATATCGTTAAAATCATTTGTTGCAAAGATTTTTGGTTTGTTGTATCGGATATTTATTTTATTCTGTTTATTTTTGCTATAACAACAGAAATACGAGTCAGTGGCATCATATAACCAGATTTTGATTTATTTTTATACATAAAACTTTTTGATTTATTGTGCAAAATGTCTAAAAAAACTTCTTCTGTAACGGTACAGAGTACCTACGGAACTCTTGATGCTAGAGATTGACTTGCACTTGGTTTATTATCAGTACTTTTTTAGGACATTTTAAAAATATAACCCCAAGATAAAAGTTGTATGAATCACAATTCACACCTGTGTGGAATAGTACCACGATCACAAAATAATTAATCTTTACAACTCTGCAAAGAAAGAGCTACCACCAGATAAAACATCTGATACTAGATATTGCCCGCGGCTCTCCCCTCGTGAATTTTAGTTTTTCACAAATCATATGGAACAAACATAAAAAAGGTTATAATGAGTATACATATTGTGGTGTCCAGGCAAAGACACCTATACTATAGACCCGGCGGATCGCGCGAAAAAATGTCACCAGTTTATGGGAGCAAAACCTCCCCGGCGTCAGTAGTAGTAAGCTGTAAGCCTAAAGCCTACGCAGTATTTCGCAGGAGTTTCGACACATGGCTCTACATTTTCTTGTATGAAAAAGGTTTACGTAAAATGTTCGGATGGGCTCATCTTGATGTTATTATCATAGTGTCCAGGACTTTTTTTAGAACTTATATAGCAGAACAATTCGGTCATACATGATGTTTGCGTTACTGTAACCGTTTATAGATATTTCAACCCACGAAGGCGCACCCCACTCTGTCAAAGTCGCTTTCGTTCGTTTCATATTATGGAGTTTGACAGAGTAGGGCGCGTCATCGTGGTTGGAAATATCCATACGCAGCGGAAGCTTTTCTAAAGGAAAAACTCCCGATTTTGCAACCATTTTTATTTATGCTCCGCTCCTATTGGCCATATCGTTTTATTTTTTCTAAACTGCGACCATGTAATCAATTTTTTAAATTAAATATTTTATTAATATTAATTGCATGCCATTAGGCTGAATTTGGAAATACTAACACTATGTTGAATGAGACCTTATTAACCTAATTAACCCAAATTTGCAATAAAGATATTGATTGATTGATTGATTGATTGATCGTAATCGTAATCGTAATCGTATAGGCACAACCCTCCACCACCACCCACCATCAACCTCGCGGTTATGGGGGCCGAATCGCGGGAGGGCGCCTGTTCGGTACTTGGTCTTGGCGTGTTCCCGGGGCGCCTTCTTGACTCCCTACAAATTGTTTCCTCTCGCTCCTTGTCCCTATGTGCTCACTCATAAGTTATATTAAATTCAATTCATTTATTTAATTCAGACAACAATTCAGTCCATTTGTGTTAGTAAAACAATAACTTATCACTAAGTTAGTACTTACCTAGGTTAGTAACAAAAATAACTTAATATCTATGTTAGTACCTTATCACTAACATGGATTTAGCCCTCTGAAGAAGTACATTCATCAGAGGACTATCCATTTTGTCTGAGATCATGCGCAGGATGCCGTTGCTGCTTCTACGGATCATGCTCAGCAGCGAGGCGGTTTTTTACGGCAGATAGCGTCAAAGCTATCTGTTCGCGCCTCAGCGAACATCGCCGACGCGCTGCAGAACCGTGGCCGCTGCAGCAGCACCCTGAACGCATTATTGTATTGGAATCGCAGGGCATCGTAAGCCTTCCGCGTATACCGGAACCACAAGCTCGTTTTTTTTTACGCTATACAAGTTAGTACTTGACTGCGATCTCACCTGATGGTAAGTGATGATGCAGCCGAAGATGTTAGCGTACTAACTTGGAAGGGGTAAGTTAAGACACCCCAACGGTTTCTACACAGCATCGTACCGGAACGCTACATCGCTTGGCGGTACGTCTTTTGCTGGTAGGGTGGTAACTAGCCACGGCCAAAGCCTCCCACCAGACCAGACCTGAGCTAATTTAGAAATTATAAAATTCCATTCCTTATAGATATAGCCTTATGTTTTAGGTATAGCCTAAATAGCTTTCCGTGACGAATGGACTATCGATATAGGTACAAAAACAACTTTTCAATTCGGATCAATAGTTCCTAAGATAAGCGCGTTCGCACAAACAAACAAACAACTCTTCAGCTTCATAATATTAGTATTGATAAAGCTGGTAATCTCTCACGTGCACTTGTAAATCTTTATTACTGCAAAGAAAGTCTCTCCGGTTACCAACCACCAGTATGGTTTGTACCTAGTTAGTAAAGGCTAATTACCAATACCTACCTACATCTTACATAAGATAATATATACATCTACATGTTTTAAATAAAAACTTTGCTCGACAATTCCCATTTACCTCATATTGGTCCTTGAAAGATTATTTTTTGCAGTTTCCCAGATTTGGAGCTATTGGGAAAAAATATGAACTAAATGCGTAAGTTTTCATTAAAAATATGTGGATGCATAAATATATAAACAATATAATATTATAAAAATTAAAAAACCCATGTATAATTATTAGTCCACTATAATTAGCGAAAAACTAAATCGCCCGGATTGCACCCGTTTACGCAACTAGGCTGTAGGAACTGATTACAGAACCTAGTCGAATTACTGATAACCTTGGACGAAGATTGATTCTGATCCCACTGCTCCGTGCACTCCAGTTAGAGTGCTCCGTGGCCTCATTACACTCAATTAATTATATCTAATTACTCACCCATATTGCAGATAACCCAGTATTATGATACAATTTCAATTCGAGACAAGATTATTAAATTAGTTCTTAACGTGAAATCAACGGGTCTGCCCGCGAAATTCAAAATGTTCGTGGTTTTTTGCTATTTGTACGCTAATTAGACATGATAGGCTTATGGAAATCAATTTGCGAGAATGGCAGTATCATCTTTACATGATTATATCAAAATCTTTGCATAAAAATGTGTATCTTATGAAATTAATCCGAGTATCGAGTTTTATGTGAGTAACTCGCAAATCTTGGACTAATTTCTTTAACTCGACACTTTCGAGCAGAGATTTTTATATAAACACGTGAAGAAGATATTGGGATTATCGCAATTTGACGGCCATAAGCCTATTTTGTCTTATTAGCTTAAAAATCGCGAAAAACCACAAAAAATTTGAATTTCGCGGGCACACCCGTGGTGTGCTCCTTAATAGCACTATAGAACTCTAAATATACCCTACAAGTTCACATCATCCACAAGTAAATAATTTAAAATTAAAAAACACGACTGCTCTATGGTAAAACTACTTTTTTCGAGAAAAAATGTTACTCGGAATGATGTGATGATTCTTACGATACCCCATAATAATATGTCCAAATCTGTTCAGCCGTTCGGATGTTATGGTGGAATAAAGAAACTGACATACATACATACATGAACCATAAAAACATTACACTCCTTTTAACATTACACTCCTTTTTTGGCAGTCGTGTTGATGCAATATTTTATTAATATTATGGTTGATGCGTATTTTTATCAGCAAAACCTTTTACTTGACCTTTACTTTTATCAAGAGCGTGCAAGAAAAAAACTATACTCCGCCATTTTGGGTCGTCCGCCATATTGGATTGAGGGTGACTTATCAATTAGCTAACCATGCATTTTCATCCAAACCAAACGTGTATTCAAAATTTCATCTAAATTGGTTGAGCTTTAAGAATAACTGCTTCTACAAAAAAGGTTTAACGTGATTAACAATATCGTAATATGGGTCCACTTTTAATTGAAAAAATCCGTAGCTCTCAGAACAGTGATTTGTAATATACTTAAACCACCTTTTCCTTAATAAAATTATGCACATCTTTTGTTATGAAACAAATAATAATTAAAGTTTAATCGATTAAATTTCCCTGTAGATTATCCTTTACAATGTATCTATGGAAGCTCGAAATGTGATTAAAAGTGCAGTAAATGATACAATGGAATTACGTTATGACTAAGGAAAATCTGGTATGAAAAGCAAGAAAATATTGGTCAAGTGCGAGATCGGCTCACGCACTAAGGATTCCGCATTATAACACCAATTTTAAATAGCATAATATGAAATGAGATTAATTTAATTGCAAAAAAAACTAAAACTATTTTAAATTCAATAAAAATGCGGGAAAAATCGGGGTATAGATTTTTTTTTATAATTTTACACTCATGACTCCGGGTCTGTGCCCTTTTTGATATAATTATTATTTTTGTTATTTAATTCTAGTTGTTAACCTACTTGTGCTTCGTACTCCCACATTCACAACAGTTCTACTATAATTATAGTACTAATCTTATATTTTATAATGATACTTATCTTATAATGATACAGATCTTTATTTTAATACCTACTAATTGGGAATGTGTCTTGAATCTTGATAGTACGGAACTCTTAGTGCGCTAGCCCGACTCACACTTGACTTGTGATTATAGTTAATGGTACGGAACCGATCGTGCACGAGTCCGACTCGCACTTGGCCGGTTATTTAATTTTATAGATTAGGTAAGAATGGTGCTGCAGTAGGAAATCAACAATTGTAGATAATAATTGTTAGAGCATTAAAGTGACAATTTATAATTTCGTGTTATCGCTTCCAGGCAATTTCCTGTTTTAATTAATCTCCAAGGTAACTTTATCGATCTGATTATAAGCAATGGTATTAGAGTAATCGGTGTGCCCTTCGATGGAGCCTTCGGTCGGGGTTGGTTACCAACCTACGTATAGAGAGGTTAATGTAGCCAAAAATTACAGATACACTTTGATCTTATCCAAAAGGCCGAGAAGCGATGAAGCCAAAATTTACAATTTTTTGTATGCCATGTCTTCTTAAATTTCAATATTTGTTATCAAATTATCGGCAACAAAAATAAGCAGTTTGTGACGATTTTTCTATTACGGTTTATGAGATAGAGCCCGCTGATAAGCAGACGAATTGGTGTTCTGGGTATATAACCGTGAATAATGCTATCAGCCTATGGACGTCCACAGCTGCACATAGGCCTTTCCGAGAGCGCGCCACCACACACGGTCCTCCGCCTTCCTCATCCACCCGCTACCAGCGACCTTTTTCAGGTCGTCGGTCCAGCGGGCAGGAGGTCGTCCCACGCTGCGCTTACCGGTACGCGGTCTCCACTCCAGAACACGTCTGCCCCAACGGCCGTTGGTCCTGCGACAGATATGGCCCGCCCAGGCCCACTGCCACTTCAGCTTGCTAATCCGTTGGGCTATGTCGGTTACTTTGGTTCTCCTACGGATGTCCTCGTTGCGGATTTTATCCCTTAGAGAGACACCCAGCATAGCCCTCTCCATAGCACGCTGAGCGACTTTGAACTTGTGGACAAGACCTACTGTGAGTGTCCACGTTTCTGCTCCGTATGTCATTACCGGTAAGACTTTCGTCTTTAGACCGTATAACCGTGAATAATACAAAGTTTAAAAAAGAAAGCCGTCTTCACCTCACAATCAATAAACAAATCAATTTACATCCTTTCCAATAATAAAATAAGAAGGGGTAAGTAAAGTCACCCCACCGTTTTCTTTTTCTACACAGCATCACACCGGAACGCTTAATCGCTTGGCGGCACGTCTTTGCTGGTAGGGTGGTAACTAGCCACGGCCGAAGCCTCCCACCAGACCAGACCTGAGCCAATTTAGAAATTATAAAATTTCAGTGGCCCGTGGCGGGAATCGAACCCGCGACCTACCACTCGAATCTGAGGGGGCGCCCTCTGCCCAGGGAGGTCGTCAAAGGGAGGTTGAGCCGAAGATTGAGTGAAATAATAGAGGACTCTACGATTTCGCATTGTGAAGTCAACATCTCCTGAGGATGTCCCGGTGTCGGGACGAAACGTGCGTCGAAGAAAGTGTTGAAAATTGTGTGTGGTGTTTCATGTGGGTAGTGTTCCTGCATATTGTACCATACAGAATCTTTTCAAGTGTTAGAAAATTGTGTGTGGTGTTTCATGTGGGTAGTGTTCCTGCATATTGTACCATACAGAATCTTTTCAAGTGTTAGAAAATTGTGTGTGGTGTTTCATGTGGGTAGTGTTCCTGCATATTGTACCATACAGAATCTTTTCAAGTGTTAGAAAATTGTGTGTGGTGTTTCATGTGGGTAGTGTTCCTGCATATTGTACCATACAGAATCTTTTCAAGTAGCGGATTATAGCAAAACAAATTAATCTCTCCTGCTAATTATGGATTTCCGCAAAATAACGCCTGCTTCTATTCAATACCAATTAAGAACCTCATCCTTTTTTAAGTCGGTTTAAAAATGCATAAATAGTTAACTTACCGGTCAACAGCATCGCCTCGTCCAGTGTGGCCACACTGGTGTCGATTTTTCCATTTTTTTCCAATTTCCCGTTCGCCACCATGATCGCCTAAAACGAATAATATTAACTTGTAAATATGAATTAAATTTATAAAATCGAGGAGTCAATAATTTTTACTTAATAATATTTATAGAACTGAATACAGTGGGTAAAGTCTGCAATAGCTGAATCTGTACATAGGGAATAATTTTTACAACATCCATCACTGAATTTAAATTTCAATAGGAATCCACGAAAAATTTAGTATGAAAAAAACTTGAACGAAAATAATAGAAAATTGCTTGTTTAACAAAAAAAAAATAAAGAACGTTCTTAAAATTAACGTGAAAAAAAGTTTTTTATATAAAATGTCTTTGTTATTTTTGAATAAATATTTTTCTATTGTTTTTCTTGTTATTTTAATAAAAATAAAAAAATAAATTACATTAATTTATTTGACCTCTTCAGTTAAGCCCCAACTTATAATGAGTCCTCGAGAATCTTTTTTATGTTCGAAATTAAAAAAAAATATTAAAAAATTTCGAGTGCCCTACAATACAGGCGAAGAGTCCGCGTGCGACCGCCTTCGCCCGTTTGTGTACAGTCAATGCAATTATCAAGCACAACAATAATTAATAATATCTCACAGATGACGGCTGATAATAACCTATACTATAATACTAGGTGCTATGAGAAGTTATTCGGATAACGCGAATAAGCACGTTCGCAGTACGCGTGAATGTCTGTTTGCAAGTGTGCGTTACTTGCGCCTGAAGCCATTATTATGGCAGTTTGCGATACTCTTAAAATAATTAAATATCTGGGTGACCGCTTGAGCTTCGCTCGGTAGTTTAACTACTGGCTAATAGATGGCAGCAGGAGTCATATTTTTTTTTTGGTAGCTAGATCGATTTATCGCCCCCAAAACCCTCTGTATACTAAATTTCATGAAAATAGTTCGAACCGTTTCCGAGATCCAGATTATATATATATATATATATATATATATATATATATATATATATAAGAATTGCTCGTTTAAAGGTATAGGATCAATTGGAACTTCTTCTTCTTCTCTTAGCCTTCATCCCGGCATATGCCAGGGTCAGCTTTTCTGCTTAAATAATCTATTGGAACAAAATTCAAAAACTGGTCAAGTGCGAATCGGGCTCACACACTGAGGGCTCGTACTATCAAGCACCATTCTCAATAGTATTAAAGTAAACTAAACACCCCTGCCTACCAAATTCAGAAACGAGAAGTAAAATCACGTTTGTTGTATGGGAGCCCCCTTTAAATTTTTATTTTATTTTAACTTTTCTGTTTATTTCTACAGTAAATATATAACTATTCATATTCTGTGAAAATTTTAAACATCTACCTGTTACCGTTATCAATATGTAGCAAAACTTTTTTAATTCTAGTTTTTAGTATTCGTTGTTATAGCGGCAACAGAAATAAATACATCATCTGTGAAAATTGCAAGTCTCTAGCTATCGCGGTACAAGAGACAGACGGGCGGACGGACGGACGGACGGACAGCGGAGTCTCAGTAATAGGGTTCCTTTTTTACCCTTTGCAACGGCAAAAAATCGGCCAAGTGCGAGTCGGACTGGCGCACCGAGGGTTCCATACCATAAAAGAAGTAAAACATTGAAAGAAAAGAATCACTTTTTTCATGAATTCACGAGTATAATTTACATGTAGGTACTCTTGTTGGCAAACCGCAAACGTAACTTTGTTTTTGGCGGTTTATTGTTATTATCAAAAAAGTACAATAGTTAGATAGTTGATTTTATTTTTCCTGTAAAATATACATTAATGTCTATTGATTATAATTATTTCAGATTTTTCGATCGATAAGCTTCGGAGATAAGGGGGAGGGGAACGGTATTTTTTTCGACAATTTGCTCAGTTAATCCAAAAGTATCAGGCATAAAAATCGGTTTTAGAATACACAAGTAACGCCCTTTCATATAATACCCCACTCAATATTGTTATCTCGTTTTGAAAATTCGAAGTCCCGGTTTCCCCCCCTTTTTAAATAAAAAGTAAAATAATTTTCAATATTTTATGATTGCAATGGCGTTGGGTCACTATTACCTAAAACGATTCCAAATTTCAATTCGATAGCTTTGATAGTTACTGAAATAATCGAGTGTGACGGACGGACGGACGGACGGAGAAAGTCTCACTATAAGGGTTCCATTTTTACCAAAATTGGTATGGAACCCTAATAAAACGGCCAAACTGGGAACGTCTTAAATTTTATTTAATTACTAGCAGATACCCGCGGCTTCGCACGCGTAAATTTTAGTATTAACTATTCTACGGGAACCATCCATTTTCCGGAATAAAAAGTACCCTTTGTGTTAATTTACATGAAATCTATCTTCATTTCAACTTTAAACCAAAAATTTTCAGTAGTTGTGCGTGAAGGAATAAATTTTATCCCGCATGAATATCTGTTTTTCCCTATTATCACGAAAACTACTGCTGATTTTCCCGAGAAAAAAGAAGTTGATTCTAGGATATAATCTATCTCCATTCCAAATTTCAGCCCAATCGGTTCAGAGGTGACGGCACGATGGAGTATTTCTCCCGTATGAATATCTGCTATTTAACTATTTTCTTAGAAACCATGGATTTTCCCGGGATAAAAATTTGCCTATGTATTAATGCAGGATAAAACCTATCCCCTTTCCGAATTTCAGTCATATATCAGTTCAGTAATTACAGCGTGAAGTAGTATTTTTACCGCGTGAATATCAGTTTTTCAGTTTTCCCGCGGACACCATAGATTTTTCCGGGATGAAAAGTAGCTTTTATATTAATCCAGGATATAATCTATCTCGATTCCAAATTTCAGCCAAATCAGTTCAGTAATTATGGCATGAAAGAATATTTGTCACGCGTGGATTTCTGTTTTTCACTATTATCATAGAAACCATGAAATTTTCCGGTATGAAAAGTAGGCTTTGTAATAATCCGGGATAAAATCTATCTCCTTTCCAAATTTCATTTCGAAAATGTCATATCAGTTCAGTAATTACAGTGTAAAGTAGTATTTCTCGCGTGTGAACATCAATGTTTCAGGTTTCCCGCGGAAACCATGGATTTTTCCGGGATTAAAAGTAGCTTTTATATTAATCCAGGATACAATCTATCTTTATTCCGAATTTCAGCCATATCAGTTCTGTAATTACGGCAGGAAGTAGTATTTTTCCCACGTGAATATCTGTTTTTCCCTTCTCCTGCAAAACCCATGGATTTTTTCGGGATAAAAGTACCCTATTTATTAACCCAGGATATAATCTATCTCCATTCCAAATTTCATTCAAATCGGTTTTGTACTTGCGGCGTGAGATTTTTTTTCCGCGTGAATTTCGGTTTTTAACTTATCCCACGGGAACCCTGAATTTTTTCGGGATGAAAAGTAACCTATGTGGTAATGCGAGATATAATGTACCTCAATTCCAAATTTTAGCCAAATCGGTACTGTAGTTTCGGCGTGAAGACATATTTGAACTTGATAAAATCCAAACTTCGGACCCCCGTTTCACCCCCTTAGAGAGTGAATTTTGAAAAATCCTTTCTTAGTGCACCCCTAGGCCTCACAAGGTACCTGTGTGCCAAATTTGGAGTCTCTAGACCCAGCGGTTTGGGCTGTGCGTTGATATGTCAGTCAGTCAGTCAGTCAGTCAGTTTCTTCTTTTATATATTTAGACTAGTAGGGCGCGTGGGTGCGCGGGCCACATGTGGCCCGCGTGCAGTCTTCCCGCCCATATAGGTATCGCCGTCATCTCCATCGCCCATTGGAATCCGATTGGCAGTGAGCTGAAAAATTACCAAGGAGCACTGTCATGGTTTTAAAGATAGTTAAGGGCAGTTCGAACAAAAAAATACGCTGAACCTCATCGGATGAGGTTCAGCGTATTTTTTTTCGAACAGCCCTTAACTATCTTTAAAACCATGACAGTGCTCCTCAATCATCATCCAAATCCTAGATCTTTGTCTCTTCTCATAGTATGTACATTTTCCATGGAAAGATAAATTCCGCTACAGTGAATTATTTTCCATGCATCCCGTTGTTCTTGAGATCCTGATTACCTCTTGCAAAGAAACCACTCTCTTATCTTTTATACTTTCCGAGATAGAAAAACACTAAATTGTATGGCGGCCATCTTGAACCCGCCTTTTTGGTTTTGTTTCAGCTCACTGCCAATTGCCTGAAGTTCCGAGTATTTTTTGTTTCAGCAGTCCCCACCTAACTACAATACCTTGCCCATGCTCCTTGACTGTCTTCAAACCCTCAATCATCATCTCATTCCATATTTTTCTTTAGTAATTCTCCGAAAAATCGCATCAAAACCTTGCATAGTTACAAACTTTTAGTCTCTTCAATATTCCCCATACATTTTCTATGGAAAAATAAATTCCGCCATTTTGATTTTTTTTTCTATCCATTAAATAGACCTTCCTGTCCTGATCAGTTCTTGTCAAGAAACCACTCTTCCATCTTTTATACTCTTCGAGATATTGGCGAAATTCATATGGCCGCCATTTTGAATCCGCCATTTTGAAATTTTTTTCAGCTAACTGCCAATTGGATGACATTTCGAGTGACATTTGGTCGACCACCCCCCACCTATCTTCAATACCCTAGCTGTGCTCTTCACCCGTCTCCGAAATCCTCAATCATCTCTCCGTATTTTTCCTTCGAATGAATTTTTCCCTTCTATACGAAATGGTCATTGAAAAAAATTTTTTTCATACAAAATTGTTCAGCAGAGGTGATCAATCAGTGAGTGAGTGAGTGAATCAGCACGAGTAGCTATATATATAGTAACTAGTAGGGCGCGTGTGTGCGCGGGCCACATGTGGCCCGCGTGCAGTCTTTCCGCCCATAAAGGTATCGCCGTCATCTCCATCGCCCATTGGAATCCGATTGGCAGTGAGCTGAATAAATTACCGAGGAGCACTGTCATGGTTTTAAAGATAGTTACGGGCAGTTCGAAGAAAAAAATACGCTGAACCTCATCGGATGAGGTTCAGCGTATTTTTTGTTCGAACAGCCCTTAACTATCTTTAAAACCATGACAATGCCCCTCAATCATCATACAAATCCTAGATCATTGTCTCTTCCCATAGTATGTACATTTTCCATGGAGAGATAAATTCCGCCACAGTGAATTATTTTCCATGCATCCCGTAGAAATTGAGATCCTGATCACTTCTTGCTAAGAAACCACTCTCTTATCTTTTATACTTTCCGAGATAGAACAACACGAAATTTGTATGGCGGCCATCTTGAATCCGCCATTTTGTTTTTTTTTCAGCTCACTGCCAATTGCCTGAAGTTCCGAGTATTTTTTGTTTCAGCAGTCCCCACCTAAATATAATACCTTGCCCATGCTCCTTGACTGTCTTTAAAATCCTCAATCAGCACCTCATTCCATATTTTTCTCTGGTAGTCTTCCAACAAACCGCATCAAAGCACTTCATGTTTTACAACTCGTGGTCTCTTCAATATTCCTCATACATTTTCTATGTAAAAATAAATTCCGCCATTTTGATTTTTTTTTCTATCCATCGAATAGACCATGGGGTCCTGATCACTTCTTGTCAAGAAACCGTTCTTCCATCTTTTATACTTTTCGAGATGGACACCGATGAAGTTTGTATGGCGGCCATCTTGAATCCGCCATTTTGAATTTTTTTTCAACTAACTGCCAATTGCATGACGTTCCGAGTGACATTTGGTCGAGCACCCCCCACCTATCTCCAATACTCTTGGCTGTGCTCTTCATCCGTCTCCGAAATCCTCAATCATCAGCTCTCTCCGTATTTTTCCTCCGAATGAATTTTCCCCCAAAATACGAAATGGTCATTGAAAAAAAAATTTTTCATACAAAATTGTTCAGGAGAGGTGATCAATCAGTGAGTGAATCAGCACGAGTAGCTATATATATAGTAACTAGTAGGGCGCGTGTGTGCGCGGGCCACATGTGGCCCGCGTGCTGTCTTCCTGCCCTTATAACATCCTTTCAAAATTCGCCATGCATTTTCTATGGAAATTTTTTTTCGCCATATTGGATTTTTTTTTCTAGCCATCAAATAGACCTTTTTGTCCTGATCAACTCCTGTCAAGAAACCGTTCTTCCATCTTTTATACTTTCCGAGATATCGAGGAAATTCGAAAGGCGGCCATTTTGAATCCGCCATTTTGAATTTTTTTTCAGCTCACTGCCAATTGCATGACGTTTCGAATGACATTTGGTCGAGCACCCCCCACCTATCTCCAATACCCTGGCTGTGCTCTTCACCCGTCTCCGAAATCCTCAATCATCAGCTCTCTCCGTATTTTTCCTCCTCATGAATTTTTCCCTTCTATACGAAATGGTCATTGGAAAAAAAATTTTTCATACAAAATTGTTCAGGAGAGGTGATCAATCAGTGAGTCAGTGAATCAGCACGAATATAGCTATATATATAGTAATTACTTACGTGACGTAAATAGTTCAACGTTCTTTTAGTTTAAAAAAACTACTGTGCTTACAGTTGCTCGGCTGCCTACAGATCTGATAAACAATGAGTGCAAGCAAACTTGAACTAGGTGGTAATTTTATCTCGTGCATCATAACAAATTACAATAAGCCATGGTAATCTCATAGTAAAAACACGTCGACCCTTATGTACACTATTAGATAGTCTTTGACGTAATGAATACATTACAAAAATACGTAAAGAATTTAATGAAAACAAATGCTCCCATTTATGGAAACAAGAGAATTGCCTGTTTATCAAATGACTTATCGATTGCAACTCGTCCATTTTTAACCGACTTCAAAAAAAGGAGGAGGTTCTCTATTCGTCGGAATCTTTTTTTTTATCTATGTATGTTCACCGATTACTCGAAGACGCGTGGACCGATTTGAAAAATTCTTTTTTTGTTTAAAAGGGTATAGTATCCAGATGGTCCAATTTTAATCAGGTCAGGATCTGATGATGGGATCCTGGAGAAATCAAGGGAACTCTTCAAATTTTATATGGACACTTGAAACAATTTGGGTATTATTTGAAAGAGTAATATTTTCCAAGTTGTCCTATGGTCATCAGGTCAGGATCTGGTCATGGGATCTTGGTGAAATCGAGGGAGCTCTTCAAATTTTGCTAGTATACTTGAAGCGAGTTGGGTATTTTTTATAGTTACTGGTGCATTTGCTAGCAGATACTGATTTGATGACTAAAGTCATCAAGTCAGTATCTGATGATGGGATCTTGGTGACATTGAGGGATCTTTGTGCATTTTATTGTTTTCCACTAAAAAGTAAAAAATAAAAATGGGAAATGCTTTCCAAAAAACCAACTTCAAAAGCCACTACAAAGAGTGAAATATTTTTTAATGAAGGTAAGTACCTACACCAATTCGAAGTCGGGCGATTGTCTATGACTTCGTCATTTCTTCGCACCTCAAGTAAGTAAACATGACTGTTAGGGATTGTATGAAACATTGCCCGACTTCGAATTGGAGTAGGTACCTACATTAATAATTATTTCACTCTTTGTAGTGGCATTTGAAGTTGGTTTTTTGGAAAGCATTTCCCATTTTTTTAGGGTTCTGCACCTCAAAAGAAAAAAAAAACGAAAGCCATATAAGATACTGTTGTCCGTCTGTCTGGATGTTTTATGAAAGAGCGTAACTTGTGTATTCTAAAATCGATTTTGTTTATTTTTAACCGACTTCAAAAAATGGTTCTCAATTCGTCGGAATCTTTTTATGCTCGATAGTTATTGATTTATTGGGCAAACTGTGTTTATCTCCGAAGGTTATCAATCGAAAAATCTGAGACATTTATGATTAATAGGCATTAATATTGTATATTTTATGGGAAAAATATTATCAGCTCTGTATCTGTTATACTTTTTTTTGGTATTAGCAATTAACCTCAAAAAACGAAGTTTGCGGTACGGTGTAAAAGTAATTCTTATTATTGTTTTAAGGCTCAGAAGGGCTGGAACCCAGAGCCGTAAAGCCAGTTATTAAAAAAACAAAAAATATTATTGTTTTAATTTTTCTAATATAGAACGGAACCCTAGGTGTGTACGACTCGCACTTGGCTGGTTTTGTTTGAATTCCGTTTAATTCATATGGCTTAGGCTGCATAGCCAATTCTGAAATTCGAAAATTCCAAAGTGACCCGTGGCGGGAATTAAACTCGTAAATTAAATAACCTTGTATTGGTCTTTCGTTCTTTCTTTCCTTACACTACGGTCTACGAGTAATATCACCTACTTATAGTGGTAACTATTTCATCACATGAGGTACTTATTACCAATTATATTATTCACAAAATTATTATCATCGGTGATCATTGTTTTAAGTGTAGTCATAAATTGATAACATTTATTTTTCTATTTAAAAACCATGTTATTGTTTTTGTCAATTTGTCAACAAGTAAAATCAGCCAATACCTAGGCACCGAATCCACTGTGTATTAGCACAGACTTGTGCCCTATTCATCAAACGTTACAAGCCTTGTATTACAAGCGATTCTCTTGTAAATTTCTGCATTTTTACAAACGTGCGTTCATCAAAACTACACGTGTAAATTACAAGCTACAAGTTATATCACTTGTAGTACAAGTGCTTTTTCACACGTGTATTAGTAGTTTTGTTCATCAAAAATGCCACCGTTGCTTGTAGCTGTAACTTGTGGCAAAAAGTTGGAAAGTCACCGCGTACCCTTTACTTGTAACTTACACATGTAGACATGCGTACCTACCTACTTAATACATTTGATAATTATTATTAACAATTTCGTGGTTTACACTTTAGGTATTCCACAAGCTAAGTCAAATAAATGGCGGGAAACAAAAAAATCTTATATTTATGTAAAACAAACAAAAAAAAGAACAAAAATATCGTATATAAATTATGTATGTACTAGCGCAGCATTCTAGTTAATAGTACAGTACGACAAAGCTAATCTTGGCACGTGGTCAAAATCGGAACTAACGCCGCTATCTTGTGATACTGTGTGACAGATTGAAAATTGGAGAGGTAGCCAAAATAACGTAAATACTTGCAACATACAGACAGATATGCCGACACAGGGATCTATCAAACATTTTCACAAGATAGCGACGTTAGTTCCGATTTTGACCACCCGCCAAGATAGCCTTGTACTTGCGGTATAATATTCATTGCGCAGACTTTTTTTAATTAAAAACAGCATTTAAAAAAAGATGTACTTGCGGTACCATATTTGTACCATAGACATTGCCCAAAGACAATGTTTTTTAATTAAAAACAATATTAAAAAAAAGAATCTAGTACAGTCTGCCAAAAAAGCCATGAAACAAAAAAGAGTTTAAAAATAATTATAAAAGTCGAAAGACGAAATAAAGTATAAATAATCAAAAAAATAAAGATACTTATTTTCAGTATTCTGTTTGATTTTCAATTACTTAAGTCAGGGAAAAATTATTATTGTATCCGTGAATTATATTCAAGACTTTTTTGACGGACTACATGCCACACTTGTAAATTAAAAACTACAAGTTTCTAAAATCTACAAGTAGCGTGAAATTATTTGATGAACGTAATCTACAAGAACTTGTGAATTTTTATTTAAACTTGTAACTTGTGAGCTTGTAGACTTGTAATGTTTGATGAATAGGGCACAAGGAATAACTTTAAGTGTTAGGTGTATTTACATGTACAATTTGATAGACATCCGGGCACTTTATGTAAAAATTATATTCGAAAAAAACCCTCTACGCTTTGAGCATTTAATCGAGTAATCATACACCAAAAATGCTGGATCGATATTAACCAAACATAGCTAATGACCACCGAAAGGAAAGTGGGTTTCAAATGAAAAACTGCATCGAAATCGGTCCATCCGCTTAAGAGCCACGATGCCACAGACACACACACGCGCGCGCACGCGCCCGCACACATACACATACACACATACATTCACACACACACACACACATGCGCGCGCGCAGATAGACATAGACGTCAAATTTTAAATACCCCTCTTTTTGCGTTGAAAGTAAAAACACTATAAGGGTTCCATTTTTACCATTTTGGTATGGAACCCTAAAAAGGGTAATCAAGCTGAGTACAACTCTTACTGACTTAATTTTCTTTTTTAGGGTTCCATACCAATTTGGTAAAAATGGAACCCTTATGGTGAGACTTTCTCCGTCCGTCCGTCCGTCCGTCCGTCTGTCACACTCGATTATTTCAGTAACTATCGAAGCTATCGACTTGATATTTAGAATAGTTTTAGGTAATAGTGACCCAACGCCATTGCAATCATAAAACATTGAAAATTGTTTTTATTTTTATTTAAAAAGGGGGGAAAACCGGGGCTTCAAATTTTCAAAATGAAATAACAATTATTAAGTGGGGTATCATATGAAAGGGCGTTACTTGTGTATTCTTAAACCGATTTTTATTTATTTTTATGCCTGATAGTTTTGGATTTATTGAGCAAACTGTCGAAAAAAATACCGTTCCCCCCCCCCCCTCATCTCCGAAGTTTATGAATCGAAAAATCTGAAATAATTATGATCAATAGACATTAATGTATATTTTACAGGAAAAATAAAATCAACTCCCTAACTATTATACTTTTTTTGATAATAACAATAAACCACCAAAAACAAAGTTACGTTTGCGGTTCGCCAACAAAAGTACCTACATGTAAATTATATACTCGTAAATTCATGAACAAAAGAGATTATTTCAATGTTTTACTTCTTTTATGGTATGGAATCCTCGGTGCGCGAGTCCGACTCGCACTTGGCCGGTTTTTTTTTGATTCCTGGTGAAATATTTGCGTGTGTAAAATATCTTTTCAATTGCCTTAGTGCACTTGCTAAGAACATTCTCCCTGAGATTCAATTTGGTTTTAGGCCTTACAGAGGCACCTGCGAAGCGATTTTCTCCCTTCGGAAGCTGCAAGAGAAGATAAGAGCACGGGCATAGCCGTTGTTTTTGTGTTTTGCTGACCTGGTGAAAGCTTTCGATAGTGTGCCTCGGAATAAGGGATTGTGGTCGGTAAGCTCGGGTGTACGGAGAAGTTCATGCTACCCCGGCTATAGCACGATAGAATGGCATCATTACAACTATTGAAGGGGAACGATGTGAATTTTTCACTGTAATCTGTGGTGTAAAGCAAGGTTGTGTTGTGACACCGACACTTTTTGCCATGTATTACTTCGTTTGCTTCCGATGATTTCAATTTAGGTAAGACGACTCAGAATAAATATAGCTGATAAAGTTCCACCCAAAATTATTTATGTTCATTATGGAATATACTAATAAGTCAGCAATCGCTCGCTTATTGGCTTTCCTTGAAGATTGATCGGTTATCAATACAATAAAAATTGGATCAGAAAGTTTATGATGGAACTTCTGGTTTATTACTGATACTGATAAGATTGTAATTCAGGGAACACTTTAAAAATAAACAATAATACCGATTGATCATTGTTATTTTTACTGACTTTCTTCACGGGGGAGGATAAAATTTTTATCTCCTTCTATAGTTTAGTTAACATATTTTCTGAACGTGTGTGTAGTGTACGGATGGAAATCCTGCGGATAAAAGGGGGCAGAGACTTTAGTAGAGAAAATAATTTTGTCTCTTTTCAAAGGCTATAAATCAGGGGTATTTATTTATTTATAACATTTCTTTTCCCATTTGCGACGACGTGTCTCGCACTTGAAGGGTTATTAGGGTTCCGTACCCAAACTGTAAAACCCTTTCACTAATGGCGGTTCCCAATATTCGATCTATCCACTGTTTGCCTTACTAGAGATAGAAATTTGACGTAACTTTTATGGACCTTATGTCAAATTTCTATCTCTAGTAAGGCGAACCACGGATAGATCGAATATTGGGAACCGCCATAAGCCTCCGCTGTCCGTCTGTCTGTCACCAGGCTGCTTTCCTGCTTAGTAACAAAAGTCACAATAAATATTAAAATCAACGTATCTAAATAATTTATAAACGTTCAAATTACGTACCTACGTCTATAAAAGTTTATATTATGTTCTTGATAATGCTGTTTTTAAAGAACCATGTTTATCTTCATATTCGTCACTAAACGCGTAATAATGTTTTCTTGTACAATACAACGAACTTGGGGGCATGATAATTTATCTATTAAGTATTTATGAATTATGAACCTATTAAACATATGTCTGGTCCTCAGCTTCCCTTACGTAGATTTTTGTTTGTTTCAAATCCCGTTAAGTCATGGATTTTTTGGGGATAAAAGTAGGATGGACCAAAAATGATATTCATAAGTTTTCTCACGAATCGAAGCCAAAATGTTCTAGGAAAAAATACTGTAAATAAAACTTTTTAGTAACGAAATAAAATTGGCATTTTGACAGATTCCCAATACAAAAATCGTCACAACATCAAATATATTTGCTAGATAAAGATTGTCTGGTGATTGTAAAACAGGCCATAAACAAACAAATTCCTAGTGCCATTGGCCTTTTGTTTCTGTCCAATGCACATTTTCCTGTCATAAAGATGTTATTGAGAAGTACATGATTGATAAAATAGACTTAGAATTTTTGAAAAAAAAAAATGCAGGAGTTAATGTGGCACTGTTGACTGTAGCCTATAAAAAATATATAATGTATGGATTTGGTTCAGCCTCTAGGGTTAGAACAGGTTTCTGTACAAACAAGTCGACTCGCTTCGAATAAACAGAACGGATTTTTCAATTTTTTTTGTCAATTTTCCATTTGAGCATTCGCCGAATTATTTCTCTACGGCCGCTGAAAGAAACAGTGTCGACCGTTCATTCCATTTACGAATGAAAAAAAAAATAAAAAATGTACATACGTATGAGATTACTGAAAATTCATACGTTTTGTGAATTTTGTTCCATTTTAAAAGCAAGTGCTGTAGATAATAACTTACTAACCTACATGAAAACTACATAAAACATAACCTACCAACCTTTTCATTTGCAACACAGGAATTAAGGAAAACTTTTGATTCCTTTTTCAGGCAACAGATGGCGTTGTACTAGTGACTCCCTCATGTGAACAAGACGAGACTTGACAGCGGCCGGCAACCCCCTTGCAGAGCCATCCGTTATATCCCTTCGTCGCCTCGGACTACGGGAGAAACATAGACGACCAAATCCCTGTCGGATAGTAAAACACACTGGCTTCTATTGTATTGGCTTCTTAGTAAAAAAAACTAAGAGCGGGTAACTAGATAGTTCGGAAGTAAAGATGAGGTTATAGATTTTAAGAATTAACTTTTCTTTTATTCATTTCAACAAATGTATATTTAAAAGTCCATATTAGGTTTGAAGCATTTTTTGAAAACCCACCTTACTGCACTTACAGGCGAAAAACTTGCCAGTATCCACAGTGAAGCTCTGAGAAGAACCGGCAAGAAAAAGCGGCACTGGTAATTTAATCACCAGTTAATGTTCTCACTGATCACCAGTTACTGATTGCTCACTTTTGTTTTTAATGTAGAATGATGTGAGAGAGGCATTTGTTATCAGAGGAAAAGGTCAAAGTTGGGGATTTGTAATACAATGATTAATTTCATAAAGCCGATGATTTCCATGCGATACGCAAAGACTTCCATGTATAGACGCGCTGTGTGGTACTAAATAATTGCTCACTGAGTTGCGGTGCATGTCCCGCAATTCGTTTAGTCCACTGCGAGCTAGCGAGGAGATCAATGCACTGTTATGTGAGCCGTGAACGTGGTTTTTACAGAGAGTGACCAATAAAACAGTGAATATTATTTATGTAAGTAGTTTTTCTACGTATTTTGAAGTTAAGTCAGTATAATTTATTTCGTTTTTGTCTAAAAACAAATATTATCGTAAATAAATACACAACTCACATCATGATTATCTATCACGCTTACTCGTTAGTAGAAATACGCGAGAGCGAACGGTACTACCGACACGTTGACAAAGATTATGAGAATTATTTGAACAGATATGTTAAGTGACAAAGGGTATATACCAGTAGGAAAATAATTTCGATTGGTATATAATTAAGTACTTAATTATATTTTTTGTGTTTTAGATACAATATATTGGATGGACTTAAGAAAATTCCGAATTGCATACTAAGGTATTGCAAAAATTCTTCCAGAAAACTTATAAAATCTGACGGCGTAACTTTTTATCAGTAAGTTTATATTACTTATATATTTTTTATTATTATATAATTTTTCATAAGTATTAGTACGTAGCCTTATTTGAGACTTTATTGCACTGCCTTTTTATCCGATTGCGGCGAAATCCAAAAGGAAAGTTATTATATGCTATTAATTATTATTCAGGTTGTGTTTGACTTTGTATATCACTCGTAAATTAGTAAGGACTAAGTTTTTGCGGCGTATGTCTATCTTTTCCTAATCTGATGTCTATCAGTGTATGTAAATAAAAATACCTAGACCAACAATAAGGTTTATGTAACATAGATTAAAGAATTGGTTGATTTCAATGACAAGTTGTTTTAAGGTTCATACACACGCTGTGGCCTGTGACATATCGGCGTATAAGCGGGAATTAAGTGATTTTGTGAGTTTGTTTTTAGGGTTCCGTACTCAAAGGCAAAAAAACGGGACCCTATTACTAAGACTGCGCTGTCCGTCCGTCCATCCGTCCGTCCGTCTGTCACCACGCTGTATCTCGCGAACCGTGATAGCTATAGTCATGAAATTTTCACAGATGATGTATTTTTGTTTCCGTAATAGCAAAAAATACTAAAAAATAGAATAAAATAACAATTTATGGGGGGCTCCCATTCAACAAACATGATTTTTCAGCTGGTTTTTGGTCGATGTTGATAACGGTAACAGACAGACTTAAAAAAATTTCACAGCATATTTAGTTATATATATTACGTTACGAATATAAATACGTTATATATGTTACAAATATAAATATATTATAACTTATGTGTGTTTTCTTTTAATTATACATTATAACGCACTGTCAAAACCATATAGTTGTGTATATTTCTTACCAGACATGTTAAGATATTTGTATAAATAAAAATAAATATAAACAATCAATGCAAGATTATCTGCGTTTAATTTAATACTTCCTTTATAATTTAACACTTCCTTCATACACATTCATACAATATCAAATGTTTTTAAGGTTTTTTGCAAAGTTCATAATAACTATAACATTCACATAAAAAATTAAGCAAACTCGGAAAAGTTATTGTCTAAAAATCGTAAAGACGTCAGCTCAGAAATGAAACAGTTTTTAATTTATTATTCAAGTTTCATTATGTCAAATATTAAAAACTATTTTAATTCTGGTAATTTATCCTTAAAATGTTATTTATCATAATTTTAAATATCAATGTTAAATGATGTGTAGATATAAATTATTGCAAGCGACGGCCATATCTTTTGCAATTAATCTTTGACCATACGACCACTCATCGACGTGACGTCATACTTTTGCAAGCAAGTTCCCGCTTTCCAGACTAGATGGCGTTATCAGGTTTGGAGCACAGTTTTTGTTCAACATTGCTTGTCTAGTAGGGATACCTACATAGAAGTCTTTGGCGATACGTCGTAACGCACAATAATGTTCTGCGGTCTGCGCCTAGATTGAGTAAAAAAATGTATTCATAGTTATCGTAATTGTTTACAAGTTTTGCCAGCGGATTGGTTCCCTGATTTAAATCAGCCAATGGGGTCTTACACTACTTTTGAATTTGATAAAAAATATTACTTTACTAGCTGTTGCCCGCGGCTCCGCCCGCGTGAATTACGATTTTTTTACATAATATACCTTCCTACTGGAATTCCGTGATTCTCGCGGGATTCTAGTGTGATGTTGTACAGAAACCTGCTGTGCTATTCTACAAAATGAAATAGCTGCCAGACAGCTGCCAACCCGAATATGGCATGCAAAATTGTACTCTATTACAACTAACAAATTCATTGATGCATAGATGTACGCTCGTCGCTGTTTTGCAGAATAGCACTGCTGTTCTTACTTTGCACGGGTTATCTTGTGGTGATTTTGAAAACTTTTTCTTAATAATAATATAAAGTTACATTAATACGTAGTTGAAAGATCAAAAGGACGATTTTAACTGTCGATATTTCGACCCAGTGGCACAACTACGTGACCACGACTTGTACCAATGTATCGAAATATCGACAGTTAAAATCGTCCTTTTCATTGTGATTTTTATTCTGAAACCACGAAATATGTCAAAAATTATTAAACCATGTGAAAAGTTGTACTGGTGGTAGAACTCTTCTTTCAGAGTTCGGCCGGGTAGGTACCACTGGGATAAATTACTCTTCTAACAATTTTCCCTAGCCCAACATAATATAAGAGTCTTTTAAAAATCTTTGCTTCATCTCAATACAATCCAAAACATCAGAATGGGCAATGGCTATATATTTCCTTACGTATAAAAAGACCTTACATGACAGTCAGTCGGTTAGGATCGATAAGACCTAAGAGTTAAAAATATTTGTGAACCATTATCTTACCCTTTCCATATTGCGGATGATAAAGTTTAAATCTGTTCGTATCTTAACAGTGCCATCTTAATATAAAGTCAGGAAACAGTAAATAACATGACAGTTAATTTTTATTTAAAAAAATTCGGTAGTACCTTTCTCAAAGTTTTACATTCAAGTTCCACATAAATTGTAGAGATGGCGCTATACGGTAGCGATAACGCCAGTTACATGATTTTTGTTCACTCTAAAAGTGAAAAATTTTAAACCATACAAAATCTCCTGCTAAGCCTATTTATTTGCGGCTGTAAGGGTACTCCAGTCTTACTTGAGCCCTACGTCCTAGCCCTAGGTTCTTTGTGCATTTCGAGTTTCAAGTCACCTACCTACTTGAACTTAAAGGTTCTGATGACTGTAATTTCTAAACTACAAAAGTGATGATGATAAGATTTGTATGGAATAATCTTTAAAGAACCTCCTTTCTAACAAAAACAGAATGAATGGAATCGGACAACGCGTTAATGAATTATAACTAAAAAACGTTTGGACTTTGATGCCGTCTTCCAGGGAAACCATGATGAATTTCGGGACAACAAGTATCCTATGTCCTACCTTGGGGTATGAACTATATTCATGTCAAGTTTCATTTAAATCCATCCAGCGGATTAGCCGTGATGCCCGGTCGTGAAACAGACAGACAGACAGACAGACAGACAGACAGACAGACAGACAGACAGACAAAAATTAAAAAATTACAGTTTTGGCTTCAGTATCGACTAAATAGTGTCCTCCAACAAAAATTTTCAAAATATCTTCTATGTACAGAATTCGACCCTTTACAGTTTTATTATAAGTATAGATTATAAACTAGGATAAAAATAATAACGTGCAGTGAAAGAAATATAAAAATCCAACGAAGATTTACAAAGTTACAGGCGTTTAAACTTTGGAGTGGGGGGATCTTCTATCCCTTTCTCGCAAAACGAAAATTTGTATGAAGCCGCACGAAGCTACTATGGCATTGGTACGGTGTGACGTCACAATTTCATGTTGCTATCTCTGTCTAATCACAAATCTTTAAATGCTTATAACTTTTTTGTTATTTGATCGATTTAATTAGTTCTTTTTTACGTCATTATTTTAATTCTACTTTATAATAAAGTAATAAAAAAATTGGAGTCAAATACCCTATTGGGGGGCAGAATTTTCTAAAGATTACGATGACGATGAATACGTTTTTCTGATACAATCTATAAGGGCAGGTGACAGGTCCCAGCACCTCTGGCCATATAGTCTTTTGCGATACTCTAAAAATATAGAATGGAACGAATTAAAAACTTGGTCAAGTGCGAGTCGGGCTCGCGCACTGGGGGTTCCGTACCCCCAAGACAAATTTTCAATAGTATTCAAGTGAACTAAATACCCCTGGCCACCAAATTAAAAAACGAGCAAAAAAAACGTTTGTTGTAAGGGAGCCCCTCTTAAATATTTCTTATAATATTTTAATTTAACTATTTATTTTTTAAGTGAATATATAAATAAATATTCTGTGAACATTCGAAACTTCTACCTTTTACCGTTATTAATATCGAGCAAAATGATCACGTTTGTTTTATGGGAGCCCCTTCAATATTTATTTTATTCAAATTTTTTGTATTTGTTGTTACACGCGGCAACAGAAATAAAACATTATCGTGGAAAAATATCAACGAAAATCCCGTAATCATTACAACTTCCGTAAATATACAGGGTTATTTTAAAAATACCAAATCGCTCTCGGCTTGTAGTTGTTTACATTGACACTAACAACTTTTGTTCTACGACTTTTCAAAATACAGTTTTAATTTATTTCATACAAAAAAATAATAACTCATTTTATTTCTGTAAAGTGGCATTACACTGTGTACAACCATAATGTAATGTATTATCTGTATGAACAACGTCGCGTAGTCGGGTCAGTGACCGTACGATAGGGTCGAGATTCGCGCGCCGCGCGCCGGCTGCGTGGCTAATGTAGCACGTAGGTATACATGTACAATGTAAAGAGTAGTTACGGGTAGAGTATCTGTGTAAAATGTTGAAAATTTGAAATTTCTCAAAAATCGAGTTAAAAAGAAAGTCGTAGAACAAAAGTTGTTTGTGTTAATGTAAATAACTACAGGCCGAGAGCGATTTGGTTTTTTTAAAAATAACCCTGTATAATCAAGAAAGGCTAAAACAAAAGGTGCAAAAATAAAACTTTTACCGAAAATAAATTATCATTTAATTGTCCTTGTAAATAAATACCTAAGTACTTGCATTTCTCTCATTCTATCTTACAATATAAGTTATAAAAAACTATTTTAAACTTAAGTAAATACATTACGGTACATACATTTTTTTTAATATACACACGACTCACTATATCACACTACTGTCTATGTCATTAAATTAGTCTTAGGATTGTATGTCGTGAGCTCACTATCCATCTTTGACCTCTACCTGGTCCCTGGGTAGAAGGAAACTGAGGCCTGCACATACTGGCAAACAAAAACGTAAGAATTAGTAAAGTACCTAATTAAAATGAAAAATCACTGCAAAGTCACACCAAAAAGATTTTATCTACTCCAGCCATACAGCAGCACCGAAAACTTCCAATTTCGGTGCACGCTTTAATATATACAAAAAAGATGAACCTATCTCCTTACCAAATTTCAATCAAATCGGTTCAGTAGTTGCGGCGTAAAGGGGTAACAAACAAGTCATGTCGAAACTCCATTAAGTTGTGTGAGAGTACTGTGTAATATCTTCCTCGCAGAAATAGACAATTAAACCCTGGACAGGGCGGACGGCGCGAACAAATGTCGCCAATTTAATGGTGTCAAAAATGCTAACTTTGTCACCAGCAGTAACGACACGATGTAGTTCGCTCAGCACCTATAGAACCACCACCACCTAAAGAATTTTGACAGCCGTCGTGCTACTGTTTGCTGGTATGAAAAAGGTTCACGTAAATCGTTCGGAAGCCCTCGGATATCCTCAGGCTTTCTTATCGGTGCTCGCAGATGGAACAACTCAGGAGAGATATACTACCGTAGTTAGATCGGTCGAAGGGGATTATTCTGTGGTTCTTACAGAAAAGTAGCGCGGCGAATCCGTAGAAGGTAGCGGTGCACGCGCCGGCGAGGAAGATCCCCGCCGCGTTGGCGCCCACCACCGATCCCAGGCGCCCAAACATGAGCACGCCGCCCACCGCCGTGCCTCTGCAACAAGCACACATCAGCATTGGTTTTGACGTGTTTTGAGCACACATCATCAGCATTGGTTTTGACGTGTTTTGAGCACACATCATCAGCATTGGTTTTGACATGTTTTGAGCACACATCATCAGCATTGGTTTTGACGTGTTTTGAGCACACATCATCAGCATTGATTTTGACGTGTTTTGAGCACACATCATCAGCATTGGTTTTGACGTGTTTTGAGCACACATCATCAGCATTGGTTTTTACGTGTTTTGAGCACACATCATCAGCATTGGTTTTGACGTGTTTTGAGCACACATCATCAGCATTGGTTTTGACATGTTTTGAGCACACATCATCAGCATTGGTTTTGACGTGTTTTGAGCACACATCATCAGCATTGGTTTTGACGTGTTTTGAGCACACATCATCAGCATTGGTTTTGACGTGTTTTGAGCACACATCATCAGCATTGGTTTTTACGTGTTTTGAGCACACATCATCAGCATTGGTTTTGACGTGTTTTGAGCACACATCATCAGCATTGGTTTTGACGTGTTTTGAGCACACATCATCAGCATTGGTTTTGACGTGTTTTGAGCACACATCATCAGCATTGGTTTTGACGTGTTTTGAGCACACATCATCAGCATTGGTTTTGACGTGTTTTGAGCACACATTATCAGCATTGGTTTTGACGACTCCCTGACGCAGCTGGCGCGCTGTCCGATTACTACGTTCGACTCCCATCAAGGGCCAGTTCAGGATTTTATAATTTCCAAATTAGGTAAGGTTAGGTAACGTACCACCATAGCTGATAGCAGTAATGCTTCAGTATTGTATTAATATTTTTATACGAATGTTTGTATAAACATAGTCTAAGAAACCATAGTCCAAGTCAGTAGATATTCTGTATCTTCGGCTACATAGTCCTTAAAAACGATCAGGTGAGATTGCAGTATGTCAAAAAAACTCAAAATATCTTTATTTCACATAGGCCTAATATACAGGCTCTTGCGAAACGTCGGTATGATATTTGTTGCATAAGAATGTTGATAACTATGAGTCGACTTAAAACTAAGTTTACGAGGGTTTCAAACGCGCCCTGCCGCTGAGAAGAAGCCCACAACAAACTCAGCCAAACATTTTCTTTTTATTTACTAAAAGTAATAACTTGTAGTTCTTTGTTCTTCGTTCTAAAAGTAATAGCTTGTAGTTTCTTGTAGTTCATCGTTTTACCGTATAGAACCGCAAGAAGCATTCTTAGATTCTGGCATTTTGTGCTCAAGTCACCGCAAGGGTCGTTCGCCAACGTAATCGTAAGTAGTTTGTATAAACCTCTCTTTCTCTTTGCTGATTGACTCTGGAATATCCTTTGCAACTGCCCCACAACCTTCAATACAAGAGAACAGAGCAGGCATCTTCTAGAGGCCATTCTTCTAGAGGCGCACTCTAGTCATACTTAAGTTTTGTCATTCTCCTTCATCTGTGTCATCTGTTCATTTGTGTTCATCTGATATTAAGTCAAGTAGCATAAGATGTTAATGATAATAATTAGTAGTTGTTTGATTTAGAATTTTTCTACGCCATCCACGTTTTCTATTTCCATTATCAATGACACGTTCGCAAATATTTGCGTTTCGTAGTTATTCTCTGCAGGGAAACCCCAAATCTCTGCTATAAATTAAATCTCGCGCGCTGTTTGCGTTGCCTGTCATTAAATATACCCCACGAATGTATTTACTTTAGATAATTTGTTATATACGTGCATTATATTATGTAGTATAATGTATTTTAATTTTCCGTATTTTTCCACTCATAGATCTATTCTAGAGCACCGGTGAAATATATAATTACTCTTCTTGCAGATATTGGTACTAATTAATAATAATCTTCAAACTAATTTGACGCGTCTAAAAAATTGTCTAAAAATCCTTTTTGAAATGCTCCTAATGGAAAAGAATAGCAGCATTTTAATACCTACGCTTCAAATTAGTTTAGCTTAGAGATTTTGCACAACAGAATCGCTACCATTGTCTGGACGTATATAGGCACGAGTATAGAACTGAAGTGTACGATATTCTGGGCATTGTGTAGCAACGTTTGACCCTGCAAGGTCCTTGGATGCTAAATAACAATACAATGTAGATTTATCATAGCTTCTCACCGTAGATTAGTAGGGAACAGTTGCACAGTGTAAGCGCAAAGAGGCCCGATTCCAAGAGCAGTCACTTGTTGAGCAGACATCGATATTCCCGCTATTATCCTGGAACAACACAATCACAATAATAAGGAAGCAGAGTCACTTAGCTATAAAAAAACCGGCCAAGTTCGAATCGGACTCGCGCACTGAGGGTTCCATACCATAGAAGAAGTTAAACATTAAAATAATCACTTTGGTTCATGAATTTACGAGTATAATTTACATGTACGTACTTTTGTTGGCAAAACGCAAACATAACTTTGATTTTGCCGGTTTATTGTTATTATCAAAAAAAGTATAATAGTTAGAGGGTTGATTTTATTTTTCCTGTAAAATTTACGTTTACTTCTATTGATCATAATTATTTCAGATTTTTCGATTGGTAAACTTCGGAGATAAGGGAACAGTATTTTTTTCGACAGTTTGCCCAATAAATTGAAAACTATCAGGCATAAAAATAAATAAAAATCGGTTTTAGAATACACAAGTAACGCCCTTTCATATGATACCCGATTCAATATTGTTATATCATCAATGTTGACGACCCGGTTTTCCCCCCTTTTTAAATAAAAATAAAAAAGATTTTCAATTTTTTATGATTGCAATAACGTCGCGCCGTAATTACCTACAACTATTCCAAATTTCAGGTCGATAGCTTTAATAGTTACTGAAATAATCGAATGTGACAGACGGACGGACGGACGGAGAAAGAACCATAAGGGTTCCATTTTTACCATTTTGGTATGGATCCCAAAAAGTTAAACACGAAGTGCCAATATTCATTAGTCGGTCTTAATGGTCGGTCTAAAATAGGAGATCTGTTTCTATAGAAGAAAGATTAATATGGAATACCCATAAGCGCCAATGTGAAGTTAGTGATGTGCCGTAACAAAAATGTGCAAATATGTGAGTACAGAAATGTAAGTAGTGTGTGAAAGAATGATGTGCCAATGTAAGAGGTCAAGAGGGGTGCAACATAGTTCGTAGATTTTTGAGTCTACAACGCCATTGGAAACCCAAAATTATATGAACACCCGGGAAATCCGTGGTTGGCAGACTACTGATACTTGCAGGTGAGAATCTATGGACGTAAGGGAATACTAATACTTTGCCAATAAAACGTTGTGAATTGTGATCTGTTAGTGCAGTCAACGTTACCTGTTGGTCGTCAGAGCGCACACGAGGCAGGTGGCGCCGACGGCGGCGTACATGCCGACCAGCAAGGCCTTCTTGGTGAGCGGGCTGAGGCTGAGCAGCAGCACCAGCACGCCGTACACCACTGACGTCACCACTGTGATCTGTCAGTGCAGTCAACGTTACCTGTTGGTCGTCAGAGCGCACACGAGGCAGGTGGCGCCGACGGCGGCGTACATGCCGACCAGCAAGGCCTTCTTGGTGAGCGGGCTGAGGCTGAGCAGCAGCACCAGCACGCCGTACACCACTGACGTCACCACTGTGATCTGTCAGTGCAGTCAACGTTACCTGTTGGTCGTCAGAGCGCACACGAGGCAGGTGGCGCCGACGGCGGCGTACATGCCGACCAGCAAGGCCTTCTTGGTGAGCGGGCTGAGGCTGAGCAGCAGCACCAGCACGCCGTACACCACTGACGTCACCACTGTGATCTGTCAGTGCAGTCAACGTTACCTGTTGGTCGTCAGAGCGCACACGAGGCAGGTGGCGCCGACGGCGGCGTACATGCCGACCAGCAAGGCCTTCTTGGTGAGCGGGCTGAGGCTGAGCAGCAGCACCAGCACGCCGTACACCACTGACGTCACCACTGTCATCTGTCAGTGCAGTCAACGTTACCTGTTGGTCGTCAGAGCGCACACGAGGCAGGTGGCGCCGACGGCGGCGTACATGCCGACCAGCAAGGCCTTCTTGGTGAGCGGGCTGAGGCTGAGCAGCAGCACCAGCACGCCGTACACCACTGACGTCACCACTGTGATCTGTCAGTGCAGTCAACGTTACCTGTTGGTCGTCAGAGCGCACACGAGGCAGGTGGCGCCGACGGCGGCGTACATGCCGACCAGCAAGGCCTTCTTGGTGAGCGGGCTGAGGCTGAGCAGCAGCACCAGCACGCCGTACACCACTGACGTCACCACTGTGATCTGTCAGTGCAGTCAACGTTACCTGTTGGTCGTCAGAGCGCACACGAGGCAGGTGGCGCCGACGGCGGCGTACATGCCGACCAGCAAGGCCTTCTTGGTGAGCGGGCTGAGGCTGAGCAGCAGCACCAGCACGCCGTACACCACTGACGTCACCACTGTGATCTGTCAGTGCAGTCAACGTTACCTGTTGGTCGTCAGAGCGCACACGAGGCAGGTGGCGCCGACGGCGGCGTACATGCCGACCAGCAAGGCCTTCTTGGTGAGCGGGCTGAGGCTGAGCAGCAGCACCAGCACGCCGTACACCACTGACGTCACCACTGTGATCTGTCAGTGCAGTCAACGTTACCTGTTGGTCGTCAGAGCGCACACGAGGCAGGTGGCGCCGACGGCGGCGTACATGCCGACCAGCAAGGCCTTCTTGGTGAGCGGGCTGAGGCTGAGCAGCAGCACCAGCACGCCGTACACCACTGACGTCACCACTGTGATCTGTCAGTGCAGTCAACGTTACCTGTTGGTCGTCAGAGCGCACACGAGGCAGGTGGCGCCGACGGCGGCGTACATGCCGACCAGCAAGGCCTTCTTGGTGAGCGGGCTGAGGCTGAGCAGCAGCACCAGCACGCCGTACACCACTGACGTCACCACTGTGATCTGTCAGTGCAGTCAACGTTACCTGTTGGTCGTCAGAGCGCACACGAGGCAGGTGGCGCCGACGGCGGCGTACATGCCGACCAGCAAGGCCTTCTTGGTGAGCGGGCTGAGGCTGAGCAGCAGCACCAGCACGCCGTACACCACTGACGTCACCACTGTGATCTGTCAGTGCAGTCAACGTTACCTGTTGGTCGTCAGAGCGCACACGAGGCAGGTGGCGCCGACGGCGGCGTACATGCCGACCAGCAAGGCCTTCTTGGTGAGCGGGCTGAGGCTGAGCAGCAGCACCAGCACGCCGTACACCACTGACGTCACCACTGTGATCTGTCAGTGCAGTCAACGTTACCTGTTGGTCGTCAGAGCGCACACGAGGCAGGTGGCGCCGACGGCGGCGTACATGCCGACCAGCAAGGCCTTCTTGGTGAGCGGGCTGAGGCTGAGCAGCAGCACCAGCACGCCGTACACCACTGACGTCACCACTGTGATCTGTCAGTGCAGTCAACGTTACCTGTTGGTCGTCAGAGCGCACACGAGGCAGGTGGCGCCGACGGCGGCGTACATGCCGACCAGCAAGGCCTTCTTGGTGAGCGGGCTGAGGCTGAGCAGCAGCACCAGCACGCCGTACACCACTGACGTCACCACTGTGATCTGTCAGTGCAGTCAACGTTACCTGTTGGTCGTCAGAGCGCACACGAGGCAGGTGGCGCCGACGGCGGCGTACATGCCGACCAGCAAGGCCTTCTTGGTGAGCGGGCTGAGGCTGAGCAGCAGCACCAGCACGCCGTACACCACTGACGTCACCACTGTGATCTGTCAGTGCAGTCAACGTTACCTGTTGGTCGTCAGAGCGCACACGAGGCAGGTGGCGCCGACGGCGGCGTACATGCCGACCAGCAAGGCCTTCTTGGTGAGCGGGCTGAGGCTGAGCAGCAGCACCAGCACGCCGTACACCACTGACGTCACCACTGTGATCTGTCAGTGCAGTCAACGTTACCTGTTGGTCGTCAGAGCGCACACGAGGCAGGTGGCGCCGACGGCGGCGTACATGCCGACCAGCAAGGCCTTCTTGGTGAGCGGGCTGAGGCTGAGCAGCAGCACCAGCACGCCGTACACCACTGACGTCACCACTGTGATCTGTCAGTGCAGTCAACGTTACCTGTTGGTCGTCAGAGCGCACACGAGGCAGGTGGCGCCGACGGCGGCGTACATGCCGACCAGCAAGGCCTTCTTGGTGAGCGGGCTGAGGCTGAGCAGCAGCACCAGCACGCCGTACACCACTGACGTCACCACTGTGATCTGTCAGTGCAGTCAACGTTACCTGTTGGTCGTCAGAGCGCACACGAGGCAGGTGGCGCCGACGGCGGCGTACATGCCGACCAGCAAGGCCTTCTTGGTGAGCGGGCTGAGGCTGAGCAGCAGCACCAGCACGCCGTACACCACTGACGTCACCACTGTGATCTGTCAGTGCAGTCAACGTTACCTGTTGGTCGTCAGAGCGCACACGAGGCAGGTGGCGCCGACGGCGGCGTACATGCCGACCAGCAAGGCCTTCTTGGTGAGCGGGCTGAGGCTGAGCAGCAGCACCAGCACGCCGTACACCACTGACGTCACCACTGTGATCTGTCAGTGCAGTCAACGTTACCTGTTGGTCGTCAGAGCGCACACGAGGCAGGTGGCGCCGACGGCGGCGTACATGCCGACCAGCAAGGCCTTCTTGGTGAGCGGGCTGAGGCTGAGCAGCAGCACCAGCACGCCGTACACCACTGACGTCACCACTGTGATCTGTCAGTGCAGTCAACGTTACCTGTTGGTCGTCAGAGCGCACACGAGGCAGGTGGCGCCGACGGCGGCGTACATGCCGACCAGCAAGGCCTTCTTGGTGAGCGGGCTGAGGCTGAGCAGCAGCACCAGCACGCCGTACACCACTGACGTCACCACTGTGATCTGTCAGTGCAGTCAACGTTACCTGTTGGTCGTCAGAGCGCACACGAGGCAGGTGGCGCCGACGGCGGCGTACATGCCGACCAGCAAGGCCTTCTTGGTGAGCGGGCTGAGGCTGAGCAGCAGCACCAGCACGCCGTACACCACTGACGTCACCACTGTGATCTGTCAGTGCAGTCAACGTTACCTGTTGGTCGTCAGAGCGCACACGAGGCAGGTGGCGCCGACGGCGGCGTACATGCCGACCAGCAAGGCCTTCTTGGTGAGCGGGCTGAGGCTGAGCAGCAGCACCAGCACGCCGTACACCACTGACGTCACCACTGTGATCTGTCAGTGCAGTCAACGTTACCTGTTGGTCGTCAGAGCGCACACGAGGCAGGTGGCGCCGACGGCGGCGTACATGCCGACCAGCAAGGCCTTCTTGGTGAGCGGGCTGAGGCTGAGCAGCAGCACCAGCACGCCGTACACCACTGACGTCACCACTGTGATCTGTCAGTGCAGTCAACGTTACCTGTTGGTCGTCAGAGCGCACACGAGGCAGGTGGCGCCGACGGCGGCGTACATGCCGACCAGCAAGGCCTTCTTGGTGAGCGGGCTGAGGCTGAGCAGCAGCACCAGCACGCCGTACACCACTGACGTCACCACTGTGATCTGTCAGTGCAGTCAACGTTACCTGTTGGTCGTCAGAGCGCACACGAGGCAGGTGGCGCCGACGGCGGCGTACATGCCGACCAGCAAGGCCTTCTTGGTGAGCGGGCTGAGGCTGAGCAGCAGCACCAGCACGCCGTACACCACTGACGTCACCACTGTGATCTGTCAGTGCAGTCAACGTTACCTGTTGGTCGTCAGAGCGCACACGAGGCAGGTGGCGCCGACGGCGGCGTACATGCCGACCAGCAAGGCCTTCTTGGTGAGCGGGCTGAGGCTGAGCAGCAGCACCAGCACGCCGTACACCACTGACGTCACCACTGTGATCTGTCAGTGCAGTCAACGTTACCTGTTGGTCGTCAGAGCGCACACGAGGCAGGTGGCGCCGACGGCGGCGTACATGCCGACCAGCAAGGCCTTCTTGGTGAGCGGGCTGAGGCTGAGCAGCAGCACCAGCACGCCGTACACCACTGACGTCACCACTGTGATCTGTCAGTGCAGTCAACGTTACCTGTTGGTCGTCAGAGCGCACACGAGGCAGGTGGCGCCGACGGCGGCGTACATGCCGACCAGCAAGGCCTTCTTGGTGAGCGGGCTGAGGCTGAGCAGCAGCACCAGCACGCCGTACACCACTGACGTCACCACTGTGATCTGTCAGTGCAGTCAACGTTACCTGTTGGTCGTCAGAGCGCACACGAGGCAGGTGGCGCCGACGGCGGCGTACATGCCGACCAGCAAGGCCTTCTTGGTGAGCGGGCTGAGGCTGAGCAGCAGCACCAGCACGCCGTACACCACTGACGTCACCACTGTGATCTGTCAGTGCAGTCAACGTTACCTGTTGGTCGTCAGAGCGCACACGAGGCAGGTGGCGCCGACGGCGGCGTACATGCCGACCAGCAAGGCCTTCTTGGTGAGCGGGCTGAGGCTGAGCAGCAGCACCAGCACGCCGTACACCACTGACGTCACCACTGTGATCTGTCAGTGCAGTCAACGTTACCTGTTGGTCGTCAGAGCGCACACGAGGCAGGTGGCGCCGACGGCGGCGTACATGCCGACCAGCAAGGCCTTCTTGGTGAGCGGGCTGAGGCTGAGCAGCAGCACCAGCACGCCGTACACCACTGACGTCACCACTGTGATCTGTCAGTGCAGTCAACGTTACCTGTTGGTCGTCAGAGCGCACACGAGGCAGGTGGCGCCGACGGCGGCGTACATGCCGACCAGCAAGGCCTTCTTGGTGAGCGGGCTGAGGCTGAGCAGCAGCACCAGCACGCCGTACACCACTGACGTCACCACTGTGATCTGTCAGTGCAGTCAACGTTACCTGTTGGTCGTCAGAGCGCACACGAGGCAGGTGGCGCCGACGGCGGCGTACATGCCGACCAGCAAGGCCTTCTTGGTGAGCGGGCTGAGGCTGAGCAGCAGCACCAGCACGCCGTACACCACTGACGTCACCACTGTGATCTGTCAGTGCAGTCAACGTTACCTGTTGGTCGTCAGAGCGCACACGAGGCAGGTGGCGCCGACGGCGGCGTACATGCCGACCAGCAAGGCCTTCTTGGTGAGCGGGCTGAGGCTGAGCAGCAGCACCAGCACGCCGTACACCACTGACGTCACCACTGTGATCTGTCAGTTCAGTCAACGTTACCTGTTGGTCGTCAGAGCGCACACGAGGCAGGTGGCGCCGACGGCGGCGTACATGCCGACCAGCAAGGCCTTCTTGGTGAGCGGGCTGAGGCTGAGCAGCAGCACCAGCACGCCGTACACCACTGACGTCACCACTGTGATCTGGAATGTTCCGTACGATATGCTGTCCGTGCAGGACTCGGCAACGGTCTAGAACACAAAAAAAAGGATTACAGATGTATCAACTACTTATACGTTGATAGTTGATAAATCTTCATGTTCGCAACTTTTGATGAGGTTTTTACCTGGTTTTCGGGCTGGTTCATCAACATACATATCGTGGCTGGCTGGTCTCCCTGGTTCATCATCTTGTTTATGGTATCGGGCGAGAATAGAAACAGGCCGTTTAATCTGAAATTCAATCAAAAGAAGATTATAATTTATAATCTCAAAGAGTGTGTTAATGATCGGAGTAATATTTACTGTGATCACACAATATGATGGAAAGCAAAAATAATATAGGTAGTCTAAGGTGGAGCGCACTCTCCTAGGAAATGCCTATTCGCTCTTAATTTGAAGGTGCATAGATCGAGAGGCGATGGAGGTGTGAAAATTTGTGGCAACCAGTCGTTTCCTGGTCATATTAGGATAAGTGCTTAGTTAGAGGTAGGAAGTTCTTGAAATGTTACTCACAAGGAGAATAAGCCAAACATGAGGAAGCCAGCCAGGGCCAGCCACTTCAAGTGTGGCGGTCGCAGCAAAGCTAACGAAGTCTGTTTGCCTTCGCCACTGTCAGGTTTGTCTTCACAACTCTTCAGTGAGGTGACCTGCAGAAGAGAAAAGTAACTAAACGATATTTCCACGTGAAATTAAACAGGTTTTGACTAGTTGCTTGTTACTTAGTTGCTTACTCGGCTTCACATTCAAGCTCCGCCTTCAGCTTCCATCCGCACGCATCCGTGGAAGCGGCCTAACAGTTCAGTTTATCTTTGAACCATCTTATGGTTATAGAAAAGGTACATTACAAAGCATTCTCTCAGCTACAAGGCAAAAAATGTATTCATGTCTGGAACAACTATAGCGGTTCTGCCTTCTAATAAGCAGACAGATTGTGTAGAGCGATTTTTTCCCAAACAAGGGGATTGGGCACAATTGGTGACCGTGGTTTATTTAATTTAATCAATCAATTGATTACCCATTGCATTAACGATGAATATAATATTCACATTTTTTTGCCTTGTAGCTGAGAGAATGCTTTGTTCAGCTAGCTTGGAAGTTTTAAATGTTGCCGGGGCCAAGCAAACCTGAGTTAGCGCCATCTATGAAGCTGTGGGTAAACTTCGTTTTCACCAAGTGTTCCACTAACGCATTCTTTTATATAAATTTACTAGAAACGCTTCGCTTATGATCCTCTGTTTCACTCCCGTTTAATTTTCAAAATTCCGCGCTAAAAGAATTAAAAAAAAAATTGGTTGCCTGTAAAGTCGGTATACGGGCGAAAGTTTTACGTGACAACGTATGTCTGTCTCTCTCGCTCTTAGGCGAGCTAACCATGCCCGAGTGGAAGGGACGCGTGCCTCTCACTCGCTCTCATTGTGAGCGCATAACGTGAGCGGAGCGTAACGCAGTTTCTTGAAGTGTCACCCGGCAAACCAATTTATAAGACGTTGTCACGTCAAAAATATTTTGACCATATATTCTTTGCGACGGTTGAATATCCAGAAACAAAAAAAGTTCAAAATGGCGGCCATTATTTGAATGGAGGGAGCATTGCGATAAATATTAACAGTGCAAGTAACTATGCTTTACTCACGCAATAGGTATTCTTCGAGCACCCGCTGTTGAAGGCGAATATATGCCTCAGCACATCGAGAGCCTCCGCGGACTTGCCCTTGGTCATGAGGAACTTGGGGCTCTCCCGCGCCTGCGTCAGCAAAAGGGCGGCCAGCAGAAGCGGCGTTGCGTACACCACCGCCAGCACCCGCCACGGTTCTATGCCCATGTTGCGCCAGTTGTATGAGAGGACGCCCCACGCGAAAACTATGAAAAAAAATTGGTTTTATTCACTAGAAGTTTGCATCGATTTGCACAGTGGTAGGACTTTTTTCCGCGCCACGGTTCTAAGTATGCCCAGGTTGCGCCAGTTGTATGATAGGACGCCCCACGCGAAAACTATGAAAAAATGAAATGGTTTTATTCACTAGAAGTTTGCATCAATTTGCACAGTGGTAGGACTTTTTTCCGCGCCACGGTTCTAAGTATGCCCAGGTTGCGCCAGTTGTATGATAGGACGCCCCACGCGAAAACTATGAAAAAATGAAATGGTTTTATTCACTAGAAGTTTGCATCAATTTGCACAGTGGTAGGACTTTTTTCCGCGCCACGGTTCTAAGTATGCCCAGGTTGCGCCAGTTGTATGAGAGGACGCCCCACGCGAAAACTATGAAAAAATGAAATGGTTTTATTCACTAGAAGTTTGCATCAATTTGCACAGTGGTAGGACTTTTTTCCGCGCCACGGTTCTAAGTATGCCCAGGTTGCGCCAGTTGTATGATAGGACACCCCACGCGAAAACTATGAAAAAAATTGGTTTTATTCACTAGAAGTTTGCATCGATTTGCACAGTGGTAGGACTTTTTTCCGCGCCACGGTTCTATGCCCAGGTTGCGCCAGTTGTATGAGAGGACGCCCCACGCGAAAACTATGAAAAAAATTGGTTTTATTCACTAGAAGTTTGCATCGATTTGCACAGTGGTAGGACTTTTTTCCGCGCCACGGTTCTATGCCCAGGTTGCGCCAGTTGTATGAGAGGACGCCCCACGCGAAAACTATGAAAAAAATTGGTTTTATTCACTAGAAGTTTGCATCGATTTGCACAGTGGTAGGACTTTTTTCCGCGCCACGGTTCTATGCCCAGGTTGCGCCAGTTGTATGAGAGGACGCCCCACGCGAAAACTATGAAAAAAAATCGTTCTATTCACAAGAAGTTTGCATCGATTTGCACAGTGGTAGGACTTTTTCCGCGCCACGGTTCTATGCCCAGGTTGCGCCAGTTGTATGAGAGGACACCCCACGCGAAAACTATGAAAAATTGGTTTTATTCACTAGAAGTTTGCATCAATTTGCACAGTGGTAGGACTTTTTCCGCGCCACGGTTCTATGCCCAGGTTGCGCCAGTTGTATGAGAGGACGCCCCACGCGAAAACTATGAAAAAAATTGGTTTTATTCACTAGAAGTTTGCATCGATTTGCACAGTGGTAGGACTTTTTCCGCGCCACGGTTCTATGCCCAGGTTGCGCCAGTTGTATGAGAGGACGCCCCACGCGAAAACTGAAAAAAATTGGTTTTATGAACACTAGAAGTTTGCATCAATTTTCACAAATGGTAGGACTTTTTCCCGCCCAGATAAATACCACCGGTAGTATAGATATTTCAATCCATGAAGACGCGCCCCACTCTGTCAAAATCGAATAGAATAGAATAGAATAGAATAGAAGTTTATTTATTAGTTGATCCGACACATGATAAACACAAACACAAATATTTACAAAAAAAAAAAAAATCGCTTAACTATGTTTCATTCGATTCGCAAACAAATAGTATCAACTTGGTTACACAGTCTAAATTACAATGACACCGAAAAATTACTAAAATTACATTTTTGATCAATTATAAGAAATTGTAAAACATAGGTACATACGGACACACACACACATACGCAAACACATAAACACGCATACAATTTAAAACTATATGTATAAGTGTAGCTGTATACAAACAGGAAGAGCGGGGATTTTGGGACACAGGTTTTATATAATAAACTTACTCCAGGATCCCCAAACACCATTGTTAAATGATGTACATATTATGGTGAAAATGAATTTTCAATTTTAATTTCATTTTTTTCATTCGTAAAGAGTTTGCAAACAGAGTGGGGCGCGTCATCGTGGAATCTATAGCAAGGATTAGTTATCCATTATCTTTGGCAGTGTCAGATTTTGCCTTAAAATATAGTCAACAAATGATTTTGGACACTAAACTGTTTTTTTTAGCGATTTTTAGTGAAATGCAGACGTTAAAAATTATAAATTATTTAAAAAAAAAATTGAACCGACTTCAAAACCACAAATAGGCACTCAAAAGCGAAAAATAAATTAATATAATTATTATAACCGCTACTACCCACTCATCTATTTTGAAGTCGGTGCCAGCCAATTCAAATAGATAAGTAAATCTTTATAATAGTGCAAAACTACATCCATAGTATGTAGTAGTAGTAAGCTTCGCTGGCACTGACTTCAAAATAGATGAGTGGGTAGTAGCGGTTATAATAATTATATTAATTTATTTTCGCTTTTGAGTGCCTATTTGTGGTTTTGAAGTCGGTTCAATTTTTTTTAAAAATAATTTATTTTACCCTTTTTAGTGCAAAAAAGTTTATAAAGACAAGCTTTTATGATCTAGTTGCCACGTTTTAACCAAATTTAAAACGGACTATCACAATAAAATGCATGTACAATAATCACGGAAAATCCTAAATACCGATATAGGGATTAAACAGAGAACCTCTTTTTTTGACGTCGGTCAATTAAAACATATATTTCAGTCAACTTGAGAATCTCCTTCTCTTTTGAAGTCCGATAAAATCTACACTGTACACTATTATACCGATCGCAAGCGATTTACTATTTTCCGTTGAGGAGTTCCGCTCTCCATCTCCGAAGATATTCATTAAATCTCGACGAAATTAAAACGAGTCTACCTGTGATGTATGGCCTATCTAACAAAAAAAGAATCATCTAAATCCGTTTTGCCGAACTCGAGATAATCGCGAACAAACTTAAATACAAATATGTCGATCAAACTAAGAACCTCTTATTTTTTTAAGTCGGTTAATATACTAAAACCTTCTCCATAATGTAACAAATACTTTCCTGAAAACCACATCAAAATCGGTTCAGCCAAACGTGAAATAATCGCGGACAAACATACATACATACATACACACCCACATACATACATACATACATACATACGGGTCGAATACAGAACCTCTTTCTTTTTTTGAAGTCGGTTAATAAACGCTGTTTTGATGACCTCTGTGGCGTAGTGATGCGCGCTCGGTTTCGAGTGCGAGGTCGCGGCTTCGATTCCCGCCACGGGCCACTTTGGAATTTTAAAATTTCTAAATTAACTCAGGGTCTGATCTAATAGGAGACTTCGGCCGTGCGTTTAATTAAGACGTTTCCATCCATATTATGTAAACAGAAGAATTAGCGTTCCGGTGCGATGCTGTGTAGAAACCGTTAAGGGTGAGTTCACTTACCCTTCCAAGGTAGTACCTACCTACGATAACATCTTTGGCTGCATTATCACTTAAGTACCATCAGGTGAGATCGCTGTGAAGTACTAACTTGTAAAGTGTAAAAAAAACTTTCAAATTGAAATGTCATGTATTTTGGGTGTTTTATATAAAGCTCAGAAATAGAACCTAGCCAAGAACCGGCTGGCAGGCTTCATACACCTTTGAGAACTAAGTATAAAACTTTCAGGCATGCCTGCATAGTTTCCCACGAGGATTCCTTCACCACCAAAGCGAACGATACTGGTAGGTATCTAAATGAATAAATTTTCAGTACTGCAAATACAAAGATGCGTTTCAATTAAAGTCTCGTCAATCTTTATAAACATCAGCGGTCTTGATTAGTGAAGGAATTAATATGCCGTCAAGTGCGGGCTGCGGCTGGTCTTTGAATTCGTCTTCAGTTTTTTTTGTCAAAAACCTTGTATCAAAGTGACCTTTAATAAACAAATTCGCTATAACATTACTTCTAATAAAATCTAAGCGAGCACGTTTCAGAATTTTAAGGTAAGTTTTATAGGTAGGTACTTCTAAATTCTAATATTAATTATTATCTTATATTAATTAGGTACCTATTTAACCCAAAGTGGATGATATTTGACGAACAAACACAAAAGGGAGAGGCTTCAGATTTTCATTTCATTTCAATTAAATAAATTATTGTTATGACGTCACTTTGACGTCACTAAGCGCCTGGCAGTAGGTACCACTGATTAAACATTTAAAGGATCAGCACTTAGTGACGTCACGCAAGTATTTTAGGCTCCGCCCTGAAGCCAGCAGTGCTATGTTACAAAATGTCCATCTCTGAAATAGCTGCCAGACTGCTGCCAAGCCGAAGATGGCATGCAAAATTGTACTCTATTACAACTGACGAATTCATAGATGCATAGATGTACGCTCGTCGCTGCTTTAAGTATTTTTGCAGAATAGCACAGCAGATTTTTTCATTTGTTAAACACTAAAATGGCGCTAATGTAAGCGACCGACAGCGGTATATTGTGCTGTCAGCGATACCGAAATGTACGAAGCGCGACGCCATATTTGAGAAATTTTTGGGTTCAACATTTATTACGTCACTTGTGGTGGTGATGTAGTATTGAGTATTGATCCTGGCAGGGTCGCCATATTGTGATGACGTGGCTAGGCGATTGATGGTTAAATGACACACAAGCGTTCTTGTTGAAGGTTCCTTTATTACTAACTCATTACTCAATACTACATCACCATCACACACTTCTTTCCCGTCCTCTTAGCGTAGCGTATTTCGTCATTGAGCAGTACTCACTGGGGCAGAAGGACGCGAAGACCATCAGCAGAGCGTTGCACATGAGCACCGCCAGGTCCCTGCGCAGGCGCGGCATCAGCTCGCCCGCGAACGCGAACCCGAGCGACGACGGGCAAGACAGGCTGAAACGGGTATCTAATTAGGAGCTGAAGTGCCGAGGTGCTAGAACTGTGACTCCGCATCATAACACACAGTGCTGGATCATCTTCTACGAGAGCCGCAGCACTATCGCCATCCATGCATGTTTGTTGTCGTGTATAGGCATAGCTGGGCATTAACTCGTTAATCCGTTAATCGTTAATTAACGAAGTTAACATTTTGGTTAACGGATTAACTTTTAAGTTAACTTTTAAAAATGTTAACGGACACGTTAACTTCCGTTAATATGCAGAAGTCCGTTAACCGTTAATCCAATGCCTACTATTCATCGTACAGCACAGCGATGCGGCGCAAAAAACAGGTTCAGACAAGTATGAAAGGAAACGACAAGTGTGAAAATACGCTCAAGCACTGCAGTTGAACGTTTTTCCCGGTCAATATGTGTTTTCCAGTTTCCGGTTAGTTTTTGTCATAAATTATACCTTACTTTTGAATGTCAACTTATTCTGCTTTCTCTACTTTTTTATCACATTTTTTATTCTTACATTTTCAAAAAAAAAAAAAATTGTTTCTAACCTGTTAACTTCCAGAACCTAAACCAACAGGTTTTATTAGTTCACTAAGGAAACAATATAAAAAGGTAATTTTACACAATATATTAACGGATTAACGATTAACGTTAACTTGCGTTAATTCTTCCGAAATTTAACGCTTTAACGTTTAACGAAGCTAACTTTTTTTGTAACGGATTAACGATTAACGAAGTTAACTATTTGATTAACGGTGCCCAGCTATGTGTATAGGTTGGAGATGCCTCCAGGAGGCCTATGTCTAGCTGTAGACATCCATTGCCGTTGATGATAGTTGTTATAACGTTGGTTATGGCCTGTAAATTGTGAGGAAACCTAGATGCAAGGAAGTTGCAACAATCAAAGATATATTAGCCTACCAAAGGTATAGATTAAGTATGTAGATATGCGTGCACGATTATCTGCCCAAAGTTTCCGCCGTCGGTACCGCCCCGACACAGGTACCTACTTACAAGATCGACACGGCAAACTTGCACATCGCGAAACTGAGCAGGTTGGGCATGAACGCGGCGAGCAGAGCGACGCAGCCCGCCGCGGCGGTGGACAGCAACAGCACCGGCTTTCTGCCGAATGTGTCCGCCGCGCGGCCCCAAAACGGCGCCGTCAGTATCACCCCGACACAGGTACTCACAAGAGCAACGCGGCGAACTTGCACAGGGCGAAACTGAGCAGGTTGGGCATGATCGCGGCGAGCAGCGCGACGCAGCCCGCCGCAGTGGTGGACAGCAGCAGCACCGGCTTTCTGCCGAACGTGTCCACCGCGCGGCCCCAGAACGGCGCCGTCTGTACCGCCCCGACACAGGTACTCACAAGAGCGACGCGGCGAACTTGCACAGCGCGAAACTGAGCAGGTTGGGCATGAACGCGGCGAGCAGAGCGACGCAGCCCGCCGCGGCGGTGGACAGCAACAGCACCGGCTTTCTGCCGAACGTGTCCGCCGCGCGGCCCCAGAACGGCGCCGTCTGTACCGCCCCGACACAGGTACTCACAAGAGCGACGCGGCGAACTTGCACAGCGCGAAACTGAGCAGGTTGGGCATGAACGCGGCGAGCAGAGCGACGCAGCCCGCCGCGGCGGTGGACAGCAGCAGCACCGGCTTTCTGCCGAACGTGTCCACCGCGCGGCCCCAGAACGGCGCCGTCTGTACCGCCCCGACACAGGTACTCACAAGAGCGACGCGGCGAACTTGCACAGCGCGAAACTGAGCAGGTTGGGCATGAACGCGGCGAGCAGAGCGACGCAGCCCGCCGCGGCGGTGGACAGCAACAGCACCGGCTTTCTGCCGAACGTGTCCGCCGCGCGGCCCCAGAACGGCGCCGTCTGTACCGCCCCGACACAGGTACTCACAAGAGCGACGCGGCGAACTTGCACAGCGCGAAACTGAGCAGGTTGGGCATGAACGCGGCGAGCAGAGCGACGCAGCCCGCCGCGGCGGTGGACAGCAGCAGCACCGGCTTCCTGCCGAACGTGTCCGCCGCGCGGCCCCAGAACGGCGCCGTCAGTATCACCCCTGGAATTAAAGGCGTCTCAGTGCTATTATGCCAAATTCTCCGTCTTTCGCACAGTTTTTATTATGAGACGTAACACACCTGCGTTTAGCGAGTTTGCATCACTTACAGAGACTAGAGAGAGAGATTAACGCGCTTTCAAATGCTTAAAGTGGATTTGGCGTAAGTAGTTGAGTTCGCCTTTTAAGATTTTTGAGTTTTAGGTCCTGATTCATCTTAGGTTTATCAACTACTTTTTTAACTTGGCTCATAAGGGATTAAACCAAGGGATGGATTAGAAACTATAATATTATATTGACAAATACGTTAGTTTTAGCGATTATGTGGTTAGTAAAGTACCCTCGCACTTTACCGCACTTACCTATATTAGGGATAGAAGTTAGAACCCCTCTCAAATGATCAGGTATATCCAGATCACAGGCGGCAGCTGGCAAGATGTACGAGGATCCGATCATTTCCAGCATGGCAGTACCGAGGGTCGTCACCATCAGAGCGCAGTGGAGCACCTGGTATTTTCCCGCGCCTGGAATAATACAATAGCAACCATCTGTATCAAATAAATGTAATATGACGCCTGAAAGAAAATTTATAGCAAAGACGCTAATATTAAAGTTTGTTTTAAGATAAAACTAACTTGCAGAAGCTAGTGGTCCTACGGTTTGCCTTCTGCGTTTGCCGGGTTTTCAAAACATAATTTACAAAGTTATTAGACCTAAATACCCACCTAAGTAACTAAAAATAAAACACAAGTCAAGAACCGATTGCTCTACATGAGTAATGTGCCTGAAGTAATGATTTAAAGATGTAAATTCTAAATAGGTAAATACAAACTCGATTAACTGGACTAATTATTGTTGTCTTTAGGATAATCGAATGTTATTTTTTCGGTTTCCTGATTATTTTCCGAGGTTGACTCCTGTCTTTACCCTACTATCTATCCGGATTTGGTAGGTAAAATTTTAAAAATTAAAAACCGGTCAAGTGCGAGTTGAACTTGCGTTAAGGGCTCCGTACTATCAAAACCAATTCTCAATTGTACACGCAGTCAATTAAACACGCCTGCCCACCAAATCAAAAACAAGCAAAAAAAATCACGTTTTTTGTATGGGAGCACCCTTAAATATTTATTTTATTCTAGTTTTTGGTACTTGTTGTTAAAGCGGCAACAGAAATACGTCATCTGTAAAAATTCCAAGTCTGTAGCTATCACGGTTGAAGAGATACAGCCTAGTGACAGACGTATAAGGACGGACAATGAAGTTTCCGTAATAGGGTTCCTTTTATACCCTTGGGGTGCGGAACCCTAAAAAATACGACTGTCCTGTGGTAGAACGACTTTCTCAAAAAAAATATAGCCTATGTTACTTACTCGGAATGATGTAAGGATTCATAAGGTTAAGGATACCACATGTCCAAATCTATTCGGCCGTTCAGAAGTTATGGTGGAATAAAGAAACTCACATACATACAAACATACATTCATGAACCGTAAAAACATTACACTCCTTTTTTGGGCAGTCGTGTAATAATCGGGTTTCTACTGTAGAGCGAAGTCAAAGAAGAATTATGTTCCTTACCACAAAGTTCTAAGGCTCTCTCCAGGTCAACTTCCAGGTTAACGTCTAACTTCTGGATGGCGACCTGCTGTAGCGGGAGGTCATCTTTGACCTTCTTCATACTTCTGTAATAACGCTCACTGTTCATCATTTTAATGTATAACAATTATTATTAAAAACACAGTTAATTACTTAGGTCAGTCAAGTATTGTGCTGGTAAAATTGAATTCAAAATATTATAAGAATTATAATATTGTTAAATCTTAATGTTCGTAATGTTTAAATAGTATATATTATTGTAGTTGTAGGTAGGTACTTTAGCTTTTGCACGCGGTTTCGCCTTCATGAACTCGTATGCAGGTTTTTAAATACAATTAAAGTTATATCCTATACCTTTAAACGAGCAATTCTTGTATATATATTTCTATATAATCTGGATTTCGGAAACGGCTCGAACGATTTTCATGAAATTTAGTATACAGGGGGTTTTGGGGGCGATAAATCGATCTAGCTAGGTTTCACAATTTATTTACAAAAAAAAAAAATATGACTACTGCTGCCATCTATTGGCCACCGAGCGAAGCTCGGTCACCCAGATATTTTGTGTTTATGTGTTAAACGAAAGTTTTTTTTGGGACACTCGCAATCGTTTTCACCAACACTTTAAGAGTCCACTTACCCACGATGTCTCCCATACATTCGTAATACCAAAATCATTTGTAATTTGTGCAAATTTCGATCATGTTGTGGTGTTATTCGGGTTCATATTATAGTAATAATCTATGCTCCTGGCCGAAATATGCACGAATTACAAATGATTTGGTATTTTTAATGAATGGAGACATCGTAGTTCGCAGGACTCTTAAGAAACGCCTAAGCCGTTAGGTGACAGTTTCACTTACAACAACTGTCACCTAAGGGCTTAGGTGGTGAAAACGAGCATCAGAGTCATTTTTGTTTTTCTGGGATGAAAGTATTATCATTCAGGATGCGAAATAGCTTCGTACCAACAGAGACACTTCGGTATTTATACCTAATTATACCCAGTTGACCCCGGAAATGTTGTTTTTCCATATAACCTATTTCTATCTTATGAGCATCAAAAACAGTTTAGGTACGTCCTATCTCAGACCTACCGAATACGTACCTATACTTACACGAAAAATTACATAAAAATCGGTCTAGCCGTTTCGGAGGAGTTTTGTTACTAAACACTGGGACACGAGAATTTTACATTATATTACATTGAGGTATTATTAATATGGATGCAGAAGCAGTCGGGCATGTCCCGAAAGCGTTAAATAACTTTATTTTAGTTGCCATAAAGAATTAGCATAAGTGAATTATTGTTGAGTGGAAATGGCAACAAAAAATTATCACGTTTTTTAGGGTTCCGCACCCAAAGGAACCCTAACTAAGATTTTGCCGTCGACACTTGTTTCGACATTTGAAATTTCCACGGATGATGGACTGATGGTGTCTCTGTTGCCGATATAACAACAAAATATGTAAAAAAAATATAGAATAATAAATATTTAATGGGGCTCCGGACGGTTTATATTATTTTGTGCAGCTCTGGGATGGAACGAGTACCGAAAGCGAGGATCATTGCGTCTGTCTGTCCAAAGGCGTTCGTAGACATCGTCGTAAAAAAAAATTTATAAATTTCCGTTTACACAATTTAGGTACGGAACCCAAAAACTAAAAATATGTAATCTGAGTCACTGGAGTCTTTGTTTGAATTGGACAAACATTACAATAGATACTGGAATGTCCACGCTCGTGATATTTCAGCAGGGCAATTCACTGAGTTTGCCATGCATGCATGCTGACATTCTGTCTCGTCCAACTCTTCATGCTATTATTATAAATCTTGCACTTAGCCCCTTCGCACACGGCTCCGGCTTCGTTAGCGCAGAAAGAAAACTGTGAAGAAATCTGCACGGGACTTCTGCATAAAGTTCTCACAGATTTTCAAAGTTCTCCAACCTAAACACAAGACAATAGCCTATGGTCAAACTCCTCTAATCAAAGAGTTTTAGAAGGCACACTACTTAAGGTACACTACCACTATAATGAATTAAAATCTGATTTTTTTTCAAGTTTCAACACTTCAATATTTTATTATTAAGATCCACATAATGTAATCAGTTATCAGCTAGCTTTAAAACATTGTCTGTTGAACAATTTACTGATGACTGATGAGTGCTAAACGTAAATGAGAGAAAATCCGAAGATCAGATTTGTGACATCAAACAAAACAAGCTTATCGACAAAATAGGTACAATAAATAAATAATTAACCAGTTGATAATGTGCGAATTAACAAAACAGTTTAATTAGGTCTTCTCAGAATTTAGGCTTACGACAGTTCAGTGTAAAAAGAGTAAGTTAGTATTATGTTTACTACGCATATGCCATGTCTTGGCCATATTTTATGATAAATTATTATTTATTGACCCCTCCGTGGCCTTCTTTTAGTACCAGTCCCTGGGTGAACTTGTTGTTTAAAATCGTTAAAAATGTAAAGGCATTTCGGTACATATATAAACAGACGATATTGAAACCAAAACATTTTTGAGAACACTGAAAAATTATTTTATTGCTATTGACATAGAGTTTAAAATTGAATGTAGTTTAAAACGCAATATGGTCGAGAATCATTAAAATAAATTAACGTTGCACGATAAGTTTGTGACTCTAAACCAATAGTTAAAAAGTACATTGTTCAGTGTTAATTTTTTATTTTATTTTTTGATTCACTTCATTTAATGACGTCACATGAACCGCCCCCTAGACCATTATATCCATGAAAAATAGATACTTTTTATCTAGAACTTCTGCATAGTTCAGCGCTCTTAGTCTACCTATATATGATTCATCCAAAATTATAATAGAAATAAGAAAGAAAGAAAGAAAGAAAAAACATTTATTTCCAAATTGTGCCACACATAACAAGCATACAGTATATAATCAATCATCATCAATCATCAATTTATTTGTAAATTTCTTTACACGTCATATAATATCTTAAATTGAATTTAAATAATTTTAAATATAATTATTTATATTAAGTAAAAAATTATAAACATTATCTCAATGATAATAATAATTTTATATTACCTTACAATCTAAAAATTCCTTATAGGTATAAAAAGACTTCGCGACAAGCCAATTCTTTAACTTATTTTTAAAACTAGATTCGCTGGCAGCATCTCTTACCGATAGGGGTATTCGGTTGTATACCTCAGCACCCATACCTTTAACGGTTTTTGAGGTTTTCTTTAGCCTTCCGCCTTTCACCAATATCCTGTCAGGATATCGCAAATTACCTCCCGCGTCACCTCTTCTCTCGTATTCATTTTTATGATTGAATACATACAAAGCTGTACTGTAAATCAGCAGGCTCGGTAGAGTTAGGATTCTTAATTTCGTAAAAAAGGGCCGAGCTGAGGTGTCTTGGGGCATCCCTGCTAATATCCTGACAGCGCGTTTCTGGAGCCTAAATGCTCGTTCCCACTCCGCGCCGCGGCCCCACAGTTCAATCCCGTATTGCAACGAACTCTGTATTGAAGCGAAGTAGCATGCTCGGGCTGCCTCTGTGGATAAGGTTGATGCGACTCGTTTTAAGGCGAAGCAAGCTGTGGACAGTTTGCCACACAATTTATCAATGTGAGAATCCCATTTTAGGCATTGATCTACTTGAAAACCGAGAAATGACGTATTTGCAACTTGCTCAATTCGTTCATTATTTAAAACGATGGATAAGGGACGGCACTTACGCCCTGTCAAGTTAAATCGCATGAATTGTGTCTTTTTGGTATTCAGAGCTAGACCGTTTGCCTGAAACCATTTTAGACATTGACGGGTTTTGATGTTCAACTCCGTTTCTAGCTCATCTACTGTCGATGCCGTAATAATCATCGCCACGTCATCGGCATACATGAAAACATCAGCATCGCTCATATAGCAAGGGAGGTCGTTCAGAAGGAGTGTAAAAGCAAGGTTCGATAGGGAAGATCCTTGAGGAACACCGTTATGACTAGTTAATTCGTCCGATTTTAGACATCCGGCTTGTCCTACTACTCTCTGTCTCCTTTCCGTCATAAAGTCGGCTAACAATTGTAACGCAGGGCCATCTATCCCATAGTGCTGAAATTTCATTTTAAGGATGCTATGATCCGCGACATCGAAGGCTTTCGAGAGGTCACAGAACAGAACTGCAATTTCCTTTTTAAGTTCAAGCGCATCTAAGACTTTCTGTATTACCTCTCGCACCATGCCAGTCGTGGAACGTCCCGAACGATAGGCGTACTGTCGATCTGATAGAGCGTCAGTGGCTAGTAAAAACTGTGTCAATCGGGTAGTGAGGCCGTTTTCGAAAATTTTTGCTATCGCCGGGATAATAGCTATCGGGCGATAGCATAATGGGTCTCGTTTACTGCCCTTTCCCTTGTACAACGGGCACACCTTCACTTCTTTCAGTGGCTTTGGATATGCCCCTTCCTCAATGCACTTGTTAAAAACTATTTCTAGTGGCAGACTTATAGTACCACTTATAGATGTCAATAAATTCGTCGATATGTCGTAAATGTCTTTTGTAGGTTTCTTTGCTACGTCTTTTGTTATGATTTTAAATATTTCTTCCGCTGTGAAATACCGAAATCGAAGAGATCGATCGGATTTCACGCGGGCGTCTTTTAAGAATTTCTCCGACAGTTCGACATTGGGTAAGGGTGCTCCGCACGTCGCGGCGGCGTTAACGAATTGATTATTTAGGTAATTAACCAGGTCTAAGTCGGACTTAAAGTTTTCTCCATCAACATTTTTTATACTATCTAGAAAGTCCTGTCGTGGTTTGTTTGTTTTTCCTGATTCCCGGTTCACAATTTGCCACATCATTTTTGACGTATTTACGCTATTTTTTATCATATTATTATAATATGAGGATCTGTCAAAAGTTAATTTATTATTATAAAATACCAAAAAACTATTTAATTTGTCCTGTAGTGCAGTGTCATTCGGAAATTTACTTTTAATGTCAGTTAGATTATATAGCAATGCCTTTAAGTCAATTATTTCTTTCGTGACCCATGATTTCTTATCATTGTCCATGTTATTAAATGTTTTCTTGTAGGGAAAGCAAATGTCAATTTTATTTTTTAACATATTAATCAAAGAGGTCACCAACGCTTCAGACGATGGTTTAAATCGGACCCAATCGTTCCAGTCGACGCACGCGATTGATGCTGCAAAGTTGTCACAGGCTGATTTCGTGTAACGCCGTGCGGTGCGGGGCGGCGGTGGCGGGCTGCAGGCTAGCTCTGCGCGCGTGCCGTAGTGGTCGCTGATATTGGTTATTACGGCTGAAGCGGAGATGCCATCGGCGAAATTGTTGACATAAATGTGGTCCAACGCAGTCGCGGATGTCTGAGTGACTCTTGTAGGGAAATTCACGATGTTTGTAAAGTTATGGCACGACAAGACATCGTGAAGTTTCCTACAATCCGCACTGCTTTGTAAGCAGTCTATATTTATGTCTCCCACTATGATGCAATTTTCATTAGAATCGCATATCTTGTCGAGAAGTCTTTCGAACACATTAAAAAAGTCTGACAGTTTTGTTAAGTTAGACCTATAAATACATACAATTAATAAATTGTGGTCAATTATTTTCGCCGCGGATATTTCGCAGCAACGTTCGACCGATAGTTTACAAACATCGGAGTTTTCTATGGCTTTGCAATCATTTTTCAGAAAAATACACGATCCGCCATGCAATGCTTTGTTACTACGACAAAAACTCGAAACGAGGACATAATTTTCAATATTAATACATTTTAATTGATCGTTTGTCAACCAATGCTCTGTCAGAGCGAGTATATCGCACTGTAGTTCCTTATGCAATAATACTTCTAACATTTTTGTTTTATTGTTAAGCGATTGCATATTTTGTTGGCAAATCACTACGGTTGTATTATGTGTACCTTTACGACGATTATGCTTCGGTGCCGGTAGTCGGCTTCGAATCGGTGAGGCTATGGAAACCGCGTTTGTTGAGCGGCCGCACGGCACGCCCAGCGCTTCGCCGAAACCACTCGCTGACCTCCGTTCCAGCTGGCCAGTTATCAGCGCTCATGAAAAATTCATATTTACTCTCAGGAACTGTTATTTTAAAGGAGGAATAGTGATTGTGTTTCAGCTTCATTTTCATTACTTCATATCCGTTTGAAGCGTTTTTTTGTTCCATAAAGGCTTTTAACGTTTCTTCGCTTGTATCTGGTTTGAAAAAGCAGGCGTGGATCTTCTTAGCCCGTTCCACAGTCTGAAGGTCGCAAGTAAACACACCGCTTCCTCTAATGACGGCCCTTTCGCGTCTGTTATTCTTCTGAGGCCTTCTGGTGACTTTTTTCCAGTCTTCTTCGTCAACTGTTACAACTGTGTTATTTTCATGAGGGGGTTCTGGGGTTTCAAGGCAAGAGGGTGTCGGTTTCGTTTGTGGTGCCGCGGCCGTGGCAATCGCCGGTGGCGTGGCCACACAGGCATATGAGTCAGTCACGCTCGTACGGCGTGCAGTCCGGGCGATCGCAGCGCTCGCGGGTGCGCCCGAGCGCGCGTCTATCGGTGTCCTTGGCAAAGTTTTGGAGGTCAAATTTATCGACTTACTGTTAGCTCCAGCACTGATTGCCGCGGATGCTCGAAGTCGTGCAGTTCTTGCCGCTGGTTTAGTGTCTGGTTCAGTCGATGTGCGTGCATTATTATGTGTGTCGGTGGTCAGCGACAGCAGCTCCTGGATCTTTTCGCCCTGCTTCTTAATGAGAATGTTTTGCTCGCCGATCAGCTGTTCCAGGCCGTTTACTTTTGTCACTAGGCCTTCCAGTGTGGTTTGTAAAGTGATTACAAGTTTGTCTAGTTTATTTTGCGCCATAATTTAAATTATTCTAATTAATAACACGGAGCACAAAAACAATGCCAGTGCACCTCGGTGGCCCCGCCCACCAACTTATACACCTATCACGTATGGCACAACCCGAAAAATGGTCCAGGCTCAGCATAATGCTGTATATCCAGTGCAAGCACAAAAACATACAGCGCTGATTTTCAGCCGGAACCGTTATTCAGGTGACGCCACGGAAACTACATGGATGTAAACAGCTATAGGAAGCTTATATACTATGGTATAAATAGAAAATTAAAGCACTAAACTTCTACAAAAAGCGACTAAAAAGTATTATTACTGCTACTACTACTGATATTAAGTATAAGTAATTCGTACCCAATTAATCTATACTTATAATAAAACTGTAAAGGGTCGAATTCTGTACATTAAAGATATTTTGAAAATTTTTATTGGAGGACACTATTTAGTCGATACTGAAGCCAAAACTGTAATTTGTTTAATTTTTGTCTGTCTGTCTGTCTGTCTGTCTGTCTGTCTGTCTGTCTGTCTGTCTGTTTCACGACCGCGCATCACGGCTAATCCGCTGGATGGAATTAAATGAAACTTGACATGATTATAGTTCATACTCCGAGGTAGGACATAGGATACTTTTTGTCCCGGAATTCATCATGGTTTCCCTGGAAAACGGCATCAAAGTCAAAATGTGTATTTAGTTATAATTCATTAACGCGTTGTCCGATTTCATTCATTCTTTCTTTATTAGAAAGGAGGTTCTTTAAAGATTATTCCATACAAATTTTATCATCATCACTTTTGTAGTTCAGAAATTACAGGCATCAGAACCTTTAGCGATAAGTTCAAGAAGGTGACTTGAAACTCGGAATGGACAAAGAACCTAGGGCTAAGACGTAGAGCTAAAGTTAGACTGGACTAACCTTACAGCCGTAAATAAATAGGCTTAGCAGAAGATTTTGTATGGTTTAAGATTTTTCTCTTTTAGGTTGAACAAAAATCATGAAACTCGCTACGTTATACCGTATTCACCATCAATCATACATTGGTACAAGTCGTGGTCACGTAGTGACCACGACCTGTGCCACTGGGTCGAAATATCGACAGATAAAATCGTCCTTTTGATAGGTATTTCAACTACGTATTAATGAAACTTTGTATTATGATTAAGAAAAAGGAGTTTTCAAAATCACCACAAGGTAACCCGTGCGAAGTAAGAACAGATTTCTGTATAACATCACACCAGAATCCCGCGAAAAATCAAGGATTTCCACGGTATATGTAAAAAATCGTAATTCACGCGGGCGGAGCCGCGGGCAACAGCTAGTCTATTCTATTTATCGAACATCATACTACTGAGAATATCTATAATTATTATTGTTATATTATGTATTTAACTTTATACTATTACCACTATAATATATATATTTATAATTAAACATAATACATATCATACCAATAAATAAATATTATAAAAGCTACAGAAAAGAGTACTCTGCCACATGATCTTGAAATTCCACTTGTTTTTCCAGAAGGAATTTTTTTAATTCGAGTTTGAACGAAATTTTGCTTTTAGAATTCTTTATTGGAGGGGGAATATTATTCCAACATTTTGTGGCAGAGTAGGTAAAAGAGCCCCTAAAAGCAGCCGTGCGATGGAGTGGAATACGGAGCCGATTACGACAGCTTCGAAGGCGGCCTGTTTCACCATCGTCCACCCAATTCAATTTATGAGCTAGGTAAAAAGGCTTACCCAATTTAATTACTCCAAAAAGCAAACCAGCGAGATGCAGTTTCCTCCGTGATCTCATTCTTAATAACCTATGATTATTCAAATAGGGGGTGACGTGACTTCTCGGAGGAATATCAAAGCAAAAACGCGCACATGCATTCTGCACGCGTTGGATTAGGCGTTTAGTTCTACATAACAGCCGTGGCCCATACACAACATCTGCATAAATCAACTTAGAAAGTACTAAAGCCTCTACCAGCTGAATACGAAGTTCTTGAGAGAGATACTTACGAACTTTGTAAAGTATCTTTAGACGATAAAAGCAATTGCGCACCTTCTCCGCTATATGGTCTTCAAATCTTAGCTTGGAGTCCATGAGCAGACCCAAATTACGTGCCAGGAACACTTGCTCTAAGTCAATACCTCTAATACAGACATTTTGACCTTGCATACTGACCTTACTTACCTGTTTTGGAGTTCCAAACAAAATATACTTAGATTTAGTAGGATTCAGAACAAGAGAATTGCGATCTGACCAGTCGGCAATACGATTAAGATCATCGTTAACCTGAGTGATGGCAGATTGGAACTCATGAGGCTTAAAAGAATAATACAGTTGCAAGTCATCTGCATATAGATGGTACTTGCAGTTTTTAATTTGCTGAACCACATCAGCGGCATACAGTATAAAGAGCAGCGGACCCAACACTGAACCCTGCGGAACACCTCTGGAAACTTCAGCAGTTGCTGATCTGATTTTCCTTCCGTCCTCATGTACTACTTCTACAAACTGTGTTCTGCCAGATAGATAACTATCGAACCATTTAACAGCACCAATGCCCAATCCATAATAGGATAACTTTGACAGTAAGAGGGCAATATTAATGCTGTCAAATGCTCTAGAAAAATCAAGGAGAACCAACAAGGTACACAACCCAGAATCTTGTGCCACAAGAATGTTATCGGTGACGTCTAGCAAGGCCGTTAAGGTGCTACGGCCTGACCTAAACCCCGACTGCAAATCCGGCAAAATTAAGTTCTTCTCAAGGTATGTGGACATCTGCGAGGACACAATTTTCTCTAATTAGTAAATAAAATTAGTAGATTGCCATATTATGGCAAATGCAAGTGCTGATAATATAACTCTCTAACGCTGAACGCATTATTCGATTCAATGTTTTATTATAAAGAAGCAATAGCGATCAAGTTTTGGTAGCATCTTCGTTTACTGGTACTGTGCATTAAAAAGTCTGTTTTATAAATATACGCACCGAATTGAGTAATAATCCTTTTTTGAATCCCGTTAAAATTCAAAATACGGTTGACGTTTAAATGTTTTACAATTAGATCACAGTTTTTTAATATTTTTAAACATGAATTTAATTTTTTTTTGTACGAACACTTAAAATATAATTTAACTGAAATGGTAATAATAAAAATAAATAAGAGCAAAATATTATGAGTCAAATCAATAGATAGTGTGTGTAGTATTTGAACTCTCACGCGCAACAAATTGAACGTCAACAATAATGTAATTATTATTATAATAATACTTAATGCATTTCTTGTTACTTAGTTAGTGGACACAGACCTCCTAATGCCTACTTTCTCGAGGCCATGACTTTGTTTATAGTAATGTCCGAGTGTATTATCAATTTATCACGTACAATAAGAAAATTATGAGATACCACAGAGACAATACTAAAACACATTCTCAGACCTCAACTCGACGACCTCTCTGGCACAGTGGTGCGTGCTCGGATCCGAGTGGGAGGTCACGGGTTTGATTCCCGCCACGGGGCATTATTTATAATTTCTAAATTAGCTCAGCATTAGATTGCGTAAGAGAAACGTCTTCATCGTTATCGCAATCGTTAGTAAATTCTGTCCACCGATTGGCTGACGTAAATCATGGAATCAATCAACGAGCAGAATTTGTAAACGATTACGATAACGATGAATACGTTTTTCTTACACAATCTAGGGGCTGGTTTAGTCTGGTAGGAGGCTTTGGCTGTGGCTAGTTACTAATCTACCAGAAAAGATGCACCGCCAAGCGATTAGGTAAGCTTTCTGGTACGATGCTGTGTAGAAACTGTTGTAGTTGCAAACAAATTAGTATATGATAACATCTTCGGCTGTGTTAAATAAACCTTAAATAGACTATGTATTTTGAAGGGTTTATAATTATAGTAACGAAGTTTCTGGCCCAGTTTATTATCAGGATCTCGTGGGTCAACTTCGAAAAGCTACGGGAGTTCGCGCACGCATGACATAAGAGGCGGAGCGGCTTGGAGTGAAACAGAGATTTTTTTGACGACGCGAGGCGAATCCGCCTTTGTTTCATCCTGCCCCAGAATGGTGCAAGTGAGCACATAGGGACAAGGAGCGGGAGGAAACAATTTGTAGGGAGTCAAGACGGCGCCCCGGGAACACGCCAAGAGCAATTAGTACCGCAGGGCTAGATAATGTCACATAAGCGTTAAGCGTTGACGACTGTAGAAAAACCTATTGACCACGTGGTGACCACCAGTACAAAACATAATGCAGAATGTACTCTATGCGTAGCGTTGTTCAATGGCCGCTACCTCAGATCACTCAAACACAGGAGATATCGAAAGGAGGCGTGGCCGGTGCGAACGCATCATGCTACAAAGGAGCTTGTTATGACTTTTAGCCGTCAGTCGCGAGTCCCCTTAGGTTGTATTAGGTAGATCCAAAGATTCATCGATTTTGGGAAAATGCCTCATTGTTCGGTAGTTGTATGTAAAAATAAGAGCACCAAAGTGAATTACTCCAGAGATGGTATATCATTTCATACGTTAGTACCAGAATATTATTATTTTTATGAGGTTTTTATTAAAAATCAGCAAATATATTTGCTTGACAATTTTGTCAACGCTAAGTCAACATTTTTAATACAAACAAAAACCATTGCGCGCTTAGTACAAATAAATCAATGAATTAGCTGCGAAAACGAGCAATGGTTACTAGTTATTTTCGATACTGTCGCATAACGGTGCAGCCGCTGCATGCATCCGTGAAGTAGAGATGCGACCTGACATGGTTTCGCCTTGTATATTGTCGATAGTCGACTATCCGACGCGACATAAAATGGTAATGCTCTTGTACGCCAATTGAAGAATAAGATATTAAATTTAATTATTATAACTTATTAATCTTATTATACAACTGGAATACAAAATTTATTTTTATTAATAGGAACTAGTTTTTCGAATTGTGACTATTTTCGAATTAGTTTATTATATAGGTTTTTTTTAAATATAAGTTGTTATGGCTCAACGACTTATTTCTTGTCTTGCTAAATTGTGCTAGCGCTGTCGCTGGCTTCTTAAGTATATTTACACAGTAAATTGCTTATAAACTTATCCGTTATAATAAACTTAATGAAATTCAGATATCCAAAGGATCCTACAACTAAAGAGAAATGGATAAATGCTACTGAAAGAGGTTCAGACTGGTTTCCGACAAAAATAGCACAATCTGTTCATCTCACTTTGAGCCAAAGTGTTTTCAACCGTACAAGAATGTTCATCGGCTTTTCGAATGTTCAGTTCCGAAGTTAAAATTGCGCGCAGTGTTAACGGTAAGCTTATAATTTTTTCTCAAAACCAGTGATTATGTATGAATGAAGGTATCTTACCTACTCGTCGTACGGTGAAAATCGAAACCTACGTCGAAGCAAGAGTTGGACGAATTGTGTCTTTTCAAGTAGCGGATTATAGCAAAACAAATTAATTTGTCCTGTATACATTTTGTTGACAGGAATATATAGAGCCTTCAACTTCTACAGCGCAATATAATACTGGTGTGAATATTGAGTACCCCGAAATTCCAGATGCCTTGGTTAGATATTATTAAAAACTATCTAAAATACCATCAGTGTTTAATAATATTATTTATACACTCGTATCTGTCAAAAAAATAAATATGAGAAAATATTATTTATGTGTGTTTCTTATAATATTTGAACAACCATTTTACGCAATCTAATTTCGAATCGATTTATTTATCGACAACTCCATTTTTCATCTCTAGTTGTCAATGTGTGTGTACTATGCCCTTGTAGATACAGGATGAAACCACGCCTCTTTTTTTAAATGTGTGCTATTTTTATTGCATTGGTGTTTGAAAACTTTATTCTAGTAGGCGTGAAAAAATGTGTATGTCTGCTATACTAATTGTTTTTGTCAATGGCGTAGTGAAATTAGTGGAAGGGACAAGGAGACAGTTGGTCCCGAACAAAATATAGCATGTACGACATCTCCTGTGTTTGAGTGATCTGAGGCCGCTACTACCGCTGTCACTCGCATGCGCAGTACGCTAAAGTTATCTACAAGTCTGCGAGAACGCCACGGAGCGTTCAAATTGTCGTACTCGATTTTCAAATTCAGCGTGTTTCCCTCTATTCGGTCACGTGGTTTTTCTACAGTGACGTTGTAATAATCGGAGACCAAAATGAAACACATGCGATCACTTCCACGATTTATTGCGGACTAATCTTTGACTACCCCACAACTCACAAGTGTATACAACCAATACCACATTCCTCCCCTGCATTTCCGCACACAACATTTGCCTCTCTTTGGGGCGTGTTTATTACGTCTAGCTTAATACTAAGTACATAGGTTATCACTAAAAGTACAACAAACATATTAAGATTAAACTTAAACTACTTTTTATTTAATCTACAACTACGCACAGGGCGTGACTTGGGGGATGGCGTGTTACGGGGTGAACTACATGGCTTTACTGATTCGAAGTCGTCGCGAGTTACCGGCGTCTCGAGCCCTGTCGTTTGCTCCGAGCCCCCAGCTACATCGTCGCCAGATTTGATCGCGTTCTCAATCGGTTCGCTGGCGTTTTCTCTTATGGGACTCTGAGAGAGACTTGACTTATCCTTCGACGGTGCAGCATTTTGAGCTCCAAAATCCCCCGGACCAACCAAAGAAAACCGTGACCTCCGCTTTAGCTGGTCGACATGCCTATGAATGTTATTTCCGACCTGATCCTTAACCGTAAAATTATTTTTCCCTAACCGATCCACAACTATCCCCGGGGACCATTTCTCTCCTTTTAAATAATTCCTATACCATACTTCCTCTCCTTCTTTAACCTGCCTATCCGCACCTCCTGCCGCTTCTATTTGACGACTTTTTGATTCACGTTCTTTATGCTCTCTGTCTGGTTTCAGAGCATCGAGCCTAGTTCTCAAACGTCTGTTCATCATTAATACTGCTGGACATTCTCCGGTCGAAGAGTGATCTGTATTACGATAGTATAATAAAAACCGCTGTAGTGCTTTATCCACGTTACAATTTTCAGTTACTGCCTTTTTGATTACTCTTTTTAATGTTCTAACTGCATTTTCTGCCGCTCCATTTGAAGACGGGTGGTAAGGAGCAGTAAATACGTGGTCGATGCCGTCCGACTTAACGAAACTTTCGAATTCCTTGCTGCAAAAGGACCTTGCGTTATCTGTGACCAGCTGCCTAGGGATTCCCCACCTACTCCAAAGTTCAGATAACTTGGCTATGGTACAATCGGTCCCCGTACCTGGCACCTGGAAAACTTCTAACCATTTTGACATGGAATCAACCGCCACGAGGTAGATTTTTCCAAAAATCGGACCCATAAAATCTAAATGTACCCTAGTCCACGGTTTAGCCGCGTAGGGCCACGGGCGCGGCGTTTGGTGCGGCGGAGCGTCGCCGTGCGCTGCGCATATCGAGCACGCGCGGCAACTTGTTTCTAAGGCCTCATCTATTCCCGGAAACCATACATAACTTCTGGCCAAAGCCTTGGACTTCTCGATCCCCATGTGTGGTTCATGTATGATTTTGAGAACCTTATCTCTACAGGACGAAGGAATGACGACTCTGTAGCCCCACATGATACAGCCTAACTCCTCATATAGCTCATTCTTTCTGTTAAAATATGGCCGCATCGCTTTTATTTCACATTCGGCCGGCCATCCGTCTCGAATATAACTTAATATTCTAACTAATATCGGATCATTTTTAGTTCCCCTTTTTATATCGTTATAATCGAGCAACAACGCGTCTTGAGCTAAATGTAAAAAAGTTTGTTCCGGAACTTTGTTTGCTTTACTCGCACTATCACTTACCGGTAAACGTGACAATCCGTCCGCGCTATTTTCATTCGTTTTTATATACTCAATGTCGTAGGTATACGCCGACATAATGACCGCCCACCGTTGCATACGACTCGCGGCCATCGCAGGAATCCCTGTTTGCGGTCCGAAAATTGAAACTAACGGCTTATGATCGGTGCGCAATGTAAATTTTCGCCCATACAAATATTGATGAAATTTTTTTATACAGAAAATGATTGCTAAAGCCTCACGATGAATCTGAGAATAATTTTTTTCTGAGGAATTTAAAGTCCTGGAAATATACGCCACCGGTCGCTCTCCGCGCGGCCCCGGCTGCGAAATTAAACCCCCCACGCCCCTCGGGCTGGCATCACACGTTAAGATCAGCTGTTTGGCTGGGTCATAATGGCGAAGAACCTCTGTGCTCGTCAATAATTTTTTTACCTTGTTAAATGTATTCTCACATTCATCCGTCCAATGCCAATCCACATTTTTCTTTAGAAGGTGGTATAACGGTACTAAAATTGCACTAAAATTTTTAATGAATTTTGCAAAGAAATTTAACAAACCTAAAAACGAACGTAATTCGGACACATTTCGTGGCCTTTGCATTTTCTGTATAGCTTCCACTTTTGTGGGGTCAGCTTTGATACCTTCCTTCGATACGATATACCCTAGGTAGCTGACTTCTTCTACGAGGAAGACACATTTACTTCTCTTAAGTTTCAACCCCTTTTCATGTAAACGCTTAAAAACCGACTCTAAAGCTTGGAAATGTTCCTCCCAGGTTTTCCCTCCTACAATTACATCGTCAAGAAAAGTTTGAACATTAGGAATACCTTGCAATAAATTACACATTATTCGTTGGAAAATACCGGGACTCGATGCCAGGCCAAAAACTAATCGTTTATATTTAAATAATCCACGGTGAGTGTTAATAACTGTATAAACATCCGAACTATCTAATTCGATTTGGTTATACGCCTGCGAAAGATCTATCTTACTAAAATATTGAGATCCATTTAAACCCACCAATACGTCTTCAATTTTAGGCAGCGGGTACCTATCGACCAGCAAAACGGGGTTCAGGGTAGTCTTGTAATCCGCGCAAATCCGCAGCGTACCGTCAGCCTTGTTTATAGGTACCAGCGGCGACGCCCACTCGGAGCACTCGACGGGCTCGATGACGCCGGCGCGCAGCATCGCGTCCAGCTCGGCGTCCACGCGCTCCCGCAGCGAGTACGGCAGCGGGCGGGCGCGGTGGAACACCGGCGCGGCGCCCTCCCGCACGCGCAGGCTAGCCTTGCCGCCCGTGTATCGCCCGAGTCCGCCACTGAACAACTCCTTATACCTGTCGAGTAGACATTCTATTTTATTATGGAGTTCCTTATTCTCCGTACCTACGACATGGTTACACGTAAACGTAGGGATCGATATTTTCAGCTCCGTCAACCATTGCCTACCTAGTAGACTAGTCGTACCCCCCTCGATCACAAATAATTCTAACGAACGGCTCTCCGTTCCGTAGCGCACATTGGGTTTGATATAACCTAACGGCCTGATACGAGATCCATCATAAAATTTTAACCTAGTCGTACACTCTTCGATCGGTCTATGCGAGAAATAACTATCATAGGTATGTTTACTGATACAAGAAATAGCCGTTCCGGTATCGACTTCCATCTTTAGATTAACCCCGTCAATATTAACTGTTAAACTTACCGCCTTATAATTGTTTAAGCTTAAGTTATATACATCCTCATCTGATTCTGAGTTTTCCGAAAGGGAAGTTTCCTCGTTCGCTTCACCATAGTGCACGGAATCTCTCTTAGACGCTCGCCGTCCCTGGTCAGTCGATCCTGGGTGACTGCAAACTCGCCGAATGTGGCCGGCCTCCCGGCATCCGCTGCAGACCAAGTTCCGATACCGGCAGTTCTTATACTCGTGATTCCTGGCTCCGCACCCCGGACAGTTAGCGTACGCCGCCTGCGGGGCCCCGGCCGGCCTCGCCGAGCCCGCGGCCTGCGCGCGCGCCGCTCCGTCAGCTCGCCGACCGCCGCGTCGTCCGCGAGCGCGGCTCACCGCTACCGCATGCACTGCACTAGCCGCCGCTTCTCCGCTCGCCGCACTCGACCCAGCTCCCGGCTCCACCGCTGCGGAGTCCCTCTCTGCCGCCTCCAACGCGTTCGCCATCTTTACCGCGTTAATGAACGACAGGTCGTCCGGCTCGGCGAACAACCGTTGCCTTATAAGGTCGCTTCTGAGCCCGCAAACAAATTGGTCTCGCAAATTCTCATTTAGTCCGTCTCCAAATTTGCAAAATCGTGATAATTTTTTTAATTCGGCCACATACTCCGCTACTGTTTCGGTTCCGTTTTGACGCCTTTGTCGAAACCGAAATCGTTCCGCCAGAACAGATGGCGCCGGCTGTAAATGCCCTCGTAACAAGTCCACCGCCTCCGTGAACTTTAACTCGGCCGGTCTTTTTGGACTAGCGAGATTCGCCAATAACTCGTAGGCCGGATCACCCATTGACGCGATCATGATGGGTAACTTCATATCATTGTCGATCTTATTCACTTTGAAATACATTTCAAGTCTGTCTACATACGACGACCAGTTGCCACTAACAACATCGAACGCGGATAGTTTTCCGATTGACATATTTTTATGTATTAGTTTTATTCTTTAAACAATGTACAGCTCTTTCCACAATACACGATTTAAATCCCACTCGTTCGCCACTGTAATAATCGGAGACCAAAATGAAACACATGCGATCACTTCCACGATTTATTGCGGACTAATCTTTGACTACCCCACAACTCACAAGTGTATACAACCAATACCACATAAATATTTTGTCCATAAATTTTTGTCTACTGTCGTCAACGCTAAACGGCTGTTACTTTGTCTAGGCCTGCCGAACGGACACCCGCGTTTCGGCCCCCATAAGCGCGAGGTTGATTAGGCCATGGGGTGGTGGAGGATTGTCCCTAATTGTTCTGAGAGGAAACCGAGATCCTACTGGGATATGGAAGTCGCGAGTGTCGCCAATGATGATACTAATTTTAAAGCGGCAGAACGTAAAGTGCCCATATTTATAACGATCTCGGAATCTTCCGCTGTGAATGCAGTCACCGTCCACCGATACATCTTATATTGTCCTGATATACTTAGTGATAGTGATAACTGATAACCGTGTTTGTTAGTTCGCTCGAGTCCCGCGGGGGGTCGTGCTGCGATAGAAGCTGTGATAGCGGTATTTGTTTAAGGTGTTGCGGCCCTACCAGCCCGCCAAATTAAAATTTTATTTACTTTTTCGCAAATATTAGACTAACTACACATTGTAGATTTATGGCAATGCATTTTGTGGGCCTACTTTTTATGCAACTACATGTTTTTAATAGAAACTTTGCTCGAAAGTTTCCACTCATCTCATATTGGTTCCCGAACGATAATTTTTTGCAGTTTCCCAGATTTCGAGCTATCGGGAACCAATATGAAGTAAATGGGTATTGCTGAGCAGAGTTTTTGTTAAAAACGTGTACATACATAAACGTTGTGCCCGCAAAACACGTTGCCTTTAACCTTCAATGTATAATTAGCCCACTATGAGCGAAAAACTAAATAAAATTTGAATTTTCGCGCCCGGGTGGTACCCATCGCCCTTTAAGGGCCCTTTAAGGGCGATGGGTACCATCCGGGCGCGAAAATTCAAATTTTATTTAGTTTTACGCTCATAGTGGGCTAATTATACATCGAAGGCTAATGGAAATGAGTTTTGCGGGCACAACATTTATGCATCTACATGGTTACGATCCATGGTAACCTGTCGATTGCTCATTTCAACAAAATCACGTTTTCAATAAATCACATGATCAATTTGTTTATCGGATATGCCATTATTATATATTTTTGCATTACATTTTCGTTCCATTTTTATGTGGAATGAGCGAGCGAATTAAGAAGTTCCGCTCTATTATTTATTTATTTTTATTTCACAAAATTTTACTTACATTCCCTATGTTGTAAAACTACGGTAATCAAAGAGTAATTAAAAAATAAGTAGGATAACTAAAATTGATAAAAGAGAGTAGAATGTTATCATCAGCACTATCACCATATCAGCTCACGGTCATCAAGTATTGAGTATATACGGCCTTGATATAATATTATGATGTTAATAAGGCCTTGAGTGGCCGATAAACGCGGCCAAATGCTAGTCGGATGCACACACAAAGGGTTCTGTACCAATTACCATCCGACCAGAATTTTTCGAAATTTTGTTTTAATTAAAATGCTACGTAATTCAGTCTCGTTGGCACGCTTTGGGTATAAGCGAACCCTAAAAACCTACAAACATACAAGATACGCGTAAGAAATATAACAGTTCCTAACAGTGAGTGACATCACAGATATCCTAACAGAAGAGAATGGTATGAAATGTGCCTCATCCTTTCTACCATAGAACGGCAAGACGTCGAGAGTGGTCATCCTTATCTGGTAGACAAGAGACATCCAATCAAATCGCAAGAAGTGTTTTTCTTTCACGTTTCTGCCGGTCTCTCCCGCACCTTTTCAAGCCTTAGCGGTTCGCCCTTCGAGCCTCCATGTTCCCAGCCAAGTATACAGTTTGAGTGCCTTCCAAAGAAAAGCAAATAGGAATTTTCTAGGCAAGCGCGTTTCAACCTAGACCTCATCATTGCTTTCCATCGGGCATGATTAATGATTATACCACATAAAAAAATCACCGTACGTACCCATTCTCATATTCCAAATTATATTTTCGTCCGGTATCCATAAAAGGAAAACACAAAGATTGAATTATTATCTAAGGCAAACTGGATTTTCGGCGTTCTTTGCAGAAGTTTTCACAGAACTGCAGTTTTTCCACACCGTGACTATAAGAGAGCTTTCTACTTGTGTACCTACATCATAACCACGTAACCATGAAGTAATAAATAGTATTAATCCCATAACCGCCGTATTACACCATACATAGATCGAGGATCAACCATGATTGATGTTAGATAAATATGGGGTTTAAGAAAATCTATATCATAACTTTTCCTTGCTTTGAGCACAGATTAGATTTTGAGTTTAGATACATCTTGTTTTATGATCTTGACTATTTAGTGTTTAGTAAAATATGCGGCAGCGCAGCAGGGCGCGTTTGAATCCTCGTAAACTTAGTTTTAAGTCGACTTGTAGCTATCACCATTCTTATGCAACAAATATCATACCGACGTTTTGCAAGAGCCTGTATGTTAGGCCTATGTGAAATAAAGATATTTTAAGTTTGAGTTTATGGTGTTTAGGCCCCGTACCCAAAGGGTGAAAAACAGGATACCATTACTAAGTCTCCGCCGTCCACCTGTCCGTCTGTCACCAGACTGAACCTCTTGAACAGTTAGACAGTTGAAACTTTCACTTATGTTGGCATGTCGACTCGCACTTGACCGGTTTTATTTTTTATGCGCGTAATGCTCGTTTTCACCTAAGTTTTAAGGAACGCCTAAGCCCTTAGGTGATAGTTTTCACTTATAACAACTGTCACCTAAGGGCTAGGTGACTCTTAAAATGTTGGTGAAAACGTAACCCTCGTAAAATAAAATGACTTGGCATAAGGGCCTCTGTAGGCTAGGCCTACCTATATGAAATAAAGGATTTTCTATTCTATTCTATACAGCTGCTTTTAACGACTGCCGTAATTGGAAGCTATTCAGAAAATATATAATAGACTAATTACCTTACTTCTACATATTATTATTTTCTACTTCTTAGATTTTAGAAAACATCCTTAGGTATAGACCTCGAAGTTATTTCGCTGAATCGATCGATAAATCAAATTCGAAATTCAAAAATTTTATTTCAAGATCAGGAGTGCTATTCTACAAAATGAAACAGCTGCCAGACAGCTGCCAAGCCGAATATGGCAAGCAAAATTGTACCTACTCTATTACAACTGACAAATTCATAGATGCAGAGATGCACGCTCGTCGCTGTTTTGCAGAATAGCACGGCTGGTTACAACCAAAACATGGAAGAAAGTCTACTTAATAAATGGATATAAATATTTGCGTGGGCCGCTTATGTATTTTGTAAAAAAATGGGAAATGCTTTCCAAAAAACCAACTTCAAATGCCACTACAAAGAGTGAAATAATTTTTATTTAAATTTTAGGTACCTACACCAATTCGAAGTCGGGCAATGTTTCATACAATCCCTAATAGTCCTTCTTACTTACTTGATGTGCGAAGAAATGACGAAGTCATAGACAATCGCCCGACTTCGAATTGGTGTAGGTACCTAAAATTTAAATAAAAATTATTTCACTCTTTGTAGTGGCATTTGAAGTTGGTTTTTTGGAAAGCATTTCCCATTTTTATTTTATACTTTTTAGTGGAAGACAATAAAATGCACAAGGCGTTGTAAAATACCCAAATTGCTTGAGGTGTGTTCATAAAATCTGAAGAGATACCTCAAATTCACCAAGATCCCATCATCAGACCCTGACTTGATGACTTTAGTCATCAAATCAGTATCTGCTAGCAAATGCACCAGTAACTATAAAAAATACCCAACTCGCTTCAAGTATACTAGCAAAATTTGAAGAGTTCCCTCGATTTCACCAAGATCCCATGATCAGATCCTGACCTGGTGACCATAAGACAACTTGGAAAATATTACTCTTTCTAATAATACTCAAATAGTTTCATGTGTCCATACAAAATTTGAAGAGTTCCCTCGATTTCTCCAGGATCCCATCATCAGATCCTGACCTGATTAAAATGGGACCATCTGGAAACAAAACCCTCTTAAACAAAAAAAGAATTTTTCAAATCGGTCCACGCGTCTTCGAGTAATCGGTGAACATACATAGATAAAAAAAAAAAAATAAAAAAAAAAAAAAAAAAAAAAGATTCCGACGAATTGAGAACCTCCTCCTTTTTTTGAAGTCGGTTAAAAACATACCTCATATTGTATTTAGGACCTAGGACGCTTCCACTTTGCACTTACAAAAAAATACTGACTTACGTTAAAAGAATATATTAAATCTAGCCGAATAAGTATACTAACTAGTTTATCGTAAACCATTAGATGAGATTAGATATATCTAAACTATTGCATTAGTTTAACCTACTTATGGTCATTCAGTAAGACTGTACACGAATACCTTCCTTCATATTCTTTGCGCACATTTCTATGTGTGCGTGACCTTATATTATACAGGGTGGTTTCAAAACCCGTTTTTTTAACCGTTGTAGATACAGGAAACCATGTAAGAGACTGCTCTTAAATTTTTGGAGAAATTTTGACGTTAATAGGGATCCTAAAAGGCTTCCGATTTTCTCATAAAATGACCGTCCATTTGTAATCACCTTTAAAATGGGAAAAGTCTTGCGATTTCTGACATATTATTGTGTATTTAAACCTAAACCTCAGTTGGTCCCCAGGTCCCCAGAGATTTTATTATCCTCTTCAGAAACATGATTTTTGAGGGAATTATTCAATTTCATTGAATATTAATATGTCTGTTTATTTTATGCAAGGGATAGGTCCTAAGCCTAACTACACCCGTGCGAGCCCATGCTCCAAGAGTGGATAAAACTGTAGCAAGGTGATTTAATCAGTTTATTTTTCCCCGTAAAGGAACCCATCCAATGGGCCACGACCCAGGCTAGCCGTGCTGCGAATGGTCATCATTTTTTTAAAAGGAGCATATACCATCATAGTTTTCCATTCCACATAAGGTACTAACACACATATGCGTCTGCAAAGGTGAACAGTAATTTGTATAGATTATTTATCGATTTTGTAATGGATTTCGAAACTTGAAGCGATTGTAATTTAATAAATTTCAGAGATCCGTAGCCAAAGGGTGCAATGAGATCGTATTATTAAGCCTACATTCTGAATTCTTTAAAATCCCGCCAAAAACATTTTATGTGCAATGTTGCAATGTCTCACACTTTAAAAAAAGTGATTAGTTTCTTGCAATTCTTCTCGGTGCAAAACTGCATTCCAAGCAGTAGAGTTTTGGCCTTAACTAAATAATAAGCTTTTCATAAAAACCTATTATTTAAGCCTATGTGAAAAATAAAGATTTTTCATTTTCATCTTTCACTTTCATATCAAGTTGGGCCACCCTCCCTAACATCAATATCTCTATATCTCAGTTAAAACATATGGCTAGTCTATGTTCTTTATAAAGGGGTTGAATGAATAAAATTATCCTTCCGAAATTCCGTGGGAGCAGTAACAGGAAGCTATAGTAAGTACATAGTATCAGCTCATTATTACTATACACTAGATAGCTGATATACCAAACAAATACTGCTACTGTAGGAATATTTACATTTACGTACACAAACAAACATCTCGTGGGGAAGTAAAGAATCAACTACATACTTTGCATCTAAATATAGAGCTTGGAAAATGAAGAATAAATAGAAATTAATACCCCCCAGTACGCGTAGATAATAATTTTGCAAAACCACGATGACGTCGCTCAGTTATTGCTACGTTTATGTAAAAGAACATGTATGTTTGTGTGGTAATTACCTTTTGTATCGCTTTATTTCTGAACAGCCTTACCAGTCACAGGATTGACCTATTGATTGCTCCTTCCATAACTACATTATAAATGGAGCAAAATTCAAAAAAATTAGATACAGAATGACGGTCTCAAAAATCTATTCTGTCCACTAGAAAAGACAGTACTTAGTGCAGTAGAAAATTAAGTCGGTCTCCCAAAACTTTGTTACATACAATAGTAATTAGCTTGGGCCCATTAGATTGCAACTGGTCAACTGTGGACAGGCAGGCTCCACTTCTTTGAAAACAGGAGTACCTCAGGTAGCTATACTGGGGCCCTACGACCATCTCTTATAGGAGTAATGCTGCAGTATTGAATGAAAATGTAAAAACAATGCTGCAGCATTACTGCTATAAGAGATGGTGGTACAGCGCCAGTTTTCCTCAGGAGATTTAGAGGTGCGTGCTTTTTGTTCGAATACTGGTACCAACTAGGCTTTCCTTACCTTAGGATTACTTCGTTCTCTAATGTCTCAAATTTCCTTGACGTAATTACTAGTTATATCATTTCGGTCACTGCCCCGTTATCATAATGTTGTAACAAATAGTTTATAGGCAAAGACGCGAGCGACGTACGAGTATAGTTCAAGGCAGATCTTCAGGAGATGACGTCTTCCGATTTCAGTATATAAAGATAAAATATTTCGATCGCATCTGATTGTAGTACAAAAATACTTACGCTAAGACTGGATAATTATAAGACTGAGCGAAAGAATTTACTGGTTTCCAAGTTATCTCAAAGTTTTACATTTCTAAATTTAGGATGAATGGAGGACTGATTTAAATGTAAAGTAAGTACGTTTTAAATTATTATTTCATTAAACGCGAAAATAAAATATTGTTTAATTACGGAGAACAACTGAAGAAAGCTAAAAGATTAAAACCACTATTTTCTATTTTTATCAGACAGAGTAAAATGAAGAAATTACGATGTACAATGTATTCAACAATTTCTAGGCTTTCACATAAGTTTGGAAAATGCAACTGAAACTGGGTAAAAGTGTGAAGGAGTTAGAGGTTGAGAGGAAAAGGCCTCTTCGATACGCTGCGACGGTCGAAGATGCACTCACTGCCACAGGTCAGTCATTTGAACTAGATCTACAGGTCTAGTGATAGAGTAGAGTAGATTATGGACTACTGCATTTGGGTTCAAAAGTCGTTAAACTTAACCAAACCTTAAAACATTCACAAATGGATAGCACTACTTTAAGAACTATCAAAGTTTAGAAATTTTGTAAATCTGAATAGGCACGAATATATTGTGTCAAAACACTAGCTCCTGACTTCAATTCTCAAGCATTCAGATCTGTCCATTATCATGACCAATTTCTTGATACCTTTCAGAACCTTTTCAATCTAAATACCTTACCTAATACCTATACACTTTTTCTCATAGCTTTTTCTTTAAACATTACTGACAGAACCGTTTCAACGGCAACTGGTGCTTAAATGCCATCAATCCAGATGGCCTTCTGTGCTAAGGTCTATCACAACCACAAGAAAAGTTATTACAAGAAAATTGCCGAGTTTTTTTGGTGGGAAGGCATACAATAGTCAGATACAATTTCAGATAACGCTGAATTTACTTGGGCGTCGTGATAAAATCTTCTGTCTTCAACTGTAAGGGAGCTCTGTAACCCATTGTTGTTGTCATCTCAGTCAATATTCTTCAGACGGCCTGCCCATAATTTCTAAAGATGGCCTTCCTTGAGTGATCGCCAACCGTTGAATTCAAAGGTCACGCGATGTAGCGCATCGTTCCTAACCTAAACCCACCAGTACCTTCGTGTAAAATTAGCGATCATCCTTTCAGCGTATGGACGTAGACTACTGTTGGACATAGGCCTCCTGAAATGACCCCCAAAAACTACGAGCTTGCGCCTCCTGGCGCCAGCTTCTCCCCACGACTTTCTTAATATCGTCCGTCAACCTGGTGGCGCGTTTGCCAACACTGCGCTTAGATTAGCAATGCTGTAGATAATTTGAAATGCATAATCCTTAAGGTTTTGGCAAATATAACTTCGGGCTACTACTGGTGTGCAGCTGGACGCTGCAGGCGATGGGCATGGACCTGTTCGGCACGAGCTTCGTGGTCGCCGCGGCGGTGTGCGATCTAGAACTGGGCATGCAGCAGAGGGCGTTACTGACCGCCACTCCTCTCATTGGTGAGTGCAGGTATCCTACTGTTGTGCTGCTGTAGACTGAGATGGTCATTGGTCAATATCTTCTTTGGCTTCCTGATCCAGGGCCCCACTGCACCAGCGGAGAGTTTGCACAATGTGTTCGTTAGAGTAAATAAAACTTTCCTCGGCTCCGTTTATCACTCTTCTGTAATAACTGTAACTATGGTTAAGTATGGTTAGACTATTATATTTTGAAGTCGATAAATATTATGGGACCAAGATTACTAGTTACCAACAAAAAACTTTGATTTATGAGGACTTGAGAATTGGTTCAGACTAGACTTGAAAAATATAGTGTATCAAAATAAATGCTGTTATATTGTCGGCAGGAGTGGTGCTGGGCGCCCAACTGTGGGGCTACGTGTCAGACACGAAGGGCCGGCGGCTGACCCTCGTGCTGTCCATGTCGGTGGGCTTCGTGTTCGCAGCACTCAGCAGCTTCGCACCAAACTGGCAGACGATGGCGCTGCTCAAACTGGTGTCCTCCACTTTGTAAGTACAACACTAGTTACTGCAACCATTGATATTCCTGCTGTCAATGAGCCAGCAGAAATTTCTTTTATTTATTACTGCTGCTGCGCTTGCTACTTGAATGGATATCGCTCGGTGGAAACTTCATCTTTGCCGGTAGATTCGTAAGCAGCCGAAGCCAATTTAGAATTTCTAATTCTAAGCTTGCCCTGTTTAAAATCGCAACTGGACCCATAAGTTAAAGCGCTGGTCAACTGCATTAAGGAAGTCGTCAAATCTATGTTTAAAATATTATGTGTGTCGACGATAAATAATGAAGGTATTCGTGTTTATGGCAATAACCTATAATGGCGTGAACTGGTTGATATGCGCTGGTGTAGAATGCAACAGCTCGTTGCATTCTACACAATTGGCCTCGAAAGCCTCAAGGCCGGAAATCTGCATTATATTTCTTTCCAAATTCCAATAGAGAAAGTTGCCCCAATTCTCCTGTTTGCCATGGAGTCTCTGAGACTCTTGATATTTTGATTTGTTATTTTTGCCGCATTTTAACTAGTGCCTACAGCCTAATTCTAGTTGAAGACTTCAACTAGAATAGTGTAGTCACTCCTAGGCATCTACTTTAACTTGAAGTAGATGCCTTGTAACGATATAGATTCGTTACATGTTAAAAGGAAAGGAAGATAGGAAAATTACAATTTGAAAAAGCGCGCGAACGCGCGATTGAAGTTATCTAGCTACGAGTAGGTACCATCAGATCACAGTATGACTACGTGATCGTGCACACGGCACGGCGACCTTGCGCCGTCCTTGGACGCAGCACGTCACGGCCCCGGTCATGCGATTGGCGAATGAGCGACGCCATTCTGCTAGTCTTGCTCGATCAGTGCGCACGAAAAACTTCTATTTTCTACGTCCTAGTACTTACTTGTTGAAAAGTTAGTGACCGCGTTCCCCGTTTTTATAAAATCGGGGTTCACGAGCACGCTTCCCACTTCGCCGCGCGAGCTCCGCCACGATCTCACGTGCGCCCTCCTGGCCACGTGTCGCATCGCGCTCGCCGCGCGCCGTGACGGAGGCGCGATCACCTTCCGGCCCTGCCACTCCTGCACGGCCGAAGACCTGGGCGCCGCGCGTGGTGACGCTGCGGCGTGGCGAGTCTGCGCCCTCCTGGCCACGTGTCGCATCGCGCTCGCCGCGCGCCGCGACGGAGGCGCGATCACCCTTCCGGCCTGCCACTCCTGCGCGGCCGAAGACCTGGGTAGCGCGCGTGGCGACGCTGCGGCGTGGCGAGTCTGCGCAGCCTTCGGTCTAGCCACTACCGCAGGCCGAACGCACGGGCGGCGTGACGCGACGGCCCTACCTGCGCTGCGTCGTTGCAGGGAAGTTCGAGCCTACCAACCGAAAAGCGTTAATGACGGCCCTTAACCCACGCCCTATTTTAAAAATCTAATTGTATATACAAATAAATCTTTGTTGACGTTTAGCGCCTCTTTTTTCTTTAACCTTACCAAGCTCATAAACGTCACAGCCTTTTTTTTTTTTCCCTTTGGAGGGGAAATCCTCATGGACACCGTTCTGGTAGTGCCGGACTCCTACCGGCTAAAACCCCTCCTTCTCCGGTGTTGCCGTGTGCCTGCCGTTAAGCCTAAAACACGGCAACACGTTGGTCTTAAAACCTCTTTTCCTTTTTTCTTTCTTTCTCCTCTTCCCCCTTTTCTTTCATAATTTTTTCTATGTATTTATCCACTATAGTCCAGTGTTCTTCTTTTTGTAGCATTTTGTTAACTAGATTTCCTGCATTTATTTCTCCAGTTTCTTTCACAATCTCCTCTCTCTCCTTAGTCCACTTAGTACAGGCGAATAATGTATGTCTAGCATCGTCTAATTCGCTGCAGTACATGCATGACGGATCCTGTCTTTTCCCGATTCCCGCCAGGTAGTCCATAAAAACTCCATGTCCTGTCAGACACTGTGTCAGCCAAAAGGACAGACAGAAGTAGATGCCTAGAAGTGACTACGTGGTCTTACTTAGTAAACACCCGTAGGTATGAATTGATACATTATATCTTTTCACATTCGGCTAATAATAGAACTTATATAGACTTTGGCCGTATTTCCCAGCGGAGATCCTAAACAACAGCGCATGCGTCATCAAACCCCAGCTGTTTCCGTTTACTCTTGTTATCTTGTATTGTTGAAATAAGATGTAACGATAACAAAGTTAACCAACATTTACCTACCTAAGTTATGCATGAATTTCGCGCGTAGTTTATATTGCCCAGAGGCACAGAATACATAATATTTACCAGGTAATAAACGGGTCAATAAGTAGCGTGTGTATAAGAAACGATTTTGGTGTTGTATCTAGACCACTTCTCTATCTCTCCTCAGCATCTTTACCATCGATCAACTATGAAAAGCTAAGAGTTGAGATCTTGCAAACGCATATTAAGTACTCGTACAGGAAGCGGACTACCTTCGTACCGCGACGGTCTTAAACCAGTCAGTAAATAATAGAGATTTCGATAGTGAGAACATAAAGACAGGAAGCAAAAAATCTGATCCTATATTTGTTGTGATCGAATGCAGTTTGATAATGTTTGCTGTGATCGAATGCAGTAATGATGTTGATGATGACTTTTACCTATGATGATCATAATACTATGAATCGGCTTTGGTTTCGTCTTGATGGGCCGTCGAAATGATGACTCAGAATTACGAGCGTGCTGTGCGTCGTACTACTCTATAAAGCAAAGGTTTTACGTCGTAGCAAGTCCTCATTCTTTGGTGTTAAAAAACAATTGGTATATTTTGTCCGCAGCACTTCGGCAAGTAACTCCGGCGCGTACACGCTGCTGGGGGAGAGCTGCTCGGCGCGCGCTCGGGGTCGCTCCATGTTGCTGTGCACCTGCGCGCTCATGTGCTCGCAGGCCACTGTCGCCGGTGAGAGATCCTCGGAGCGTTTGTCCGCAGCACTTCGGCAAGTAACTCCGGCGCGTACACGCTGCTGGGGGAGAGCTGCTCGGCGCGCGCTCGGGGTCGCTCCATGTTGCTGTGCACCTGCGCGCTCATGTGCTCGCAGGCCACTGTCGCCGGTGAGAGATCCTCGGAGCGTTTGTCCGCAGCACTTCGGCAAGTAACTCCGGCGCGTACACGCTGCTGGGGGAGAGCTGCTCGGCGCGCGCTCGGGGTCGCTCCATGTTGCTGTGCACCTGCGCGCTCATGTGCTCGCAGGCCACTGTCGCCGGTGAGAGATCCTCGGAGCGTTTGTCCGCAGCACTTCGGCAAGTAACTCCGGCGCGTACACGCTGCTGGGGGAGAGCTGCTCGGCGCGCGCTCGGGGTCGCTCCATGTTGCTGTGCACCTGCGCGCTCATGTGCTCGCAGGCCACTGTCGCCGGTGAGAGATCCTCGGAGCGTTTGTCCGCAGCACTTCGGCAAGTAACTCCGGCGCGTACACGCTGCTGGGGGAGAGCTGCTCGGCGCGCGCTCGGGGTCGCTCCATGTTGCTGTGCACCTGCGCGCTCATGTGCTCGCAGGCCACTGTCGCCGGTGAGAGATCCTCGGAGCGTTTGTCCGCAGCACTTCGGCAAGTAACTCCGGCGCGTACACGCTGCTGGGGGAGAGCTGCTCGGCGCGCGCTCGGGGTCGCTCCATGTTGCTGTGCACCTGCGCGCTCATGTGCTCGCAGGCCACTGTCGCCGGTGAGAGATCCTCGGAGCGTTTGTCCGCAGCACTTCGGCAAGTAACTCCGGCGCGTACACGCTGCTGGGGGAGAGCTGCTCGGCGCGCGCTCGGGGTCGCTCCATGTTGCTGTGCACCTGCGCGCTCATGTGCTCGCAGGCCACTGTCGCCGGTGAGAGATCCTCGGAGCGTTTGTCCGCAGCACTTCGGCAAGTAACTCCGGCGCGTACACGCTGCTGGGGGAGAGCTGCTCGGCGCGCGCTCGGGGTCGCTCCATGTTGCTGTGCACCTGCGCGCTCATGTGCTCGCAGGCCACTGTCGCCGGTGAGAGATCCTCGGAGCGTTTGTCCGCAGCACTTCGGCAAGTAACTCCGGCGCGTACACGCTGCTGGGGGAGAGCTGCTCGGCGCGCGCTCGGGGTCGCTCCATGTTGCTGTGCACCTGCGCGCTCATGTGCTCGCAGGCCACTGTCGCCGGTGAGAGATCCTCGGAGCGTTTGTCCGCAGCACTTCGGCAAGTAACTCCGGCGCGTACACGCTGCTGGGGGAGAGCTGCTCGGCGCGCGCTCGGGGTCGCTCCATGTTGCTGTGCACCTGCGCGCTCATGTGCTCGCAGGCCACTGTCGCCGGTGAGAGATCCTCGGAGCGTTTGTCCGCAGCACTTCGGCAAGTAACTCCGGCGCGTACACGCTGCTGGGGGAGAGCTGCTCGGCGCGCGCTCGGGGTCGCTCCATGTTGCTGTGCACCTGCGCGCTCATGTGCTCGCAGGCCACTGTCGCCGGTGAGAGATCCTCGGAGCGTTTGTCCGCAGCACTTCGGCAAGTAACTCCGGCGCGTACACGCTGCTGGGGGAGAGCTGCTCGGCGCGCGCTCGGGGTCGCTCCATGTTGCTGTGCACCTGCGCGCTCATGTGCTCGCAGGCCACTGTCGCCGGTGAGAGATCCTCGGAGCGTTTGTCCGCAGCACTTCGGCAAGTAACTCCGGCGCGTACACGCTGCTGGGGGAGAGCTGCTCGGCGCGCGCTCGGGGTCGCTCCATGTTGCTGTGCACCTGCGCGCTCATGTGCTCGCAGGCCACTGTCGCCGGTGAGAGATCCTCGGAGCGTTTGTCCGCAGCACTTCGGCAAGTAACTCCGGCGCGTACACGCTGCTGGGGGAGAGCTGCTCGGCGCGCGCTCGGGGTCGCTCCATGTTGCTGTGCACCTGCGCGCTCATGTGCTCGCAGGCCACTGTCGCCGGTGAGAGATCCTCGGAGCGTTTGTCCGCAGCACTTCGGCAAGTAACTCCGGCGCGTACACGCTGCTGGGGGAGAGCTGCTCGGCGCGCGCTCGGGGTCGCTCCATGTTGCTGTGCACCTGCGCGCTCATGTGCTCGCAGGCCACTGTCGCCGGTGAGAGATCCTCGGAGCGTTTGTCCGCAGCACTTCGGCAAGTGACTCCGGCGCGTACACGCTGCTGGGGGAGAGCTGCTCGGCGCGCGCTCGGGGTCGCTCCATGTTGCTGTGCACCTGCGCGCTCATGTGCTCGCAGGCCACTGTCGCCGGTGAGAGATCCTCGGAGCGTTTGTCCGCAGCACTTCGGCAAGTAACTCCGGCGCGTACACGCTGCTGGGGGAGAGCTGCTCGGCGCGCGCTCGGGGTCGCTCCATGTTGCTGTGCACCTGCGCGCTCATGTGCTCGCAGGCCACTGTCGCCGGTGAGAGATCCTCGGAGCGTTTGTCCGCAGCACTTCGGCAAGTAACTCCGGCGCGTACACGCTGCTGGGGGAGAGCTGCTCGGCGCGCGCTCGGGGTCGCTCCATGTTGCTGTGCACCTGCGCGCTCATGTGCTCGCAGGCCACTGTCGCCGGTGAGAGATCCTCGGAGCGTTTGTCCGCAGCACTTCGGCAAGTAACTCCGGCGCGTACACGCTGCTGGGGGAGAGCTGCTCGGCGCGCGCTCGGGGTCGCTCCATGTTGCTGTGCACCTGCGCGCTCATGTGCTCGCAGGCCACTGTCGCCGGTGAGAGATCCTCGGAGCGTTTGTCCGCAGCACTTCGGCAAGTAACTCCGGCGCGTACACGCTGCTGGGGGAGAGCTGCTCGGCGCGCGCTCGGGGTCGCTCCATGTTGCTGTGCACCTGCGCGCTCATGTGCTCGCAGGCCACTGTCGCCGGTGAGAGATCCTCGGAGCGTTTGTCCGCAGCACTTCGGCAAGTAACTCCGGCGCGTACACGCTGCGGGGAGCTTACTTATGTAGCATATTTCACGTGTGTCAACTATCCCTATACTAAGGCATATCCTTAACGCAAAATCCATATATGCTAATCATGGGCTCAATAAATATTTTTCAATTTTCAGTATTCGCATACCCTATCCTTCCCCTGGACTTCGCCTACCCGATCAGCTTCCTGGGCATCAGCTACCGACCATGGCGTCTCCTAGCTTTCGTCATGGCGATCCCCTGCTTCGCGACCGCTTGCCTGCTGCAACTGTTCCACGAGAGCCCCAAGTTCCTCATCTCTAGAGGGCAGCACGAGAAGGCTTTGGAGGTGCTGAGGAAGATCTACGCATGCAATACGGGGGATAGTGCTGACAACTTTCCTGTAAGTCCTTTGAATTTTTTTTTGAATACTGGCAATGTGCTTGGCCAGGTTGTTGCTATTATATTTTTGTGAATCGACGTCAAAAAACGCAGGAGGTTCTCAAGTCGACGCGTATTTTTTGTACGCATAACTTTTTAACAGCGTAGTCTGATTTTAAAAATTATTTTTGTTTAAAAGGGTATACCGGTGGAGTATATTCTCTAGGTGGTCATATATAAAGATTCTAATGTGACCTCAGACCTAAGTCAAAAAAAATGGACGTCGTTTGCAAACCTTTTGCGGAAAATATTACAAGTGTTGTTAATATTCTTGCAGAGTATAAAAGTCGATGATTGGAAATTGATAACCATATATTTACCTCATAATTACTGAACCTTTCTAATGGCCTAGAAAACAAACCTTGCAAGTACATAGATCTTTAAAATTGCTAAAGATGATTGATTTTACCTTGAATTTTGTTATTTTAGGTGAAAAAACTCATCGATGACTCGGAGGAGTCCTCTCGCGAGGAGTCGTTTCTGAGGATGATGTGGCACCAGACCACGGCGCTGTTCCGGCCGCCACTGCTGCGCGTCACCCTCAAGCTGTTCTACCTCGTCACCATCATTTATATGACGTAAGTGTCACCGTCATGAAGAACACACCACAGCCATTAGTAGGGGATCCCAAGTAAGGTCGACCTTCACCAATTAAATATGTCAATAAATATATCGCAAGTGGGTTGCCTAAAAAATTTCAGTCCAGGATATGATTAATTAAGAATTCAAAAAAAACTCTATTGTAACATGAACTCCTATTTGTTAGAGTTGCGTTGACATCTTAGTTCAAATTAGATTGGATGAGCGATTCAGGTCGCAAATTGCAATTGTGCTTATTTACCTACGATTTTATTATCCTTTAACTTTCTTTTGCCAAAAAATATAGATCAGAAATACTTTCCTTAGCCAGAAAAGTATTTCTGGCAAAAAACACACTCTATATAACATCCAATCTAATTTGAACTACGATGACAACTAAACTGTAACAAATAGGAGGTCATGTTACAATGGTTTTTTTTTTAATTCTTAATTAATACCCTGGACTGAAATTTTTTAGGCAACCCACTTGCGATATATTTATTGACATATTAAATTGGATATAAAATGGTTTTCGTCCAATAAACAGCTCGGTGAAGGTCGTTGTATAGCGGGATCCTAGACTAGGTACATCTTCTTCTTATCTTCTTGATGACGCGGCTATGCAGGGCTTTTTTCGCTCCCAGTAGCACTTTGACCGTCCCCACTCCCGCTGTCTATAAATTCCCTCCAAGTCCATTTTATTATTATCGCATTTATCGCAATACGATAAAAAGACAGAAATGGATTAAATTTCAAAAATGTATGAAACTGATCGCTAAATAGTTTAGTTTTTTGAACTAAAACTATTGACCTCACACCCAGATGGCCGTAGAAATGTTGGTCGGCCAAAGCTCCGTTGGCTGAATGGAGTGAAGCAGGATCCAAAAGTGGTTGGAATTAAAAATTGGGAAGCGAAAGCAATGGACAGAGACCGATGGAGGAATCTTTTGGAGCAGGCCCGGGCCCACAAAGGGCTGTAGCGCCGTTGATGATGATGATGATGATGATGATCGCTAAATAGGTCACGTGATTCCGCACATTCTCTGTTTAATTGAAACGATTCAAGAGATACTGCTTGGTGACAGACGGGCAGAGGGACAGATGGAAAGGCGGACGGCGGAGTCTTGGTAATAGAATCCCGTTTTTCACGCTTTAGATACGGAACCCTAAAAATTTACCGTATAATGTATCGGGCCGTTAGTCTCTTTTAATTAATTTATAGCTGGTTAAATTGTAAATAATTCCGCCATAAAACGAGTTCCGTTCCGTGCCCTGCCCATCCGATTTCTGATTGGAAAACTGCGTGAACGCAATTTGCATTCGAACTTGTTGCTACTCTGTGACAGGGGCTTCCGGTAATCCATTATTTTGACCCTATTGGCGTATTTCTCAAACATCCGGATCTTTTCAACCTTTCATCTTTTCAACATCCTGGATATGTAGCCAAACTGAGACGATGTGGTGTATTACCAAGCTGCCTCGAATTGTCTGAAAAATGTATTCATCGTTATCGTAATCTTTGTAAATTCTGCCCTCCGATTGGGTGAATAAGCGGGCAGAACTTGTAAACGATTACGATAACGATGAATACGTTTTTCTTACACAATCTAGGGGCGGGATTGAGTAAAAGGCAGCTTTGATTGATTTTACCTCGTAGGACTCTTCTTGTAGAGTCCGACCGGGAACTGCGCAAAGCATTTCTATAATGGGCAATGCAACATACTCAGTGGCATAATAAGAATTCAGAAAGACGAAGTACTTGTAGTGCAACGTAAAATTACAATTTACAATGATTGGATGCATTTAATCTGACATGGCAGACGTCTTAATATCTGGTGAGCATGCTGTTTTCGTCATTCTTTTCTCCATCATATTCTATTTTACTTATGGCTACTATACTGGCGGACTATATCCATAGGTCGCTGGTTCAGGTCCTTACTTCTCTGAGGTGGGTCGGACGCGAATGCTCGTTGATTGGCCGCCGCCGCCGGCCGGTGCCCGCCTCCCGACAAGTCTGCAAGTCTATCTAACTACACTTAAAACTCCTTGTCCACAGTGGTAGCGGCTTCATCCTCTGGCTGCCGTACATCATGAACAGCCTGTTCTCCGTGCTGGAGTCAGGCGGCGGCAGCGGTATGAACCTGTGCAGCGTCATCAGACACTCAACAGATGGCGCTGATATTATCGGCAACGGCACTGTAAGTGCACCTTAAAGGTTGGCTTGGTTAGGTCCGTGGCATGTTTCCACCCTGCCAGCAAAGACACGCCGTCAAACGAAATAGCTTTCCGGCGCGATTCTGTGTAGACACCGTTAGGAGTTACTTACTTCTTCTAAGTTAGTACGGTAACAATATTAAACTTGACTGCATCTCCACTGTGAATTGTGATCGCCACTTATATTCTTCATTTTATATTTCGTATCTCGGCCGAAGTCTCCCACTGCCGAAAGACGCTGCCAATTGGATCAGTTAGAACTGCTGTGCTATTCTACAAAATGAAACAGCTGCCAGACAGCTGCCAACCCGAATATGGCATGCAAAATTGTACTCTATTACAACTGACAAATTCATAGATGCATCATGCATAGATGTACGCTCGTCGCTGTTTTGCAGAATAGCACGGCTGACCGTGTCTGGAAGTGGATTGGCATGACATTTATACTAGACGCCACAATCGAATTTCAATTCTTTTGACTTGATCATGCCAATTGGATGTAAACAGTGCCGTCTGTCACTGATGACGGCATGGCGTCGCTGCCGATTGGACAGTTTTAACTGATCGTGTGTTGTGTTTATGGACGACCTGCAGATTGGATCAAGTCTGCAGCATCATGGCGATTGGACGATAGAATGTATTTTCTATGGCTAATCTAATAGGGAGATTCCGTAGAGCAGTGATGTATAAATGTATCACCATCACCATTTTTGGGATGGTGTTATTCTCCAATTTAGTTCCTCAGTTATATATTTAGCATAATACAACTTCTTTATAGTAACAGATATTTTAATATGAAATCGCATTTTTGGCTCCAGGAAATCCAAGAAGTATGCAACGACACAATTCAGAACACCACTCTTCTATCCGCTATGTCGTACGGAGCGCTCGCCAGCTCAGCTAACCTGGTGCTTTCCCTTACGTGCGGCTCCAGGAAGAGGATGGCCATGCTGTTCATCATCACGACGTCTGCGGTCGCTGCTGTCCTGCTGAACGTGGTGACGGTGCCTCTCGCGGGAGGGATATTCTTCTTCGTGTTCCTCCTGTGCGCACTTTCTATGGGCCTCTTGAGTGTGTACTTCGTGGAGCTATATCCTACTTCTTTACGGTAATACTGAGTTTAAGAATGGAAGTGTCATTTACTTAAAGATCAATCCTCTATAGAATCGACTTTCGTTTGAATAAGGCCTACAGCCGAAGCCATATAATATGTCTTATATTATTCTATTCTATTTCTGCGTTTTCTTTTGGTACGCTTGAGGAACAACAGAAACAGACAGAACAGTTTTCATCTAGACGTGGTCAATTTGTCGCTAAGATGTATAACTCTCATATATATTTTTTTATATCGAAGGGCAATCAAAGAAATGGAAGAGCTGCTGAGGTATACAACGTGTGTTTGCTCATTACAGAGGTATGGCTTCGTGCTTGTCAGTGATGATCGGTCGCTCCAGCGCGTTCCTCGGGGTCAACGCGATAGGCGCTCTCATCTCCGCCAACTGTGAAGCCACATTCTACGTCTGGTCGGTGCTCCTATTGAGTAAGTGTTACATCATCATCATCCTGCCTGCGGACGTTCAATGTTGGAGCTGTTCCCAAGCGTGTGCCACCACACTTTGTCCTCAGGCCTCAGCCTTCCATACCCAGCCGCTGGAGCCTGGAGGTCCCACCAGCACTTTCCGGCTTATTTTACGGAGACTTCTACTCTAGGGAGTTAGGCTCCACCACCTTCAATGGCCTCCATGGCCTCTTAGCACAGTACTTGTACCCACCTAGCCAAGTACTGGGCTGGGCTGTGATATTTACTGCATCAAATTTTACAATATGGTAGAACTTTTTCGCAGAGTCGGCCTGAATAGGTACCACCTACCATCAGCTATTCTGCCGTGATTTAATAATTGCATGTGTTCCAATTTGGAGAGCACAGAAGCCCGCGAAATTACAATGCATAGAACCTAAAAATAATTTAGGATTACTAGCGCAGGAATTCCTGGAAATGACTGCGTCTTACATGCTGCGAATCACTTAAGATTAGGTGAACAGGTGCTTTTCACCAGGACTCCTAATAGGTCAAATATTTTTTTTCACTTTCCCTTCCAGTATCTAAACTGGAGGTCCTCATTTTGTTTGTTACGGAAAGAGCATGATTCATTTCCCATTCTATTCGGTGAAAAGCTGAGTTATCAATTTTTCTTTTCATACTTATTATTATTTCAGGTTCTGTCGTGTTCGCGTGGTACCTACCAAAAGATAAAAATCCGAATGAGTGAAGACTCTAAGAAGAAGGGACTCTTGAAGAAAATCTGGAGCTACAACCATCATCAAAGCTCAAATTGTCCTATCTGTGAAACACATCAGATTAATATCATCATAGTCTATGATGGAAAACAGTACGTTCGAATTGTAAATAGTTTTCTATTATTATTTTTGTGTAGACAATTATTTTTATTTTTAAGCAATGTTTGTGCACAGAATTTAATGTAGTCTGAGTGTTTGTGATATATATTGTAATTTAATTTTAATTTCATAAGTTGTTTTAATTAATTGACAAACATTAGTTTTGTACGAGTACAGGTATAAATAGCTAGTTAGCTTAAATATTTATAACTATAGTGTTCTGTTGATTGATACCTTGTGTCTAACATGTAAATATACTTATTAAGTGAAATCGAATGTAAGTAACCTAAAAATGAAAAAAGCCTTAAAAATCTTCTTTTCTATTTGTTAGAAGTGAGCTACTTTTGCAAGCGAGTTCAATTTAGAGTCCTTCCAAAATAACTGGACTGGTTGATAATATGTTGTTTGGATTTTATTGTATTGTGTTGTCGAAGTTGGTGTTGAATAAAATAATATACCTATATCAATAGAAAATTTACATAAAACGTTAAATCTGTACTAATTTTTAGTACCTAGCCCTTATGGTATTATGACAGAAATCTCGGTGCCGACACACACTTGAGCTAATTTTTGTTTCCATTTTTTTTGTAGTCTGAGTTTCTATGTTACACAACAGAATAGGAAAACTGTGAGGAAAACCCGCTGAAAATGTACTAATTTTGTAAGTCACCATAAAGTCCTCCAATTTTTCCATATAACACTTAAGTACTCATAGAAACAGTTTGTAAATCTAGTGCTAATCACGAAGCTTCTGTGCGAGTTGGCGGGTGTGAACACCTATGAGAATATTTTGAATAATAAAAATAAGTCGGGTTTTCCTTCCTGACGCTATAACTCCAGAACGCACGAACCGATTTCCACGGTTTTGCATTCGTTGTAAAGGTCTCGGGCTCCGTGAGGTTTACAGCAAAGAAAATTCAGGAAAAATTAAAAAAAAATTAAAAATTAAAAAAGGAAGCCATCTGGTGGCGAAACGGAGTTCGCCGGGTTTGCTAGTTTTGAATAACTTTCAGGCACGTCTTGTTTAGGTTTTTAAATATTCTAATTTTGTCTTCTTTCAGCGGAGCAAGCAAAAAGCTAATGGATTCGTTTTCGTCTACTAATAAACCAAATAATCTAATGTAGCTGTTAAATAGGTCGTCGCTCGCGCTCCGACTAGATAGAGCCCTACCTAACAACGACAGCTCCGTGAGTGCGGCAACTTTTTTTTGTAGTGGGAGTGTGTCTGTTAGAAAGTATAGTGCGCGGATGCTAGTGTGTGTGAAAAATTGTGTAGCAACGGCTCGGGTCTGCCAATTTAGGCAAAGTATTTATTGCCGCACTTTTCAAGTCGAGGGCTCCCTCTTGGACCTCTATGGCTGTAATAAAATAGAACCAAATTGCAAATTAAGGTTTATTTTAAAGAGCAAGTAACGAGTTTATTGCCCGTTCTTCACTGTGCAACAACTGCAAACAACTGTACTGTACTGTACACTATTAAAATCTAATAGATAACTCATATCAAAGTAAAATTCTAATGTATGGCTATGATAAAACTACACGTTTCTTTCCGTATAAAATAAATAAAATATAATAAAATAGCCTTTATTGCTGATTCTACTATTTTTCTTAGTTACTGCTAACATTATAAAAACTTATTCTAATGGTATGTGATCAGCGTGTCCTTCGACATAGGCCTCCTCTAAACTTTTCCAAATGTCCCTGTTTCTTGCCAGTCTGGTCCAGATTTTACCCACCAACCCCGAAATCTTTCCGTAAAATCCTTTCCGTATAGGGCACTATTAAATAACTTCAAGATTTCAACTATGATAAAACTATGTTCAGTACTTAATACGTATATAGGGCACTATAATAAATAACTTAAGGATTTCAACTAATTATTATCTAATTTCAACGTTCGTAGATAATAATCGATTAACATAATCATCGACTATAATAAGATAGTGCAAATTACAATTTTATTTGCACAGTGACCTCCGAGCTAGTTAAACGTTATATTGTGGTGATCTATACATTTTTCGATAGTTTTTTTCTTACGTATTTAATTGTAAATATATTAAACCTACTTTATAAGTCAAAATTATTTTGCGAGTGATAAATTCATTTAGTGAGAATTTGTGTGAAGCTAGTGGAACACCACGGACGGCCATCATTACCTTCTTACATCCATTTAAAATTTCATGTCGATATCCTTAATAGTCACTGAAATAAAGGGTCGTGACACACAGACAGACAGACAACAAAGTACTTATAAGGGTTCCGTCTATTTTCTTTTGAGGGAACCCTAAAAACATATGGCTAGAAATCGTAAAAACTCGATAGTTGTAGAAAGTCGCATTTCAATATTATTTTCGCGGTAACGTATAGATATTACGAAATCCCGATAGTACCGGGAATCCAACCCGGGAACTAGTTAGTCTTTGAGAATCTACTACCACGTCTAAGGAGGTTTATTATTGCTGAGAAGTACCGACAAGAAACTCTGCAGATAATAAGTAACAACTAAGCTGTGGCACAATATTTGATTGTATTCTGTCCTCTTTACATAGGTACGTCCTATGTTAACATGTAGTACCCTGTAGTACCTAACAAATACCTACCAGTCACAGCTACCAGTGATCTATGATTCAGGTGCCCTTGGTTAAAAGCCTTTTAGGACTAGCAAGCTATATAACAGGTCCTAAGTTTAGGTTTACCTCAGTCAGTACATCTCAGACTCTCAGTTCAAATACTCGTTTCTTTCCTTTTCTTTCAACAAAAACCTACAGAAAATACAAAAAAAAGCATAAGCCCATTTCGAGGGGTATTTTTATAAACACTGTGACTACACTACATATACTAGTTGACCCGGCAAACGTTGTTTTGCTATTAGGGATATAAGAAACAGAAGATTTGAGTTTTAAGCTATCAAACTGCATACGGAGTGCTTTGATTAAAATCGGTAAAGTAGTTTAGGAGTCCATCGCGGACAAACAAAGTGACGCGTGATTTAAAATAAAATAAAAAGATTCCGACGAATTGAGAACCTCCTCCTTTTTTTGAAGTCGGTTAAAAAGAAGAAACTTTCGAGTGGAACAAGTGCATGCAATAGACAGTGGTTGGTCTGTGGTGCAGCGATGGACTACAAACCGGCGCAGCAGTCTCTGAATGCACCGGATAGCGGCAAGGTTACTTTCGAAGAGGCGCTCAACAGAACAGGTGCGTGTTTCGTGTAGCTTCCGAATACAATGCGCAGCGCACAAACCGAATGCAATTATTAAATTTCTAGTAGGTACTTAGGACTAATTAATTTGTTTTGCTACAATCCGCTACTTGAAAAGATTCTGTATGGTACAATATGCAGGAACACTGCACATAGGAAACACCTCACACAATTTTCTAATACTTTCTTTTCTACGCTCGTTTCGTCCCGACACTAGGACAGGATGAGGCTTTGAATCGAGTCGCTTTCATTCGAAGCCGAGCTTTTAAAAGGGTTAAAGAAAAAGAGTGAACACTAAAGAGCTCAAGCTATCACAAGGCTGAGGGTTTTATACCCGTTAGCTAAAGTCTATTGTCATAAATAACTTAAAATACAAGAACGAACGAAGCGAGATCGGAACTTGAGGGCACCTCGATTCGGATAATTTAGGTGATGAAGAGGATCCTTCTGAGTGGTTATTTTCTTTTATGACCACCCGGACCACCTTCGACCGGTCTTTTAAGAGGATTAAAGATATAAAAAAATATTCAAGGCGACTGATTTCAAATCCCTTACCCCGGGACATCCTCAGGAGATGTTGACTTCACAATGCGAAATCGTAGTGTGTGGTGTTTCACATGGGCAGTGTGTGTGGGGGGCTCCACGCCTTCTCCCACACAACAATAGATCTATTTGTTATGCCGTTTTTGTAGATAATGCTACGGAACTGTTCGTGCACGATTCCGACTCGTACTTGGCCGATTATTATTTACTGTAGACCTACCTAATAAAATGTGGTGAATAAACTAGGTACATACTTGTTTATTTATCTGTGTCGAGTACACCCGGTCTCTATCTTGGAACAAGTTAGTATCGCTCTTGGTTTCGAACTTTCGTCATCCGGTGCCTTTCTAAAAAAATTGGAATTAATAGAAAAATAATCATGAGGAATTTTCATGGCAATTGGCAATACATTTTATACACAAAAATATATAACAATATAGGTAATGTTAATAGTGTTATCTTCGTAGTTCGAAGGGCTTAAAAAGTACGTAATTAAGGAGCACGTGTTTATATAAAAATCTCTGCTCAAAAGTGTCGAGTTAAAGAAATTAGTCCGAGATTTGCGAGTTACTCACATAAAACACGATACTCGGACTAATATCCTAGGATACACATTTTTATGCAAAGATTTTGATATAATCATGTAAAGATGATACTGCCATTCTCGCAAATTGATTGCCATAAGCCTATCATGTCTAATTAGCGTACAAATTGCAAAAAACCACGAAAATTTTGAATTTCGCGGGCAGACCCGTTGATTTCACGTTAACTCTACCCGCGCAAGCGCCTTCCTACCTTCTTACAGCAAATTAGCAAAAACACTACGCTAAAACACTCTAAAGTATAGTCAGTTTCAAAGGTTGTTTTCTTTGACTCGATGCCTGTAACTACCTTTGGCATATTTGGAAGTGTTTTTGGAAGCCGTTTTCCGTATGTATTCCAGGTTTTGGACTGTACAGCTACCTGGTGGTGAGCCTGGCGGGGCTGATAGTGATCGCGCTGGTGTGCATCGCGTTCGGCAGCACCATCATCGTGCCCACCAGCGCCTGCGAGCTGGCCACCACCACTGCGCAGCGGGGGATCTTAGCTGGCGCACCGGTTGTAGGTAACTAGATGGTTTGGCCCGTGCATAAGCTTATCCTCAACTTTCTACAACAGTTCTACCATAGCACCGCAGGACCTCAAGATCGGTGGCATCCTTATGTGGTTGACATCCAATTAACTCGCACGAAACGTTATTCTTCCACGTTTTTGTTATGAGGACCGAAACACGGGAGGGCGGTACTTGCTCTTGGCGTGTTCCCAGGGTGCTTTCTTGCTTCCTTACCGATTGTTTTCTCTCGCTCCTTCTCCCTATGTACTCTTTCTCCTCATTCTGGGGCAGGACGATACAATAACGGACTTGATCGACAGCATCACATCGTCATACGTTACAGTCTTTAACACCTTGCGGACGCCGCGCTATGGACAAACTTAAATGCACGAGGTCACACAACAGATGCTGGATGTCAGGCATGTAAACAAACGGCCAATGATAATTCCAGGACTGATCATCGGCGCAGTGCTATGGGGTTACCTGGCGGACATCTTCGGGCGGCGTTACACGCTGATGATTTCGCTGATTACCGCAGCAGCAATGAACGCGCTGGCCAGCATATCAGTCAACTGGCTGATGCTTATGTTCCTGCAGTTCTTCGCTACTCTCCTGTAAGCATATAAGATTAAATTTTAAAGTGCGCAAGCCAAATGGTCAAAAACTCTTCCGTAAGAATACGAGTTTAATTTGAATGTCCAAATAGTTGAAAAGCCACCATTTTTGACTGTCCAGTTGTCTGCAAAGCCTTGATTTCACCGGCTGATTAACCCAGCGACAACAACAAATTCAATTCCATTCTTACGAGTTCCAGTGCCAGCTGCTTCACCCATTTTTGATGTCACTATCCATTGATCTGCTTCCACTCCTGTTAAGTTAGCAGCTGAGTCGATATTCGCTACATGCAAACATTAAGTGATGTTATGGTGTCATTAAAACCATAATAATGTTATTACTTTCTGATAAATACAGCCAGCCATTTTGCAATTAAGTCTTATGTATTGTCAAAGGTCTGCAGGCCAGTTTCCACAAGCTATGACGATCGTCGGAGAGAGCGTACCGCTAGCTAAGAGAAATCTGTCCATCTTACTGGTCAGCAGCATATTTCTGTTGGCCCAAGGACTTATGGCAGGTAAGGTTTTAACTGACTAACTCAGTGGCTCTTCAGAATTTTGAGTGAAGAAGGCTACAATCATAATATTATTGTACATGAAAAGCTTATAATATATGACTAAATGAATGAGATTGCTTTATGATGAGAGATAAACATGGAGTACACTAAGGTCATAGATTGGAAAATGCTTAGTAAATGCCATAGTAGTAAGTTTGTTATGGACTGAATTGGTTGATTTCTTTCAGTTTTGGCGATCCCAATAATACCACTCACCTTTTCCTACCACTTACCTAGTCTCGGCATCTACTGGAACTCCTGGCGGACCCTCATGCTGGTGTACTCGTGCCCCAGCCTGATCGCTGCGTCGTGGCTCTACTTCATGTGCGAGAGCCCCAAGTTTCTGTTCACAAAGGGGCGGGAAGTAGAGGCTATGGAAGCGCTCAGGAAAATCCATAGACTGAATAACTTGGGAGCGAAGACTGAACTCGATGTGAGTGATCTACGAGCGTTTAACTCCACAACACCTTTTTAGACCCTGGCTAGTTCGCGCATGCTTGGATTTGAGTGATTTTGAAATTTTATAATTTCTCTTTTCCTAGTTGGCTCAGGTCTGGTGTTATAGGAAGCTTATGCCACAGCTGGTTATAGAACTCCTGGCAAAGACGCACAACCAAGCGATATAGCGTCCCGACGCTTGCTGCGACCGTTAGGAGCTACCTAACCCTTCCAAGTTAGTATTTAGTACAATATAGTAACATCTTCGGCTGCATCGTCAGATGATATTGCAGTCATGTCTCAAGCCATTTTTGTGCACATCGGCGCCAGTGCTACTCCGCCGACATTCTTTCGCGCTGTTTGTCGGGTCCTGTGTATTTGTCAATTAGGTACCTACTCACATTATCTTATTTTCAGATAAAAGATGGAATCCTTGTGGAACCAATGGAAGCCGATCCCGTGGCAGGCAAAAAGAGCAACCAATTTGCGCCGTTGTTCAGACCGCCCTTGCTGAAGTCTACTGTCATCATGACTATCCTGTTCTTGTTTCAACAGTTGAGTGTTTAAATACTTTATAGTTTCGTATGTGAAATGCGAATGCGAAAGCTCAAATGTGAAAAACGGAACCGTGTTGCCCTTCGTCATACGTTACAGTCTTTAACACCTTGCGGACGCCGCGGTATGGACAAACTTAAATGCACGAAGTCACACAACAGATGTTGGATGTCAGGCATGTTGTTAGCTGCTTGTGTCCTTTTTTTTCGGGGACGATAGAATCCGTAACGGATTTCTGCCTGGGCAGGGTATGTCCCCATCTTCTAGGTCATCCAGCACGGAACCGCTTGCCTGCTGGACCTGTAGTTCTTCCATTTCTCTGCTTCTCATGATGTCCACTGCTGCCACTGTAATCCTCTACTTCTAGCCCTATTTATAGTAAAATTACTAATATGTAACTCAGTTTTATGTACAGTATGTGTATACCCTTCTATTACTAAGATATTATCATGTTTTGCAGAGTCCCGGCGTTCGTCATCTGGCTGCCGACGATCGCGGCGCAGTTTGTGGAGATCCTGGAGACAGGCTCTGGCTCGGAACTCACGCTGTGTGCCGTTATTAGGAAGAGCTTGGACGCTCCTGCGGATGTAAGCAGTTCTTTCAGTGTGTCCTCGTTTGATACCGGCACTAAAGATAAATCCCCGAATATATCAGTCCGCTCACCCCTTATTTCCCACCTTCGGCCCTCTAGTCGGTCGACCTGACCTGTGCAGGGTAGGAACAACCCTCCACCACCCATGGCCCAATCAACCTCGCGGTTATGGGGGCCGAATCGCAGGAGCACGCCCGTTCGGTACTTGCTCTTGGCGTGTTCCCGGGGCGCCTTCTTGACTCCCTACAAGTTGTTTCCTCTCGCTCCTTGTCCCTATGTGCTCATTCTGGGGCAGGACGATACAAAAAACGGACTCGCCTCGCGCCGTCGCTGTCCGTAGCAAATAAGTCTCTGTGTCACTCCAAGCCGCTCCGCCTCTTATGCCATGCGTGCGCGAACTCCCGTAGCTTTCCGAAGTTGGCCGCCGAACCCACAAGATCCTGATAATAAACTGGGCCAGAAACTTCGCATACGATCCCGTCCAGCAGTACGCACCGGAGGTCCTCGTATAAGGGGCACTCCCACAAGACATGGTGGAGGTTCTCCTCCGCCAGTCCGCAGAAGCACTCGCCAGTCTCGACCAGACACATGTGACCTGTTCAGGGTAGCGGGTTCGATTCCCGCCATGGAATTTCATGTCTGGTCTGGTATGAAGGCTTCGGCCGCGGCTATCTACAACCGGCAAAATCAGCACCGCCAAGCGATTTGGCGTTCCAGTGCGATGCTGTGATGCAACCGCTCTTCTAAGTTAGTATGATAATATATTTGGATTCATTGTCACTTAATATTATCCGGTGAGATTGCAGTCAACTATCTACTAATTTGTATAGTGCAAAAACTGCCTTTTGTAAAATTACCTATTTGGTAACTGAAATATTTAATTGAATAATAAATATAATTTTTGGCATGATTATTTTCAGACTGACGACTCCTGCGCCTTGAACGTAACTTCGCTCCTCATAGTGCTGGTGGTTGGCGCGATTCAGTCAGTAACGAATGTGTTTATAAGTTTGGTCAGTTTATAATACTATTTTTCCAATATTTTTTAAAATACGTATATAAAGAATCCCCGACTCGAATCCGTGTTTCCCAGCTATCGCGGCTGGCTGCTCTGCCACGAGACCACGAGTAGGTAAATATCAGCAGAGACGATAATTTTGAGTGTCTCATTATGTCAGAACGTTGATGCAGAATTTAGTGATACGAATTCAATAGAAATAACGTTCTAAGTTAAAATAATTCTTAAATTACAATAATTACAAGCAAAGTCTGTACTTAATATGATTTCTGTGTAGCGACTGGGGCAAATATAAAACGCCTTTTTGAAGTTTATAAGGCTTCAAACTGTAGTAGAGCCTAAGGCCCGGTTTCCTTCCACCAAAGCGGAGCGGAGCGGAGCTGTGTTTGAGTAACCAATCAGATTTCGTCATTTCGACGTCTTCTATCCCCTCAGTTTCGGAGAAGTCAATGTGACGAAATCTGATTGATTTCTCGAACATACTTCCGCTCCACTCGGCTCTGATGGAAACCGGGCCTCAGGGAAAAATGAAATAATTATATTTTATGCAATATAGGTATTTTCACCCAAAATATAATCGTGTCGTGTAAATTTAATCGGGCTTTTTGTTATTTATTGCACAGACTTGTATACTAAAGACAGGGCGAACAGCGCGAAAAAATGTCGCCAGTTTATGGGAGCAAAAATGACTATTTTGCACCCACCCCCGTCAGTGGTCAGTATAGGTAGATAGGTAAAGACATATTTCTTTTTTGAATTAATAATAATATTGCAGGCAAGGTGACCACAGATACATAGATAAAATAAAATATAAAAAAATAATCATGTATTTCGCAGGAGTTTCGACAGATGGCGCTACATTTTATTGTATGAAGAACGTTTACGTAAGTCGTAAAATGTTCGGATATAAATTAGATAAAATGTGACCTATCTTGACTATTTTTATCTACCTATTATTTATTGGCATGGTTCCGCAGGTCATCAACGCGACCGGGCGGCGCAACATGGCCATGCTGGTGGCGGGCGTGTGCGGCGCGTGCGGCGTGCTGGTGAACCTCGTCCCGCACGCCGTCGCCAGCGGAGTGGTCTTCTTCGTGTTCCTGCTCGGCATCGTCAACTCGGGCCTGTACACCGCCATCGCCGTCGCCTTGTTCCCCACTTCCCTGAGGTGAGAACAAGGCGAAGAAGAAACAATAATACTCGTTTTCAGAAATGCCTAAGCCGATAGGTGACAGCATTGATTTATATACACATTTACTTACAACAACTGCCACCTAAGAGCTTAGGTGTCTCTTAAAATGTTGGTGAAGGTGAAAACGAGCATTACAATAAAGATAACGATAACATAACCTAACTTTATGTACGACCCTGCGTCAGTTCTGGAGAATAGTATCAACGAATAAGTATAATATAATATTAGTATAGTACTAACGATAGTAATGCAATGCTCTACCGGGATCGGTCGATCGATTCTATCCTTTGATTATTATAACTGACACGTAATTAGTATGCTGCTGCCCATAGACATAGTTCTAGTCAAGCGATCGGTGCGCCGTGCAATACCTAATTGTGGATATCACCATATTTTCATGATGAAAATCTCGTGAAAGCGGAGAAGAAAATTCCTTCTTGCTCATGAGATTACCGGCATGTGGAGTGGGAACTCGACGATTATAGTTCGGATAGTCGTTTCGATATAGCGAAATTAAGCATCGACCAACATTTCAAGAGGCTTTCGCTCGACTGTTGGATCAAGGGCCGTATACAGCGCTCTATATCTTAGCGCAGATAGAAAATTGCAGAGATTGAACTGCAATGTACTGAAAATAAATGATTTGTTCCAGGGCTCTGGCCGTCGCGTTGATCATGACAGGACACCGCGTGGGCTCGTTCGCGTCCGTGCAGATCGTGAACCAGCTGTTCGAGACCAACTGCGAGGCGGGCTTCTACGTGTACGGCTCTATATTTGCGTGTAAGTTGTTATTAGGGTAATGGTAGCGATAGACCTTCCATTTTATCGTCAAATCGGCATGATGCAATTATAAAATTCCAAAGTGGCCTGTGGCGGGAATCGAACCCGCGACCTCCCACTTGAAACTCGAGCGTGCCTCTGCGCCAGGGAGGTCGTCAAGCCTCCTACATTTGAGCTGATTCGTTGCGCAAATGCTTCATGCTAACTTATTTTGTATTTTGACAGTGTCCTGCGTGGTGGCAGCATTTTTGGTGGACGACCGGAAACAAGACAGACAGCGTGTCGCCTCCACCAAGCTGTAGCCTGCAGAAGTTTCAACACATTCTTACCTCGTAGCTCGAAATAAACCAAAGTTCAAATATTTGCCAACGTTCTTCAGTCAAACTAGGCTCTTATTTTGGTGGCAATCAACGATCTAGTTATAAGTATGTATTTAAATTAGATATAATAATTATATGTCACTTAATAATGTAAGTAGGTATTACCGCACAAAAAATAATTAATGTTTTTACAAATAAAAAGTTTTAAACATCTCATCACCGTCTAATAAACTTTCTTGACTTCCTTAAAAAAAATTAAATAATATAAAAACTTTATGGTATAAAACTCGCTCAGGTCTAGTTGAAAATTCCCGCCAAATTAGTTGCTTATTAACAAAGAGCTAGGAATAAGGAATTTTTATGCTTGGACTTCATTACATTAACGAGTCACGCGGCCGAGCCGCGGGGCTGTGCCTGCCGGCAGACGGCTATTTAACGCATTTACTAAAATGATTGCGACGGTGGCAATGTGTTTAGTCTACGTAATTGGATACTTCTAGCTGTCATATCTCTCAAATGTATGTCAGCTGTCATAAAATGTCAGTTTTCCAATTTCTAATTTGAATTTCCATTTTCCTATACCTACTCATAGGACGAATCACGTTCGCAGAGTTCAACGAAAAGTATAAATAATTCAGTGATTATCCTTAATTCCTACCACCGAAATTTAAAGACATCGATCGTGTACTGTCGCCGAGGGTTCGGACCCACAACTTTATAACCTAGAGGAGTAAAATTAAGGCCGATGTTGCCACGGTGGAATGTATCAGCGAGCATCGATTTTTCGATAAAAGTCTGATTAGTAGAGTCTGGTCATTAGGGCCGAGTTGAAGACGAGTGCAAGACGAGTGTTGAGTTCATTTCAAAGTCGAGACACACCTTGTTTCGTCGTGTTTCCATGTTAACGAGCTTCTTTTTGGACCTACTTATCTTGCGGAGAAAGGTACGTAATAACTTGATCATTCTTATTAGTTTATTAATAATGTTAAGTTCTGATTAAAGATAAAGATGCTGATTTTTTTCTTATTTTAGTACTCATATTAAGACTAGTCATTTATTTTAAATCCAGATAGAGATGGCAGAGTTATCATAGAACTGCTCTGTTGACATTTAACTCCTGCAACCTGTTGCTACTTTAATTTGATACTAGTATAAATGTTGTGTCCTTGCCAGGATTCGAAATTCTCTAGGTCTTTTCCTAGCCCTAAGGCCCTTTGTGACTCCTTTCCAATTCAGTACTTATTGATAACTTAAGCTAATCATTAACTTACTTATTTTCAAAATTAATATATAGTCAAGAATTTATTCAGAAGACTTATTGAACAAGAGTGTTCAACAGTTTTTTATGAACATGCTAAAATAGTTTAAGATAACTTTAAGATAAGTTTTTAGATTGGTGATAACTGCTAAGTTTGTAAAACTACCCTGCTAAGTTTGTAGTAAGCAGTGCAGAATTTACTGTCATTTCTTATAGCTTTAGTTTCAGTTATATTCTTGAATTTATAAAATAATCTACTCATGAATGTTATTACAATTTTATCCTATAGAAAGATGATAATATAGTTTAAAGACTTGATATTGAAACTATCATCATATATTTAGGTATGCATGTCTAAGTATATTGAGGTGTGTAAGTTTCAGGCAATTAGATATCACATTTTTTTGACTATAAGTATAGGTAAGCGCTTGACTATGATCACACCTGAAAAAAAGCGATGATACAGTCTAAGGTGGAGGGCACTTTCCTAGGAAATGCCTCTTTACTCTTGATTTGAGGTATCCAAATTGTTAGTGATGGGAAAGACAGTGCTTGGGAGGGTATTCCAAACCTTAGCAGTGTATATCAGGAATGAGGAAGCAAACTGCTTTATGTGTCTTTTGTATATCAACTATGTAAGGGTGTGGTGGGTGTGATGGTGGGGTTTGGACAAACCCTTCTCATGACGAGAGGATACCCTAGCCCAGTGACCAGATATTTTGAGTTTTTTTTTTTACCCTATACAAGTTAGTACTTGACTGCGATCTCACCTGATGGTAAGTGATGATGCAGTCGAAGATGTTAGCGTACTAACTTGGAAGAGGTAAGTTACGTCACCCCAACGGTTTCTACACAGCATCGTACCGGAACGCTAAATCGCTTGGCGGTACGTCTTTGCTGGTAGGGTGGTAACTAGCCACGGCCAAGTTTGTTACATGTTTAAATCGAACGTGGTCTGTCTATCATTCATTCATTTGTTCAGTCCATGGATGGCTGCTGTTGTACATTTCCTGTACTTGTACTCTCTTAATGTTGAAAACCATCTGACCAGAGGTCTGCCAATGCCCAACACTGTCCTGTGTGTGGAAGCCATTCCACAACTTGGGTCTCCAATGTCCGTCAATTCTACTAGCTATGTGCCCCCTCCATACTGTTAACAATTGTTTAATAGGGTTTGTGCACCAGAGGTGTGTCAAACAGCTTTAAATCTCTTGATTTTCATTTTATTTCATAGCTTATGAAAATAAAGCAATTTGTAGCAATTTGTTTTTGTAGAACATTCGAAAATCGTAAATCCGGAAATCAAAGAGTTCACATTGTGGAGCAAAACATGTGTCAAAGAAAGAGTTAGAGAATTGTGTGTGGTGTTTCATGTGGGCAGTGTTCCTGCATACTGTACGATACAGAATCTTTTTGAGTAGCGGATTAAAGCAAAACAAATCAATCTATCCTACTAATTATGTATTTCCACAAAATAACGCCTGCATCCATTCAATAGCTTAACAAACAAAACAATGTAGACAGGTTTAACATTTTTGATAGACCAATACCCGAGTACAGCGTTTCTGAGTATGATTATATTGATTGAGTGTACACAGAGTTAGGAACACCCACAAGAACACGGATGTATTTGTGTTAATTACTTATTAACCTAAATCCTGTTAACAAAATGTGTTCTAAGCCAATTTCCTTTGCTACATGTTTACATGTTACACCTAGTAGTTATTGTCAGGTTTGTTCATCATTTTTACTAGGTATCACACTAATATTCTATTTTGTGCCAAATAATACAACCTTCTACTGTAGATGTATACTTCCATAGATTCAGTTTTAATAATCAGTTTAACTATGTATTTATGTATCAAGTTGAGCCGAATAAAGCTATTTATTTGTATAAATAATACTACCTTAAAGTGACATCCATTTGGTCATTAGAGTGTACAAGGATACAGTTATCTCTACGAGAGATCTTTGCCAGTGACCCTAGATATCCGAGAGGTGACAAGGGAACGAAAATAGGTACCTATAATTTCTTTTCTATTGCCGGTTAAATGTACCCAGTTTTCTAAACACCAGCAATAGAAAACAAAAGCGTGCTAATAATAGACACTAGCAAACCCGGCGAACTCCGTTTCGCCACCAGATGGCTTTCCCACTAAAAAGATTTTCCCGCTTTACTGTTGAAATTTTTCCTGAATTTTCTTTGCTATAAGCCTCACGGAGCCCGAGACCTTTCCAACGAATGCAAAACCGTGGAAATCGGTTCGTGCGTTCTGAAGTTATAGCGTCAGGAAGGAAAACCCGACTTATTTTTATATAGTAGAAGAAGACTAGCAAACCCGGCGAACTCCGTTTCGCCACCAGATGGCTTTCCCGCTAAAAAGATTTTCCCGCTTTTCTGTTGAAATTTTTCCTGAATTTTCTTTGCTATAAACCTCACGAAGCCCGAGACCTTTCCAACGAATGCAAAACCGTGGAAATCGGTTCGTGCGTTCTGGAGTTATAGCGTCAGGAAAGAAAACCCGACTTATTTTTATATAGTAGAAGAAGATATACCCTGGACAGGGCGCCAGTTTATCGGTGCGAAAAATGCTTGTTTTGCTTCAACAGTAAGGCCACGCAGTAGTTCGTTCAACAGCCACCTATATGGAATTTTGACAGATGGCGCTACTGTTTGCTTACGAAAAAGGTTTACGTAAATCGTTTGTCTGCCATATCCCGAGTTTTCTTATCAGTGGTGCCAATCAAGAAACCTTAGGCTTGCAGTGGCTGTGGAAGATGATGGTATTCAGTTAGGAATTATCAAAACCCAAATTAGCCTGTGTAAGAAAAACGTATTCATCGTTATCGTAATCTTTTACAAATTCTACCTGCTGATTTACGTCAATCAATCGCGGGACAGAATTCGCTTACGATTACGATAACGATGAATATGTTTTTCGCAATCCTGCTCCAGTGTACGAATCGAACTTGGGAGGTTCGGTTAATTATTTCTTTGAGCTCCGCAAGTCGCTTCTAAGGTCTATTTTCTGTGATATTTTTAAACTGTTAACGTGAAAGCACTCTCTCTAATTGGACCTTGGAGTGAGCCACGCTCGTTGACCTTTGTCGTCTCATCAAAGAGGGATCTGAATTGTGAAAGGTGAAACCGGGAGTGATCTTGATAAGTGTGCCTTTACAGCTTTGGCTTTGTGTGTTTTATCAGTACGAATGATCTGCTTACTGTGACGGAGATGATTTAGGATCATCGAGATTCTTGCGTCATGAAGTTATCATTATTGTTATTAAGACCATTTTTTCTTATTTTTCCTCGTGAATCTGTGAATAAAAGTTTGCTGTGATACAACTAGTGAGTTATTACGATAACATTTTCGGTTAATGAAATAGATTTTGTAATGATCCATTTTCAGGGATCGGATTTCGCAAATACAAAGAGAGGTTTAAATAGAGCAGATTTTGTAAATCAAAGATGGATCAAGGGGATGGATTTTGTAAATTAATGATCAATTTTAGTAGCGGATCGGATTTCGTAAATGAAAGGCAGGTTTTATAGGAAAGGATTTTGTAACCTATAAGCTGTGTATTGTTGCAGTAAGTGGAAAGCGGTTACAAAATGGCGAGCGGATCTTGGGAAGAGTTCTTCGCAGTACATCTGCCCCCCACTGACTTCGAGGACAACCGCTCGCTGCTCAAGGAGTTCTGCGAGAGGCACGACCAGTACGGGAACAAGATTGTTCTTGTCACAGTCAGTAATAATGTTATATCTTTTTTACATTGTATTACCGCGAGCGCGTGCAAACTGTAAAGGTTTTGGCAACCAAAATAAAGTCCAAGTCTCGATCTCCCACAATCTAACCGCCCTTGTGACGGTACGACTCATTACCATTGCTAGAATCGGGTAGTAATAATAATAATAATCTTTCGGGTCTTATCTAGCACTGGATACCTTTTCCGAACACCTTCTTGATCTCCCTATCAAGCCGGGTGGTATCTCCCAATGGCAGGTGGATGAAAACTGTTATTGCAAAGTTCACCTGCATACGTGCCACCGCAACATTGCCAGTTATTCCGCTGCAAAAAATAATTGCTAATACACGGTATATATTTGCAATTACTGTTTTGCGAAAGAATATTCATCATTACTGCTTCACGGTAGAATAACAGACACCGCGGTGGTACCTACCCGGATGAACTCTGCAAGAAGAGTCATACCACCAATAAAACCCCCGCGACCGGTGTTTTACCGGTACCCCGGCGACGCTAGTTCCAGTTCTGGCAACTGGGTCAGAAAAGTTGGTGCCATTGTGTGTTGTGTATGTAGGGACATCCTACACCACCCATGGCCCAATCAACCTCGTGGTTATGGGGCCGTATAACAGGCGCTTTCTTGACTCCCTACAAATTGTTTCCTCTTACTCCTTGTCCCTATGTGCTCATTCTCCCCAATCTGGAGTAGGTCGATACAAAGACGGACTTACCTCGCGCCGTCGCTGTCCGCAGCAAAACATTCTGTGTATCACTCCAAGCCGCTCCGCCTCATATACCATGCGTGCGCGAACTCCCGTAGCTTTCCGAAGTTGGCCGCCGAACCCACGAGATCCTGATAATAAATTGTCTTAATTGTAATTGGGTATTTGACTCCAATTTTTTTATTACTTTATTATAAAGTAGAATTAAAATAATGACGTGCACTGAAAGAACTAATGAAATCGATCAAATAACAAAAAAGTTATAAGCATTTAAAGATTTGTGATTAGACAGAGATAGCAACATGAAATTGTGACGTCACACCTTACCAATGCCATAGTAGCTTCGTGCGGCTTCATACAAATTTTCGTTTTGCGAGAAAGGGATAGAAGATCCCCCCACTCCTAAGTTTAAACGCCTGTAACTTTGTAAATCTTCGTTGGATTTTAATATTTCTTTCACTGCACGTTATTATTTTTATCCTAGTTTATAATAAAGTAATATTTTTTATCAAATTCAAAAGTAGTATAAGACCCAATTGTATTGTATATGGTTCCAGTCGGGTGGCACCACGGTCCCCCTGGAGCACAACACGGTGCGGTTCGTGGACAACTTCAGCGCGGGCACGCGCGGCGCCGCCTCCGCCGAGTACTTCCTGGAGCACGGCTACGCGGTCATCTTCATGCACCGCCAGAAGTCGCTGGAGCCCTTCACGAGGAACTTCAGCGGGCAGAAGCTGTTCGACATGCTGGACCTGCAGGAGCGTGGGCCCAACACCACCATCACTGGTGAGTGAGGTCACTCGGCGGTATGCAATCTACAAGTTTGTTGTGTTGTCACTAACTTGGAAGGGGTAAGTAATCTTCCCTACGCCTGGTGGGGTGGTAATTAGCCACGGCCAAAGCCTCACACCACACCAGACCTGAGTCAATTTGGAAATTCGTGGCGGGAATCGATTAACCCGCGATCTCCCAATCGAACACTAGTGACGTCTTTTATAACGACGAGTCTTTTAACGAAATCCGTTGCGTTTATTCTCATTAAATATATCTTTGATTTACAAAATTTGTTCCTTTAAAAAATGCCTTTCATTAGCGAAATCCGTTCCGTTAAAATTAATCTTTGATTTATAAAATCGGTTCCGTTAAAAACTGTCTTTGTATTTATGAAATCTGTTCCCTGAAAATGGATCAAAATTAATCTTTAATTTACAAAATCCGTCCCCTTGAAATCTATCTTCGATTTACAAAATCCGTTCCGTTAAAATCTGTCTTTGTATTTATGAAATCCGTTCCCTGAAAATGAATCAAAATTAATCTTTAATTTACGAAATCCGTCCCCTTGAAATCTATCTTTGATTAACAAAATCCTTTCCGTTAAAACCTGTCTTTGTATTTACGAAATCCGTTCCCTGAAAATGGATCATTACAAAATCCATTTCGTTAAATTGGATCATTAACGTTCGGTGCTGCTCGTTCGTGACTATAAGTATAATTATGCAGAGGTTTTTTGTGACGGACAGTCGTATACACAAAGACGCCAGTTCAAGGTTATGGAAGCGTCCAGTATTTAGCGCTTTGTTTGACTAATCGATGTCGAGTATCGCACGAGGGGTGCTCGTCGCTCGGCTATTTGTAGCCGCCGCAACCTCGGCCTTGGTGTCTAGCAACTTAAGGGGACTCCGAACGGTACTTGCTTCATACAAATGTAAAAGGGCGATTACTACATTATTTGATATGACAGACCCAAAGCTAAGCATTAAATCGTTGTGTCTCGTCATTATCTAGGTTTATTGATACATTAATAATTAAAAAAAATAATGATTTCCAAGTTACGAGCCTCGAAATACTCATATTTTAACCCTAAATTAGTGTTAACTTTGGGCGTAAATCAATAAGATTAGGAGTGAGAAAAAAGTAAAAAATCATATCTTCCGACATAGTTTACTTATTAATCATCTGAAATAAGTTTACTTTGTAAGCATATTTTTAGTCGTTCTTTCTCAAAAATACTTTTCCCAAACGACTGTTCAACCTTTTTCGCGCGCTTGATTCGGTAAAGTTTATCTTGCCTCTCAAGTCGCATTCGACTCTGCGCGGGAGGGTGGCTAGTGGCGAGGGGGGGGGGGACAGTAACCCGGCGCGCGCCAAAACATTTCAACATAAATTCAGTCTACAGCTGTAGATACCTATTCCTATTATACATTGCAATTTACAACAAATCGCGTCTTTTATAGTTAGGTACTTGTAAGTGTTGTAGTAAGTATATCGTACTGTAGTGACTGGTGTTATTTATTGTATTTTGTGTTTTTAGGGTTCCATACCAATTTGTTAAAATGGAACCCTTATGGTGAGACTTTCTCCGTCCGTCCGTCCGTCCGTCCGTCCGTCTGTCACACTCGATTATTTCAGTAACTGTTCAAGCTATCGACTTGAAATTTAGAATAGTTATAGGTAATAGTGACGCGACATCATAACAATCGTAAAAATTTGAAAATTGTTTTTATTTTTATTTAAAAAGGGGGGAAAACCGGGTCGACAAATTTTCAAAATGAGGTAACAATATTGAGTGGGGTATGGAAGGGCGTTACTTGTGTATACTAAAACTAATTTTTATTTATTTTTATGCCTGATAGTTTTTGATTTATTGGGCAAACTGTCGAAAAAAATACCGTTCCCCCCCCCCCTTATCTCCAAAGTTTACCAATCGAAAAATCTGAAATAATTATGATCAATAGAAATTAATGTATATTTTACAGGAAAAATAAAATCAACTTACTGACTAATATACTTTTTTTGATAATAACAATAATCCGCCAAAAACAAAGTTACGTTTGCGGTTTGCCAACAAAAGTACCTACATGTAAATTATACTCGTAAATTCATGAATAAAAGTGATTCTTTCAATGTTTTACTTCTTTTATGGTATGGAACCCTCGGTGCGCGAGTCCGACTCGCACTTGGCCGTTTTTTTTAAATAATAATAATCATAATAATAATAATTGACCCCTGGCATTATAACTCTGGACGCCGATTTATTCACGCCGTATTGGACTTGCGTCAAAATAAAATATAAATCTACCTACTTGTGTTACCTCTCCTGAACAATGTCGTATGATTTTTTTACTAATTGTTTCGTATAGAAGAAAAAAAAACAAAAAACCGGCCAAGTGCGAGTCGGACTCGCGCACCGAGGGTTCCATACCATAAAAGAAAAACCATACCATAAAGAAGACTTTTGTTGGCAAACCGCAAACGTAACTTTGTTTTCGGCGGATTATTGTTATTATCAAAAAAAGTATATTAGTCAGCGAGTTGATTTTATTTTTCCTGTAAAATATACGTTAACTTCTATTGATCATAATTATTTCAGATTTTTCGATTGATAAACTTCGGAGATAAGGGGGGGGGGGAACGGTATTTTTTTCGACAGTTTGCTCAATAAATCCAAAACTATCAGGCATAAAAATCAATAAAAATCGGTTTTAGAATACACAAGTAACGCCCTTTCATATGATACCCTACTCAATATTGTTATCTCATTTTGAAAATTCGAAGTCCCGGTTTTCCCCCCTTTTTAAATATAAATAAAAACAATTTTCAATATTTTATGAGTGCAATGGCGTTGGGTCACTATTACCTTAAACTATTCCAAATTTCAAGTCGATAGCTTTGATAGTTACTGAAATAATCGAGTGTGACAGACGGACGGACGGACGGACGGACGGACGGACGGAGAAAGTCTCACCATAAGGGTTCCATTTTTACCAAATTGGTATGGAACCCTAAAAATCAGTCACTGACTAAATGTCACTCCAAACGTCATCCAATTGACAGTTATCTGAAAAAAAATCCAAAATGGCGGATTCATTTATTCATTTGGCCGCCGTAGGAATATCGTTCTTATCTCGGAAAGTATAAAAGATGGAAGAACATTTTCTTGACAAGGGGTGATCAGGACCCGAAGGTGTATTATTCCATAGAAAATGTGGTCGATTCTGTTATGTAAAATCGCTAAACTAATTTAAAATAATCCTATCCTTTTCCATACGGAGCAGTTTGAAAACGATAGGACTTTTTTAAATTAGTTTAGTTTAGAAATTTTGTTCAACAGAATTAGCACAGTAACATGTGGCCCGCGCCTCCACGCGCCCTACTAGTTAATAATTTAATAATATATATATAGCTGCTTGTGCTGATTCACTCACTGACTCATTGATCACCTCTCCTGAAAAATTTTGTATAAAAATTTTTTTTTTCGCGGATGGGGTCGTATAGAAGAAAAAAATTCATTCGGATGAAAAATGCAAAGTTAGCTGATGATTGAGGATTTTGGAGACAGGTGAAGAGCACAGCCAGGGTATTGGAGATAGCTGGAGGGTGCTCGACAAAATGCCACTCGAAATGTCATCCAAATATCTCGCCCGCTCATTTGCTTAAAAAACTAGACAATTAATAAAAATATTACTTTGCAAAGTAACTAGTTTTTTTTGTCCCCGAATGACACATACCTACCTACATTTTTCATCACTAGGTGTCTATGAAAAAATCTCAACCCTATTGAATGGAAGCAGAAGTTATTTTGCGGCAATCCATAATTAGCAGGAAGATTAATTTGTTTTGCTATAATCCGCTACTTGAAAATATTCTGTATGGTATAAAATGCAGGAACAATGCCCACATGGAACACCACACACAATTTTTCAACACTTTCTTCGACGCACGTTTCGTCCCGACACCGGGACATCCTCAGGAGATGAATCGTAGAGTCTACGATTTCGCATAGTGAAGTCAACATCGTAGAGCCTACGATTTCGCATAGAGAAGTCAACATCGTAGACTCTACGATTTCGCATTGTGAACTCAACATCTCCTGAGGATGTCCCGATGTCGGGACGAAACGTGCGTCGAAGAAAGTGTTGGAAAATTGTGTTCCATGTCGGCATTGTTCCTGCATTTTGTACATCATACAGAATATTTTCAAGTAGCGGATTATAGCAAAACAAAATCTTCCTGCTAATCTCAACCCTCTTTTGCGTCCCACAGCTGGGCACGGGTCTCCTCTGAAAATAAAAGGGTTTTAAACAAATTAGGGTTTGCAGGCTTCACACACGTACCTATGAGCATACCTTTTTCTATATCCCACAGGTGTACTCTCAAAATAAGAGGGGTTTGGCCAAAGTTTAGGTATTATTAATTGTAGATAATAGGTACTACATAACAAAACAAAAATAATAATACAACTCACTGTAAACAATAACAGGGTAGGTACCCTAATTGCATACTAAACGAGTCAGAAAAGATTGTGGTCTAAAAAATATAATAATAATACGGAATAATAGTAGTACGGAAGAAGGTAGGTTGCATTCTCTAGACCGCTCATCAATGACCCTGTCTCTTTCTCACACAAGTAAGGTGAAACAGCAAACAACCCACCCACGTGCGCGTCGAGTTCGTTCGCGCGTTCGGCGCATTCTTAAATTTAATAAACAAGATAAAATCAAGTACTATTTTTTTCGCCGACTTCGTCTCTTACCCGAGTATGATGTTCTAGGTATAGTAAAGTAACCACTAAAATTGCGAAATCTTCATAGTTCGCAGGTTGATGGCATTTTCACGCGAAACATCTATAAACGCGCAACATAATCTATAGCACTACTTCCACCGTCTTAACTGCAGAGGGCACGCCCCTTCTGATAGCGTGATGCTCTCAACAAAATCATACTTGCAATAGGTATAAGTTTCACTAACTAGTGTACTAAAAAGTCCAGTATTAGACAAACTTGCTCCTCACATGGCTCAGTTAATGTCGTTACAATGGCTGGTACTTGCTCATGTGGTGTTCTCGGGGTTCCTTCTTCACTACTCACAAGTTATTTTGTCTCAATATTTATCCCTATAACCTTAACCTTAACCGTAACCTTCCCATTCAGAGACTGAAGGCGGCCCACCAGGTTTACAACCTACAGATCCACAGCTCCTATCAATTCCTCCGGCCAGCTAGGCTGACAACTGACTTTACTGTGGTTCTGGCCAAAATGATGAAAGGAAGTCGTTGTCCCCAGTGAAGCAAGACAGCGTGTTTGTGCTGGCGCCCATCCTAGCGCGCTACCAGGCGGCGCACGCGGCGGGCGCGCTGCTGCACGTGTCCTTCACCACCGTGTCCGAGTACTTCTGGCTGCTGCGCGCCGCGTGCGAGGTGCTGGCCCACACGGGCGCGCGCGCGCTGCTGTACCTCGCCGCCGCCGTGTCCGACTTCTACGTGCCCAAGGACAGAGTGGTGAGTCGTGCTGCGCGTGTCCTTCACCACCGTGTCCGAGTACTTCTGGCTGCTGCGCGCCGCGTGCGAGGTGCTGGCCCACACGGGCGCGCGCGCGCTGCTGTACCTCGCCGCCGCCGTGTCCGACTTCTACGTGCCCAAGGACAGAGTGGTGAGTCGTGCTGCGCGTGTCCTTCACCACCGTGTCCGAGTACTTCTGGCTGCTGCGCGCCGCGTGCGAGGTGCTGGCCCACACGGGCGCGCGCGCGCTGCTGTACCTCGCCGCCGCCGTGTCCGACTTCTACGTGCCCAAGGACAGAGTGGTGAGTCGTGCTGCGCGTGTCCTTCACCACCGTGTCCGAGTACTTCTGGCTGCTGCGCGCCGCGTGCGAGGTGCTGGCCCACACGGGCGCGCGCGCGCTGCTGTACCTCGCCGCCGCCGTGTCCGACTTCTACGTGCCCAAGGACAGAGTGGTGAGTCGTGCTGCGCGTGTCCTTCACCACCGTGTCCGAGTACTTCTGGCTGCTGCGCGCCGCGTGCGAGGTGCTGGCCCACACGGGCGCGCGCGCGCTGCTGTACCTCGCCGCCGCCGTGTCCGACTTCTACGTGCCCAAGGACAGAGTGGTGAGTCGTGCTGCGCGTGTCCTTCACCACCGTGTCCGAGTACTTCTGGCTGCTGCGCGCCGCGTGCGAGGTGCTGGCCCACACGGGCGCGCGCGCGCTGCTGTACCTCGCCGCCGCCGTGTCCGACTTCTACGTGCCCAAGGACAGAGTGGTGAGTCGTGCTGCGCGTGTCCTTCACCACCGTGTCCGACTACTTCTGGCTGCTGCGCGCCGCGTGCGAGGTGCTGGCCCACACGGGCGCGCGCGCGCTGCTGTACCTCGCCGCCGCCGTGTCCGACTTCTACGTGCCCAAGGACAGAGTGGTGAGTCGTGCTGCGCGTGTCCTTCACCACCGTGTCCGACTACTTCTGGCTGCTGCGCGCCGCGTGCGAGGTGCTGGCCCACACGGGCGCGCGCGCGCTGCTGTACCTCGCCGCCGCCGTGTCCGACTTCTACGTGCCCAAGGACAGAGTGGTGAGTCGTGCTGCGCGTGTCCTTCACCACCGTGTCCGAGTACTTCTGGCTGCTGCGCGCCGCGTGCGAGGTGCTGGCCCACACGGGCGCGCGCGCGCTGCTGTACCTCGCCGCCGCCGTGTCCGACTTCTACGTGCCCAAGGACAGAGTGGTGAGTCGTGCTGCGCGTGTCCTTCACCACCGTGTCCGAGTACTTCTGGCTGCTGCGCGCCGCGTGCGAGGTGCTGGCCCACACGGGCGCGCGCGCGCTGCTGTACCTCGCCGCCGCCGTGTCCGACTTCTACGTGCCCAAGGACAGAGTGGTGAGTCGTGCTGCGCGTGTCCTTCACCACCGTGTCCGAGTACTTCTGGCTGCTGCGCGCCGCGTGCGAGGTGCTGGCCCACACGGGCGCGCGCGCGCTGCTGTACCTCGCCGCCGCCGTGTCCGACTTCTACGTGCCCAAGGACAGAGTGGTGAGTCGTGCTGCGCGTGTCCTTCACCACCGTGTCCGAGTACTTCTGGCTGCTGCGCGCCGCGTGCGAGGTGCTGGCCCACACGGGCGCGCGCGCGCTGCTGTACCTCGCCGCCGCCGTGTCCGACTTCTACGTGCCCAAGGACAGAGTGGTGAGTCGTGCTGCGCGTGTCCTTCACCACCGTGTCCGAGTACTTCTGGCTGCTGCGCGCCGCGTGCGAGGTGCTGGCCCACACGGGCGCGCGCGCGCTGCTGTACCTCGCCGCCGCCGTGTCCGACTTCTACGTGCCCAAGGACAGAGTGGTGAGTCGTGCTGCACGTGTCCTTCACCACCGTGTCCGAGTACTTCTGGCTGCTGCGCGCCGCGTGCGAGGTGCTGGCCCACACGGGCGCGCGCGCGCTGCTGTACCTCGCCGCCGCCGTGTCCGACTTCTACGTGCCCAAGGACAGAGTGGTGAGTCGTGCTGCGCGTGTCCTTCACCACCGTGTCCGAGTACTTCTGGCTGCTGCGCGCCGCGTGCGAGGTGCTGGCCCACACGGGCGCGCGCGCGCTGCTGTACCTCGCCGCCGCCGTGTCCGACTTCTACGTGCCCAAGGACAGAGTGGTGAGTCGTGCTGCACGTGTCCTTCACCACCGTGTCCGAGTACTTCTGGCTGCTGCGCGCCGCGTGCGAGGTGCTGGCCCACACGGGCGCGCGCGCGCTGCTGTACCTCGCCGCCGCCGTGTCCGACTTCTACGTGCCCAAGGACAGAGTGGTGAGTCGTGCTGCACGTGTCCTTCACCACCGTGTCCGAGTACTTCTGGCTGCTGCGCGCCGCATGCGAGGTGCTGGCCCACACGGGCGCGCGCGCGCTGTTGTACCTCGCCGCCGCCGTGTCCGACTTCTACGTGCCCAAGGACAGAGTGGTGAGTCGTGCTGCGCGTGTCCTTCACCACCGTGTCCGAGTACTTCTGGCTGCTGCGCGCCGCGTGCGAGGTGCTGGCCCACACGGGCGCGCGCGCGCTGCTGTACCTCGCCGCCGCCGTGTCCGACTTCTACGTGCCCAAGGACAGAGTGGTGAGTCGTGCTGCGCGTGTCCTTCACCACCGTGTCCGAGTACTTCTGGCTGCTGCGCGCCGCGTGCGAGGTGCTGGCCCACACGGGCGCGCGCGCGCTGCTGTACCTCGCCGCCGCCGTGTCCGACTTCTACGTGCCCAAGGACAGAGTGGTGAGTCGTGCTGCGCGTGTCCTTCACCACCGTGTCCGAGTACTTCTGGCTGCTGCGCGCCGCGTGCGAGGTGCTGGCCCACACGGGCGCGCGCGCGCTGCTGTACCTCGCCGCCGCCGTGTCCGACTTCTACGTGCCCAAGGACAGAGTGGTGAGTCGTGCTGCGCGTGTCCTTCACCACCGTGTCCGAGTACTTCTGGCTGCTGCGCGCCGCGTGCGAGGTGCTGGCCCACACGGGCGCGCGCGCGCTGCTGTACCTCGCCGCCGCCGTGTCCGACTTCTACGTGCCCAAGGACAGAGTGGTGAGTCTTATAACCGCTTTGTGTGTGTAAACCTCTAGTAATTCTTGAAATAGTGGTAGTATAAAACACTTCAATTATGAAATGTCGTACGGATACTCAGGAGGATTTGAAAAAATAAGTATTCTACCAATTGGACCAAGCATTCACTCGCTCAGCAGAACTGTAATGGCATCTAGTAGGAAACGTTGCTTCAACCTACTTTCCAAAGACCCGTTACATCTGTATCCATTTGCATCCAGCCAATTTCCGGATACTTGAAACGTTCGTGGCTCCGAAGTTATGAGGCTCCTAGGTCTGTAACAGACGCGTTAGGTCGCGTCCGACGTTATGGTGTGCCCGGCCTATGAATGCTTACTATGGAAATGTACTACTATCAACTGGTATGGCCTCTCTGTAACGCCTGACGCGGCGTACGTACGATGAGACCACCGCCTAAGGTTCGCGTACCTGGCCTATGAATGCTTACTATGGAAATGTACTCCTATCAACTAGTATGGTCCCTCTGTAACGCCTGACGCGGCGTACGTACGATGAGACCACCGCCTAAGGTTCGCGTACCTGGCCTATGAATGCTTACTATGGAAATGTACTACTATCAACTGGTATGGCCTCTCTGTAACGCCTGACGCGGCGTACGTACGATGAGACCACCGCCTAAGGTTCGCGTACCTGGCCTATGAATGCTTACTATGGAAATGTACTCCTATCAACTAGTATGGTCCCTCTGTAACGCCTGACGCGGCGTACGTACGATGAGACCACCGCCTAAGGTTCGCGTACCTGGCCTATGAATGCTTACTATGGAAATGTACTACTATCAACTGGTATGGCCTCTCTGTAACGCCTGACGCGGCGTACGTACGATGAGACCACCGCCTAAGGTTCGCGTACCTGGCCTATGAATGCTTACTATGGAAATGTACTCCTATCAACTAGTATGGTCCCTCTGTAACGCCTGACGCGGCGTACGTACGATGAGACCACCGCCTAAGGTTCGCGTACCTGGCCTATGAATGCTTACTATGGAAATGTACTACTATCAACTGGTATGGCCTCTCTGTAACGCCTGACGCGGCGTACGTACGATGAGACCACCGCCTAAGGTTCGCGTACCTGGCCTATGAATGCTTACTATGGAAATGTACTCCTATCAACTAGTATGGTCCCTCTGTAACGCCTAACGCGGCGTACGTACGACGAGACCACCGCCTTAGGTTCGCGCAATGTTTCCAGCCTACCCACAAGATGCAGTCGGCGAGCGGGCCGCCCGCGATCCAGCTGCACCTGGTGCCCAAGATGCTGGCGCCGCTGGTCAACCTGTGGGTGCCCGAGGCCTACGTCGTCTCCTTCAAGCTGGAGACCGACGAGAACTTGCTCATACCCAAGGCGAGGGCGGCGCTCGACAAGTATAAACACAAGGTATTTATGCTTTGCAGCGAACTGCTCCGAAACCGTCCATTCCTCATTCAAGGGGGGCTAAAAACTAATTCATCGCTGACGCAATCGCAAACTCCTGCTCGCTGATTGGCAGAATCTGTTGATCAAATTTTTTTCAGCCAATCAGCTACCAGTATTTCTTTAAGATTACAATAGTGATGAATATTATGTTTTATTTCGCCTAGAGTAATGGTTTGCACAATGCACAAACCTACTTGTAGATTTGAATGATCTCTAACGGTACTATTATGTGTTTTAGGAAAATGTGTAACCAAACTCCTCTGAAATTGATTGACCGATTTTTATAAAATATTTTGTCTTCATTCCGAACGTCTTAGAAAAAGGTCGTACGCTATTTTACATAGCCCTATATGGCAAAGCAACGTTGCCTGGATCAAGTTTTATTATATTTTTTGCTTTATGCACCATCCAAAGCTATTCTTCGCCCAAATGTTGTCTGTTAGATACCTATAACTTAACCTTTACTTTGTATTTCTGGTATTTCTGTATAATTTAATTCTTGTATGGCATAAAATATAAATAAACTTTTTCCAGATGGTAGTGGCGAATATGTTGCAAAATCGCCACCAGCGGGTGATATTGGTGACTCCCGACGCCACGCAGGAAATTGTGTTGTCCAGGGAAGAGCTTCACGCAGGTATGTTACTCTACTACATGATACATGTATTCTACTGTAGTATGTTATAATGGTATTATCTTAATATATATAAATCTCGTGTCACAATGTTTGTCCTCAATGGACTCCTAAACTACAGAACCGATTCAGTTCAAACTTCGTGAATATCTGTCATTTGGTCCAACTTAAAAGATAGAATAGTTTTTATCCCACGTGGACGAAGTCGCGGGCATCAGCTAGTAGATAAAATAAATATAAATATGTAACAGACCACCCAGGCTATCTGTAAAAACATTAACATATGAAACCATTGCCAACCATGTATTTGCGTCATAATAAGTAACTAGAGACATGGGTATACCTTTGACATGTGGACTCCAAATATGGCAAGATTTAGACTCTCGCTCCACTGGTGGTCTCTAAGCTAAACTATATGAAATCATACCACTTCTCCCTATGTATTTGTACTATTATACATATAAGCCGATAATTTACTTCGAATATAGAGAGTATCAGATTAGTATCAACTGGAAATGTGCGTAGTTCATGTCACCAATGTCCTTACATGGCGACACTGCCAGTTCGCGGCCATTGATTATTATCTTTGAGTTGTCACATGGCGACCCTGCCAGTTCGTGTATCACATGGACCTCATCCGTTAGCACACTACGTTTTATATTATCTACACAACCGAATGGCGTAGCGGTAGCGAACCTGCCGTCCACGTCGGAGGTCGTGGGTTCGATTCCCACTACTGGTAAATGTTTGTGTGATGAGCATGTTTTCCAGTCCATGAGTATTTTTCAATATATTTATGTATAATATAATGTACATATATTTATCAGTTATCTAGTACCCACTACCCATAACACATAAGCTAACGCTTACCTTGGGGCTAGATTGCGATGTGAAAAAAAGACATGTTTTCACTCACATCGCTCTCGGTATAGTGTTGGTCTAATTGCCATCTTTTCGTGCCGTAGGTATCGACATCGAGGGCCTGATAGTGTCGGACATCGTGCGGCAACACGACGCGCACATGGCGGGCGCGCCGCCGCCGCCGCGCTCCCCACGCTGAGGCTCGCGCGCCCGCCTGCCGAGGCTCTACCTCACCGACTAGGCGGCGCCGAACACACCAAGCGACCGAGCTTGCACCCTTACAGACTTAAACTGTTAAACAACCTAAAACAAGTGACCAAAAGTGCTACTTTAGGTTTTACATTGACTGAAAACAGTGACAAAATTAGTTCTGTAAGTGTTTTATTCATAAACACACAAGCCTGACAGTTGAATGACTTAAACTATAAACTAGTGACCAAAACAGTCATATTTGGATGTGAAAATATAGTGTTTGAGTTTGAAACGTTTATGGACTGACCAAAGACGAATTGGGCCAATTAAATGCAGGCACGGCCACGGAATATACTAAGGAATCATACTCTGGGGTAAAAGGTCGGATTAAGGAATTTTCATTAAATCTCCGTGTGTGAGATGTCAAACTAGCATTATTACAGAAGAAATAGTACTGTTATGGTGTACAGTTTGGTTCACGAGAGTTGAACACAAATGGCGGCCGTCTGCGCATGTACACTCATGAATAAAAGACTTAAGACAAAATAATATTTTAATGTTTGTAAAATAATATATATAATTTTGTAATTGCTGGTTATGAACATAAATGAAACGAAAGTTATTTAAAATGTTTATTAAAATGTTTTGAATAGAAAATATTATGTAGTACAACACATTTAGTCGCTATCGCTATCAAAGATCGTCGTCGATAAAGACGTTTTTGTTGCCGCTGCGGTTTTTTTGTAAGCTTATTCTCGTGAAAAATATTCAAACACGTCGTACACCATCCTTCTCGACTGTCTATTCAAAGCACTGCCTTTTCCACGCGGCATATTTATAACATACAACAACAAATAATTTAACAAACAATGAAAACGTAACAAGTAACAAAACAATGTAAAACAAATAACAAAAACAATTTAAAACAACGAAACACTTTTCTTTTCAACTATGATCGCCGCCCGCGCCTCACCCCGCGCCTGTAAGGAGACCTAAAAAATGCTTTCTGCGCAGTGTTCATCTTTCGTGAATTGAATTGTAACTGATGATTATCTGTCACAATACTAGATTGACATTAAACTTTTGATAAGATTTTATTGATAAAATTAATATATGGTTGAGAGTGGCCGTTAGGGATTGTACAGAATTTTTAAAGATATTTGAGCCTTCTCTGATAAAGCGTGAGGTTTAGTTTAAAATATAGTTTTGTAACATACATTTTATGTTAAAGTGCATTTTTAAACTCTATGGTGTTTGTAGCTTATAACATACGTAATGGGTGTGGGTATTGTCTAATTTTATGTAAAGATCTTAAATCTCAACCTGTAATGAAATCATGAAAACCTGGTGCCTGATTAACGACTATTCGTTATAGTTAGTTGATTAAAAAATATCTAAAACATATTCGATTGAGTGCACCTATAGCTATACCTTCCTGTAGGCTAATTCTGTACCGTTCAGTGTGATAATTAACAAACCTCACTGGGTGGTGAACTAAAAAAATGAAAGCAATAATTTAACTTTTGTATTCAATATGCTCAAGTTAAACTAGCATGTGGACACGAAACTTGAAACCATAGTAACGCAGGTTGGTAACTTGTGCAAAGTGAATATAAAAATGAGGTTTTTTCCTTCGTTTCGTTAGTTAACAATCGAGTGAGGGTAGTTAACTAACAAATTGAACAATACAGAATCAGCCCACTGAGAGGGTTATTCACTAACTCAGTGCTTACATTTGTTCGTCATACACATAGGCTTAGTAATCTATGGACGACGGGTGTAATACAAAGTTCATGAAAAAAAGTGTCCCGAGAAAACCTTTATAAACACATCATATTTTTTTTGTACATCATATTTTTATAAACAAACCAAAACATTGTAATTTATGTCTTAATCTATTATTATACAGCCTAATTTTCAAACACGAGACTGAAGTGCGATTGTATGTCTTTTCGCGTTTTGTATGTCATTCGGTTCGGACACTTTAGCGCTGACCCACAATCCTTAGTTTATTTAAATCAATGATCATACATTACAATTTTGTTGTGTCACATCTGATTTTGGAATCTTTGATTCCTGTGATTTTGGAAAAGGAATGGAAATCTGTAACGGGAAACCAGGGAAGCGCGCGCTATTTGATTTGACCAATGAGTGCGCGCGGTGCCATATCGCGTAAGGATAACATAGTGTTACACTATTCGAGATTCGTTCTTTTTTTATACATTTCCATATTTATATATTTTTATATATTTCCACCTCTACTTTATCTGTTAATAAGTTCTATTAGTAATTCGCAATAGTTTAATTTTTTTAACAAAATATTAGATATTTTTTTGCTCAAATTCACAAACTACAATAAAGCTGTCGAAAGTTTCGTAATTTAAAAGCAATTTTCGTAATGAATCTTATTTTTACTTCAGGAAAAATAAAATAACTTAATGTTTATCTTTTCATAATTTATATTATTTTAGGCTTGTGGACACTTGGCCATTGCACTATTTTGTAGCAAACCCGCAATGGATATAAAGTATAATATTTCTACCAGCTTGGCAATTGAGTTAGTGAATACGGTAGCGTTTATGGTACGTCATTTATTATAAGTGTAGATTTTATATGAATTAAAGATTAAGATTGAAAATGGTTATCAAAAAATACATATTGTAATATTTATTGTAGACTAAAATTGTTTATGTATGATTAAAACAACGACTCTATTTTTTTTTGTTTTTGGTGATTTGCTAAAAAGCATACAAAGTTGAAATGCATTAAAAAAAAAACAATCACGCATTTTTTTTATTAATGAACCGGATTCTAATAAATGTACCCGAATTTTAGTCATTAAATTTTAGTCTATGACCAATGCTATGTTATCAACTTATCACTGATGTTAAATTTAAGTTTTATGAATAAAGTTTTTGTATACTAAGTGTTTTGGTGTATATTTTATGTAAACATAGCTTTAAATGTTTGGTGTTATGATAATAATTTTGTATTATTGTATTAGTAATATCTGTGGGTGCATTCGTATGAAAGTTTACGTAGTATTATTAGTATTAAAATGGCGAAACTAAAATCTCGAAAGAAAACCTATCCTACAGTTAAACTGTTATTTTTAAATAAAATTTTATTGTCATAAGTTGTTAAATTAAATTAATCTATTATAGTTCCTATGGGTTTACCTTCGGCAAGTATGCAAAAGAAAATAATTGATTACAGATGTCATCCATTATTAAATTTTAGAGTAGTTAAAACTGTGGTTAAAACGAACAGAATTATTGTTTTTACATTTGAAAAAAAAAAATATTTCAAAACGTTTTAATGAAATAATATTTTTCGATAGAATTTGCTCCAAAAATAGTCCTGCTTATGCGATGCAATAGCAATCTTAAATAGTTCGGCCAAGTACGAGTCGGACTCGCGCACAATCTTACCATTATCTATACAAACAGCAAAAACATCACGTTTGTTGTATGGGACTGTTGTCGCCCATGACTCGCGTGCTTTGTTTACGGTCGCGCAGTGAGTTGGCAGCATTGGGCCAGCAGCGCCACTTACGCGCGCGGCGGCGCCACTTACGCGCTCGGTGCCTCCACTTTCGTGCGCAGTGGCGCCACTTCCGTTTTTTTACCTGTACAAAGGGTGATACGAATGTATAAAAAGGGCGAAACGGGGTGAATGAGGCAGTCTTGTTTTAGTAATTGCAGTCTTGATTTAGTAACGCGAGCAGTAACAGTTAATTGATAGTGCAAAGTGAAGAGTCATAAAGTCTCTCGTAATAGGACCCCCTTTAAATATTTGTTTTATTTTTACTATATTATTTATTTTAAACTTAATGTTTTTTAAATATTTCAAGCGTCTACCAGTTCCCATAATCAATATCGAGCTAAAACTAGCCAAATACCACGTTTGTTGTGTGGGAGCCCCCTTTTATTAATACTTATTTCATTTTGTTTTTTAGTGTTTGTTAGCGGTAACAGAAATCCATCATCTGTAAAAATTTCAACTGCCTATCACGATATAAGAAATACAACCTATTCAATTCAATATATATACATTTTCACGAAATGCAGAAATACTTTTTGAGCAAACGCAGTTTTTTGCAAAGCTTTGCGTTGCGCCAATCTTCTATCGCGAATCATGATTATATTTTGTCCACCTTGTGAGGGTTAACTATTTTTATTTTTAAAATTGGATATAAAGGGTATATAAATATTTGTATAGATGTTTGTATTTGTGTATTTTTGGAAGTAAAGTCGTTTTGTATGATGTAAGTTTGCAAATTGGCTGTATCGTATTTTGTAAGTAATGCTATGTGTATCAATGATTAATTAAAAAATAAATCACTTATTAAAGTTATCACAATATCAAATCATATGTTCAGTATAGCCAAATGATACATTTTAAAGCTACATTTGGTTTTTTGAAGTTGACTGTATCTTAACGACGTCTATATCATACCACTTTAAGATACACATAATGTGCTTAAAAGTGTACATAGATTTTAAGAAAAAATGTCCCTGTCATGTATTTTGTATACTGTTTAGAGAATCCTATGTTATTGTGTTTTTGAGGGTGTAGCTCTTTAAATCCTACCAGTGATGTTCCATATTCCATATAGATAAAATACGGGTTTGAACGATATATATGGTTTGTCTCGCTCGCTCTCTACTAAAAACGACAATGTTAAAGCGAGAAGCGAAGTTTTCATGTTTACCAGCAAATATGCACCGTCAAGCGATTAAGCGTTCCGGTTCGATGCTGTGTTGTAAGCGTTAGTGCGATATCATCTTTGGCTGTATCATTAACTACTGTATAGGTATATTTTTTGGCCAATTAGAAGATTGAAGTTGCTGCCGATTACAGTGAATGCGTCTTTCATACGCAATAAAGGGGACAGATATGATTCCTAACGTATGAAGACAATAAAATCTTCAAAGTATTGGTATAGCATTGGAAGTTCTTGTATTGCGAACTTCGGACTGACCTCGGAAAACGGAATATGTAAAGCTCAGCTATAATATCTACATTATATAATATCTACTAGAGTTTCATGATAAACTAGGATGTATTGCAATTTCAAAAATCGACCACCTTCAGTTTTATGCCGGCACCCCAATTCGCTATTCGCTACCGCGTATTCGTGTTGTTTGGCAAACATTGAGACGTGAATTTCAGAAACCCCTTCCTTATCCCTTGTCTTCATCGCGTAGAGAACCTTTGATCATAAATTTAGATTTATGGATCCAAGTAGCGTTGCCAGGCGAGCGGAGAAGCCTTGTAGGTAGTGAGGCTTTTGATTGCGTGATTTGTCCAGCTTTTGTTAGGCTTTTTGCATTTCGAGCATGGTCGAGCGCAGGCGAGTCGACTATCGCAGTCGCTCCCGCAGCTCCCGTCCTTTAGCTGGGCTGTCCGGCTAGAGTGTTGGCAGGTTTGGCGACCTGGTAACCCTAGGTCCTAAGGTTTGGGTTGGACACATACTGACTACTGAAGTACGCTAAATGGCCCAAGAATCTGTGAGAGTTGCGGTGTTGACATGAAATTGGGGTTGTCCTTCTGACGATGGAGTCATAAACTGGACTTCACAGTCTTTAAAATATTTGTCTTGCCATGACTTAAGTTTTAACTCTCTTTTCTTTGTCTTATATACTGTTTCTCAATTTTATCATGAGACGCGAGTAGTTTATCTCCTATAGTATTGTATTGGATTGTAGAGGTTTGGTGTGATATATGTATTGATTGTATTGTTACAAATTGGGTATCTCTTGTTGTGATAACGTTGTACACAGATGCTGTAGCCTAAGACGATATTTTATTAGACCTGAATATATATATTTCGTCATTTTACATAGTGTTTTACTTTCTATTTCACACCGGCAACGTGAAAATTAGACGTGTCAAATTAGCAACAAGCTAATTCTAAATAATTATAAGTAAACTAGCTAACCCGGCAGACGTTGTCTTTCCATTAGGGGTATAAAAAATAGATGTTTAAAAGGGGTTTTAATCTATAATATAGAATTCCGAGACGGCTCGACCGATTGTTATAAAGTATTCTGTGTATGTTAGGTAGGTCTGAGAGTAGGCCGTAAGCTAATTTTTTTATCCCTAATGGCGCAACAACGTTTGACGGGTCAGCTAGTAGATTTATGATAGGTTAAATAGGTCGTCGCCTGCTTTTAAAGAAAAGAAAATTCAAATGTCAAGTCATTTCAATACATCAAAGTGCCATGGCCTGTCAAAATCCAAGTTGAATATATGCAAAATATATAAATACGCGTCCTCTTGGTTACACTTTCACATAAATGTGTCGTTTTTCTTAGATTTTGTTCTAAACTACACCATAATGGTAAGTGAAAATATCATCATGACCTGTGGTCGTTTGAGTGACATCATACTTTGCCATTTCCGAAGCAAGGTTAGGCGACCACAGATTGGCGACCTTCCGAAAATCATCTCGATCTCTTGCCGTTTGCTTTTAGGGTCCCGTAGTAAACTACCGTTCTTTGCCCAGTGACGAAATAATAGAGACTTTGCCATACTTTCGCAATGTCCATCCGTCTGTCTGAGTCCTCACCACTTATCTAAGACAATAGAAGGTAAGGGATTTAAAGTCGGTCTAAAATCGGTCGCCTTGAATATTTCTTATATCTTTAATCCTCTTAAAAGCCCCGTCGAAGGATTATTAGGACTATTTCTGGGTGATCAAAAAAGAAAATAATCTAAATTATCCGAGTCTGGGTGCCCTCAAGTCCCGAACTCGCTTCGTTCGTTCTTGTATTCTAAGTAATTTATGAATATAGACTTTAGGAACGCGTATAAGGCCCTCAGCCTTGTGATAGCTTGAGGTTGACTCTTGAGTGTTCACTCTTTTTTTAGCCCTCTTAAAAGCTCGGCTTCGAAGAAAAACGACTCGATTCAAAGCCTCACCCCAATAGAAAGCATCTAAAAAGTTGACTCGAAACTTGAAACTTTTTAGATGAAAGTTAGTTAGTAGAGAGTTACTTAGTAGATACGAGAAGTACATATATAATAATTAATTGATCTTTTTCAATATTTCCATAACCAGCATATTCACACGTTTTTCCGATTCTTATTCTATAATTTACAGGACGAAGAAGTAGAGGACCTCGTAGGCGAAGTTCAGTATACGGACTCCCAAAAAAGTGTAACCATATCGGCCGTGTATTCCCAGGACTTTACAGACAGCAGTCCGGAGAGACACAACTCTTCGGGCAAGCAGACGTACGTGCTGGACCGCGACAGCGACGACAGCGAGACCACCTTCCACTTGCACCGTGGGGAGAGCCTCGTCCACCTGAACGAGGCTGTCTTCCCCAAACCCTCGACCCCCACAGATATGCAGAACCTCCTCTACGACGAAATCAACAAATCCATACGAGACAACTTCAGAAACCACGCCCTTGCTGACGAGTTCACGCAAACGAGCAAAACCATAATCGAACTAGCACAAAACGAAATTATTGTTGTACACAAACCCATAAAATATAATTCACTTGAAACTCAAACCTCGTTTGGGTCCATAGCTGAACACAAAACCAAAGACTACATACAAATCGTGGATAAAGGTTGTAACCTTAATGATAATGTATCGCGCAAAGATGTTAACACGTGTGATAATAACACATCGCTTATAACAGATATTGAAATTCCACTTAAAGATACAAAAGAACTTTTATGTGTAACTTTAAGCCCTATCAAAGACGGTCACGAACATATTGTAGCAAACGAAACCATGCTTACAACCGATAAAGAATTACCGAAAACAATAGAGTTTGAAAAAGAGAAACAAATTCCCAGTGAACACAACTTCGAAGATCAAATGATACATTTCATAGATGATGAATCAAAAGACACCGAAGATGATAGTGAAGTGCATGACACTACAAGTGAGATCGAATCTTCCAAATACAATTCTGATATCGAGGAAGACTCTTTGATGTTGGAGAGTGAATATCGCAACAGCAGTAAAAGAAGTAAAGGAGACAACGCTAGCGAAACGAGTGAGATGCAAAAGTCTATAGAGAATGACGTAGAAGAGTTGTACAGTAAACTATCGGAAAGTCCACTTCTGTTAGAAACATCGCCAATACGCGCACGGAAGATTGGGACGCTAACACCACTCTCTGAAGAAACTTCTCGGATGAGAAGCTTCTTAGACATGACCAACAGTTCCCAAACACTCATGGAACCGACAAAAGATACTGATGATGAAACGCTATTCGTGAGCAATGAAGTGAAAGTGAAAATACTCGCAAACTGTGAAGTTGTTAGAGACAAAGACAAATTCAAGTTGCCATCAATTCAAACGTCCTGTCCTCCCAGTCCACATTTAAACTTCTTGTTTTCTGTGAACTCTACGAGAGCTGTGGGCAACGCTGGAGCGCTGCCGTCTCTAGATAGTCGCAAAGGCGAAATTTCCGATAGTTGGGAGTTCCGTTCCAAAGAGTTAGCGTCAGGCGAGAGTCCGCTCATAAGTGGAGGAAGTGGTTGGTATCCTATCATATCTCATAAGCATTACCCTATACCCATACGTTTATAAGAATACGGTATTCTTATATCAATATAAGCAGGGCTATTTACGATCTTATATCCACTTTTTCTCAATATTTGTACATTTAAAACCTTTTAAAAGGCACATTCTCCTCGCTCAAATATATAAAATAATGTCAAATTCCATTGTCCTAGTGGATTGACGGAGCTCTTACGAAGTGTCTCCCGTCAAATGACAATGAAAGTACGTGGATGCCACGAAACGCTGCCGAATTACAAAACCGTACTACGTGATGACTTTGCAGACTCCCAGGCTTGTTACGCCTATTCCGTATCAATGAATTCGGTTTATTATTCACAAATTTTCAGCGGATGTCCTTCCAAATCCTGTCAAACTTCCTCGGGAGCTTGTCCACTTGCCACCGATCCACATGGAGGGGTCTACTTGCCACAACAGCAAGCAGCCCGTCCTCGCACCGCGCCGTCACTCGCCATCACCCGACGGGATCAGTATCAGGGGCAGGATCAAAGAGCTCAAGACAACTAGTAATAGGGCTTGGTAAACATATGTAATTTTTTTTTTTAATTTCTTACAAAATTCAACAAATTAGTATGTTCTTCCTAACTTTCACTCACTAGTCACTACTCATTTCCTTACCTAACCTATAGCTTACAAAAAACTAAATAACGCATCTTTGAAATGAGGTATTTGAATCGTGAAACTAAATGAGTCCAAACTCCAAGTTTTTACTAGTTATCAGAGGTTTAATTTTGAAGATTTGTAATTATTTTCGTAAACAATTGAGTTATAGATGATGAAAGTCCGTTGAAATCAAAGTAGCATAATGCTCGGTTCTGCGGCAGGTCTAAAACGGACAGGTCTTGCTCGCCAATCAGTTACGTGTCCCGCGAAGAAAACAGGCCTTGCGACGTGGCTGAACGGGGGTGTGACAACCTCTGTGTGGAGTTACTTCGGAGATTGCGATCATCGTCTTGGTACGATCAACACTTCTAATAGATGAATGCTTCCTCAATCTTATTGTCCCAATAGGTTAGGCCAAGTCCAAATCTCTCCTATGCAAGGATTGACCTTACGGCGGTTCCCAATATTCTATATCCATCCATGCTTTGCCTCACTAGAGATAGAAATTAGACATAACTTATAAAAAGCTTATGTCACATTAATATCTCTAGTAGGGCAAATAGAAGATATATGGAATATTGGGAACCGGCTTTAAGTAGTCGATGGTGACAAAAACTAAGCAAATTAGAGTTTTGGTGAAACAGTGTGTATTTACGAGTACAGAATGTAATTAGGTAGGTATACTTACTAACAAGTAGTAATTTAAAAAAATGTTTAAGGGTGGAAGTGCTAGAGACGTTAGAGGACATACCGAGGTCACTGGAGAAGCATTGGCCCGTTTTGTCTGTAAATCGAACTGCTGAGTTGTTGAGACAGGTAAATAGGTATTTGTAAAAAGTACTAGGTACGTATCTACTATCGCCCTAGTAAAGAACTCTCTAGTTTGATTTTTAAAAGGTGTTCAAATCAGTACACCTAGAAAATATAGTCAATAGAGATAGAAACTTATTACAAGACTGCCCAAAAAAGGAGTGTAATGATTTTAGGGTTCATGTATGTATCAGCATGCAGTCGGGGGGCTGTTCTGAGGAACATCTTCAATTCTAAGAGGTCTCCGACTGCCATATGAATTTATCTGTTCAGAAAAATTACTTGTTCTTACATTTTTGTTCGTTTTATAACACGGCAGTCGTGTTTTTTGATTTTTTTAATTACTTATTTTTATTTTTAACTCTGTTTGTGCGGTTATCGTAGGGTTTTGGACGTCGTATGAAATGGTGTTATTTCTCAGGTGACAGTGCTCATCGACTCTCCGCGCACGCGGGTCGCTCGCTCGGCGTGCAGCATCCTCGCGGAGATACTCAAGAATACCAATTATACCAGGAAACCGGTTAGCGCTTTCGCTAATACAGGAAAATTGCTCAGTTTAGAACACCAAGGCAGTGTTGCCTGTTTAACGGTTTACAGAATATGTTTTGGAGAGTGCGCTCAGGAATTCTACAAAACTGTAGCCTCTTTCACTTTTCTACCACAGAACTGCAAGACGCAGAAAGAAGTGGCATCCTTATGATTGATGTCCAGAAAACTAGAACGAAACTAATTTCTTCCATGTTTCTGACACGAACCGCTAAGGTGTGGAACGTCCTTTCAACTTTCCAATGTTCCCAGCCAAGTGCGAGTATAATGTTGATGGCCTAAAATAGAAGAATGAATAGGCATTTTCTAGGCAAACGCGCTCCATCCTAGACCTCAATATTGCTGTCCATCAGACATGGTTGTAGTCAAGCGCAAGCCTATGAATAATACATAAAAAAACTGTAGGACCAGTCGACGACCTTCATATTTAATTTGCGTTTTTAGAATCGATTTAATTTAGTTTTATTTTACCTACATTTATTGTATCTTGCTCCTTCATTAAGTATAATTTAATTATTGTCACAGACGCGATTCTGTTCAAATGAAATCCTATTTCACTTCACTCGAACGACTATCGGTAAATTCCTCTGGGGTGTGCACCAGGATTTCTATGAGGGTGTTTCCATGCTGCTGACTAAGACTGGCAGCTTCAGCCGGCCGGTGCGGCGCGCGGCCAACGTGGCGCTCGACGACATCGCGTGCGGCGTGGACGTGACGCACGCCGCCTGCGCCGTCTGCATCTATGGAGCGGGGTGAGCCAGGGCGGTTTCAGTAGACTGGCAGCTTCAGCCGGCCGGTGCGGCGCGCGGCCAACGTGGCGCTCGACGACATCGCGTGCGGCGTGGACGTGACGCACGCCGCCTGCGCCGTCTGCATCTATGGAGCGGGGTGAGCCAGGGCGGTTTCAGTAGACTGGCAGCTTCAGCCGGCCGGTGCGGCGCGCGGCCAACGTGGCGCTCGACGACATCGCGTGCGGCGTGGACGTGACGCACGCCGCCTGCGCCGTCTGCATCTATGGAGCGGGGTGAGCCAGGGCGGTTTCAGTAGCCGTGCGTGATGAACAAACCTTTTAATTTTTAAAGCTTAAAAATTTAGTTTTTTAATCAAAAGCACGTCAAAATGCAAGCAAATTTACTACGTTTTTGCTTGCTGAAGAAGTACTATCGCATTGGTTTTTTTCAAAACGGAGTTTTTTCGAGATGGAGTCCGTGATTGATTCACAGAGAAATGAAGACTCTACCGAAGTGCGTCTAGGAATTGCCTCCGCTGAAGAAAGGTGAATGCGGCGTTGTGTCACTTCGAATTCTTCTGTGAAAATCCTACAGAATTAATATGTGAATAGCTCTGTTGATCTGCTGCTGACTTCTGCTGTAGATGGAATATTATGTTTTTGAACTTGCTATCGTCGGCAGACACAAGAGCGCGCTAGTGCGCTGCGCGGCCGCCCGGCTGCTGGTGGTGTGCTGCGCGCTGGCGGAGGGCGGGCGGCAGGTGCTGCGCTCGCGCCCGCCCAGCGCCGCTGCAGCCAGGAGGCACGTGCTGCGCGCGCTCGCCGACCTGCTGCAGGACAAGAACATCGACACGAGGTAGGGCCGGTCAATAGTACTTTTTCGTTGACTGTACCTGGATGCGTACCACCGCAGCGTCAGTTGGTCTACCGCGAAACAGTTGTTGCATAGTGTGTTTCGGTTCCAAGAGCTCTTTATGATGTCAACACCTTTAGCCAAATTCTAAAACTCAAATTAGAAACTATAAAAATCACAGTTGTCTGGCCGGAAGTCGTGTAGTATTTTGCAATCTGATACATGATTCCTCTTCTCGTCTTTTTAAAATCGAAGAGTGGGTCATTGGGTACAGTACAGCGGCTTGACTCGCTCGCTTAGACGTGCTGAACTTTAAGATATAAGTTAACAGGACTATCGCAAGTTTCTTGTAAGGTTTAAGGAATTGATCGCAGAAAATACGCGGAGCGACTGTACGCAATGCTGCGGCCGCTGCCCGCGTTCGAGGCGTACTTCCTCAGCGACGTGGACGCGGAGCTGGCGGCGCGCCACATGAAGAAGTACGACCCGCTGCTGCTGCGACACACGCGGGACAGGTGAGCACCAGTTAACGGCTGTACAATGCTGCGGCCGCTGCCCGCGTTCGAGGCGTACTTCCTCAGCGACGTGGACGCGGAGCTGGCGGCGCGCCACATGAAGAAGTACGACCCGCTGCTGCTGCGACACACGCGGGACAGGTGAGCACCAGTTAACGGCTGTACAATGCTGCGGCCGCTGCCCGCGTTCGAGGCGTACTTCCTCAGCGACGTGGACGCGGAGCTGGCGGCGCGCCACATGAAGAAGTACGACCCGCTGCTGCTGCGACACACGCGGGACAGGTGAGCACCAGTTAACGGCTGTACAATGCTGCGGCCGCTGCCCGCGTTCGAGGCGTACTTCCTCAGCGACGTGGACGCGGAGCTGGCGGCGCGCCACATGAAGAAGTACGACCCGCTGCTGCTGCGACACACGCGGGACAGGTGAGCACCAGTTAACGGCTGTACAATGCTGCGGCCGCTGCCCGCGTTCGAGGCGTACTTCCTCAGCGACGTGGACGCGGAGCTGGCGGCGCGCCACATGAAAAAGTACGACCCGCTGCTGCTGCGACACACGCGGGACAGGTGAGCACCAGTTAACGGCTGTACAATGCTGCGGCCGCTGCCCGCGTTCGAGGCGTACTTCCTCAGCGACGTGGACGCGGAGCTGGCGGCGCGCCACATGAAGAAGTACGACCCGCTGCTGCTGCGACACACGCGGGACAGGTGAGCACCAGTTAACGGCTGTACAATGCTGCGGCCGCTGCCCGCGTTCGAGGCGTACTTCCTCAGCGACGTGGACGCGGAGCTGGCGGCGCGCCACATGAAAAAGTACGACCCGCTGCTGCTGCGACACACGCGGGACAGGTGAGCACCAGTTAACGGCTGTACAATGCTGCGGCCGCTGCCCGCGTTCGAGGCGTACTTCCTCAGCGACGTGGACGCGGAGCTGGCGGCGCGCCACATGAAGAAGTACGACCCGCTGCTGCTGCGACACACGCGAGACAGGTGAGCACCAGTTAACGGCTGTACAATGCTGCGGCCGCTGCCCGCGTTCGAGGCGTACTTCCTCAGCGACGTGGACGCGGAGCTGGCGGCGCGCCACATGAAGAAGTACGACCCGCTGCTGCTGCGACACACGCGGGACAGGTGAGCACCAGTACAATGCTGCGGCCGCTGCCCGCGTTCGAGGCGTAATTTTAAAAATACCTAAGTTGAAATAACCGGATGTGAAGATGCTCTGCCTTCCTTGCTTATCTGAAACTGACTCAATATTTATTTTTTCAGCGCGATGTCCGTATCTATCTTCAGCTGAGTCGTGCCGTAACCGTTGCACCGGTTCTGGAGAATTTTAGCTGATAAAATTTTACTGAAATCAAATTACCTAACTACAATTAAGTAAGAACGAGGTCCACAATTGTCAGCTCAAATAAATGAATTAATTTAAAGTCGCGCTTGAAGAAGTTTCCTCTTCAAAAATTGTGGATGTTGTAAGATCGCATAGTTTTGGATTTTGAAACCTTTATGTAGGTGTTAAGTAGGTATACCAAGTAGGTACCAACGCCTCCAGTGATAAATGAGCTAGTGCCAGATCACGCCATCATTTTCGTTGCGCATTTACTCGTTGCCTTAACGGATTTGGTCATCAAAACATTAATAACGAACGAGTGGACACGCCGAGTCGTTGCTTCGATAAGAACCATTATAACGACAAAAAAAAATACATACACGTCGTCTCATTCTTATCAGCAGTATAGAACAATGTAAACTGTACCGCTATCAGATTATTGACCTTAGCGAAATACTATCGAAATTGTTGCATCATTTTTATTATTAATATAATTTTCCGTCGAAAATTAATTTGTAGTCAAATCACTAAAATGGGTGCGGAAAAATAATGCGTATTATGATGAAGTAGGTATAATTATGTAATTATACTCGTAAAGTACCTATTTATTTTATTTATCATGTACATTGACTGAACGGCCTACGCGGTAATTTTTTGGGCTGCATTTATGTAATTCACTGTGACTGAGTAAATGAGAAATTTTAATAAAACCTAATTTTATTTATCTTCGTCGCCATCCCTTCATTGGATAACTCACGCGCACCGTCCTTTAAATTGTACTTACAAGATCTTTTACGAGTGCTAGGATAGGACCCTTCTTGTGTCAGTTATTCTATCGTGAACTACTAATGTACTTACTGTGTTTCGCTTTAAAGGGGTACGCAGATGCCTTATTCTGTATCGTTCACTTAGTTAGTTAGTAACCCAAACTGGGTTATTAACTAAGAAAACGAAGGCAAAAATCCTATTTTTGCACAAATTACCAACCTAGGTCGGTATGGTATCATATCAGTATACCATGCTTGTTGCTATCTTGTACAAAAAAGAATACAAAAAATACAGAATCAGCACACAGATGTGATAATTACTGCCGTGCTATTCTGCAAAACAGCGACGAGCGTACATCTTGCTTAGATATACGCTATGAATTTGTCAGTTGTAATAGAGTACAATTTTGCATGCCATATTCAGGTTGGCAGCTGTCTGGCAGCTATTTCATTTTGTAGAATAGCACAGCTGGGCAAATTGAGACCTACTTAACAACTGATGTCCCAGAACGATGACCGCAAAGACATAACACGGGCACGCGTATCAATTAACACCGGGTGAACGTCTTGCTGTGGAAAAAATCGTTAGGGTAGTAAACTTACCCCTAACGATGACATAAGGGGTAAGTTTACTGCCCCTTAAACGTCATCGTTAACGATGACGACGTGTGTAAAAATCGTAAGGGTAGTAAACTTACCCCTAACGATGACATAAGGGGTAAATTTACTGCCCCTTAAACGTCATCGCTAACGATGATGACGTGTGTAAAAATCGTAAGGGTAGTAAACTTACCCCTAACGATGACATAAGGGGTAAGTTTACTGCCCCTTAAACGTCATCGTTAACGATGATGACGTGTGTAAAAATCGTAAGGGTAGTAAACTTACCCCTAACGATGACATAAGGGGTAAGTTTACTGCCCCTTAAACGTCATCGTTAACGATGATGACGTGTGTAAAAATCGTAAGGGTAGTAAACTTACCCCTAACGATGACATAAGGGGTAAGTTTACTGCCCCTTAAACGTCATCGTTAACGATGACGACGTGTGTAAAAATCGTAAGGGTAGTAAACTTACCCCTAACGATGACATAAGGGGTAAGTTTACTGCCCCTTAAACGTCATCGTTAACGATGATGACGTGTGTAAAAATCGTAAGGGTAGTAAACTTACCCCTAACGATGACATAAGGGGTAAGTTTACTGCCCCTTAAACGTCATCGTTAACGATGATGACGTGTGTAAAAATCGTAAGGGTAGTAAACTTTCCCCTAACGATGACATAAGGGGTAAGTTTACTGCCCCTTAAAGTTTAAACGTCATCGTTAACGATGACGACGTGTGTAAAAATCGTAAGGGTAGTAAACTTACCCCTAACGATGACATAAGGGGTAAGTTTACTGCCCCTTAAACGTCATCGTTAACGATGACGACGTGTGTAAAAATCGTAAGGGTAGTAAACTTACCCCTAACGATGACAGAAGGGGTAAATTTACTGCCCCTTAAACGTCATCGTTAACGATGATGACGTGTGTAAAAATCGTAAGGGTAGTAAACTTACCCCTAACGATGACAGAAGGGGTAAATTTACTGCCCCTTAAACGTCATCGTTAACGATGACGACGTAAGTGTGTAAAAATCATAAGGGTAGTAAACTTACCCCTAACGATTTTTACACAGCATCTTCTGCACTAAATATTGAATAACATTTTCGGCTGCACTAATCATCCATCGCCATGTCCACAATGAATTAAAATCGATCCCGTAAAAGATTTAGACGTTTTTAACATTGCTATTGCATTGCTTTTGAACGAAATTCAAAAAATTGTATAACAAAGCTGCAAACTATGGAACCCCATATTTGAGGCAACGATTTGCCTACAAACCTTCCAAATGGGTTATTCAAGGGGCGGATACTTAAACTTTCAGAGCCAACAACGCATTTGCAATTCCTCTGATGCTGCAAATAACCATGGGCGGCGGTGATCGCTTGACATTAGGTGACTCTCTTGTTTGCTCTCGATGACAAAAAAAATGCGCGGATGGGCGGATGACAAAAATAAACTCAAACACCATTTTCATACATATTTTTGAATCCTCAATTTCTAACTTTTAGCATAATATTGGTAGAGCTGTTGTTTTATACCTAGTGGTTGAGCTCGTCCGCGGTACGCAGCGCGTCCGACATGCGTTTTGCGTTTGATGCAAATCGCATGCGTTGCAAGCAGGTGCTTGAACCCTGGCGGTGCATCGAGTGCTTTTCCAGTGTAAGTGCACTGGGGAACAAGTGCAACTAGTGCATGTGCTAGTGCATATCTGTGTAACGCTGTATTTAAGTCTACAACTAAATAGGTACAAGGAGTTGTCACAAAAAAACTAGGATCTTAGCCGCGATAATTCGCTCCATTTTTTTCGCATTCGCAGATTTTGGTACAATGATAGACAGAACTTTAATTTACAAACGAAAAAAATTTCTTCCCGATATTTATACAACTGAAAATATATTTTTTAACTCTTGTATGTAATAGGTATTAGGTGGTAGGTACCTCTGCAAAGAAACAAGATTGTAACTACAACGCTTATAAAAGAGTTGCCCTTAGGTTTAAAACTTTCTCTCGAACATAGCCCTGCTTGGTTCAATGCTGATTGCCCATATGGTACATTTTGTCGCTAACTTTAAATGCACAGATTTAAGGTAGTCGCTCGCGCTCCGACTAGATAGACTGCGAAGTCCTCTATTGGGAAACTATGGATTCAATCCAATTTCAAAGGCCCATATTCCGAATGGAGCTACCTTTGAACGAGAGAAGACCACCTTGCCCTTTTTACATTTTCTTTGAATTTCGTTCCATTTCCATTCCGTCCATCGAATAGCAATATGTCATATGGCTAAAGATCCTGGCTATACAACATGTTGACGGAATGGCGAGGTCCCTATAATAACGCTCATAGAAAACAACACACAAACAACCAGTGCGCGCGCACCGAGCTGCCCTTGTTCGCAAGCACAATATCGAGATATTTCCCTCATCTGACACATCCCGCCCACATCGCGAGAAATATCTTACTTGCAGTGAAAATAAATTGTCGACCCGTGACCTTTTATTGCGCTAATTGCAATGCAGTAAGGTCTACAATCGCGTGGCGGGCGAGCCGCACTTCTTATCGTACGATACGAGCAAATTATCGCACTGAGTTGCTGTGCGTTTGTGCAAGCGCAGTGGTTTTAATCTCCATAACGTCATATGCATTCACCCGTGACGCAATATTTGAAATACGATATCAGCAGCGATAAGGAACCTAAGGATGTGGTCATCAGAACATTTTACGCAAACCTTCTTCAAACAAGATAATAGTAGAGCCGTCTGTCAAAATTTCCCGATAACACGCCACAATATGGCAGAAACCATCGGCAGAAACCATCTCCTTGTTCGTCGACATTCGACAAGGTAGTAATCTGTGGCGGGAACCGCGCTCTAAAGACAATACTGCTATTGGCTTATTACTGACGCTGTCGGTGTCAAAACGAACATCTTTGGCACCGATAAACTGGTGACACTTTCTCGCGGTCCGCCGCATCCAGGGTACCTATATAGGTCTATTGATATCGGACGGTTTGTTTCAAAAAATCAAAGCAAAATATCTCTAATTTACACAGACTTAATGTACAAGCTCTTGTAGAGGTCAATATGATATTTGTGACTAAACTAAGTTTACAAAGTTTAAACGCGCCCTGCACCCGGCCAGGCTGAGTTTCTTGTGGGATTCTGAGATCACTCCCAAGGATTTGATATATATACTTTACTAGCAGAGCCCGCGGACTCCGTTCCGCGTTAAAAATACTTTTGTCCCGGCCCGTTTGTCCCGCATAAGGCCCGGTTTTCACCAAAGCGGAGCGGAGTGGAGCTGTGTTTGAATAACCAACCAGATTTCATCATTTCGACATCTCCTCTCCCCTCAGTTTCGGAGATGTCAAAATGACGAAATCTGATTGGTTACTCAAATATAGCTCCGCTCCGCTTTGCTTTGGTGGAAACCGGGCCTTATAAGTGCTTCTAACCACAGCCATGGAACACCTAATAGTATGCCACAGCCCACAGCGCTGGACGCGAGCGAGGCATTCGCATAGATACTGCGGACTGCCTCGGGCCTCCTATCGCCATCGTTTCCTATCGTTTTTATTTTGCTAATATCTTTGAAGATACTTAATTATTTAAACTGTACAGCGTAAAAGGCACAAATATTCTACATTAAATTTCCGTCTACATTAAACTTCTGTAAAACATATTTACAAATATATAAATTAATGCCATATGGGCTAAATAAGCTTCACAAAAATTATTTATTTTTAATCCACAATTTTAACAGTAAAAGCAGTTATTGTGAGTTACCCGTAAAAGATAGGCATATGCTATCGCGGACTTTTTTTACAGATTTTGATACGTTCTTTAATATTGTAGAACATTGTTTTGTTCTATCCTCAATAGTTTCCGCAGCGCACGCGATGAAAGCAATTTTTTTACGACTTGGATTACATCATCAAGTTTAATGATGTTTATGAGTAATAAATTAGTTTAAATGTAAAAAATAGAATAAAATAAATATTTAAGGTGGCTCCCATACAACAAACGTGATTTTTTGTTCGTTTTGGAATTTGGTAGGCAGAAGTGTTTCGTTTACATTAATACTATTGAGAATGGGGCTTCATACTCGTAGTACGGAACCCTCAGTGCGCGTGCCCGACTCGCACTTGACCAATTTTTAAAAGCCTACTTTGTATAATTAGCCTACTACTTGCGAAAACTAAACAAAATTTGAATTTTCGCGCGTGGATGCTACCCATCCACCTTCAGTGTTGTAGAGTGTAGGTAAACACGTCATTTACTCGTAAGTACCTAATAAACCCGCGGTCGTCATTGTCATTCAAGCACACCACACGATAAGTGATAACCTATCTGTAATTATAAATATTAAATTATCAACTGAGTCTATTTCTCTTTATTAACCGACTTGTAAATGAGAAAGAGTTCGTTACGCATGTATGTACTCGAATGTATTGAAAATGCAATACATTCACGTATGCTATTAACGATTACTATTTTGCTTCTAAATATATAATCTATATAGTTTAAGTTTTATCCGCAGTTCCTCCTCCAAAACTATTACTCGAGTATTGACAATTGTGACAAATTGACAAAGGTGGTATCAAGTTTTCTCATGAACCAAAACCAAAATTTTCTAGGATTTTTTAAGAACCATTGGCTCAAGGGATTGGTTTTACGTAATATCCGGAATTTAATTTTGTATAAAAAAAGTTACTTTCTTTTTGATTTCAAATTTTCTGTCTTAGATTTTATTGAGAAGTACAACTTGTTGGCCTATAACTTTGGAATCACTATCAAAATATTAATTAAAAAAATGTCGCCAGTTTATCTGTGCAAAAAATGCTTGTACTGCCACCAACAGTATAATGCCACGCTGTAGTTTACTCAGTAGCCACCCATTTAATTTTGAAAGATGGCGCTACTGTTTGCTTATACGAAAAAGGTTTACATACGAGTAAATCATTCGGATGAAAATAGCTGAATCTCGGAAACGGCTCGAAAGATTTTCATGAAATTTATATACAGAGGGATTTTGGGGAGATAAATCGATCTAGCTATGATTCATTTATAGAAAATGTCGAATTTACCAAAAACTATGGCTCCTGCTGCCATCTATTGTGAAATGATAGTACTACCGAGCAAAACTCGGTCACCCAGATATTTATTTTTAAGTGAACATAAAATAAAATATTCTGTGAATATTTTAAGAGTCTACCTATTGGCATTTCTAATATCGAGCAAAAACAAGCAAAAAAACACGTTTGTTGTATGGATTTTTATGTTATAGCGGCAACAGAAATACATCATCACAAAAAAATTCAAGTGTCTAACTATCACGGTTCAAGAGATACAGCCTGGTGACAGGTGATCCTATTACAGCGAAGTCTTAGTAATAGGATCCCATTTTTACCCTTTGGGTAAGGAACCCTAAAAAGACTCGTTCGTTGACCGCAAGCAAAGGAAATCTCCCACACATGCTTACAGCTACGTACCGCTACGGTACGTAGCGAGAAGCGGTAAGCTACGAACTATTCATTCCGTAGCATTTGTGTAGATAGTGCTACATGCTACGCCACAACTTTGCATACAATACTTCCATATTTATTAAGTCAATAATATTTTATTATCATAATATTATTATGAACACTGAATATTGATAATGAGTATGTTATCAAAATATTTTACAATTACATTAACTATAGCTTTTGCCCGTAGCTTCGCCTGCTTTAAATGATGTAAATTATGATTAATAATAAATTATCTTGAACTTTTGTATCATTTTTCTAACACTTTTAGGGTTCCGTACCCAAAGGGTACAAAACGAGACCCTGTTATTACTATTATAAACAAAAATACTAAGAAAAAAACAATAAAATAAATAATATATTGAAGGGGGCTTCTTCCATACAACAAACGTGATTTTGGTCGCTTATATAGATAATGGTACGAAACCCTTCGTGCGTGAGTGTGACTCGCACTTGGTCAAAGAAGTTTTGTGTGTACCTATTTATTAAGTCGTTTGTAAATAACAACAAATAAATACAGACATTGTATAAAAATTAAGTTGAATGTATCGGAAATAAAGGTTCACACTTTTTAATAATATTCACATTAATATTAATAGTGTTTATTTAATTAAATCTGGGATGTTATAACTATCCCTTCCCTGCGATGGTAGTAAGTACCGATAAACATGTTTAAACACGGCACTTTCGACCCGACCACACCCTCGCGTCTTATCACACTATGAGGCATAGCCACATAGATAAAAATATATCCCTTTAATAATATATCTATAGGCAATTATTATGATCAACCTTCCTCAATTCAATACGACGTAGATATTATGTTATTTTGATAGGTACTTATACTATAAAAAAAAATTACATTGATACCTAGCTAATTTCCTAGGGCTTTTAAAGATTTCTCTCTTTTATAAATCGACCCATCCACCCATCTATCTTATAGATTGAAGGAATAGATTTTTCTATTTCTTTCTGCAACTCGATTGTTCTTTTCTTCGATTTTAGTAAACTACTAAAATTAACGTAACAAGAATAACAAGTAACGTTACTAAATGTAACTATAATTTATTTTCTTTTGAAAATAAATAATTTCTGGCGTGCTGAAATTTTATTCTGTGGATATTTACTATAAAAAAATGTAATAAAAATAGGTATTATTTGTTAAAATATTGTTTATTTGTTTAGCATTGTTTTATCTAACATATCTGACATAACGATATACGTTTTAAAAATAGATACTTATATCGTTTACAAAACCTAATAATATTAAATAAAATGTACAGATATTTCATCGCGAAGTGAAAATTACATTTTCAAAAACGCTTTAAAATTTTATTTATTAACTTTATTGTTTAAACAATACTATATTCTATCCTAATTGACTACGGTCTACATGTTACAACTATATTATACTAAACACTAACACGATAAAATACTTGGATTACATTTTAAGTACAGATATTACTTCTGTTAGGCAGTGACCTAATGTAGGCCAGAATTATTTAAATCTAGGTTAGAATATTTTAAAATATAATATTTGTTAATTATGCTTTTTTTAAAATTGTACGAATAGGTGCCTGCATTTAAAACTTATTGTGGGCTCTTCAAGGAACTTGTATATTCTACCTATTTTATAAAACATAAATTAAACTGTAAGTTCTTCTCTTCCATAAATTAAAACATTCCACAAAAACTTGGGCTCCGGCATAAGTTGTGGTGTGTTGCGTTTAAAAAAAAAATAGATTTTATCTATTTCTTTCTTCAACTCGATTGTCATTCTTCTTAATCTTCAGTCTTAACACAGCCCAACAGGTTAATTTTTTTTTAACAACTGGCGTCTAAGTTGGCACATACATTCTCATTTTGGGAAAATTTCTGGATTATTTCCAATATTTTCATGCGGTTTGCCTGTTTTGCGAGTGCGATATCGGCGGAAAGCTGCACAATTTCCAGAAGCACCACGACCTCTTCTGGACGTGGTTCCTGTGGCCGTGCGGCGGGCGTGCCTGCACTTGAGCTATCAGCACGTAGACCGTGAAGATTACAAGGAAAATGTTAAAGAAACGCATCTCGATCTTCGCAAAGGCTCTTCAATTAAAATCAGGACAGCGACTGTCGTATGAGTAAAATTTTTGTAGCACAGATTTTGTGATTGCTCGGGTACAAACGATCCGCATACAAGCACTGGAGGGTTACTGATTGTTTAGTGTGTAGTTATTTATTGCTTATCGAAGTGTAGAGTTGTACTGAAGATGTGGCCCTGTATCAGAGACTTATATACCGGCGGGGTTATCGGTTAGCGCGTGTGAGATAGCCGAATGACCCACCGAATCGCGATTACGACTAAGTTCGATGACTGCCTCCCAATGTCATCCGATGCATTGTAGTAAAATTATCTTTTTTTATAGGTAGGTTATGGAGCCAGCGTAAGCTTAATTAGTGTTTGAGTTTTCGTCTCAGTTCATTCATTAATGCGCAATTAGTAAGATTAATAATTATTACCTACTAACGGCGTTCTTCATTGAGATAAGTACTTAATCTTATTTCTATTCATACTCGTACCTATCTATCAAACTTTTGTTTAGTTATTTGTTCCTGATTTAAAATTACTCGATAAATATGTAGAAGTACAGTGCGACAAGGCTAAGTTGGCGCGTGGCCAAAATTGGAACTAACGCCGCTATCTTGTGATACTGTTTGATAGTTCCCTCTGTCGGTATATCACTGTTGTATGTTGTGTTGTTTTTGCTTTATATTTACTAAAATAAAACTAAAATTGAAGTAAAATTGAGGAGATTTTATTTTCTGGCTGCCTTTGTTCTATAACAACGCCCTCCTGGCAATGTCATTCAAGTGCCAAGAGAGCCTTGTCGGACTGTACATCTAAAGGTACATAAAAATTCTATTATGTCATTTAGAATCACAATTTTCGTGAATATAAACATTTAAATTACGTGTGCGTGAAGTTTTATTTTTAATTAACGTTATCAAAAAAATTGTGTGATGAAATCGCAGTTTTAATTGAATCACACGCAATGCTGACGCGATATAATTTGGTAAATTTTATATTTTTTCTGGGAATTCGGAAAATCGATAACATTATCCTACTAATATTCCAAACGTAAAAGTTTGTAAGCAAAGATTTATATCGATGTTTGTAAGTATACTTATGGATAGATGGATAGATAGAACTTTGTTACTCTTTCACACCGCAACTGATTTGGCTGAAATTTGGAACATAAGCACATGCATAAGCTTATAATACGAATTAACACATAGGCTCCTTTTTATCCCGAAAAAAATCCATGGTTCCCGCGGGATCAGTGATTCACGCGTGCGTCCGGTAGTACACATCAAACCGGGAAGACAAATATAGGTTCTCGAAGGTTCAGTATATCTAATTTTGTGAATGAAATCCAGACTTCATAGTATACACTTTATTTTCCTTATTAGGTACAAGTACTAGATCGCTTATACTTTGACATACATATGCCTCATTTCTTGTATTACGATGCAATGAGTACTTTACATAGTTTTTTTTTTCATATCAGTACAATATCAATTATATAGTTTTTGCTTTTGTGCTCATCAAAACAATTCCATAATCCTTCTGCCAAGCCTACTCGATTTTTCATTGGTTTTTACTAGAGACGTTCTCATTGGTTGAGAAAAAAAAACCGGCCAAGTGCTAGTCGGACTCGCCCACCGAGGGTTCCATACCATAAAAGAAGTTAAACAATAAAAGAATCACTTTGGTTCATGAATTTACGAGTATAATTTACATGTAGGTACTTTTGTTGGCAAACCGCTAACATAACTTTGTTTTTGCCGGTTTATTGTTATTATCAAAAAAAGTATTATAGTTAGAGAGTTTATTTTATTTTTTTCTGTAAAATATACGTTTACTTCTATTGATCATAATTATTTCAGATTTTTCGATCGGTAATCTTCGGAGATAAGGGGGGGGGGAACGGTATTTTTTTCGACAGTTTGCCCAATAAATCGAAAACTATCAGGCATAAAAATAAATAAAAATCGGCTTTAGAACACACAAGTAACACCCTTTCATATGATACCCCACTCAATATTGTTATCTCATTTTGAAAATTTGTCGACCCGGTTTTCCCCCCCCTTTTTAAATAAAAATAAAAACAATTTTCAAATTTTTACAATTGTTATGACGTCGCGTCACTAATACCTATAACTATTCTAAATTTCAAGTCGATAGCTTGAATAGTTACTGAAATAATCGAGTGTGACAGACGGACGGACGGACGGACGGACGGACGGACGGACGGACGGACGGAGAAAGTCTCACCATAAGGGTTCCATTTTTACCAAATTGGTATGGAACCCTAATGAACGGGAACTTTATTGACCAATGACATGTAAGGTTTATTTGTTCTCTAAAAATGGCGGTAAATATTGTCACAGACAATCAAAAATATTCATAGGATTACCACAGAATACAAAATTATGCCTTTTTTGAGCAGTTATCTGAACCTTGGTGGTCTCAGCAGTTCATGACCGAAAACATGAGAATGAGAGCAGGTCACGACGCACGAATGTCGGCGATAGATATCCATATCTCCATTAACTGACGACAGAGATTTCAGTATCTTAAAGAAATACTGATACAAAATACTGTAAGATCAAGTAGATATAGTTATTATAGGTATGTAATAGGTTATTACAGGTATGTATTATAGGTAAATAAAGCAAGTACCGTGCTGTTGTGGGCGTTAACGACGTCATATTATTTGAGCAATTTTTGGCTTCAGCATACGTCGCATATTTCTAATCCTCTTAGAGTAGCGTACTTCGTCGTTTGTATACTAGCAGAGTAGACAACAGAAAGACGACGTTTTAATACTAATTCCTAAAAAACTAAGCCAGTTTAAGCCATTCAAAAAACTATATGAAAATTTCCTCCAGTCTTTTCTGCTTCTAAGCGAATTAAAATTAAAGACCCAAAGTGTACCCAAAATACGTGACAAGGAAATAAACTTTGTCTATACAGTTTTTAAGCTGCAGTTTACTATAAATCACTTATATTCCGACGACCTCCGTGACGCAGGGGACGCACGCTCGGAGGTCGCGGGTTCGATTCCCGCCACGGGCACTTTGGAATTTTATAATTTCTAAATTGGCTCAGATCTGGTCGGGTGGGAGGCTTTGGCCGTGGCTAGTTACCAACCTACCAGCAAAGACGTACCGCCAAGCGATTTAGCGTTCCGGTACGATGCTCTGAAGAAACCGTTGGGGTGACTTAACTTACCCCTTACAAGTTAGTACGCTAACATCTTCGACTGCATCATCACTTACCATCAGGTGAGATCGCAGTCAAGTACTAACTTGTATAGCGTAAATAAAATCTAAATAACTGTTTTAGCCGGAGAGTTAGCTGGTTAATTAGTTTAGACTAATTAAGGTCTATATTTATCATCCGTTGTATCACATAGGCGTGGCATGCAACTGCAGTTTCCACACAACCTAGTTAGAACGTCTAGACGCTAGACAGGTCCCCGGCGGACCCGAACCGACGACCTCCGCGCTCCGCAGCTATCTCACCTACTCGTAAACACGGAAAGTGGGTCAATGATAGTGAAGAACCTTGATCGCAGTAAATAACTTGCATGGTAACCAATGTCCGCCTGCCCGTTTATCTACTTAACTGGGTTAGGTAACATTGAATACTTAGGTACTTCGGGCTAATTCCACATAATCTACAATATAAAAAAAAAGATTCCGACGAATTGAGAACCTCCTCCTTTTTTTTGAAGTCGGTTAAAAATAAGTCGGGTTTTCCTTCCTGACGCTATAACTCTAGAATGCAGGAACCGATTTCCACGGTTTTGCATTCGTTGGAAAGGTCTCGGGCTCCGTGAGGTTTATAGCAAAGAAAATTCAGGGAAAATTTCAACAGAAAAACGGGAAAATCTTTTTAGCGGAAAAGCCATCTGGTGGCGAAAATGAGTTCGCCGGGTTCGCTAGTACTTCATAAAAATAGTTACTGATATAATCGATTGTGACCATTGGCATATAAATCTATGGACCTAGAGTGTAATACAAAATTCACGAAAAAGTGTCCCGAGAAAACCTATATAAACGTGGGTACATGTGTATTTTTATAAACCAACTAAAACATTGTAATTTATGTCTTAAAACGTATACAGCCTAATTTTACTTATGTGCTATTGGAACTCTTTTCGCGTTTTGGATTTCATTAGCTTCGGACTTCGGATACTTTTTAGCTCTGACCAATCCTTAGTTTATTTATCAATGATTGTAATAGAAAGTTAAGGAAGGATGGACGGCGAAAAGAGGTCCTTTCTCCGTCCTTTTTTTAGGGTTACATACCAAAATGGAAAAGATGGAACGGTTATGGTGAAACTACATCAGTCCGTCCATCGAACTCGATTATTATTTATCTCAGTAACTTTTACCTCGAGCGAGATAAACTATACCGTGTAGGGTATCATATTGTGAATGGGCTTTATTTGTATGTTCATAAACGAATTTTTATTTATTTTTACGTAGTAAAGTTTTCTATGTAGGTATAGAGCAAACTTATTGACTTTATTTTCCTGTTAATCGTATTTTATGTTTTGGAACCCGTGGTGCGCGAGTGTTAGTCGCACTTGGCCGATTTTATATTTGGTACAAAGGGCAAATCTCCATTAATATATTATATAACCTGTGAGTAAGTTACGGATAGTGTGGGGTTTCTACCACTCAAACGGCCCATCAGTGGACCTCCTCAACACATCAATTGTTGGAAGCCTTCGGGATCTCATACGAATGCACTGGAGGCTCCCTCGTGCGACACCCGCTGGTCTCGCACGTGACCCATGCCAGGTAAGTCAGCCCCGCCAGGTTCAGAAAGCAGATTTACACCAAGAAGAACTGACAAGAAACTCGTTTAAGTCACCGATATGAACCCAAGAGGAGTCCATCTGAACATTTTTACGTAAACCTTGTTCATAGAAGAAAAAAGAAGCGCGAGCTGCTATGATAATAACATCAAGATGAGCCCATCCGAACATTTTACGTAAACCTTCTTCATACAAGAAAATGTAGAGCCATGTGTCGAAACTCCTGCGAAATACTGCGTAGGCTTACAGCTTACTACTGACGCCGGAGGGGGTTTTGCTCCCATAAACTGGCGACATTTTTTCGCGCGGTCCGCCGAGTCTATAGGTGTCTTAGGCGAGCTGTTAAATTTTCCGCTGATACGGAAAACGTCTCTGTGGAAACTGGAAACGCACGTGAGAACTAAATATAACAAATATAGTGTTTTATGGCGTGGGCCGCGGTCCGTTATCAGTACTGCAGTTGGCTTACCTACTACTCACACTTTATTAACTGGTGACATTTTTGCGCGGTTCGTCGTGTCCTTTGTATGTCTATCGATTAAGTATAATATTATTTTCATCATTCAATAGTAGGTAGGTATATATTTCGTTCTTCACTTATGTGATAGGGTATATCCGTTGTCCACTCGGCCCACTCAAACCAATAACAATCTTACAAAACGTTATCGTCCAAAACGACACGCGACTCGGATGTTGGTAAATCATCCAACGCTGGTCACGTGTTGGAACGAATTTAGATGTTGAAATCTCTCGAATTATTATTTATCGTTATGTTTATAGACGTATGAGTTGACACGGGTCAGCAGTAGGTATATCTCTCCCTACGCTATCAAATTATAACACAAAATATTAACAAAAAAAAACTCTCATACTCGTAGGTATTTGAAGTACACCCTTTCCAATAAAAAAGAACATAAAAATCGGTTGGCGTGGAATAGAGTTATTCAACTCTCTAACTAATATACTTTTTTTGATAATAACAATAAACCGGCAAAAACAAAGTTATGTTTGCGGTTTGCCAACAAAAGTAGGTACTTACCTAGATACATGTAAATTATACTCGTAAATTCATGAACCAAAGTGATTCTTTTAATGTTTTACTTCTTTAATAGTATGGAACCCTCGGTGCGCGAGTCCGACTCGCACTTGGCCGGTTTTTTTTTTAATTTAGGCAGGGGTGCGCGAGTCCGATTCGCACTTGACCAGTGTTTTTAACCGGAGACTGATTCTTTTAAAGAAAAAATGCAAGAATTTTCTCGAATAAGATATGAATGATAATAACAAAATATCTGAATCATGACAATTTCATCATCCATCATGGCCCAAATCACCTACCCAAATAATGTTAATATTTTTTTTTAGGGTACCAAACGTATGTTCAAAAATCTTGATGTTTGTAAATAAATATACCAACAGGCAACATGTGGGTAAAGATCAGTACATTTAACCAATTTTCAAAAACAAAAGGAGTCAAATATAAATACTATATAGCTATACCACAAATAGAGTACCTACTAGTAATAGTTACGCATTACGAGTTACTGTGGGACTTGTTGAAAAATGTCATAATGAACTATAATATTAATTATTTTAATGAGTGTAAAGAATTTAAATATTCAGTTGTCTGCAAGTGGCATTGGTTGCAAGTAATTGCAAGTTCGAAAAAGCTCGATGCTTAAATTCCATTGGCATATAAATCTATGGACCCCGGGTGTATACAATTATTATACAGCCTAATTTTGCTTAAGTGCTATTGGAACTCTCTTTACGTTTAGGATTTCATTAGGTTCGGACACTTTTTAGCGCTGACCTGAAATCCTTACTTTATAGGTACCTATATCAATGTTAAATTCATATGTACGGAACCCACGTGGCGGTAATACGGCACGCACTTGCTCGTTTGTAAACGTTGGACGCAATTATTTTTATCTGAGGCTCGTGACTAATGAGTGATGTGATTAATTAAGACATTTTAAAATATTATGTAAATAAATAAATAATTACAATACCTAGGTGGCTGCGTCCAAAAATTTATAATTATCCATATCTGGTATTGTCCGGTTTCACACATTGTGTTATTATGAGTATTCTGTTCGCAATGTGGCCAGGGGCTTTTTTTACCTAATATGATTATTATATACCTAAATAATCCCATACATTTTTAAATAATTTGCTTTTAATAATGGAAAGCATTACTTTTCATTTCGTATCTACTCACAATGCAGTTGTGTGCAGTTTTTGCTTAGGTACCTACTTAGTGAGATCAAATATCCTTCCTAGAAGTATCCTTGAAGTTACATAACTACTCAGCCCGCTCTCTCGGTTGGTCAAAAACTATTTTGCGCAGTATAGGTACCTACGGGTACTTATATTTATCGACGACCTCCCTGGCGCAGAGGCGCGCGCTCGGATTCGAGTTGGAGGTCGCGGGTTTGATTCCCGACACGTGACACTTTGGAATTTTATAATTTCTAAATTGGCTCAGGTCTGGATGGTGGTCAAGTACTAACTTGTATAGTGTTAACAAAAAAATGTGTGTGCACAGTATGGCTATTTTTAGCCAAAACAAATATATATTATGATTTTTACATATTGTAGGAATAAGTTTCTTCCACCATGTGTTCGGGTCCCCAGGATCACCGGCTGAGGAATGGTTGAAGCCTATTAGATTAGAGGAAGATATTAGAAATGTAATCTGCCCGATTCAGAAAGTTCGATATCTAAAATTTTCCTCTAACCGTCTCCATAGATATCGTTATCGATTGTTTCTGAATCGCCTGCTGATCACAATAATAATGCACGTCAGAGTTTTATCTGTATACAGATAAAACAAAAGCTGATTCGCCATCGGAGTTAAGAATGCACTGACCTACATTTTTTCCATACATTCAAAATACCAAATCATTTGTAATTCGTGCATAAGTATTTCGATCATGTTGTGGTGTTATTCGGATTCATATACCTAGTAATAATCTATGCTCCTGGCCATATTTGGTTCGGAAATACTTCTTTAAAACGAAATAATAATCAATTTTGATCAAAAATTTTAATTATGCATGAAAACTTGTAACTTTCTTTATTAACTGGTGTTTTTCTTTATCTGGACAATAAAAACTGTGCTCCTGAACTAATGCGATGTGAGAAAGTGTTGTTTTTATTACAAAACAAATAAGCTAAGCTAAGCTAAGGCTTTATTTGTATGTTCATAAACGAATTTTTATTTATTTTTACGTAGTAAAGTTTTCTATGTAGGTATAGAGCAAACTTATTGACTTTATTTTCCTGTTAATCGTATTTTATGTTTTGGAACCCGTGGTGCGCGAGTGTTAGTCGCACTTGGCCGATTTTATATTTGGTACAAAGGGCAAATCTCCATTAATATATTATATAACCTGTGAGTAAGTTACGGATAGTGTGGGGTTTCTACCACTCAAACGGCCCATCAGTGGACCTCCTCAACACATCAATTGTTGGAAGCCTTCGGGATCTCATACGAATGCACTGGAGGCTCCCTCGTGCGACACCCGCTGGTCTCGCACGTGACCCATGCCAGGTAAGTCAGCCCCGCCAGGTTCAGAAAGCAGATTTACACCAAGAAGAACTGACAAGAAACTCGTTTAAGTCACCGATATGAACCCAAGAGGAGTCCATCTGAACATTTTTACGTAAACCTTGTTCATAGAAGAAAAAAGAAGCGCGAGCTGCTATGATAATAACATCAAGATGAGCCCATCCGAACATTTTACGTAAACCTTCTTCATACAAGAAAATGTAGAGCCATGTGTCGAAACTCCTGCGAAATACTGCGTAGGCTTACAGCTTACTACTGACGCCGGAGGGGGTTTTGCTCCCATAAACTGGCGACATTTTTTCGCGCGGTCCGCCGAGTCTATAGGTGTCTTAGGCGAGCTGTTAAATTTTCCGCTGATACGGAAAACGTCTCTGTGGAAACTGGAAACGCACGTGAGAACTAAATATAACAAATATAGTGTTTTATGGCGTGGGCCGCGGTCCGTTATCAGTACTGCAGTTGGCTTACCTACTACTCACACTTTATTAACTGGTGACATTTTTGCGCGGTTCGTCGTGTCCTTTGTATGTCTATCGATTAAGTATAATATTATTTTCATCATTCAATAGTAGGTAGGTATATATTTCGTTCTTCACTTATGTGATAGGGTATATCCGTTGTCCACTCGGCCCACTCAAACCAATAACAATCTTACAAAACGTTATCGTCCAAAACGACACGCGACTCGGATGTTGGTAAATCATCCAACGCTGGTCACGTGTTGGAACGAATTTAGATGTTGAAATCTCTCGAATTATTATTTATCGTTATGTTTATAGACGTATGAGTTGACACGGGTCAGCAGTAGGTATATCTCTCCCTACGCTATCAAATTATAACACAAAATATTAACAAAAAAAAACTCTCATACTCGTAGGTATTTGAAGTACACCCTTTCCAATAAAAAAGAACATAAAAATCGGTTGGCGTGGAATAGAGTTATTCAACTCTCTAACTAATATACTTTTTTTGATAATAACAATAAACCGGCAAAAACAAAGTTATGTTTGCGGTTTGCCAACAAAAGTAGGTACTTACCTAGATACATGTAAATTATACTCGTAAATTCATGAACCAAAGTGATTCTTTTAATGTTTTACTTCTTTAATAGTATGGAACCCTCGGTGCGCGAGTCCGACTCGCACTTGGCCGGTTTTTTTTTTAATTTAGGCAGGGGTGCGCGAGTCCGATTCGCACTTGACCAGTGTTTTTAACCGGAGACTGATTCTTTTAAAGAAAAAATGCAAGAATTTTCTCGAATAAGATATGAATGATAATAACAAAATATCTGAATCATGACAATTTCATCATCCATCATGGCCCAAATCACCTACCCAAATAATGTTAATATTTTTTTTTAGGGTACCAAACGTATGTTCAAAAATCTTGATGTTTGTAAATAAATATACCAACAGGCAACATGTGGGTAAAGATCAGTACATTTAACCAATTTTCAAAAACAAAAGGAGTCAAATATAAATACTATATAGCTATACCACAAATAGAGTACCTACTAGTAATAGTTACGCATTACGAGTTACTGTGGGACTTGTTGAAAAATGTCATAATGAACTATAATATTAATTATTTTAATGAGTGTAAAGAATTTAAATATTCAGTTGTCTGCAAGTGGCATTGGTTGCAAGTAATTGCAAGTTCGAAAAAGCTCGATGCTTAAATTCCATTGGCATATAAATCTATGGACCCCGGGTGTATACAATTATTATACAGCCTAATTTTGCTTAAGTGCTATTGGAACTCTCTTTACGTTTAGGATTTCATTAGGTTCGGACACTTTTTAGCGCTGACCTGAAATCCTTACTTTATAGGTACCTATATCAATGTTAAATTCATATGTACGGAACCCACGTGGCGGTAATACGGCACGCACTTGCTCGTTTGTAAACGTTGGACGCAATTATTTTTATCTGAGGCTCGTGACTAATGAGTGATGTGATTAATTAAGACATTTTAAAATATTATGTAAATAAATAAATAATTACAATACCTAGGTGGCTGCGTCCAAAAATTTATAATTATCCATATCTGGTATTGTCCGGTTTCACACATTGTGTTATTATGAGTATTCTGTTCGCAATGTGGCCAGGGGCTTTTTTTACCTAATATGATTATTATATACCTAAATAATCCCATACATTTTTAAATAATTTGCTTTTAATAATGGAAAGCATTACTTTTCATTTCGTATCTACTCACAATGCAGTTGTGTGCAGTTTTTGCTTAGGTACCTACTTAGTGAGATCAAATATCCTTCCTAGAAGTATCCTTGAAGTTACATAACTACTCAGCCCGCTCTCTCGGTTGGTCAAAAACTATTTTGCGCAGTATAGGTACCTACGGGTACTTATATTTATCGACGACCTCCCTGGCGCAGAGGCGCGCGCTCGGATTCGAGTTGGAGGTCGCGGGTTTGATTCCCGACACGTGACACTTTGGAATTTTATAATTTCTAAATTGGCTCAGGTCTGGATGGTGGTCAAGTACTAACTTGTATAGTGTTAACAAAAAAATGTGTGTGCACAGTATGGCTATTTTTAGCCAAAACAAATATATATTATGATTTTTACATATTGTAGGAATAAGTTTCTTCCACCATGTGTTCGGGTCCCCAGGATCACCGGCTGAGGAATGGTTGAAGCCTATTAGATTAGAGGAAGATATTAGAAATGTAATCTGCCCGATTCAGAAAGTTCGATATCTAAAATTTTCCTCTAACCGTCTCCATAGATATCGTTATCGATTGTTTCTGAATCGCCTGCTGATCACAATAATAATGCACGTCAGAGTTTTATCTGTATACAGATAAAACAAAAGCTGATTCGCCATCGGAGTTAAGAATGCACTGACCTACATTTTTTCCATACATTCAAAATACCAAATCATTTGTAATTCGTGCATAAGTATTTCGATCATGTTGTGGTGTTATTCGGATTCATATACCTAGTAATAATCTATGCTCCTGGCCATATTTGGTTCGGAAATACTTCTTTAAAACGAAATAATAATCAATTTTGATCAAAAATTTTAATTATGCATGAAAACTTGTAACTTTCTTTATTAACTGGTGTTTTTCTTTATCTGGACAATAAAAACTGTGCTCCTGAACTAATGCGATGTGAGAAAGTGTTGTTTTTATTACAAAACAAATAAGCAGAAAACATGTCCTCTTTGACATAAAAATAAGCAAAACTAAATTCGTTTACAATTTCGTTTAACAAAAGTATTTCGGAACCAGATATGGCCAGGAGCATAGATTATTACCATATAAACCCGAATAACACCACAATATGATCGAAATTTGCACGAATTACAAATGATTTTGGTATTACGTTTGTATGGGAGACATCGTGGGTTAGTGGACTCTTAATTAAGACGCAAGCATTTCTGCGGACTCCATGAGTGCTGTGACGATGACACGATATGATAAGGACGTCGCGCGATGATCATTCGGCCAACTGTGAAGTGCCAATAATAACATTATTTTATTGATTGTAACTCGTCAAATGTCGATAATAGTCTCGTGTCGTTCGACCTCCCGCTAGCACGTGCAGAAGTTGCAATGGTTTCATCGCTTACAGCTGAAACAAAGTTGCAGCTCGAAACTACCTAAGTCATTAAAAAGTATAAACCGACTTTTCTGCAGTAGGAATTGACATCTACTCTAGACTGGGCGGACCGCGCGAAAAAATGTCGCCAGTTTATGGGTGTCATTAGTACCAACAGTATAAGGCCACGCTGTAGTTCGGTCAGCGGCGGCAGCGGTATTTTGACAGTTGGCGCTACTGATCAAAAAGATTTACGTAAATTCTAAGTACAGTCCGACAAGGCTTTCTTGGCACTTGAATTACATTGTCAGGAGGGCGTTGTTGTAGAACAAGGGTAACAAGGCAGCCAGAAAATAAAATCTCATTTTCGCATCACGCCATCTTTTATTATCATTTATTATCTACCTACTGGTGCGGTCGTGTGGCGTACCACGTGGCGTGCTGTGCGTGCGTGTTCGATATAATATTATGACGCAACATGAGAATGAAGCCGTTGAAGAAATTTCGAGTCGAATCGCTTCGAATAAACGGATTGGATTCCTCCATACTTCTACAGCCAGTGCTCCAAGCGGACACATTGTGAACTAAGCTTTCACCGGTAGTCTGCTTGGGTGTGGCTGTAGTAGAAGCGAGTCGATTGTAATAGTACAAAAACCTGTGCTAATCCTTCTCCAAACGGCTCTGCTGTGTGGTCTTCTCCGTGGGTAACAAGTCTCCACGGGGGTACGGCCTCGAGGCTTGCCTCCTTACCCGGGCGTTGTATCGCGGGGGCCTTACTCCCCCGGTGTTGTTCTTTTAGCCCCGGTGAGAGGCCTCGCCTTCCTAGCTGGAGGCTGTCGGTCTGGTAGGTCTGGTTGCCCCGCGCGATCAGCGATTGTGTCGCCGTGTTGAAGTGTAGGCAGCGAGTCTGTGTCATCACTCCGTGACACCTTCACAACTGCTCTGTGGACTCACCTATGCTTATGTTCAACTCTGTGGTTTTCCCGCCTTCCCACCGGTTCCGTAAAAATGTCGGTCGTTTTTCTGTTCACATTAATTTTGTAATTTTCAATAATATAGAATCTTCGAATATTGCCGTGTTTTTATTTACGTCACGCCGCCTTGCGCGGGTATGGTGGGGTCCTATTGACGCCCCGCGTCGTCGTCTTCGTCTCCGTCTTCACCAAATGTCCAAACGGACAACCGCCGAATGCTTAGTTCATGTGTCCACTTGAAGCGCTGTGCTGGCTGTAGATGTATGCAAGAATCCATTCCGTTTATTCGAAACGAGTCAACCCGAAATTCATAGAACAATGGTGTGGGCCCATACATCGCTTTCGCTCACGTTACGCTATTGCAACTATAAATGAAAAAATATTTTTTTGATTGGGCCTGCAAGCCTGAACTCAATGCTAAAAGATTTTTCTTACAAAAAAGTGGAGAAAAATTAATATTTATTTTCAAAATATTGTATCTGAGTATTATAACAACAACGACCTCCGCCATGAAGCATCCGAGAGCATAGACAATACACTAAATACTCTTTGATAAATACTTTTCACTTGTCCAAGAATTTGTCACTGTTGACAGTTGGTAGCCATGTAGCTGACGGACAGTGTTGCGAGATGCCGGAATTAAAAAACTCGACTGAAAGAAAATTCTTATTGAGTTAATTAATCAATATTGAATTACAAGGGTGTTTCGGAAACGCTAAACAACCAAGACAAAATAATCTATGCTCAAAATAATCGGTTTTAATAGATTTCAGTATTATTAAAAAGTGTAGTCTTCTGTCAAATAATCTCAAATCTTCAAGCAGTTTATTTAAGTGAGACTGGCTCACACGAAATAATAATATTCAGATTTACTTCAATGCAGTGGAAAACCCTAAACTAATGTAATCTTTTTATGTAAATAATATATTCGAGTAAAATAAAATGCAAAAAAGGAACAATTGAAATCTATACAGTTATGTATTGTCTTGTATTCTACAATCTGATCTAAGATTTAACGTAGTACCTGAAAGTAAGTTTTTCTTTAGTATCTGTTAGATGTTTTTCTCGTACAAAAGTGGACCGATCGTCAAAAAGATGGAGTATGAAAGTGGAAAAGTTTGTCATCCGGCAACACTAGCTGTCAGGAGTGTGGAAACGGAACCTATCAGTAATCAATTGAATTTCTTTAAATATTTTATTTTTTGACCCGTCCTTTAGAATAACTGGTGATACCTTGAAAAAATTTAGTTATTTACTAGAATCGTCTTGTAATAAATGTTACATCTAGACGCTAAACTTTATTTGTGTACATTTCTGCCACTGTTCGACCTGTACTAGCCCTACTGTCGTTGATTGGTGGTTTTGGCACTCGGTGACCTCTTGAACTTCGGGTCACGTGGGCCCGCCCGCGCTGCCGACCGGCACAAAAGACTTCAACGTGAGCTGCACCCACGAACACGTGTTTGAAATCAAATTACTTATTATTTATTATGTTTAACGAGCTGTTCCCCTCGTGATTCTCCGTGCCAATCTTGTGCATTTATTTTTCAATAGCTGGGCGTGGTTGACAGTTGTCCTCTCAGAATAAAAGGGGTTTGGTTTGGTTAGTAAGTAGAGGAGACCAAAGAAGAGATGGATGGATTGTGTGAAAGACGATTGCACGTCGACAAGTAGGAGGGACTAGAAGAAGACTATTACTGGCCCGTCAAACCCGCGAATTTTCACTCATTTATCCCGCAAAAAACCAAGGAATTCCTCGGGATTTGTAAAAAGAATTGAACTTCACGCGGGCGCAGCCGCGGGCAACAGAGAAAAGCATAATTTGATTACATCAACGACACAAACCCTTGGGAGTGATAGTGAATTGCACTGATTTTACTGACAGGCCCTTTTTCCCTCCCAGGCACAGTTTTTCCTAAGACCTATAACCTAAAACAAAGAGTGAAAAGACATTTACTACTCTAAGTAAGCGCGCTACCTTAGACTCATAACCACCACTTACTTAGTGCAGGTTTTTATACAACTTTCGAATCGGCTCGCTTCGAATAAACGAAACGGATTTCTCCATACATCTACGCTGCCAGCGTTCAAAAGGAAACATTGTGATTTGTGACCTATCATGGGCGTACCTACCTAGGGTGGAGCAGTTGTGGCTCTGTCCTGCCGTGCTATTCTGCAAAACAGCGTCTGCATCTATGAATTTGTCAGTTGTAATAGAGTACAATTTTGCATGCCATATTCGGGTTGGCAGCTATTTCATTTTGTAGAATAGCACAGCTGTCACGTGGCTAAAAATTTTATAAATTTTTTACGAAATGACTTTTACAGTTAAAAACAAGAATTTTTCGCTCGATTTCAATATTCAAGTTCACAGCGATGGCGAAATTTCGACCACTGCAAGTTCTGCTTGTAAAAATACTTCGTGCTTTTGCCCCACACCTAAGAAATTGCTGGGTACGCCCATGTGACCTATTCTTGGCTTTCGGCGCTAGTCCGCAATCGTCGAGGATCGAGGCATTGCACTGTTGATGAATGGATGATGACTCAATGAATCAGGGCTTTAGGGTTTTTTTCCACGTGCACCGCATCGGCGGATCATCGGATGCAGTGAAGTGTGACACACAGAGGGTGTGTCGCGTTGACCCTTGCTTCCAGCAAACTCGATAAAATAAACAACAAACACATCTAAAATTATACCGCTTGACGCAATGCCGATATACGACGCAGCGGTGATTAGTATACCTACCTACTTACAGTAAATATCTACTCCAGAATGATAAATAATCTCAATTATTAAAAATTTAACACAAAAATGGTCAAGTGCGAGTTGGAGTCGCGCACTGAGGGTTCCGGGGTTCAAGAACAATTCTAATTTAAAGTAAACTAAACACCTCTGCCCGCCAAATTAAAACCGAGGAAAAATCACGTTTGTAGTCTATTTCTATTCTCTTTGTTTGTAGTTGAAATATTTATTGTATTCGGTATTTTAGTACGTACTTATTTCATTATAAGTATTATGTTGTGTTGTTATGGCGTCAACAGAAATACGTATCATCTTTAAAAATTTCAACTGTCTAACTAGCTATCACAGTTCATGAGATAGCCCGGTTACATTACAGACGTACAGACAGCGGCGTTTTATTAACGTTTTAACTTTACTAAGGTCATAGAAACGCCGTATTTAAATAAGCAATGACATATCCGATTTACAAATACAGTAGATAAAAATTCGTCAGTGATGTGGACATGATGTGGAACACTCAGTCAAAATGAAAGTTCACCCATCGCTCGGTAGATGGTGCTGAGTCGAGTTAGCTCACGCTAACGAGTTTTTAAACTATACACATACCTAGACTAGCGCTTAACTGTGATCACACCTGATCTTTGACGAGGTATAAGTTTAGTTTCTCTAAGCACCTGATGGAAAGTGAAGATACAGTCTTACCCGGCCTCTACAGTCTACACTACTCGCGAAGTTGACCGAAGTGGGACCGAAGTTGAACGAAGCGAGCAGTGTGGACTGTGGAGGGACACTACGCCTAACTTCGCCAACTTCGACTCACTTCGGGCAACTTCCATTTGTTGTCGGTTTTTGGCGCCCGAGTCAAAGCACGTCAAAGCGTTCTCGCGAAGTTCACCGCGTAGTGTGGTGACCTACTTCGACTTCGGTAAACTTTTCCGAGAACTTCGCCGAGGCACTTCGAGCAGTGGGGACGGGCGGTTAGGTTGCCTAGGAGATGCCTATTTAATTTGTATTTTTTTATACGTGATTTACTAGTAATTTACTAATGACTATGTGATTTTCGTAGATTTTCTTAGTGTCGGGATTTTAGTGATGGAAAACCCCCATTTTCTTCGTCTCCCTAGTCCCTACCATACCGCGGTCCGAAAAGGAACTATAAGTAGTTCCAATAATTACACGTGCCACATCTTAGAATGTTAATGTCCACAAGTTATCTATGACCGTGGTATCATCTGTGGCTATCACTTTTATTGGTAAGGGAAATCTATAAAGATTAACGATCGCGATTCGCGTGTGATATGTTTTGTTTAACGAACGAATGGGTCTGACGTATCTAAACAAACCTTATCACCATAATATTGAGTTGTTTATAATTCTCGTATTTCCATTTATTGTACCTAATACCTACTAAGTACTATGTACTAGCTTTAGCCCACGGCTCCGCCTGCGTGAAATTCAGTTTTTTTTTACAAATCGCGTTCCCGTTCTCGCTTCTGATTCCTACCTTTATATTTACTTTCAAGGAAGTTCGCTAAAGCAATCTGTATAGCTGTCGCTATACAGATTGCTGTAGAAAATTCGGATTTTTAAATATCCCACGGAAACTATGGATTTTTCTCGGATGAAAAGTAACAGTGTGCCCTGGTTTCATTATTTTGCCAAATTTCATCTAAATTGGTTGTGGTTTAGGCGTAAAAACAAAGTCACATATTTTATAGTAGGTACTAGCAAACCCGGCGAACTCCGTTTCGCCACCAAGATGGCTTCGTTTTATGTAAAAAAAATTAATTTTTAGTTTTTTTTTTTAATTTTCCTGAATTTTCTTTGCTATTAAACCTCACGGAGCCCGAGACTTTTCCAACGAATGCAAAACCGTGGAAATCGGTTCGTGCGTTCTGGAGTTATAGCGTCAGGAAGGAAAACCCGACTTATTTTCATATACTTAGTAGATTAGTTTAGGCAACATCAGTGCCTACGCGACTCAAACTTTAAAACCAATCAGCTACTATACGATGTTAGGTACATGTAAGCTCCTAGCTGCTGCTGTAAATGTTTCTGCAGAATCAAGGGACAATCACATGTACCTACTTTTGTAGTATAGGTAAGTAGTAATAGTAGGTACCCATACGCAGTCGTAATTAGCTTTACCTACTGGCTACTTTAGTACTTTGTAGTACCCAGTAAGTACCTAAGAAATGCAAGTATAGTAAATAATCACAAGAAAGACCGCGAGTCGTCGTTTTGTTATGAAAATATCGATATGTTGATAGTGCGATATAACAACAGAACTATTTACATACACATTACACAGCTAAGTATTATCTCTGTATTGTTGCAACAATCAGTAATCTGCGCAGGTTGCCGATCCCGGCCTGCGAAAAGAAATATAAAATGTTATATAACATTAATTCATTTAAAATATACCTACTCGCCAATCAATTGAGACGTCGAATACCCGGCGACCCTGTCTGAGGTCATTTGCGCAAAGCAGACTGTAAGAGGGTTAACGAAAATTAATTAATGAGGACAACCCTTAGTCCATTGAAAAGTTACATTTGGGGTTGCGTTTTTTAGAGGACGCAATTTTATTTTTTTGATGTGTACTTAGTAATTATGTAAATATTTAATGTAAAGCTAAAACCAAGTTTTAGTGGGACAAGGGTGGCGACCCCACAAACTTGTTTTTAGCTTTACACTGACCCCCCCCTACACATCAAAAAAAAATAAAATTGCGTCCTCTAAAAAAAACGCAAGGTAAGGCCTAAAAAATGTAACATTTCAATGGACTACCTCCCCATGTCCCAAATGAACTTCGTGGTTATGGGGGCCGAATTGCGAATTACCCGTTCAATATATATCCATAACATGTTCGCTTATATTTATCCTATGAGAAAATGGCCAAGTGCGACTCATTACAATGTAGAGCAGCCTGAATAGGTACATTTAAAGTATACCTTACTATCTTTAACAGATAACCTTTGCATGGAATTTTTAGTTAAAACCAATATTATCACTTTTCAAACGAGGCCTTTTCAATATGACTATGAATCTCCTCTTTATCTCCTTCGTGATAGTGTTTTTATTTGATTGTTCTCGTAGCACAGTATCTCTGTTTTTCGTAATATACAGACTTTTCAGATAAAATACGTAACTCGTAGAATCAACGAAACCTTCTAGAAAGATTTTTTTTCTTTAGGTGATCGCAAATTGTGTTATCGAACGCGCTGAACAGCTAAAAAAAACAGAACCCTAATTACGTTAGTATTATATATTCGGTGCCAACTGCAAATACCAGTGCATCCACTTATCATGTGATCGAGAAATTACAGGTAGCCGTCTCGTCTATTTCACACGCTGCGTGCGCCCGATGACGAGGTAGCTCCATTACGTCGAATGCGATAAAGTTACGCGATAGAAAGAGACAACAATTCGTTGTTGCGTTTGTTGCGTGTTCATTCCGCAGGCGTGGCCAAGCGTTATTGCGAACTGAATTGCACTTTTTGTGTCAGTCGCTATTTTTTAAATCATCTTGCCGAGTGAGCCTTCTGTACCTTTAGGTACAATTAGGTATTCCTAGGCGCTAATACTAAGACTCCGCCGTCCGTATGTCCGTCAGTCACCGGGCTATATCTCTTGAACCGTCACTTGAAATTTTCACAGATATTTACAATACAAAAAACAAAATAAAATATCTAAATATAAATTGGTACGGAAAACTTCGTGCGCCAGTCCGACTCGCACTTGGCCGGTTTTATTTAGTTATTTTTATTTTTGGACAATGAATGAAAAGCAGTCGAGTAAACTTACAAGTAATTTATTGCAGACACTAGGTATCCAGGCGAGGCGCGCCCTGGACCGAGTGTTGGTTTGGTGTACGGCCCACGTGTTACAATACAATAAACCAAATACACTAACTATTATAATAATCGTATCTATTTACTTATTTACAAATTACTTTAAAATAAATAACCAATTTATGCTATTAACCGAGTGGCCCTATTTCGATAGCGTTCGGTGTTTTCATTTGATACTATGCATAATGTATATTACGAGTATCTGGGTGACCGAGCTTCGCTCGGTAGTTTAACTGCTGGTCAATAGATATCAGCAGGAGTCATATTTTTATTTTTTTGGTAAATTCGACATTTTCTAATAATGAATCCTAGCTAGATCGATTTCTTGTCCCGAAAGCCCCCTGTATATTAAATTTCATGAAAATCTTTCGAGCCGTTTCCGAGATCCAGATTGTATAGAAATATATTGAAATAAACTCATATTGTCCGGTCAAAATCCTATACCTATAAAAGAGCAATTCTTGTAAATATATTTCTATATAATCTGGATCTCGGAAACGGCTCGAACGATTCTCATGAAATTTAGTATACAGGGGGTTTTGGGGGTGATAAATCGATCTAGCTAGGATTCATTTTTAGAAAATGTCGAGTTTACCAAAAAAAAAATATGACTACTGCTGCTATCTATGGGCCACCGAGCGAAACTCGGGCCACACTCGGTTGAAACGAATTTAACCCAACACTCGATAGATGGCGCCGTGTCGTGTTAGCTCACGCCGAACGTATCGAAATATGGCCAGGGGACTAAACCTAGGCAATTTAACTAATTAGTATAATAATTAAAAAATAAAAATAAAAAAACATCAAACTTTTGTTGGGTTAAAATACGAGATCATTGTTTTACGTTTCAAGAATACAGAAATAAAATATAAAAAAGTAATTAAAGTACTCTTACAACCCGTATAGGCAAAGAACGGGATTGGAATTCTATTTGCGTTCCGCTCACGCATCATGGTCGTCCGTAGCGTGCGAGCGAGACGGAAACAATTTCAGTCGTATTCTCTACCTATATGGTGGGTAGTAACTAGTAAGGGCATGAACACAGCTGGTGTGATTCATTTACATTAATAATAATAATAATTGATATGCAATACATACAACAATAATTTTGTTTATTAAGAGAGTAAACGCAAAAACTGAAAGTAGTTTGTACGGAATCTACAACTGAATAGATGTCAACAGTTGAAACGAAGTTACTTTTCGGACGGTACAGGGGCCTAGGCGAAAGAGAATGCTTTTTTATCGTCACTAAAATCATGAAATGAAGAAAAACCACGAAAGTTCCAGTCTTTACACACAAGTCGAAACTGATTTGGTGTCAGAAACTCGTCAACGCGAGATAAATCGACATAGCGTCAGATGATCGAACTTCGTTTCAACAGAGTTTTCGACGACACCTACGCATTTTACTTTTATTATGCGTTAATTTCTGTCAAAAATTAAAACCGGTAATCCTAAAGCGAATAGGTTAAAAAACTGAATTTTGTACTAATGAACCTAAATTCAGATATATATAATCTTTATGCAGTAAAAATATAAAAAAAAGTTATCGACCTGGCAAAACTACATTCAAGTTTTGTATTTCCTCCTTTAGAAAGTATTTTTTTTGTATCATTGTAATATTATGTACGAATGTCGAAATAAAAACAATATAGAAAAGTGTAGAAAACTTAAACAAACATCAATTTTTCCAATCATCACAGAATATAAAAAAGTAAAGAGCTATTCTAATTATTTGACTGCCGATAAGTCGGCCATAAAATACAACAAATTTTATAGAAAAAACACGTTTAACATTCAAAATGGTAGCCATTTGCTGGCTTTGTCATTACTTTATCATTTTTACTATACAATTTGTGACTATTACTATACTTTTAACACCCTATAATTTGTAATATTTTCAAAAATGGCTTTGAAAAAAGTTTCCTTTCACAAAAGGTGCGCAGTACCTTTTTTAAGCGATCGATGGTAGGAAACACTGTTTTCTGAAGTACTGACAAAAAGTTAAAATGGCTGCCATTTCGAAATAACGCACGTCGTGTATATTAATGATGTGTGTTTGTCGATAAAGATAGATGCAATATTTCGTTATTAGCTTATAAATCAGATGAAAAATGGCGCTGGCTTTGCAAATCATCCTTTAAACATTAATGATATGACGATGATAATAATCTTTCTGTCATAGTCACGACTCACACGCAAAAATAAAGTTTGTGTCGTCAACTATATTATGTAGTATTTCTGACGTGTCATATTCAAAGACGAATTACGCTACGCTAAGAGGATAAGAAATATATGACGTAGGTAGAAGCCAAAAATTTCTCAATTATGGCGTCGTTACCGCCACATACAGTACGGTACATGTACACAAAGTTGTCGCTTGCATTAGCGCCATTTTACAGTCTTGACAAATTAAAAAGGATGCTTCACTTCTTGAAAAAGGATATTTTTCACGCACACATGAATCAAACCTGCGAATCTATAGACAAATAGTCAAATCGCTAATGACTTGATGGCAACGAAAAAATATAGCTAGCTTATATAATAATTAAATTATGCAAGGTTCATTTCAAAACTGTAATGTTTAAAAGAGCTTATAATGATAAAAATAAGAGAAATCAACCATCCCCCACACGGTGGAACGTTTTACCGACATCGGCTAAACATAAATGAGCCTGAAAACTCAACTTTAATATGATAGGCTTAAGTGTAGTTTTTGATTTTTCAAAACCGAGACTTGTGACCACGTAAATAGCTGATGTCGGTTTATAGATACGTGACAGAGGATCACGGAACGCCAGACAGTTAAATAACGTTTTTAATATTTTTTATAAACTTTTGGTGATGACAAAGGTGAGGGAATATTAATATTTTTAATAATGAGATGATATTATCATCAAGAATACAAATGACCGACTAAAAGAGGCCTAAACAGTTGAAAATAATATGTAAAACAACGTTTAAATAAACTGTGTAATATTAGGGTCGAAGGGTTAGAATGTTACACTAAAGTCTAAAAATTTCATTTCATTCATAATAAAACATTTAAAAATATGAGTAAGTAATCTTTCGATTTATATTTCAAATAGTCACATGGAAGACAAATGTCGAATTTTAGTTTTTTTTTTTTTTAAATTGAATGATACAAAATTTATGTAACTAATTTTAAAAGTAAAACGTAAGTAGAACTAAGAAATATAAGCTAAAATAAATAAAGCTAAAAAGTCAAAAATAAAAATATAAAGAATATGTTTATTCTATTTAAAAATATATATATATAACATTTTTTTAGAATAGGGATAGGTATGATCTTTATTAGCAGTATTCTATGGAGATATAATAATTGCTTTGAGTATGGTCACTAGATATGTGATATATGATGTGTCTTATAGAAGTACCGTCTGTAGGTTGCAAGACAATCGTTTCCGAAAGCATCTCATATTATGAACATGTCTTAGGGATTTTCTTGTTACTCCAAAAAATACGCCAATATCTATACCAAAACAAATTCCATAGACCAAACCATCGATAATTAATCTCGCTATTTCCTGTGAAAATCGATAAAATCCTTCAAGAGTTCCAAGTAACAGAGACGTGTAAGAAATTCTTTTTTGCATGTATGTATTGCTTTACATTTTAGATTTGTACTCAACACAAGCATTTTAGTGTCCTCTACGAGACAATAATATGATCATCTTCAATCATTTACTTGTATCTATATTAAATAAACATTATCCGAAATATTAAAATGAAGAGAGTGTATGCGATACTCTTACGTACATCTATTTAAAAATACAAATTTCATTGAATAAGTTTGATATAATTATAATGTACATTAAAACAATTATGATACAATTCCAAAGAAATGTTTAAATTATTATAGATCAACTAGACTCGTAGTAAATTTAAAGCTAAATAATTAATAGAGAACAAAATAATGTCTCTATGAATAAAACAAATGATAAAATAAATACAAGCTGAATTAAAACTTTTATTTAGAATAATATGAGTTACTTAAGTTTGTTTTATAAGACACGACGAACCCCCTAGAACTAAATTGAAAATATCAAAATATTCTGCTGGTTTTTAGATGTGATTGGGGCTATCGATGTCGAATTCCGTTTTCGACTGTTAAAAGTATAAAACTCATTCTAGGGTAGTATAATTGCAAGTGATAGGTAATTGATAATAATTATTCCTGATGAAATCAGTTTCAACATCAGCTTGTATTAGCGGGGTACCTTAACCGAAATGCCCATGTTATTAAATTGACTAAAATACTCATAGTTTTGCCGTAACACCACACCAAGGATCATAATGCCATCTGGCTCGTCCCAGGATCCATTCCATGAGAGATCATTCGACATCGTCACATGTCATAGTCTACTATTATAGTGCGCGCGCTATCAACAGAGTCGCCAGCACCGATAAGAATATAGGTGACTGCTGAGCGAACTACAGCGTGACAGCGTGTTACTGTTGGCGACAAAAAGTTTTTGACACTGATAAACTGGCGAAATTTTTTCGCGCTGTCGAAACGCGCTACGCTAAGGGGACGGGAAAGATGTGACGTACAACTCGGTTACAATATCTGTGGACCTCGCTGGAATGCGTACCCCCTTCCCGTTCTCCTTTCACCTCCCCGCGCTCGCCCCGGTTTGATTGTTTTGCGCACCATATCAGAGCGCTGACACGACGTGACGTCATCGAGCCAGGTCCACAGATATTGTAACCGGGTTATATGTTGAAACGCCAATAATTTCTCAAATTTCGGTAACCGCTGGCAGCACATACCGCTGTCGGTCGCATACATTAGCGCCATTTTACAGTTTTGACAACTTAAAAATTCGGCTTCAGGGCGGAGCCTAAAAATGTATGCATGATGTCAGTAAGCGCTGATTCTTTACTATGTTTAATCAATATGTCTATTGTCGCCGGGCCATATATGTCAAAAACAGTAAAGAAGGAGGGAACAACATGTCTAATAACGCTACGCTCTTTAAGCCCAATGAGCGTGAGCGAGATAGACTGATTAGAATGAAAAACCAACGACTCATTTGTTAGCGCGTGCACTATATCGATCTTCCTGGATTGGCATATTATGTATAGTCATAAAGTTAATAACGGAAGTCCCTACTGCGATATTACGATAGTTATACGACTGAGTTTATTGTAACTACTTCGATACGTCTATTTACAAAAAATTTAATTCTTTTCGCTCATTACTTATTTGTAAGCTGCCCCCTGATTGCGTAAAAAAACGCATGCATCGTTATCGTAAACGCTAGCGAATTCTGTCCGCTGATTGGGTTCCTGATTTGCGTCAGCCAATCGGGGAGCAGAATTCGCTAGCGTTTAGGATAACGATGAATACGCAACCACCACCAGCCAATCGGTGTCCTGGCAGCACAACCGGTGCAAACATTTAGCCAATCACTGTCTACACATATCAACCCATGTATGATGTAAAGATGACCCATCAGGGCCCGAGATGTAACTTCGTCGATGCTACAAGTATTTTTGCAAAATCACATAGCAGCCAGTATTTACTTTGCCACTGGGAAATGACTAAGACAAATATATCCAGATTTTCTCATAAGGGGCATTTCACGTGAAGCGGACAGGGAAAAAAAAGTGAGGTTCTGGAAAACGATCATATTCGGTCCATTTATACTTCTAATAGATATGGATGTGAACACAAAATATTTTTTTTGTATAATGTATATTTCACAAGTTATGGGTTTCTAAAGAAATGTCGAAATTGTAATATGTATTTTAAAAAAGTCGTTTTTCGAATTTAACAAATTTACAATAAAATATTTAACATAGCGATACATATTGGAAAAATACTGCTCTTTTTAACAATAAAGTAAAATTAAAAAAATAAAAATTTTTTCATGTCCAAAACCGGAAGTAAACTTTTCATACCTGAATTTCAGTCACTTCGACCAATTTTTTTTTTAATTTTTTTATTTCAAAATATAGCTTATAGTGTCTTAAAAATATCGTAGAAAATTCATAGTGGAATCTCTATTAGTTTAGGAGTTAGAATGATTAATGTACATTAGGGTGGTTCGCGCTTGTATGGAGATTTTTTTTTGAGATTTTCTTTAGGGCTGGGTGTGGAAAAGATGCTCCAAGAGGCGAAAATTATAAACTTATGGGAGTCTTGTGATATTTTAAGTGTAAGTACTGACCCAAAAACGATGAATATTTAAAAAATCGCCTGAATTTAGGGGTTATTCCGGACGTAATTTTAAAAAAATATATTGACTATAACACGTTTTATCAATTTATAATTATAAATATTTACTTATAATAAATAATTAATTAATAATAATGAATATTAATTTATAATAAATAATTAACTTACTATCTCTATATATATTATATAGCTATACCTAAAATATAAAGTAATAAAAATGAATTGCTTTTCGTTATTCTCGCTAAAACTCGAGAACGGCTGAACGGATTTATACTATCCGGATATATATTAGTTTTGAAATGTTCCTGGCTGGAAGTCTAAGGAAGGTTTAAAAGTTGATAACAAAACATAAACGGAAAACCCCTAAAAAGCCCTTTTCTTTTTCCCATACAAACGTTTCCTAACTAAAACGTAGAGTTAAAGATGAGATGTCGAAACGACGCAATCTGATTGGTTACTCAAACACAGGTCTGCTTTGAACCTCTTTGGTGGAAACCAGGCCTTACGCAGGACAAACGGGCCGGGACAAAAATATTTCTAAAGCGGAACGAGTCCGCAGGCACTGCTAGTATTATATAAACTTAAGATTAAAACTAGTATTAATATAGAAATATGGAAATAACGGAGTTAGATAGTAACAAATATTAAAAAATCTTAAAATTAAAATTATTCATTTATATTTAAATATTCGATAAAAAACTTTTATTTATCAGAAAATGGGATGACTATAATATCAATATACCTTGCTTCATAAAGTTTTCGTACGTTTTTATTCATAATTTTGCTCCAACACAGCAAGACTGGATAGAAATTTGAGCTAAATTATTAAAAAAAAAAAACACGAAAAGTGTATGAAGCAAGGTATATTGGTATAACCATCTCATTTTCTGATTAATAAACGTTTTTCTATCGAATAAGTAAATAGTATAATTCAATTAAACCTTAATGGTAATATTCTTCGATTTTTGAAATTTTCTGACATTGTGGTACTGACCTAGTTCTGATTATTAACTTTATAGAATATTTTATAGTTATAATAATAAATAGCCAATAGCCCTGTTCTGCATTTAATTAACCAGAAAGGCATGAAATTTGAGTAAGAAATAAATTTGAGTCACATCGTATCATGCCAATGTTAATAAAAAAAAATGTACCTTTTTCATTAAGTTTTTTTAATATTTGTTAGTATCTTACTCCGTTATTTGCATCTTTCTACGGGTATAGTCTTAATCTAAAGTTTACTACAAATTAATAAAACGTGTTATAGTCAATATTTTTTTTTTAATTACGTTCAGAATAACCCCTAAATTCAGGTGTTTTTTTAATATTCACCGTTCTTGGGTCAGTACTTACACTTAAAATATCACAAGACTCCTATAAGTTTATAATTTTCGCCTCTTGGAGCATCTTTTCCACACCCAGCCCGAAAGAAAATCTCAAAAAAAAAAAATCTCCATACAAGCGCGAACCACCCTAATGTACATTAATCATTCTAACTCCTAAACTAATAGAGATCCCACTATGAATTTTCTACGATATTTTTAAGACACTATAAGCTATATTTTGAAATAAAAAAATTAAAAAAAAAATTGGTCGAAGTGACTGAAATTCAGGTATGAAAAGTTTACTTCCGGTTTTGGACATGAAAAATTTTTTATTTTTGTAATTTTACTTTATTGTTTAAAAGAGCAGTATTTTTCCAATATGTATCGCTATGTTAAATATTTTATTGTAAATTTGTTAAATTCGAAAAACCACTTTCTTAAAATACATATTACCATTTCGACATTTCTTTAGAAACCCATAACTTGTGAAATATACATTATACAAAAAAAATATTTTGTGTTCACATCCATATCTATTAGAAGTGTAAATGGACCGAATATGATCGATTTCCAGAACCTCACTTTTTTTTCCCTGTCCGCTTCACGTGAAATGCCCCATAAGTGAAATTAGTTTTTACTGGAAGTATTTCGGTGTTGTCAAAGATAGAGTCTGTGTTTAGAATACTTTAGAACCGTAAAACATCGAATTCAATACTGTACGAAATTTTAAATTAATAAGAAGTGTTTAAAATTACAATAGACTCAATCGCATTAAGAAGTTAAATTGATACAATTAAACTGCACAATGCTCTCCGTTAGAATTTACACGAAAACCTTGGTCCTGTATTTACACAATAAAAAATTAATTTACCTAGATATTTACAATGGGGTGGACTCGGGGTTCTTCTGCTATAAATGTATAATATTTACAGTTCTATTTATTTATTTATAAATATTTTTACACAAAAAGAAAATTGATTTGGATCATGAGTAAAAGAATTTATATTCAGTTACCATTTTAATTTCATTTTTCAAAGCGTAAATTGTCCTTTTATGACTATGAGTATAATGATAATGTTATTTTTTCTACTAAACAATTTTGAAATACGTAAAATAATAAATAATTTTCTTTATACAACAATTTAAAATTAAGCATAAATCCAGTTTTAAAATTACTATTTTAATTATAAAAACAAAACGTATTCACAATATTATCTTGGAGTACAATAGGAACATTAATAATTTTGTCAAAAATAAAAAACCGCCATGTGTTTCTCGTCAGTAAAAATCACCGACATGAACCTGAGGATGCGGCCATCCGAATTTTTCATACAAGCAAACAGTATCTGTCATAATTCTATAGGTGGTTGTTGAGCGAACTACGTGGTGTCTTTACTACCGCAGTTCTAGCTATATGTCCGATCTATGCATTTTTTAGATTGCTTTTGCATCGCTTTCGAACGAAATTCTAAAAATGAATTATTACATGAAAAAATAACATTTCTATCACAAAAGTTTCTAAATGGTAACCAATTTTGAAAGGTGCTTACGATAATTGTCGATGCACAGATTATAAATTATCACAGATTATAAATATATAGATATTGACATTAGCGATTGCTATTCATAGAGACTTCTTGGTTTCTTTCTCAATTAAAAAAAAGCTTTATGAGAATGAGCGATCGTCAGCGTTTCTGCACTGATCGACGCTGAGACATATGGCTACAGCTGCTGGTGTCAAAACAAAATTATTTTACTGGCGACAATTTTTCGCGCGGTTTGCCGCGTCCAGTGTATACGTACATGAGCAAAACGCACCGAGTCCACCCCCAACAAAAAAAAAAACAAACTTACGCCTCGGTAGCGATGGGTTCCCTGGCGTGGTGTATCTTGACGTGCTTGTTGTGGTTGGACTTGTTGCTGGACGTCTTCCCGCAGATGTTGCAGGCGAAGGGGCGCGCGCCGCTGTGCACCTTCATGTGCTCGGAGAGGTAGTAGCTGCGGTGGAACGTCTTGCCGCACTCGGGCACCTTGCACGCGTACCTCTTCGCGGACTCGTGTTCGCGCACGTGCCGCTGGCAGTTGTACTTGCGGATGAACTGGCAGCCGCAGTACTTGCACGTGTACGGCCGCACGGACTTGTGCGCGTTCATGTGCGACACGTACTCCGTGTGCCGGATGAAGGCGCCCTTGCACAGGCTGCACTTGTACGGCTTGGCGGAGCGGCCGACGTGCGTCCACCGGTGCAGCTTGAGGTTCCACTTGGTGGTGAAGGACTTGTTGCACACCACGCACAGGTACGGCCGCTTGCCGCTGTGCGTCAAAAGGTGCGCGCGCAGGTTCGGGCGCAGGTACATCTGGAAGGGAAACTTGCCCCGTTTGCTAATGGACCTTGACGATGTGTATGTGTTCGTGGCACTTAAGACAATCCTATGTACCTTTAAACGAGCAATTCTTGCATATATCTTATCTTAATATATATAAATCTCGTGTCACAATGTTTGTCCGCGATGGACTCCCTAAACTACTGAACCGACTTAGTTCAAACTTCGTGAATATCTGTCATTTGGTCCAACTTAAAAGATAGAATAGTTTTTATCCCACGTGGACGAAGTCGCGGGCATCAGCTAGTATATATATATACTAGCAGAAACCCGCAGCTTCGCCCGCGCAAATTTTAGTTTTCCCTACACACGGGAACCATCTATTTTCCGGAATAAAAAGTAGCCTTTGTGCTAATTTGGGACGAAATCTGTCTTCATTCCAATTTTCAGCCAAAAAAATTCAGCAGTTGCGCCGTAAAGGAGTAGGTATATCTCCCGCATAAATATTTGTTTTCACTATTTCCGCAGTAATTGTGGATTCCCAGTACAATATCTATTAATCTAGGATATAATCTATCTCCGTTTCAAATTTCAGGCAAATCTGTTCAGTAATTACGGCGTGAAGGAATATTTTTGCCTCGTGAATATCAGCTTTTCACTCGTATTATATCAACCATGGAATTTTCCGGGATGAATGGTAGCCTATGTAATAATCCGAATCTCCTTACCGAATTTTAGTCATTTCAGTTCAGTAATTACAGCGTAAAGTAATACTTTTTGCGCGTGAACATCAATTTTTCAGTTTTCCCGCGGAAACCATGGATTTTTCTGGGATGAAAAGTAGCCTTCGTATTAATCCAGGATATAATATATCTTTATTGTGAATTTCAGCCATATCAGTTCAGTAAATACGGCGTGAAGTAGTATTTTTCGCGTATGAATATCTGTTTTTCTTTTTTCCTGCAAAAACCATGGATTTTCCGGGATAAAAAGAAGCCTATTTATTAACCCAGGATATAATCTATCATCATTCCAAATTACAGCCAAATCGGTTGTGCACTTGCGGCATGAAGATTTTTTTCCGCCTGAATTTCGGTTTTTTTACTAATCCCACGGGAACTATGAATTTTTCGGGACGAAAAGTAGCCTCCGTATTAATTCAGGATATAGTCTAAGTTTGTTCCAAATTTCAGCCATATCAGTTTAGTAATTACGGCGTGAAGAAGTATTTTTCTCGCGAGAATATCGGTTTTTCACTTTTCCTGCAAAAACCATGGATTCTTCTGGGATAAAAAGTACCCTATTTATTAACCCAGCATATAATCTATCTCCATTCCAAATTCCAGCCAAATCGGTTGTGCACTTGCGGCATGAAGATTTTTTTTCCGCGTGAATTTCGGTTTTTTACTAATCCCACGGGAACCATGATTTTTTTCGGGACGAAAAGTAGCCTTCGTATTAATCCAGGATATAGTCTATCTCTTTTTCAAATTTCAGCCATATCAGTTCAGTAATTACGGCGGGAAGTAGTATTTTTCCCGCGTGAATATCGGTTTTTCCCTTCTCCTGCAAAACCCATGGATTTTTCCGGGATGAAAAGTACACTATTTATTAACCCAGGATATAATCTATCTCTATTCCAAATTTCATCCAAATCGGTTGTGTACTTGCGGCGTGAGATTTTTTTTCCGCGTGAATTTCGGTTTTTAACTTATCCCACGGGAACCATGAATTTTTTCGGGATGAAAAATAGCCTATATGGTAATGCAAGATATAATATACCTCCATTCCAAATTTTAGCCAAATCGGTACAGTAGTTGCGGCGTGAAGCCGTATTTTAACTTGATAAAATCCAAACTTCGGACCCCCGTTTCACCCCCTTAGAGGGTGAATTTTGAAAAATCCTTTCTTAGTGCACCCCTAGACCTCACAAGGAATATGTGTGCCAAATTTGGAGTCTCTAGACCCAGCGGTTTGGGCTGTGCGTTGATATGTCAGTGAGTCAGTCAGTCAGTCAGTCAGTCAGTCAGTCAGTTTCTTCTTTTATATATATAGATATATATTTCTCTATAATCCGAATCTCGGAAACGGCTCGAACGATTTTAATAAAATTTAGTATAGAGGGTGTTTTGGGGGCGATAAATCGATGTAGCTAGGATTCATTTTTAGAAAATGTCGCATTTACCAAAAAATAAAAATATGACTACTGCTGCCATCTATTGGTCGTTAGATATACTACCGAGCAAAGCTCGGTCACCCAGATATTAGATAGTTATTGTAATAACCATGTCAATTTGGACATTTGCGATATTTCACCTTTATGCCTTGGACAGCACGTTAAGCCGTCGGCCCAGCGCCTGATCTCTCTCCGATCATGTTGGAGCTGCTGTCCCATCAGATTATGAGAGAGAGAGAGGGTGCTCCTGTGGGTCACACTATATGATCCGCGCTGACGGCCAACCTCGGCAGAGATTATCCGCGACTGAATCGGTCTGTGGGTGATTCTGAATTTTTGACCCTATTAAATAAACTGGACGATATACAAAGCCTACTGGAGGACGTTATACAGTTATACTTCCACATTCACATACGTGAAATGGTTGATTTATTCATCAATTTGCATAATATGAGCCCAGTTGGGTTTTAATGTCGGCCTTTGTGGACATTCGTGAGTGTACGCTATGTGTCGATAATTGGATTTGTGCATTCTAATGAACGTGCGGGTAATTGGGTATATGCCTTACGGCGTATGACTATTTGTGAAGGTGCTATTGGCTGGTTGGCTCACCTGTTTGCAGATGGGGCACGGCACGTTCTCGTGCTTGTCGCGCTGCGCGTCGGCGAGGAAGCAGTCGTCGTGCGTGCGGCGCACGTGGCGCGTGAGCGAGGCGGCGTGCACGAACTTGTCGCTGCAGTACGGGCACGCCTTGGGCCGCTCGTCGTGCGTCTCCTTGTGCCACAGCAGCTTGGCGCGCGAGTGGAACACGGCGCCGCACTGCTGGCACACGTAGTCGCGCACCTTCGGCTTCTTCTTCAGGTGGTGGCGGTCCCTGGAACAACGATCGACCCCATGTTGTAAAGACGAAACTTTATACGCGTGTAATGTTGCAATGTGGATGTTGTGGTGCTCCGACAGCTTCTGGCGCGTGATGAATCTCCTCTCGCAGACCTCGCGCGCGCACGTGACGCGACGCGACCCACCTGTGCTGCACCATGTTGGAGTACCGGCGGAACGTCTCGTCGCACTCTGTGCACTTGACGGGCGCGCGGCCCGTGTGGATGTTGTGGTGCTCCGACAGCTTCTGGCGCGTGATGAATCTCCTCTCGCAGACCTCGCGCGCGCTCGTAACGCGACGCGACCCACCTGTGCTGCACCATGTTGGAGTACCGGCGGAACGTCTCGTCGCACTCTGTGCACTTGACGGGCGCGCGGCCCGTGTGGATGTTGTGGTGCTCCGACAGCTTCTGGCGCGTGATGAATCTCCTCTCGCAGACCTCGCGCGCGCACGTGACGCGACGCGACCCACCTGTGCTGCACCATGTTGGAGTACCGGCGGAACGTCTCGTCGCACTCTGTGCACTTGACGGGCGCGCGGCCCGTGTGGATGTTGTGGTGCTCCGACAGCTTCTGGCGCGTGATGAATCTCTTCTCACAGATTTCACACCTGTGCGTAAACAAAAACTGTACGTGAGCTTATTCCCTATTACGAAGTGATGTCTTCGTGAAACTCTTAAGACAAAGAGATGTTCACCTTACATTAAAAAAAAAATCTCACTCTGCAGCGAGGTTTTCGTGGTCACTTGATAAACCCCGACAGATTTACCTTATAACCCCCCCGATTGTTTTAAAGTTTAAACCCAGTCAAGTACAACAATATTTCGCACTGCCGTGATAGTTGGTACCCATCGAGGCGGACACTGCAAAACGTTCTACCACCTTGTAAAAACTAACGAGCTCTTCGGAAGAGGACGTACATGCACCACTTACTTATAGTTCCGGATGCCGAGGTGCGTCTTGATGTGCAGCGCGAGGTTGGCGCGCCGGTAGAAGCACTTCCCGCAGGTCAGGCACAGCAGCGGGTGGCACTTGAGGTGCGCGTGGAACGCCGCGTCCGTCACCTGGTCCACCTTGCACGTCGGACACACGAAGTCCTTGCGCCTCCTCTTGGTCTCGGATTTGATCATGCTGATTATCTGAGGCTTGGCCTCGGTTATCGTGTCGTACACTTGCTGGATTGTTGATATGGCTTCTTTAGAGTCTGCAAATAAAAAAAAGTAGCGTGAAAAATTCATTTTGCCGAAATATACACCCAGTGAGAAAAATAAAGAAAACAAGGAGGAGGTACGATAAATGTGATAACATTTCTTGGAATTATAAGACAAATCAAGGTTTACAGGCAAACACAGGCACTTCATTTTTTGATTTATGAAAAAAATTTCAATACTTCTGGCATTACTATCATCATCAACATCGCCTGGCCATTGCCATCCTGCTACTGGACAGATGAGATAGCCTGGTGATTTTGTCGTTAGCGCCTTGATGCAGGGAAATTTTCCCACACTGTGTGCAACTCCTTGAAGCAAAGGGAACTTGTTGCTACGCTGCAGCAGTCTCTCACCTTGCAGTGCAGCCTCGTCCGGCTTCTCCTCCTTCTTGATGGCTCTCGCGGTGATGAGGCGGCTGTACGTGGTCTTGGCGGTGGAGCACGTCGGCAGCGCGTGCACGAGCGACTTGTGCGCGCGCAGCTCCTTGAGGCAGGGGAACTTGTTGCCACGCTGCAGCAGTCTCTCACCTTGCAGTGCAGCCTCGTCCGGCTTCTCCTCCTTCTTGATGGCTCTCGCGGTGATGAGGCGGCAGTACGTGGTCTTGGCGGTGGAGCACGTCGGCAGCGCGTGCACGAGCGACTTGTGCGCGCGCAGCTCCTTGAGGCAGGGGAACTTGTTGCCACGCTGCAGCAGTCTCTCACCTTGCAGTGCAGCCTCGTCCGGCTTCTCCTCCTTCTTGATGGCTCTCGCGGTGATGAGGCGGCTGTACGTGGTCTTGGCGGTGGAGCACGTCGGCAGCGCGTGCACGAGCGACTTGTGCGCGCGCAGCTCCTTGAGGCAGGGGAACTTGTTGCCACGCTGCAGCAGTCTCTCACCTTGCAGTGCAGCCTCGTCCGGCTTCTCCTCCATCTTGATGGCTCTCGCGGTGATGAGGCGGCTGTACGTGGTCTTGGCGGTGGAGCACGTCGGCAGCGCGTGCACGAGCGACTTGTGCGCGCGCAGCTCCTTGAGGCAGGGGAACTTGTTGCCACGCTGCGCGCAGTAGTACATGCAGCAGTCTCTCACCTTGCAGTGCAGCCTCGTCCGGCTTCTCCTCCTTCTTGATGGCTCTCGCGGTGATGAGGCGGCAGTACGTGGTCTTGGCGGTGGAGCACGTCGGCAGCGCGTGCACGAGCGACTTGTGCGCGCGCAGCTCCTTGAGGCAGGGGAACTTGTTGCCACGCTGCAGCAGTCTCTCACCTTGCAGTGCAGCCTCGTCCGGCTTCTCCTCCTTCTTGATGGCTCTCGCGGTGATGAGGCGGCTGTACGTGGTCTTGGCGGTGGAGCACGTCGGCAGCGCGTGCACGAGCGACTTGTGCGCGCGCAGCTCCTTGAGGCAGGGGAACTTGTTGCCACGCTGCAGCAGTCTCTCACCTTGCAGTGCAGCCTCGTCCGGCTTCTCCTCCTTCTTGATGGCTCTCGCGGTGATGAGGCGGCTGTACGTGGTCTTGGCGGTGGAGCACGTCGGCAGCGCGTGCACGAGCGACTTGTGCGCGCGCAGCTCCTTGAGGCAGGGGAACTTGTTGCCACGCTGCGCGCAGTAGTACATGCAGCAGTCTCTCACCTTGCAGTGCAGCCTCGTCCGGCTTCTCCTCCTTCTTGATGGCTCTCGCGGTGATGAGGCGGCAGTACGTGGTCTTGGCGGTGGAGCACGTCGGCAGCGCGTGCACGAGCGACTTGTGCGCGCGCAGCTCCTTGAGGCAGGGGAACTTGTTGCCACGCTGCAGCAGTCTCTCACCTTGCAGTGCAGCCTCGTCCGGCTTCTCCTCCTTCTTGATGGCTCTCGCGGTGATGAGGCGGCTGTACGTGGTCTTGGCGGTGGAGCACGTCGGCAGCGCGTGCACGAGCGACTTGTGCGCGCGCAGCTCCTTGAGGCAGGGGAACTTGTTGCCACGCTGCAGCAGTCTCTCACCTTGCAGTGCAGCCTCGTCCGGCTTCTCCTCCTTCTTGATGGCTCTCGCGGTGATGAGGCGGCTGTACGTGGTCTTGGCGGTGGAGCACGTCGGCAGCGCGTGCACGAGCGACTTGTGCGCGCGCAGCTCCTTGAGGCAGGGGAACTTGTTGCCACGCTGCAGCAGTCTCTCACCTTGCAGTGCAGCCTCGTCCGGCTTCTCCTCCTTCTTGATGGCTCTCGCGGTGATGAGGCGGCTGTACGTGGTCTTGGCGGTGGAGCACGTCGGCAGCGCGTGCACGAGCGACTTGTGCGCGCGCAGCTCCTTGAGGCAGGGGAACTTGTTCCCGCATTGCGCGCAGTTGTACAAACGCGTCTTCGGGAAGTGCAGCTCTTCTTCCCTGTTAATTTTTTCTTACTTTAGTATCACTTCCATAACATTGTTAAGTTACATACATTAGTAGATGTGTAGTAGACTACAAGTGTACTAAGTTAATCATAACACTTGAGTCGGTATTAGGGTCGGTATTGGCATACGCGTAACATAAGACGTTTTTCATCACACTTACGATTAAGAAAACCTAATTGTTTGTGTATCTCTATAATCAAAAAGTTACCAATACATTTTGTCGCCAACAGGCTATCACTCGAATTTAGTTTTCGTTTCGTTTATGCCCCGTCAAAATGTACGTAGGTACGTACGCTCTTTAAATAGAGATTATGATAAAACTCCTCAGCTAACAAAATTTTCAAAGTCGTCTTCATCTTCATTCATCAAATTCAAAAATAGTTATCATCGCCCATGGGCGGGAAAAGAAAAAATGATACGTTATAATTTCGTACAAAAATAATTTTAATTTTTTTTTGATCATATTCTAAAGTTGGAGGCCAGGGCACGAAGAAAATAAAAAAGTATTATGAGCAAGTGTGATGACAATTATATTTTATCTTTTAGGAACAGACTCTATTTTGCCAGTTTTATATTTTCTGGTTGTTACTACTCGCAATAGTATCAAGAATACTAACATGTGATCGGCCTTCTCGTTGGCGTCGATGTCTGAGCCGTCAGAGACCCAGCTCTCGCGAGCCATCAGGTCGTAGGGCTCCGCTGGCGGCACGCCCGAATACATCTGAAAAACGTACTACACATTAGGCCCGCTCTCCACCAAAGCGGAGCTGTGTTTTGAGCCTCCAAGCTGAGGGGAGAGATGTCGAAATGACGAAATATGATTGGTTACTCAAACTCAGCTCCGCTCTGCTCCACTCTGGTGGAAACTGGTCCTAACACATCGCAAGCCACAAGGGACATCAATCAAACTTTGATAATAAGAAAATAAGAAGATCAATACTCAATTTGAATTTTGATTTTAAAGAAAATTTATTTATTTCTTAGATGCCTGTAAATGTTAATAAAACAGGTTTACCAGGTTATTTCAGTGAACATCTTTTTCCACAAACAGCTTTTTTTAGAATTAGAAACTCTGAACATCCATTTCATCTTTTTTATTTTAATTTTATTTATTTTTTAATCTTTTATTTTCCACACAATTTGTGCAGGGTAGAATGCTTCGCGCGGATGGTTAGCTTCTAACGAGATTGGCTGCCATGGCCGAAACTCGGCTGGGACAACATTATGCAGATGCTCACTACTCATAAAATTATAATAAAAACTATAATTTAAATTCACTATTGAAATTTTAAATGCTGTGAATTTATTATTAGTTTAGTATCAGAGGTTAATATAACAATTATACAATTAACTTTGAAATCGCGCGGTTTATGTGCCAAGGTTGTATAATGTTCGTATTTTATGATTTGATTAGGTTAATTCCACTCACAACAGAGTTCTTTTTGAGCATTTGAAACTTTGGTTGAGCACGGTTTTGAGAATGCAAATTGGATCAAAAACAAAAATACCCTAGACAAGAATATAAATATTAAATAGTTTTTTTAAAGTAAATATTAAATATAATTTATTTTCTAGGGATGTGAATTCAATTTCTTGCAGAAAATAAATAATGAAACAAAAATGCAAAAAAATTCGCTAGCAACTTGTAGTAACAAACAGGCTCTTACCCCACTCCAAGGTGACTCCATATCTCCATTGCTCTCTTGCCCACTCAGTTCCCCCCTCGGCGGCATCCTCTCGTCCGCGCAAATGTTCAACGGAGCCTCGCTCTCGCTCCTGCTCTCGCTCAAGAGATCCGCCTTGCTGTCTCTCTCGCACCTATCCACATGCTCCTCCGCTCCCATGTCCGAGTAATCCACTCCATTCTCAGCTATCTTATAGCTCTCGTGGATAAAATTGGGCAAAACGAACTCGCTTTCCTTCTGCGACGGCTCTCCCCATATGTACATTCCATCTCTGTTGCTATCTTTGGAATAATGCGACTCTTTCTCGGCCTCGAAGGCTTCCACGCGATCGGGAGTGAAGTAGTCCGCGTAAATGTTGTCGCCGAAGTAGTTTTCATTCATCATAGATACGAACTGTTTGTTTTTGGAGGAAGCCTCCAGCTCTAACAGTTCCCTATGGTTAGAGTTGTCGTCGAAATCTTCCTCCGCGGCGCAACTGATCACGTTGATCGGTCGCAGCGTCGCCATCGGAGCGAGCTCGATACCAGACCTGTCTGCTTCGTTGCTAAAGTCATTGCTAGAGTTGACTTCCTCTTTAACTTGCACTATATCGACTGAAGCAATGCATGGGGCGGAATGATTCACGTTAGAAGGTGTCGAGGGTTCGATATCCATTGACTGTTCTTCAGTGTTGGCGTCAAATTCATTATTTCGTTTTTCACCTTCATCAATCTTCTCAATGGAAACCGTGAGCAGAGTCCCAGATTTTGTGTTACCTGTTTTGGACTGGTGTTGACGTATTTTGTTAATTTCAAACTCCTCAGGCGATTTAGCTCTGGAGGATGAAGCGATAGGCTCAGGTTCTGTTAGGGTCGAATTATTTGAACTCCCAGATGGATACTTAGCATTTTTGATCTGCAATACTTTCTTTTGCTTCTTAGCAAAAGCACTGTTAAGTTTGAGAGGATTATTATATGGACTCAAATGCTTATTTTCAGGAGCTACATTGTTGATTACACTCCTCTGGTAAGTGTGACTGGGCTCTGATTTAGGAGTGATCACATGATCTGTTGAATTGTCTCCGTGTTCAGATAATTCACTGCAAGGTGAAATTGAAGGTTTCTCATTGCAGATAAGATCTGGTACTGGGCAGCTGTCTGAGAACTCAGAGTCAATTTTGCTTTCCGACTTGGATGAGTCTTTTCCTGATGCATTGCTGGTATTTTTTATTACACAGAACGTATTGGAGCCTATACTGTCAGCACTAGAGGTGGACGGCTGTGTGGAATCATCCATAGTATGATTGTTGTCATCCAAATCTGGTAAGATCTGCTCTGGGCTCACGGGTCGCGCGGTGTACCCTGAATCGCCAGAGCCAGTCAGGTCCATGATAGTGTTCAGCATGTTTTTGTGATGCTGCACAGGAACCTCCACTTTAATATTGCTTAAAATTTTAAGACCCTTGTTAGGACCCGGAGTAGTATCAGCCATTGGTGTACACTCTTGTTCTCTTGACTCACTCACGGGAGCTGGTGACGTATTTCTTTTCGGTTCCAATTTTCTATTTATCAAGTTGGATTTAGCCGGTGCTTGAAAACTGCTGCCCGCTGCAGAAGTATCTGATATGGGGCTAACTTCAATCAAGAGGGTTTTGTCACTAGTTTTAGGTCCAGATTTGTCTGCAACTTTTTGCATGAATGTATTCTCACTAAAAACAGTTGTGTTACGTGGCTCACTAAAGGCAGTTGAGTTGCGGGGCTCACTAAAAACAGTGGGGTTATGAGGCTCACTGAAAACTGTTGGGTTACGGGTTTCACTGAAAACTGTTGGGTTACGTGGCTTACTGACCAACTGCTGAGGGGTTGTATACATGCACGATGTATTCCCAAACTGGTCCACTACCATGAGGTTCTGGTACATAGCACTGCTCTGAGCCACATTAGTGACATTCTCAACTGAGCCCAGGACTGCAGGAATTGTTGACACAAAGGGTTTACCATCCAGATTATGTACCATCTCCCTGTATATAATCTGGGAATTCTGAGTGACGACAGTGGTTCCTGGGGTGAAGGTTCCCGGGGTAAGTTGGTTAAACTGATTGGTCATTGGTGGTGCCATCACTTTTGGGTTTGGCATATGTGCAGTGTTAAGGTTACCCGTCAGGATCATGTTGTTTTGTACATTCTTTTGCACAAACTGTGGCGTTGTTGGCACCATCACATGCACCTGGTTTCCTGTAGGTGCTATATATTGCACTCCGCTTGAAACATTGGATTTTAAAAGAATGTTACTCCCTTTTGGTAAAATTTTAACAAAGTCTCTCTGGTTAGCTCTCTTAGACATGGTGGGAGTGATGGTGGCCTGTCTCGGTGCTGGCATGGATGGCATATTGTATGAAAATATACTAGTAGGATTTCCATTGTGTGCACTATATTCTGAACTGCGTGAATATTTAATTTCCACATCCTCCTGCTGTTCTGGATAGAATGCGTATCTCTGTCCATAGTCTGAGCCTGACAGCTGACCGGTGGAGCCGAAGGTCTGCTGTGTTTTGTCTGACTTCACAGTGTACACATCTGAGCACTGATCCGAATTTGTTTGGTTGTTCTCATTCTCAAAGCTGATGCTTCCGACCCGAATGTCGGGGGTGCCATTCCTGCTTGAGAGAGGAGTGGACTTGTTGCGACTCGGTGTCCTTCTCCAGTACCGGTCGTTTTCATTGTTGCGATGGGATCCAGCCCATCGGCCGTCGTCGGTGGCCGGGGTCCGCGACCTGCTGCGGTACGACCTCTCTGAGTGCGGGGTGGAAGTCCTGCTTCCGTATCCGGCGCTCTTGGCCGACAAGTTGCACAATGCTTTTATTACTTGGTCTTTGGGATGCGTGTCCAAGTGAGACTCCAGCGTAATGCCACTGTGGAGGTACAGCGTGCACACGGGGCATTGCGTCCTTTGATCCATGTTGGTTCTCTTCTAAAGTATGTACAAAAACAGTGGTCGCACGAGGCTCGGCCGCCGGGCGAACGACGTTACGCCGCGCGCGGCGCGCTCGGGCTGCAGCACCCCGCCGCTCGCAGCGCACGTCGACTGTACACGCGCAAGGCGAAATGCCCACAACGCATATCTTCAATATACCTAACTCCTCGCCTTATCGATCTGCGGGACAAAACAGAGCTATGTCAATATAAAACGTGCGAACTCGCATGACCGAGTGTGACAAACTCGTTCCACGCACGGCCGAGGGACAAAAGAAAACAAAAGTGCAAGATAAAGGCCATTGATACATAAAAAAGTCGAATGCGAGAAGAAAGAATGGAATACATTTTGTGGTGATCGTGTTTTAACGGGACTTACCTCTTTACGACCTGTGTCATATATAATGATCCATATCACGGACGACTGCGATGTGGATCCTTTTATTATTCTTGATTCTTGATTACGATAATAATTCTAAAAATATTTCCAAGTAGTCAGACATATTGTGATATAGCAGTCGTCTCCAACCTCGATCACAAGTTCACAGAGTAAATACTAAATACAGACTTAGTACAAAGACGACGTAACCTTTTTTTTCCTCTTTGGCTTTTAATACACAGATTTGTACACCACAGTTCATGAAACCTTCACCGTACAACTCTTTTATGGAATGCACTCCCCCTCGAGATACGACAGTCTAAATCTTTGTACATTTTCAAGAATGCGGTCAAAGATCACTATTTGAGTACCTAGTTGATGCAAATGATGACTGTTATTTATTCATATTATCTTGTCCTTATTAGTGGACATTATATTATTATATTGTATATATTAGTTTATAGTTTGATGATTATGTATTGAATATCTTTGTTTATTTGTTTAACCTAGTTTATGTATTAGTTTGTAGTTATTTGTATGTATATAGTTTATAAATCTTCACCACCTGCAAAATCTAGTTCCTTTGTTTTCCTTTTCTCAAGGTTGCCTGGCAGAGATCGCTGCTAAGCGATAAGGCCGCCTTTTGTGCCTAAAATTAGTTTATTATGTACCTATTTCTGTTTTGTACAATTTCTTGTGTGGTGCAAATAAAGTGTATTTATTTATTTATTTATTTATTTAAACCACAGATCACTGCAAAAAAATGGTCTGTGGTGATCATCATAATCGGCTAGGGTAATAATGTTCTGTGATCATAATATAGGACTATACAGTCCGACAAGGCTCTTTTGGCACTTGAATGACATTGACAGGAGGGCGCTGTTATACAACAAAGGCACCCAGAAAATTAAATTTCCTCAATTTTACTTCAATTTTAGTTTAAAATAGTTAATAATAAGCAAAAGCAACAAAGCAAACAATAGCTATATACCGACAGAGTGAACTATCAAACAGTATCACAAAATAGCGGCGTTAGTACCAATTTTGGCCACGCGCCAGAATAGCCTTGTCGCACTGTATAAAGCACAGACGAAGCCCGAAGGTAGTAGTCTATAAAACGTAGTGATTATATTATACCCTCTAGGAGTAATAATGTTCTGTGTTATATACTCTTTGGTAGTCTATGGTGAATGGTGATCAAGTCAAGTGATCATCAACATTCAACATATCCCTAGTGTTTTATGTCTATGATTCAACAATTTCAAAGAGTATATAATCACTACGTTTAACAATTTCACATTTTTATTTCAGGGCCAGGGGTATTTTAAATTTTATTAAAACAAATTATTTATGTGTTGCATTTTATAATGTCTTACAATAATTACGAGGACCTGAGTAGAAACGGTAGGAGTTCAGCATATGAACATTGTGAACCAAAATAGTGAGCAAGGGTTTTATATCTTTACAGCGCTAAATGGCACGTTAAATTTCAGAAATAATAGAATTGCTGCGGCAATGGCGTGAGAGTAACGAGCGGAAGGGCGAGGACGTCCTGCTTCTGTTCACTCAAATCATTTCATCATTGAATAAATTGGGTAGCGAGAGTGAGTATTGTAGAACGAGAGTCCAAAGCCCCCAGACAACTTATTTAGGACAATTTTTTTTTTTATTGTTGTTGGGCTTGCGCTTGACGACAATCGTGCCTGATGGAAATCAATGATGAGGTCTAGGTTGGATCGCGCTTGTCTAGAAAATGCCTATTCACTCTTGACTTCTTTTGAAGGCACCCAGATTGTACTTGGCTGGAAGGGCGTTCCACACCATGGTTTATATCAGAAACGTGGAAGAAAAACGTTTCGTACGAGTTTGTTTTATTTGATTCATTTTAAATTAATAATAAAAATAAATGCATTTGTAGCAGCTTATAATTATGATAGAATAAGGATATGGGGTGAGGCTTTGAATCGAGTCACCTTCATTCAAATCTGAGCTTTTAAGAGGGCCAAAGAGAAAGATTGCACACTAAAGAGTCAATCTCAGGATATCATAAGGCTAAGGGCCTTATACATGTTCGTAAAAGTCTATTGTCACAAATAACTTTAAATACAAGAGCGAGCAAAGCAAGTTCGGGACTTGAGGGCACCCCAACTCTGATAATTTAGGTGACAAAGAGAAGAATGATGGTGGGGCTTTGCAGGCCCATCATTCTGAGTGGTTATTTTTTTATGACCACCCAGAAATATCCGTCAGCTGGCTTTTTAAGAGGATTAAAGATATAAGAAATATTCAAGGCAACCGGATTCAAAACCCTTACCGAGATATGTGTATTTTTCCATCCAGGGGCCTATTGTTAGGTCGATTTATGCCTGCAGTATCTACTATAGAATATGTACATAATGAAAAATCTCTAAACTAATGTGAAACGTCTCAAAATAGCTGTCCTTTTCAAAATGCTCACCATGGAAAAGGTTAGAACTGTTTATAAACGCGTCAAATTAGTTAAGAGAGTTTTAAAATATGTTTAAAAGTATTATTAAGAAATAAACACTTGCATACCCTCTGCAGAGTATGTGATCCTGGAGCAAGTGATCTATGCGGCTCTGGACTGCCACTACTACACAACAGCCAAGACATGGATCCTGTGGCTGAATGCAGAATTTCCCGGCAGCCTCCGGGTCCTGCGCTACCAAGCTGCATGCTTGGAAGCAGAAGAGAAGTAAGTTCAGAATTATTCATCTTCTCTAGGCTTTCTCTATAGGCAAAGTAAATTGGAAGAGAGAAACAGACGCTGACTGACTAATAACCATGAAAAATAGCTTATCTGTTCTATGTGTATCTCACAATTTATTCTAAAAGTGTTAAGTCACAAGCTAGGAAGTGCACACTATCTATAAAGGCATCAGAAACAATCTACTGCAAAAAACAAAATACACATAATATTGTCTTGCCAAAAACTGCTTGCTCATTGCTAGTAGCAAAGAGCAAGCAGTTTTTCTGCATTTGGACGAATACGTCCGTTGCGCGTAAAGTTGCTGATGCGGGTCCTCGCTGGATCACTCCAGCCAGCTGAGCTCACTCCAGAATCCGAATAGGTGATATGGCAGAGCCCATAAGCATAACTTCTAAAACAAGCTATGTTTTTGACATTAGTAACTCAATAGTTTCTGAGCTCGAATTTACTTGGTTATGGTGTCTCTCTCTCTTCTACAGCTGCCAGAGATATGCAATTCATCTGCTTATAGTCTGAAAATTGATTATAGTGGTAGAAAAAAGTGATGTTAAATTTAAATATCTAGTAGAGGTAGAGAGTACTCTGGATAGGGACAACCCTCCAACACCCATGGCCCAATCAACCTCGCGGTTATGGGGGCCGAATCGCGGGAGGGCGCCCGTTCGGTACTTGCTCTTGGCGTGTTCCCGGGGCGCCTTCTTGACTCCCTACAAGTTGTTTCCTCTCGCTCCTTGTCCCTATGTGCTCACTCTCCCCATTCTGGGGCAGGACGATACAAAAAACGGACTCGCCTCGCGCCGTCGCTGTCCGTAGCAAAGAGTACTCTGGATAGATAGGTTATGTAAGATGTTAACAGTAGTCACTTGTGCTAGGTACGACGAGGCGCTAGAGGTGCTTGACAACATAATAAAGGCGGACGAGACCAACGCGGCGGCGCGCAAGCGTCGCGTGTGCATCCTTAAGGCGCAGGGCCTCATCAATGATGCCATCAAGGAGCTGGTCGATTACTTGAAGAAGTGAGTACTAGTTTTTGTTGGGAAGTGGCTGAGTGGTTGTGATTTGTGGATGATGATAGGGAAGAGGGCGAGTGGATAATATCTCTATCAGCAGATTACAGTGGCATGTAATCATGGCAAAATTCTGTTGATTTTTTTTCAATGTACTCTTTTGTTATAGTGCTCCACACACTGAGTATAATTATAAATTACTAGCAAACCCGGCGAACTCCGTTTCGCCACCAGATGGCTTAGTTTTTTTTTTATTTTTTATTTTTTCCTGAATTTTCTTTGCTCTAAACCTCACAGAGCCCGAGACCTTTTCAACAAATGCAAAACCGTGGAAATCGGTTCGTGCGTTCTGGAGTTATAGCGTCAGGAAGATAAACCCGACTTATTTTTATATAGTAGAAGAAGAAAAAAGAAAATAAGTGTATCAAAATTATTGCTGCCAATGGGACTTGAACCCACAACCACCACCTTTCGCAAGTGACCGCTCTACCCATTGAGCTATGGGAGAAACTACCGCCGACACGATAATTCCGATACACTTTGTTTTCCAGTCACAGGCAGACTTTTTTTTGTTGTCAGCAGATTGGATGTTTTTTGTTATTAGCAGATTGGATGTGTGTTTTTTGTTATTAGCAGATTGGATGTGTGGCCCAATTGTGGCGGGGAGAAGGTCACTCCATTGAGCGGCTCTTCGCATAGGTCAGCTATTGTGGATCTTTTTAGTCTCTTTGGCCTTTTACCCCTGGTAAGATTCTGTTGACTTGAAAGAGAAACTTTCATATAATTTGAAAATATAGAACGAAAGTGACGGGATTTTGTCATGCTCTCGCTGAGGCCCCTGCACGATACACTCTGAAAAGAAACTTTGTTTTGTAGCGGTCTTCGATAGATGACGATAGATGGCGTAACCAGCGCAATAGCACACGCTGACAGAGCATTCGACGAGCGTTCTATAAATACAACTTCTGACGTCACACGCTCGGATCACAAGCGGTCCCCAGGCACAACAACTGCCTGGAGGGAAATTTCCCTATTGCCCTCTGCACCGCTAAAGTTTCAATAATGCTAATTGTATTGCAAGGTTCATGTCGGACATGGAGGCGTGGCAGGAGCTGTCGGAGCTGTACCTGCAGGTGCAGGAGTACTCCAAGGCCGCCTTCTGCGCCGAGGAGCTGATCCTGCACCAGCCCCACAACCACCTCATGCACCAGCGCCTCGCCGATATACGCTACACCATGGTGAGTGCTGTGCTCTTGTGGCCTCCAAACCTACTGAAACACAAGCGTTTGTGTTTTCAAATTTCCTATCTCTTTATGCTGTCATCTCACGCGTGGCGTGTCGCAAATACACGAACGTGTAGCGAGCCGCATTTTATTAAATAGTGAAAAATGGCGGCAAGGTTAGCGCCGCAGGCAGTGTTAATAGTACCTAATGCAACAGAAGGCTCACTCCGCAAGATGATCTACCACATCTGGAAGAGATCCTCATATGTAGTGATAAGATGTCCTTGTACATGTTCTTTCTGTGTTTGTTTTTAATTTCTCTGTACTAAATAAATAAATAAATAAAATGATATAAAGAAATAGCGACTCTAGTGCAGACACAAGAAGCGCAATTCAGTTCGCAATAGCGCCTGCCCCCGCCTCCACAAACAACACGCAACAAACGCAAAGCTGTGGTCTCTTTATCTCATTCGATGTACTAAGGAAGCCTCGCAATCTGGCGCACGCAGCGCGTGAAAGAGACCTTACAAGAGCAAAGTAGTCGGCGCGCGGCGGCCGTCTGTAATTAGTACGTCGTCTCGACGTTTATGCTCGGCTACCTGTATTTCTTCTATCACGTGATAAATTAACCTGGCCTTCACACAAGATAGCTCACAAATAGTCCTCCCTAGCTATCCGGGTACGGCGATCGATCTCTGCAGAAATTTTCCATTTGCACAGGAAATATTAAGCAAGTATTAGTAAGCAGTGATAGCCGAGTGGTTCTGACCTCTGCCTCTCATAAGGAGGTCGCGGGTTTGAATCCTGGGCACGCACCTCTGACTTTTCCAAGCTATGTGCGTTTTAGGAAACTAAATATCACTTGCTTAGCGGTGAAAGAAAACATCGTGAGTAAACCTGCATGCCTGAGAGTTCACAAAAATGTTCTCGAAGGTGTGTGAAGCCCGCCAACCCGCACTTGGCCAGCGTGGTGGGCTATGGCCAAAGCCCTCTCAGTCTGAGAGGAGACCCGTGCCCAGCTGTGGGATGTAAAAAAGGGTTGAGAGAAGAGAAGAAGACAGGAAATATTATAGTGCACATGTTTATTGTCTCCAAATGTGCCCAAACCAGTGCAATATTGCCCTCACTCTCATAATTCGGCCGCAGAGCGATCAGGCGCTTGACCAACATCGTAACGCCGCCAATTTGCAATTGCCAACGTCTCGCCAATGCGGGAATCAATCCCAGGACCTCGTGATCTGTCAAAACACTCATCTCTACACCAAAAAGAGAGTTAAAGTATTGCACCTCAAGTAAAAAAAAATCACTCACTTGCTTTATTGTATACTACTGTACTGTATACAATAAAATTATACTATTTTGGTTTTCAGGGAGGAATAGAAAACATGGAGTTAGCAAAATCCTATTACTGCCAAGCTTTGAAACTCAACCCAGACAACACCAGAGCGTTGCTCGGACTGTTCCTAGTAAGTGGAATTCAAAAATTAGTGCACCTATATTAATATCTTACTGTACTTCATGAGGAACCTACTATGTGCCAAAGAAGTCTCTAGACCCAGCTGTTTGACCTGTGGGTTGATGTGTCAGTCAGTCAGTTTCTTCTTATATATATACTAGCTGATGCCCGCGACTTCGTCCACGTGGGATAAAAACTATTCTATCTTTTAAGTTGGACCAAATGACAGATATTCACGAAGTTTGAACTAAATCGGTTCAGTAGTTTAGGAGTCCATTGAGGACAAACATTGTGACACGAGATTTATATATATTAAGATATTTAGATTAGATGACCGGGCAAACGTTTTGCCATTAGACAAAAATACTCTCAGACCTACCAAATATACATACACTGTTTGAGCCGATTGGAGTTTTGGTAACAAACACGAGATACGAGAGATATATTAGACTATCTGACCCAGTTAACGCTGTTTTGCCATTAGACATAGCTTACAACCTACCGAACATATACAATGTCATAACAATCGGCCGAGCCGTTTGGGATGACAACCCTCCACCACTCATGGCCCAATCAACCTCGCGGTTATGGGGGCCGAATCACGGGAGGCCCGTTCGGTACTTGCTCTTGGCGTGTTCCCGGGGTACCTTCTTGACTCCCTACAAATTGTTTTCTCTCGCTCCTTGTCCCTGTGTGCTCAGTCTCCCCATTCTGGGGCAGGACGATACAAAGACGAACCCGCCTCGCGCCTTCGCTGTCCGTAGCAAAAAAGTCAGCCGTTTGGGATGAGTTTGGTAACAAAAATTGGCACGATAATTTAATAATATCTGGGTGACGAGCTTTGCTCCGTAGTATATCTATCCACCAATAGATGGCAGCAGGAGTCATATTTTTTTAGTAAATTCGACATTTTCTAAAAATGAATCCTAGCTAGATCGATTTATCGCCCCTAAAACCCCCTGTATACTAAATTTCATGAAAATCGAGCCGTTTCCGAGATTCGAATTATATAGAAATATATATACATGTAATGAAATGAGTGACATTTCATTCATTTGAATTTGCCGCGCTTCGCGTATCAGCTGTCTGTCGCGTACCTATGATGTAGCTTAGAGAATTTAAACATATATATAGAGAGGCCATAGTTTACTTATCACTATATGTGTCGGGGTGGCAAAAACCGCCATAAACTGTAGCACTTTGACATGCGCATTGCTTCATGTCAAAGTACTAATGATGTGACTACTATTATACCGTTATCGATAAATTTCATACTATGCTTGTGATAGCTGAGTAGATAGGAAAAAATCTCGGGGTTTTACAGAAACTAAAGCTTTTCTATAGCTATTATCTATTGCAAACTTTTATAATAGAGGAAAGGGCTTCAGGAATAGATATAGTTTGGTCTCGCGGGATTTGTTAAAGTATTGGCTGTTGGTTTAAATCCGGTCGCCTTAGTTTGAAGTTACGATGAATTAAGGGAGATTCAGTAGAACGAGAAGACCCACGCATACTTATTTTTTCCCGGAGATGTGAATTTATTTTGTATGAATTAAATAAAATTTTCAGCACATCAGGTAAATATTATAATAATGCTGACCACAACCCACAAAACCTAATAACTGACATAAAAACATAGACAATACTAACACGCAATAGACAATAATATTAAAGATTAAAGTTATAAAAAAGAAACAGAGAGTAGGCCAAAGACAAACAAGTACGAGTCGGACTCGTGCATGAAGGGTTCCGTAAATTTTATATAATAATATAAATAAAGGAGTGACGCATTTTCGTTGTTCCACGGACTCCGGTAAAACTAAAAGTCGTAGAGATGTAAAATTTAGTACTCAGGTTCATATTATTAGGTCATGAATCTACAGAATATTTGTATATTCTGTACAACGACGGGAATTTTCGAAATTCAAATTGTAAGGAGTGAAAAATTCTAAAGGTTTTTCATGAATTATGAATTTCTTTAAAATCGATGTTTGACAACTTTTAAGTAACAACTGTAAGTCAGTTTGGCGGGACTGTATTTTAAGAAAATAATTGTTCATATCTCGAAATGACTAAATTACAAAAACCATTGCAGCAAGCAAAGACATGTAATTTGTGGTCAAAATTTAAAAAATGGCTGCTTCATTGAACTTTGAACATTTGAACTGGAAGTCTCAGCTACTACAGATCTACGCTATTTGCAGATTAGATGTTTGTTACAAATATTAGGATCCGGGAGCGACCGATGCGAGCTCGGGACTTGGAGAACCCCGACAAATTAGGTGACGAATAGGATCTTTATTGGTAGTTATTATCATGACCACCCAGAAATAGGAGTCCCGCAAAACTTCGTTGACCGAGCTTTGAAATGGGTGAGAGAAACTGAGGATTAAAGAGGAGTTGTAACCTCAAGATTAAAAAAAAAGAATATTTCTCGATATCTAACGAAGAGCCTAATTCATCACGTCGTGTATTAATCATAATACTACTATTACATGTAAATTATCTGACACTACTGTAAGTAACTAATTTGTGTTTTACTACAATATTATACTAGATAGTATGTTATTTGAATTATACGTCAGATACAGTATATTTAATGTGTATGTGTGTCATGGTTACGTCAGATAATAATTATTGTTAGTTGGTGACATGTGGATAGCAATATTTTTTTATTTTTAAGGTAGGTAGGTATTTATTCCACAAAAAAATAATTTTGCATCTCCGGAGAAAAATGTATACGACTCGTAATACTGTATGTTCTTAAGATAATCGTTACTTCGCATCAAGGCGACCGATTTCAAAACCGTTAGCCATTAATTTTTATCAGTAGGTTTTTAACGGTAGGTTATGTTCATTCATTTTTGCTCTCTCAAATCTTTAATGACTAACCACGAACTACTTACTACATCGATAATATTTCCATATCGATAGATAGTTAGAGCAGCCCTTCTGATCAGCTGTCTGGTGCCTATCTGTGATTGGCCGATGGCTGTGATTGGCTATTTCAATTCTACAGAAGATGGTGGATATACCCACCCAATAAGACTGACAATTTCCTGTCCTTATATTTACTTTGTCTTTGTGATGTAGTGATTGGTGGTCTGTGTCTATGATTTAAAATGGCGAGTGACGCTGGGATTGTTTTGTGCATTTTTATCGTAATAAAAACTCATAGAAAGAATGTGATTGAGGACTCGAGATATAGTGAACTTTAAATGTCGTTTCTTTGTTATTTCAGGTGAGATAGAAGTGTAATTGTCGTAACTTGATAATAACTTGATAATTGTAAAGACTTGTTAAATAAAACAAAACTTTGTTATTTCAGAGAAACAATTTGTGGTTTGTTTTTGGAGATCCTCAATGTCTTATAAAACGACATTTAAAGTTCACTATATCTCGAGTCCTCAATCACATTCTTTCTATGAGTTTTTACACAATTTATTACGAAAAAACGAAAAATTTGTATGGTCAGAGAAATGTGAAGAAGCATTCAATCTGATAAAAAGATATTTATGTTCGCAACCGGTCTTGGAAATATTCGACAAAGACTTACCAATCAAAATCTTTACCGATGCATCTTTGGAGGGCATTGGAGCAATATTAAAACAGACACAACTAGATGGTAAAGACAAACCGGTGGCATATTTCTCAAAAAAATTGAATGAACATCAAAAACGGAAAAAGGCTATATATTTAGAATGTCTTGCTATGAAAGAAGCTGTTAAATATTGGCAGCACTGGCTCATCGGAAAACAATTCACCATTTACTCAGATCACAAACCTCTAGAGAACATGAACATTAAATGCAGGACAGATGAAGAATTGGGTGATCTCACATACTACCTATCTCAGTATGACTTTACCGTAAAATATATACCTGGTAAAGAAAATGTAGAAGCAGACTGTTTGAGCCGAAACCCTGTATTGGAGACCAAGAGAAAAATGAAACAATAAGAGAAAAGAAACAAAATTTAATACTAAAAAATAATATCTATTATAAAAAAATAAAGAAACAGGAAAAGATTATCCTCTCAGAAGAATTTAGTAAAAAACTTATAAAAAAGGTGCATGAAGATTTATGCCATATTGGGATCAGACAACTGCAGAAAAAAATAAGTTCAATATATACGGCTATAAACCTAACAAAAAATATCATAAATATTTGTAAAACATGTGAAATATGCATAAAAAATAAATCAAGATGTCAAAAAAAAATTGGATTACTGTCACAACTGGGACCAGCCACCAAACCATTTGAAATAATGTCAATGGATACTATTGGTGGATTTGGAGGATCTAGGTCTACAAAGAAATATCTACACCTTTTAGTAGATCACTACACAAGATATGCATTTATTGCGACTTCGAAAACCCAGAATGCATGTGACTTTATAAATTTAACAAAGAAAGTACTAGGGACAGATGAGATTGGAATTATCCTGACAGATCAATATCCGGGCATAAATTCAAGAGAATTTAAACAATTTTTGCAGGAAAATAATATTAAATTAATTTTTACAGCCGTGAATACACCATTCTCGAACGGCTTGAATGAAAGATTAAACCAAACAATAGTAAATAAAATAAGGTGTAAAATGAATGAGAAAAATAATAAGAGAACATGGACAACACTGGCAAGAGAATGTATACAAAAATATAATGAAACAGAACACTCCGTTACAGGTTTTGCACCAAAATATTTACTGGATGGTACAAATGTCAGTATTCTACCAAATGAATTCAAAACGATGGAAAAGGAAGACAAGTGGATTGCTGATAGAAGATTGGCATTAGAGAATACAATAAAATCTCATGAGTATAACAAGAAAATATTTGATAGAAATAGAAAAATGCAAGAATTTAATGTAGGAGACAGTGTATATGTAGAAAATGGAAATAGACTGAATAGAAAGAAATTAGACGAATTAAAAATAGGCCCTTTCAAGATAATAGAGAAAATATCGAATTCCATTTATAGGATTGATACAGGCAACAGAAAAACAGAATCAACATTATTTCATATAACAAAATTGCAACCTGTCATAACAGAGGCTGAAGAAGATGAAGGAGATGATAATGAATATGAAGATGACTTATAAGTACATTTTACAGATATATTGCTTAGAATTTTCGCTCTTAGGGGGGGAGATGTAATGAAATGAGTGACATTTCATTCATTTGAATTTGCCGCGCTTCGCGTATCAGCTGTCTGTCGCGTACCTATGATGTAGTGATTGGTGGTCTGTGTCTATGATTTAAAATGGCGAGTGACGCTGGGATTGTTTTGTGCATTTTTATCGTAATAAAAACTCATAGAAAGAATGTGATTGAGGACTCGAGATATAGTGAACTTTAAATGTCGTTTCTTTGTTATTTCAGGTGAGATAGAAGTGTAATTGTCGTAACTTGATAATAACTTGATAATTGTAAAGACTTGTTAAATAAAACAAAACTTTGTTATATACAAGATTTGCTCGTTTAAAGGTATAGGATATTAGATTAGAGGGCGCTTTTTATCCGACTTCAAAAAAAGGAGGAGGTTCTCAATTCGTCGGAATCTTTTTTTTTTTTTTTTTTATCTATGTATGTTCACCGATCACTCGAAGACGCGTGGACCGATTTGAAAAATTCTTTTTTTGTTTAAGAGGGTTTTGTTTCCAGATGGTCCCATTTTAATCAGGTCAGGATCTGATGATGGGATCCTGGAGAAATCGAGGGAACTCTTCAAATTTTATATGGACACATGAAACTATTTGAGTAATATTAAAAAGAGTAATATTTTCCAAGTTGTCCTATGGTCATCAGGTCAGGATCTGATTATGGGATCTTGGTGAAATCGAGGGAACTCTTCAAATTTTGCTAGTATACTTAAAGCGAGTTGGGTATTTTTTATAGTTACTGGTGCATATGCTAGCAGATACTGATTTGATGACTAAAATCATTAAGTCAGGGTCTGATGATGGGATCTTGGTGAAATCGAGGGAACTCTTCAAATTTTGCTAGTATACTTGAAGCGAGTTGGGTATTTTTTATAGTTAATGGTGCATTTGCTAGCAGATACTGATTTGATGACTGAAGTCATCAAGTCAGGGTCTTGGTGAATTTGAGGTATCTCTTCAGATTTTATGAACACACCTCAAGCAATTTGGGTATTTTTACAACGCCTTGTGCATTTTATTGTTTTCCACTAAAAAGTATAAAATAAAAATGGGAAATGCTTTCCAAAAAACCAACTTCAAATGCCACTACAAAGAGTGAAATAATTTTTATTTAAATTTTAGGTACCTACACCAATTCGAAGTCGGGCGATTGTCTATGACTTCGTCATTTCTTCGCACATCAAGTAAGTAAGAAGGACTATTAGGGATTGTATGAAACATTGCCCGACTTCGAATTGGTGTAGGTACCTAAAATTTAAATAAAAATTATTTCACTCTTTGTAGTGGCATTTGAAGTTGGTTTTTTGGAAAGCATTTCCCATTTTTATTAACTGTAATGGTTTGTGTGTTTGTCAGGTGAGCAACGCGCTGGTGGGCCAGTACAAGGGGTCGGGCGGCGGCAAGCGCGCCGACGCGTGGCGCCTCTCGCAGTGGGCGCAGCGCGGCGCGCGCGCGGCGCCCGACCTCGCCGCCGCCATGGCGCACCTGGCCATCGCAGACTAGTGGCGTGCTGTGACGGACACGTGCCAGTGGCGCAGTTGCAGAATGATAAAGAACACATTCAGCTGATATATACATACACAGAAAAAAGCAGCCAAGTGCGAGTCGGACTCGCCCATGAAGGGTTCCGTAGCACTGCAAGTAACATAATAATAAATATATATATAAATCTCGTGTCACAATGTTTGTCCTCAATGGACTCCTAAACCACTTAACCGATTATAATAAAATTCGCACACCATGTGCAGTTCGATCCAACTTGAGAGATAGGATAGTTTAAATCTCAATTTATCTATTTTTTATGACCCCTAAGGGCAAAACAACGTTTGCCAGGTCAGCTAGTAATATATAAGTTCTTGTAGTTAGTGGGAAAATCTTTTAAATGGTTCCGTTTTTTTGCCATTTGCCTACGGAACCCTAAAAACGGAAAAGACAGAGTGGGGGCGTCTTGGTAGATTGAAATAATATTTTCACTAAAAGTACGTACAGACGAACCGAGCACGAGGGTGGCGGGAAGCGGCTGGATGAGGAAGGCTGAGGACAGGGTGTGGTGGCGCTCGCTTGGGAAGGCCTATGTTCAACAGTGGACGTCCGCAGGCTGATGTAATGAAGACGCCCCCCACACTGTCGAAATCACTTTTAGTTTCATTCGATTGCGATTCTATGTATGATATTCTACCTCTATCAGCAATCGTGTGTACCCATCCCTGTTTTCGGAAGCAGTGAACTTGCACCCTGTAATATTACTGGGGTTTTATTTTTATTTATTGCAATATTATAATTCCATTATTTATAAAGAAACTTATCAAATGTAGGTTAGGTAATGGTATGAATTCTTATGTTATGAATTATAAACTTACTTAAGAATAAATAGCAAATTATTACAATTTTTTTGGTTTTTTTCTCTTAATTTGAAGTAAAATGGAGAATTTGTCATGTTTCTTCATCGTAAATCCTTATCTAAGTCCACTCCCACTGGGACCGGTCTCCTATTAGAGTGAAAGAGGTTTGTGTCGTGGAACACTCGATTGAAACGAAGTTCAGCCACCGGACTTTGATTTAGGTGGCACTGTCTCGAGTCAGCTCGCTCTAACGTGTTTTAATACCAACTCATATAGCTGATTGCATGCTTGCTGAATTTTTTTTTACACTATACAACTTAGTACTTGACTGCGATCTCACCTGATGCCGAAGCCGAAGATGTTATCGTACTTACTTAGAAGAGGTAAGTAAACTCACCCCTAACGGTTACTACAACACAGCATCGCACCGGAACGCTAAATCGCTTTGCGGTGCGCCTTTGCTGATAGGGTGGTAACTAGCCACGGCCGAAGCCTCCCACCAGATCAGACCTGAGTCAATTTAGAAATTATAAAATTCCAAAGTGGCACGTGGCGGGAATCGAACCCACGACCTCCCATTCGAAACCGAGCGCGCGCCATTGCGCCAGGGAGGTCGTCAAAATCTTAAAGATGAATTTGGATGTGGATTTTCTTTATATTGGGATTTTCGTGACGGAGAAAAACCATTTTCTTTCGCCAGCAGCCCGCTATACCGCCTGAAAAAAAACTTCGTTTCAACAAGGAGCTTATTTTATTTTAAAACTCTATTTTATAACAAATTGCTAATTATTTTTACACTTGCTCTGCTCAATCCAATACGAATTAGCTATGAGTTCCTTGGCTTTTCTTTCCTTCCTCTCTCTCCGTGTAATCTCTCCTACTGTGAAGTACTTATCTCTGGAAAAATAAAAATAAGCTTTCATCACTTGATCGAAGTGGCGCAAATAAAGGGCTTTAGTTCGCGCAGAACAAAAATCCCTAGGTTTTCAATTAAGGCGAAATCAACGACTCTGCCCGCGAAATTTAAAATTTTCGTGGATTTTTGCAATTTGCACGCTAATTACACATCAGAGGTTTATGGCAGTCAATTTGCGGAATGGCGGTGTCATCTTTACATGATTATATCAAAATCTTTGCATAAAAATGTGTATCCTAGGAAATTCGTCCGAGTATCGAGTTTTAAGTGAGTAACTCGCAAATCTCGACACTTTCGAGCAGAGATTTTTATATAAACACGTGAAGATCATATTGGGATTATCGCAATTTGACTGGCATAAGCCTATTGTCTTGTCAGCTTAAAAATCGCGGAAAACCACAAAAAAATTGAATTTCGCGGGCACACCCGTGGTGTGCTCCTTAACCAAATCCACATTTGCGATACAATAGATGGAACGAAATTCAAAAATGTAAAACCATGATCGCTAAATGTTCACGTGACTGGCGGATATTCTTAGGGGCTTTGCACACTCACGCAAAAATCGCGTGCGTGAAAAAAGCCGACAATATTTGAAAAAAAAAGATTTGTCATATGGCTAGAGAGCTCTAGAGTGGTCAGTTTTTGCCACCTCGGAAAAATTATAATTCCCCGTCTACACTTCTCGAGAAGTTCCTCGGCGAAGTACCCGGAAAAGTTTACCGAAGTCGAAGTAGGTCACCACACTACTCGGTGAAGTTCGCGAGAACGCTTTGACATGGCCTTGACGTCCTTTGACTCGGGCGCAAAACCCGACAACAAATAGAAGTTGCCCGAAGTGAGTCGAAGTTGGCGCAGTTAGACGAAGTGCCCCTCCACACGCTAGCTACGTTCAACTTAGTCAACTTTGCGAGTAGTGTAGAGGCTGGGTAACACTATAAGCTTCACATTCTCCGTGACGACCGCCGTGGTTGAGTGGTTAGCGTGCCGGTTTTCAAGGCGCCGCCATCTCTGAAGTTCCGGGTTCGATCCCCGGTCGGAGCAAAGTAGAAAAATAAGTTTTCTACATTGTCTCGGGTCTGAGTGTTGTGGTACCTTCGTTGTTTCTGATTTCCTTAACACAAGTACATAAACTACTAACTAAGGGATCGGAGCAATGTATGTGATGTTGTCCACTATTTATTTATTTATTTATTTATTCTTGGGATTGTCTTACAGACGGACGGTCAGTTACCTAAAGTTGTGCTGAACGGCGTGCGGGTCGACGGGCACCTCGGGCACGTCGTCGCTGACCTTCTCGTAGGTGAGCAGCCGGCGCGCCGTCAGCTTGGACAGCACCTGCTCCGAGTTCAAGCTTAAGCACTCTTGGGATTGTCTTATAGACGGACAGTCAGTTACCTAAAGTTGTGCTGAACGGCGTGCGGGTCGACGGGCACCTCGGGCACGTCGTCGCTGACCTTCTCGTAGGTGAGCAGCCGGCGCGCCGTCAGCTTGGACAGCACTTGCTCCGAGTTCAAGCTTAAGCACTCTTGGGATTGTCTTACAGACGGACGGTCAGTTACCTAAAGTTGTGCTGAACGGCGTGCGGGTCGACGGGCACCTCGGGCACGTCGTCGCTGACCTTCTCGTAGGTGAGCAGCCGGCGCGCCGTCAGCTTGGACAGCACTTGCTGCGAGTTCCCCACCAGCCGCAGGCACGGGTGGGACGGCAGGTGCTCCTCCTTGTACTCCTCCCTGCACAGGTGGTTAAATGGCTGAGTAATCTTTTTTAGGGTTCCATACCAATTTGGTAAAAATGGTGAGACTTTCTCCGTCCGTCCGTCCGTCTGTCACACTCGATTATTTCAGTAACTATCAAAGCTATCGACTTGAAATTTGAAATAGTTTTAGGTAATAGTGACCCAACGCTATTGCAATCATAAAACATTGAAAATTGTTTTTATTTTCATTTAAAAAGGGGAAAAAATCGGGGCTTCGAATTTTCAGCTCCCCCCCTTAAGGGGGGGCCTTATCTCCGAAGTTTATCGATCGAAAAATCTGAAATAATTATGATCAATAGAAATTAATGTATATTTTAAAGGAAAAATAAAATCAACTCCCTAACTTTTATACTTTTTTTGATAATAACAATATACCACCAAAAACAAAGTTAGGTTTGCGGTTCGCCAACAAAAGTACCTACATGTAAATTATACTCGTAAATTCATGAACAAAAGTGATTCCTTCAATGTTTTACTTCTTTTATGGTATAGAACCCACGGTGCGCGAGTCCGACTCGCACTTGGCCGGTTTTTTTTTACGCTATACAAGTTAGTACTTGACTGCGATCTCACCTGATGGTAAGTGATGCAGCCGAAGATGTTAGCGTACTAACTCGGAAGGGGTAAGTTATGTCACCCCAACGGTTTCTACACAGCATCGTACCGGAGCGCTAAATCGCTTGGCGGTACGTCTTTGCTGGTAGGGTGGTAACTAGCCACGGCCAAAGCCTCCCACCAGACCAGACCTGAGCCAATTTAGAAATTATGAAATTCCAAAGTGGCCCGTGGCGGGAATCGAACCCGCGACCTCCGACTCGAATCCGAGCGTGCGTCCCCTGCGCCACGGAGGTCGTCAAAACTCAACTCAAGTCTCAACGTCTCAACTCGCTTTCAACTCAACGTCAACTCGCATTGCCTGACCCTCCCTGCTTGAACAAGATTGGGTTGACCAGCCTAGCGATTCTCGTATGTTTTACGGACTCTCCACTTCACCAGACTTCACTTAGAGTGAACTACCAGACTTCACTTCACTTAGGTAAGTGGGAAAAGGGGAAAAAGGGACGGGTGGGTTCATACACAGACCAGGGAATAACTAACTGTGGGTTCACACATAAGGTGGTTCCAAATATTGTATCTATCTATGGTTTTCCCTACTAGAGATAGATATGTGACATAATTTGTATGGAACTTATGTCACTGATATCTCTGGGGGTCTGATTGCGTAAGAAAACGTGTTCATCGTTATCGTAATCGTTAGTTTATTTCAATGATGATGATATGTGCGGCAGGCTGAACTCCACTTTGGAGGGTATGTGGTTGGCCAGGTGTTGTTCTGAGGAGCACGGTTACCTGACCAGGGGGTACCAGCACACTATCCTCCTGCCCAGGTGCAGATGTCGCGCGGCGAAGTCCAGCAGGTCGCTGTAGATGTGCGGCAGGCTGTACTCCACTTTGGAGGGGATGTGGTTGGCCAGGTGTTGTTCTGAGGAGCACGGTTACCTGACCAGGGGGTACCAGCACACTATCCTCCTGCCCAGGTGCAGATGTCGCGCGGCGAAGTCCAGCAGGTCGCTGTAGATGTGCGGCAGGCTGTACTCCACTTTGGAGGGGATGTGGTTGGCCAGGTGTTGTTCTGAGGAGCACAGTTACCTGACCAGGGGGTACCAGCACACTATCCTCCTGCCCAGGTGCAGATGTCGCGCGGCGAAGTCCAGCAGGTCGCTGTAGATGTGCGGCAGGCTGCACTCCACTTTGGAGGGGATGTGGTTGGCCAGGTGTTGTTCTGAGGAGCACAGTTACCTGACCAGAGGGTACCAGCACACTATCCTCCTGCCCAGGTGCAGATGTCGCGCGGCGAAGTCCAGCAGGTCGCTGTAGATGTGCGGCAGGCTGCACTCCACTTTGGAGGGGATGTGGTTGGCCAGGTGTTGTTCTGAGGAGCACAGTTACCTGACCAGAGGGTACCAGCACACTATCCTCCTGCCCAGGTGCAGATGTCGCGCGGCGAAGTCCAGCAGGTCGCTGTAGATATGCGGCAGGCTGTACTCCACTTTTGAGGGGATGTGGTTTTCCAGGTGTTGTTCTGATAGAGTGTAGTTCTCCCGCTCTATGCCTATCTTTTCTATTGGTTCCCGAACTCCATAGGGTGCTGCAATAGGACACGTTTTTACAGCTTCTGAAGGTAAGAATTCTTGCAAGACTGTTGAAGTGTAGGCAGCGAGTCTGTGCCACCACTCCGTGACACCTTCACAACTGCTCTGTGGACTCACCTATACTTATGTTCAACTCTGTGGTTCTTACTTCCTTCCCACCGGTTCCGTAAAAATGTCGGTCGTTTTTCTGTTCACAATTATTTTATAGTTTTCAATAATATAGAATCTTCGAATATTGCCGTGTTTTTATTTACGTCAGGTTATGGGCCGTCCCATACCGTATTAAAATCATGTCGAACAATCAAAATCACTTGGCGCTGTGCGAAAAGCTGAAAGGGCGAGAAAACTACACCACGTGGAGTTTTTCAGTCAAGGCACTTTTGCAACTCGAAGACCTTTGGGAATGCACTCAAGAAGTCGCCGTTGATCCGAAAAAGGACATTAAGGCAAGATCTAAACTTATTTTATTAATCGACCCCACGTTGTACGTGCATATAAGGGAAGCCGCTACTGCCAAACAGGTGTGGGACAACTTGTCTCAGGCATTCGAAGATTCAGGCTTAACTAGAAAAGTAGGCCTCCTGAAAGATTTAATTAACACAAATTTAGAAAACTGTACAAATGTGGAAGACTATGTTAACAAAATAATGACCTCCGCCCACAAATTGAGAAATATAGGTTTCCATGTGGACGATGAATGGCTCGGAACATTGATGTTGACCGGCTTACCTGATGAGTATAAACCAATGATAATGGGTATTGAAAGTTCCGGTGTAAAAATAAGTGCAGACAGTATAAAAACTAAACTTCTACAGGAAATTAAAATGTCTGACACTACCGCATTTTACACAAACAAAAATAACCCTCCGAAGCATCAACATCAATCAAAATCAAAGGCAAAGGGACCGAGGTGCTACCATTGTAATAAATACAACCACCTGAGCAAAAACTGCTGGTTCAAGAAAAATAATACCAAAAAGTCTGACAATAATGACTCCGATAAGTCTGCTAATAACGGTTTTATTGCAGCTTTTTCAGCGACTACTCAGAATGAATCATTGAACTTCTACATTGATAGTGCTGCGTCAATGCACATGACAATGCACAGAAGCTGGCTAGAAGATGAAAAGCCTCCACCTGTCAAAAGCATCAGGATTGCTGATAACAAGGCCCTACCCGTTGTAAGTTGTGGAAACGTTACCATCAGAGTACCGGACGCTGAGGGCTGTTTACAGAATATACAGGTGAGAGATGTTATTTATGTTCCTGAGCTCACCACAAATTTGATATCAGTAAGCCAAATTATTAAGAGTGGCTGTAAAGTAGAATTTAATTCAAACGGTTGTAATATATTGAGCTCAAAAGATAAAAGAATAGCTACTGCTAGCTTAATAGATAACATGTACAGACTAAATGCTACTCATATGCAAGGGCAAGCCATGTCAGCTCATACTGAAAGTGATACCTTCCTGTGGCACCAGCGCATGGGCCACTTAAACTTTACTGATGTTAATAAAATACCAAGATGTACTACCGGTGTAAAATTGTCTCCGCTGAAGGAAAATATAACATGTATAAGTTGTATAGAAGGTAAACAAACGAGGCAACCATTTCCAAGTGAGGGCTCCCGGGCAACCCAGTTGCTAGAGTTAATCCACAGCGATGTTTGTGGGGCTTTCCAGACCGCAACACTTGGAGGAGCCAGGTACTTTGTAACATTTATTGATGATTTTTCACGTAAAGTATTTGTATATGTAATTAAAAGTAAAGCCGAGGTTTTTGAAAAGTTTGTTGAGTTTAAGAACTTTGTAGAAAATCAATTAGAAGGAAAAAGAATTAAAAAACTAAGAAGTGATAATGGCACTGAATTTAAAAATAAAAAATTTGACAATTATTTAAAGAAATTTGGAATTTTGCACCAATTTAGCAACCCATACACCCCTCAGCAAAACGGTCTGAGTGAAAGAATGAATAGAACTCTTATTGAACGGGCTAAATGTATGTTATTAAATGCTCAATTACAGAACAGCTACTGGGGTGAAGCAGTGGTAACTGCAGCCCACATCATTAACCGCTCGCCGACAAGATCTCTATCGGACATTACCCCTGAGGAGGTGTGGAGTGGCAAGCCGCCAGATCTAAGTCACATGAAGATCTTTGGGTGCAAGGCTATGGTGCACATACCTAAAGAATGCCGCCAAAAGCTTGATGCTAAATCACGTGAGTTAATTTTTGTTGGATACAGTGAAGGTATAAAGGGCTACCGATTTATAGACCCTCATAGCAAAAAGGCTATAACTAGTAGAGATGTCGTATTTTTGGAATCCACTGTAAAAAGAAATATAATTAGTAATGAGTATAATAATAGTTTATCAGCAGAAAATTGCAAAATAAATAATAAAACTGAAAATTTATTGCATAAAGAGAAACAAGTTAATCACTCACCATCAGAAATGATCTATGTACCATTGTTTAGTTCAGATACTGAGGAAGATGTGTGTAATGAGTTAGTATCTTCACCGCAGCAAGACTCAAGCATTTCATCACAATACACTAATGTTAATGATGAAACCTACATTCCCGATGAAAGCTTTAGTTCTCCAGAGTTTGTAAATGCTCGAACTCGTCGAAATCTGGTGAATAAAAGGGATGATACTCCCTCGCCTGTGTCTTACATTTGTATGAATAATGAATCAACTTTTAGATTTTTGGACAGCGACCCACAAGATCATACTGAAGCTCTACAAAGCAACAAAGCAGAGCTATGGAAAGAAGCCATGGATGAGGAATATCAGTCGCTACTGAACAATAACACATGGACACTAGTAGATTTACCAAAAAATAAAAAACCCATTCCATGTAAGTGGGTGTTTAAGTCTAAGACTGATGAAGATGGAAAAATTATAAAATATAAAGCTCGGCTGGTAATCAAAGGGTGTTCTCAGAAGAAAGGCATAGATTACACAGAAGTCTATTCTCCAGTAGTAAGATATTCGTCACTACGCTACCTATTTTCAATGGCAGCTAAATATGATTTAGATATAACTCTAATGGATGCTGTGTCAGCATTCCTTCAAGGTGACATTGATGAGGAAATCTATATGACTCAACCACCTCTCTATGAAAAGGACGAAAGGGTTTGTTTATTACAGAAGTCATTATATGGTTTAAAACAAGCCAGTCGCCAGTGGAATAAGAAGCTAAGTACCACTTTGAAAAACATGGATCTCACACAATCCAAGTTGGACCCATGCATATACTTCAAGATAGTTGATGATAAAAATATTTTATTTGTTGCAATTTATGTGGATGACTTACTGATTTTCACAAATAACCTAGAGTCAAAGAAATGTATTAAAGAAGAATTGAATAAGAAATTTAAAATGAAGGATCTCGGTGATGTAAGCTACTGTATTGGGATTCACATAGAGAGAGACAGACAGAATGGCATTATCTATTTAGATCAAAAGAAATATATATTGGAAGTACTAAATAAATATGGAATGTCTGACTGCAAACCTGTAAAAACTCCAATTGATATAAATACCAAATTTAAAAATTCTAATGATAGTAAAATTCTTGATAACGTTCCATATCAGGAAATAATTGGATGTTTATTGTACATTTCACAGATCACGAGGCCTGATTTATGCTATATTATAAACACATTAAGTAGATACAACAATAAGCCTGAGATGCAGCACTGGCTGGCACTGAAGCGTGTTATGAGATATTTAAAAGGCACTCAGGATTATAGATTGAGCTATAAACGATGTAACAATGAGTTGATGATGCATGGCTACTGTGACTCAGACTGGGCCACTTCAGAAGAAGACAGACGCTCCTGCACGGGGTACACTTTTCTGTTTCAGGGAGGAGCAATAAGCTGGAACTCTAAACGTCAGCCCACCGTGGCTCTGTCTACGACAGAAGCAGAATACATGGCACTTTCATCATGTGTTCAAGAAGCTATGTGGCTAAAACAACTTCAAGAAGAATTTTGGCCACAGTTGAAGGATCATGCACTTGTTATTTACAGTGATAATCAGAGCTCAATTAAACTTTCAGGTTCTGATGGCTATCATCCTCGTACCAAACATATTGATGTCAGACACCATTTTGTACGAGACAAAGTTTTGGGAGGTCTGGTCCAGGTCAAGTACGTCCCAACAGAAGCAATGGTGGCAGATGTCCTCACAAAGCCCACGGCACTGCCCAAGCTCCAATACTGCACAACTAAGATGGGCCTTCAATGCTGCCTAAGGGAGGATGTTGAAGTGTAGGCAGCGAGTCTGTGCCACCACTCCGTGACACCTTCACAACTGCTCTGTGGACTCACCTATACTTATGTTCAACTCTGTGGTTCTTACTTCCTTCCCACCGGTTCCGTAAAAATGTCGGTCGTTTTTCTGTTCACAATTATTTTATAGTTTTCAATAATATAGAATCTTCGAATATTGCCGTGTTTTTATTTACGTTTAAGAAAATTGACAAGCTGATCTTTCTTATAAACTAGGCTCAAATGACCATGCAAGAAATTCTTAATGGGAACTTTGACAATTTGACGGAAAGAATGTGTGGGACCCGCCGATAATATTAGTTATTCAGTGATGGCCAAATGACGGAGAATTAGGGGACGCAGAGGTGGTGGAGTGGTAAAGGTCTTACCTTCTGCAGAGGTCATGGCGGGTTTGATTTCCACAACTGGAATTTTTTTATGTTATGAATGTGAACGTTTTCCAGTGTCTGGAGGATTTCCTTCCACTGTGTTCTGTGTGTAGCCATGTGGCCTGCTTCATAAAGGTAAGGGCGCTAGTTCCTTCAGTTGGTCTGACCACCGGGTTGGAGGTCTGCCTCGTGGCCTTTTATCTTCCATGTTGCCAATAATTTGTTAAATAAATTTAAAATTGAGTGTATCAATTTAAATTAAATAGGAATACTTTCTCAAGGGCGAATGTGGTCTGTAACAAGTAAGTATCGAAGTACACTCACGGTCAGTGATGATGGCGTCAAACTTGACGTCTTCCTTCCACATCGGCAGCGAGAAGTCGCTCACTATCACGTCCAGGTACATCGACTTGGTGCCGTACTGCTCCATGTTGCCTTTTATACTCTCTGCCTTTGTGCGGACCTGCAATATTGACGAGACCACTTCAATAATTGTCATCTTCTCAGCTGTCACGTCCACTACTGGTTAGTTCTCCTAAAGAGGCTCCTTTCAACAGTAAAACCTTCTCTGGGCGTCTGTGTACATATTATGATACGAAGGTTGGGATTACGTCATCTTTCGGTTTTTCAGTTCTATACAGCTATAATACAGCACCACAACACCACGTTACATCTATTTGGGCAGGGCATTGCGCCTTAGGCTCATAGGATACTTCTAGGTTCTTCCTTATACTAAGCTCATTTCCTTATACTAAACTTGTCTCTCTTGTGAATGACTTATCCTTCCTATGTTATAAATAAATAGTTTTTGTTTATAACAAAGGAAGGATTAAATCATTCACCTGATATTAAGTGATATGCATGCCTATGCGTCGCATAATTTTGCATTGCAATATCATAATATGACAAACTGCACTGCACTCGTCCTGAGACATCATTTCTTACAACTTATTCTGCCCATTCATCACGTCGGCGTACAGTGGCCTTCAAACCGAAACAGTAATTACAGCTTCAAGGGAGAACAAACTGACACTGCGGTAGAATAGCTACCCGGACGTACTCTGCTAGTCCTACCACCACAAGAAACGAAAGACTTACAAATACTTGCGTACATCAGTGAGTGAACTTTTTTGTGTGTTATAAAAACAAGATAGTGAATGTAGCTGCTAGGTCAGAATGTACCTGAGCCCTCACAATACATACATTTTTACCTTTTGGCCAACGCGCGTGGGCCGCGAGCGCGCGTGGAGCATCATGAAGTCTATGTCCGAACCCCAGACGTAGCCTGTAAACAAAATACTACTCGTACTGAGCTTTCACGATTCTTCGCGAGTAATTAGAGTTTTACTGTGTATTTGCAAGATTTTTATAGTTTTCTTTAAAAGTAAAGATGGTATATAAGGGTGTATATTTGGTACTCCCTCACACAGCAACTTCTGAACAAATTTTGTTGAAATTTTGAATAGAGATAGATATACCCTGGATTAAACGTATAGGTTACTTTTTTATCCTGGAAAAATCCGTGGTTCTCGCAGGATTTGTGGAAACCAGAAGTTCATTTGGGCAACAGTTTGTAAGCTATGAAATCAAAATCAAACGATTTAATTAGGTGTATTTGACCGTAAACTTAGCATAGCAATGGAGCACATCAGTGGCAGACGGGCACCCTAGAGAGGCGTACGTGCAGAAGGCGAGTGGCGACAGGTCAAGGAATTACAGGGGCGCTGCGTGCTAGTACTTACCTCCAAAGTGCGCGGCGGCGACCAGCAAGGAGCCCGAGCCCACGAAGGGGTCGAGCACGGCGTCCCCGCGCGCCACCCGCGCCTGGTTCGCATGCTGGTGTTGCCGATGAACTGCCGCCTCTTCAGCGAGTGCACCTAGTGCCTACCTCCAAAGTGCGCGGCGGCGACCAGCAAGGAGCCCGAGCCCACGAAGGGGTCGAGCACGGCGTCCCCGCGCGCCACCCGCGCCTGGTTCGCCATGAGGACGGCCAGCTGCGCGTCCATGCTGGTGTTGCCGATGAACTGCCGCCTCTTCAGCGAGTGCACCTAGTGCCTACCTCCAAAGTGCGCGGCGGCGACCAGCAAGGAGCCCGAGCCCACGAAGGGGTCGAGCACGGCGTCCCCGCGCGCCACCCGCGCCTGGTTCGCCATGAGGACGGCCAGCTGCGCGTCCATGCTGGTGTTGCCGATGAACTGCCGCCTCTTCAGCGAGTGCACCTAGTGCCTACCTCCAAAGTGCGCGGCGGCGACCAGCAAGGAGCCCGAGCCCACGAAGGGGTCGAGCACGGCGTCCCCGCGCGCCACCCGCGCCTGGTTCGCCATGAGGACGGCCAGCTGCGCGTCCATGCTGGTGTTGCCGATGAACTGCCGCCTCTTCAGCGAGTGCACCTAGTGCCTACCTCCAAAGTGCGCGGCGGCGACCAGCAAGGAGCCCGAGCCCACGAAGGGGTCGAGCACGGCGTCCCCGCGCGCCACCCGCGCCTGGTTCGCCATGAGGACGGCCAGCTGCGCGTCCATGCTGGTGTTGCCGATGAACTGCCGCCTCTTCAGCGAGTGCACCTAGTGCCTACCTCCAAAGTGCGCGGCGGCGACCAGCAAGGAGCCCGAGCCCACGAAGGGGTCGAGCACGGCGTCCCCGCGCGCCACCCGCGCCTGGTTCGCCATGAGGACGGCCAGCTGCGCGTCCATGCTGGTGTTGCCGATGAACTGCCGCCTCTTCAGCGAGTGCACCTAGTGCCTACCTCCAAAGTGCGCGGCGGCGACCAGCAAGGAGCCCGAGCCCACGAAGGGGTCGAGCACGGCGTCCCCGCGCGCCACCCGCGCCTGGTTCGCCATGAGGACGGCCAGCTGCGCGTCCATGCTGGTGTTGCCGATGAACTGCCGCCTCTTCAGCGAGTGCACCTAGTGCCTACCTCCAAAGTGCGCGGCGGCGACCAGCAAGGAGCCCGAGCCCACGAAGGGGTCGAGCACGGCGTCCCCGCGCGCCACCCGCGCCTGGTTCGCCATGAGGACGGCCAGCTGCGCGTCCATGCTGGTGTTGCCGATGAACTGCCGCCTCTTCAGCGAGTGCACTTTGATCAGCTCACGTTGACCGTCCGCAACCTACAACACAATTGAACTGATTGATAGCAGCTGTTGTTACGTTTTTAAGTATTTTGGTCCAACCAATCCAACCAAAACTAACATAAGGTACAACATCCACCAACCACCAAGAAATTGAACAACTTATAGCTAATCAGGCATGTCTCACCCCAACATAGAAACTCCTCAAGTGTTGACTTAATAACGCAGAATTGCATAGAAAGTAGTCTTTAAGGTAAGTATGAGTTCATCGGAGTAGTTTACATAAACCTTTTTTATACAAGCAAATACAACATTCACCTCATCATTGAGACCAAGGTATTTTATGTCAGTTTAGAGAGTTGTCAACCAGGTTGTTTGGGGTCTTACCCTACCTTTCTTTCTTGTAGCGATGTAAAAGCCCTTTCTCACAACATAATTCAGAGCCCAAAAGTGCAGTCAGGGCAGTGTGTAAAAACTACACAAATAAAGTGCAGTGAGTAATTGAAGTGTTTCATACATACCCACTTCCCAAAGAACAGATCATGAGGATCCTGGGGCACATTGTTTGGATCAACGCCATAGAACTCAATATAGGACAGTGTTATGTCTGGATTCTTCAGTTTCACTGGGCCTTTGAGTGGCAGATAACTGAATTTCTAAAACAAATGAGTATTACTATAGCTTGACAACTTCGTGAGGGACCCTCCTGCGAGGTGGCAGACAATCAGGGAGGCAAGGAACTTAGATGTCAGCGGTTAGCGGGCGGTGTAGTGGGGAAGGGGACATTTCTCTGCATGTATGCGTTATCTCGTCCCCTGGCTGTCTGTCACCCCGCAGGAGGGTCCCACACGCAGTTGCCAAGGTATAGTGATGGGTGGAAGCTGAAAAGCTAAAATTAAACATATATTCATATTGGGAAAATTAATTAGGCTTTCATTGATTAATAGAATTACCAAGAGAGCACTAAGTCATTGACTATTTAACTTAATAGATCACTGTTTACCAAGAGAACACTTTATGTCACTAAAATATATTATCAATATAAGCTAAGCACTGTATATTATGATGATAATATTCATAAGACACGGGTTAGGTACATAGAATTCACACCATGTTAATTTGTTGCTTGGAAGTCAAACAGCAATACTTAAATATAAGTTTGATTTTAGTATGTTTGTATTAAAAGTCCCCTTACCCACGATGTCTCCCATACATTCGTAATACCAAAATCATTTGTAATTCATGCAAAATTTCGATCATGTTGTGGTGTTATTCAAGTTTATTCACATAAGATTCCACTACTCTTAAAAAGACAAACTCACCTCAATTTTATCAACCTTCTCCTTCATAGTGAAATGTTTACAGAATGTCTCGACCTCAATTTTAAATGATTTCTCACCATCGCTGCATGCTTTTAAAAGGTCACCTGGGCAAATATTTATATCACTATTATCAGAGTCTGTGCCTATCCAACTTTCTGTAACATTATTGATGGAACTTTGCAAATTTTCATGCAATCGAGCTTCACTTTTAGCTCTGCCCCACAGTTCAATGCAGTTTTTTAGTAAGACTGATCGGGACGCGATCTTTTTCACGCATTCTTCTGAAGGCAATTCGACCACCCAATAAGGTTTGCTTTGGCAAGGTTTATCGATGTATCTTATCGGCATATCGTACAACGATAATATGCTTTGGATTTCCTGAAAGTATTTATTACAAATTCATAAAAAAACAACACCAATTTGATTTACAATTAATAATATATTCAAAAATAATATAGAAATAGCCTAGGTACTTACAGCGTATCTGAAATCGACATGTTCGTGCGCGAACCACATCAAGTATCGGCGCCACATGTTTTGAATTTTGATATTGTTTCTACATAAAACTAGGTATACTTATTAAAAAAATGAAATCCATCCATACAGGAAGTTAAATTTTCTATAACTTCTGCCTTCACTCTTCACTCTTCTAACCTCAATTTTTGTTTACAACACAGACCAAAGAGTATATAATCACTACGTTTTAACACAGACCAGGAACCGGTTTACAATCAATAATGTGCGACTGTCAAGTGTCACTGCCAAAGTCAGAAAGAACCACAGAGTAGGTACTTTGTATATATCACAGAACTTTTTACAATGTCAAGTTTTCAAGCCTGCATACTCTTTGAAGCCTGCTGTATTGGTCGGTCGGTACAAATATATTTTAGGTACTCTATGCTCTCGTTAGAAATAGAGTAGGTATTTTTTATTATTTCAGTCAAATAGCAAATAAAATCATCAGGCACAAGATAGGAGGTAAAAAAGTCCTATTCAGAACTACATTTTACCATAATGCTATTTGATTTCTCTGATACACAAATTGTCCCTATTTTTAATCACAGTAAACAACAAGCAGATTTTGCAATCAATTTTATTCAACCTTATCAATGACATATCACTTATTTCAATATTGATTGAAGTAAGTGATATGTATATGCCTTTTCTTAGGTCAGAGGATAAGCATTGCCATCCAGCGTGGCAATGCTGCCAGACTTCTGGGCACTTTTCCAGTTGACACAGATTCGGAGGAATACTTTGACTTAGTTCTTATTGTTATTATTTTTTTTTTCACTTCTTTTTTAAATTGTTTAGATTTAATTTTAATTTAGATAAATTTAATTTTAATAATATTAGTTTAGATTTATTTTTAGGTATAATATTATGTCATAACAAGATTCAATTAATGTACTTATATAAGTTTATTTTTAAAGTCATATACTTTACTGTAAATTATTTAATTAAATTTTGCACACTTAAAATTTTAACATTATCCTATGAATTTCTCCTATTACTTCTCTGAGGTCCCTCTATCAGGTCTTGGTATCTATCGTGGAAGAAATCCAAGTATGCATCCTTGATGGACCCGGAGCAAGCCACATAGTGTCCTCCAGAGTGCTCAGCCACCACTGGCTTAGTGAACAAATTGATAAGAGATTCACTCATTTCTGTAAAAATATGAATATAATATTATAACTGCCAACTGACTTACTAAATAATCAAGAGACTAAGAATAAATTAAAAAAATCCCCTTAGACCACTGATTTTATCAGGATAAAAAGTATTATTAATGTTAATACAGTATAATCTATCTCCATTCCACAGCCAAATTGACTCAGTTGCATGAAGATGTAACAAAGATACACACACACAAACATACTAACTAATTTTTGTTTACGAACTATAATAATTAAAAAAACTTATTTAAAAATCTGACAAGCTCAAAACATTGATTAAGGCGAACTCAACAGGTCTGCCCACGAAATTCAAAATTTTCGTGGGCATTTGCAATTTGTACGCTAATTATACATAATAGGCTTATGGCAGTCATTTTGCGAAAATGGCAGTTACTTCTTTACATGTTTATATCAACATTTTTTCATAAAAATGTATATCCTAGGAAATTAGTCCACTTTCAAGCAGAGACTTTTATACAGGGTTATAGAAAAAATATCGGAAACCTCTCGACACCTAAATGATATCATTAAAAGTAACAACTTTTGTTCTACAACTTTTGTTTTAACTCGATATTTTGAGAAATATCACTTATTCAATATTTTGCATACATTCTTTCTTTCTAACTACTCTGTAGTCTACTACGTAATATCGGCAACGTCGCAGCGGTTTGGCAACAGGGATAGTCATAATCGCTGATTACCTGTATTTCGTTTCACAGTGTAATGTCACTTTACAGAAATAACATAATTTATTAAATTTTTGTATGACACAAATTAATACGAAATTTTGGAAAGTTATAGAACAAAAGTTTTTAGTTATAATGATATCATTTAGGTGCCGAGAGGTTTCCGATATTTTTTCTATAACCCTGTATAAATACGAGAAGATGATCTTGGGATTATCGCAATTTGACTGCCATAAGCCTATTAAGTCTTATCAGCTTAAAATCGCGAAAAACCACAAAAAATTTGAATTTCGCGTTTAAACAAAAACCCCACCTAAAAATAAAGGCTGTGGTGTGGCTATTACCAATAATCACCACACTAATTAAAATAATCAGTGGTGGCTATGGCCAGAGCCAAACTGGTTTTTTGTCTTCTTTTTGAGAAAAGAAGTGGATAATAGCTTTTTGTGGTCTGGGAAAAATAACCGACAGTAGAATAAAAAATTAAATACCTTTCGGAATAATAGAATCACTCTCCCCATACACATGAAGCGATCTCAGATTAATATCCTCATCGTAGAAGGCTTTGTGGACCAAGCTGCCCGATCTGAACCCTGATGCAAAGATAGCAAACTTGAATGTGTACGGTAGATCTGGAATAGAAAAAAATACATACATTATTATTTTCTCTTCACCCCTTTTGTTATTCCACTACTGTGCCTAGATGGAGAAACAGGGGTTTACAGAGTTCACATATTTCAATATCCATTATTTTTCAGTGTATATTAAATGAGTATAGTTTGATCTTATTTTGCATCCGGTTGCGGCATCGATATTCTCAAAGGACATCAAATGACGCCGACCGGACCATCCGCTTGTACTTGTCATGACCAATTCTAAGACTATGGACTATTTATTATCCGCACATACTAAATACTACATAGCCACTGGCTAATGTACTATAGGACTATTGCATATCATTTTATTGCTTGTATTATGCTGAACTCCTTCATGCATTTGATCACTGGGTATTTAACTCCAATTTTTTATTTCTTTATAACTAAGATAAAAATAATGATGTTAACTGAAATCCTATACCTTTAAACGAGCAATTCTTGTATATATATATTTCTATATAATCTGGATCTCGAAAACGGCTCTAACGATTTTCATGAAATTTAGTATACAGGGGGTTTTGGGGGCGATAAATCGATCTAGCTAGGATTCATTTTAAAAATAAAAAAAAAAAAAAACTGGTGCCATCAATTTTCCACCGAGCGAAGCTCGATCACCCAGATATTAACTAATTAAATCGATCAAATAACAAAAAAGTTATAAGCATTAAAATATTTCTGATTAGACAGATTATAGCATGATTGAATTGTGATATCACACCGTAATAAATCCATAGTAGCTTCATAAAAATTTACATTTTGTGAGAAAGGGATAGAAAACTCTCCCTCCAAAATTAAAATGCCTGTAACATAGTAAATCTTTGTTGAATTTTAAGGTTTTTTTCAATGTACATTGTTTTTTTGTGCTAGTTAATAATTTTTTACAATTTCAAAAGTAGAATATTCATAATTGATCATGTATATGTGGTAACAAATATACAGCAAACATTTCGCTTTTATAATATTAGTGTGAAACTGCACTTACATCCTTTCTGCTGCATAGCAGCTAAGAGTCCTACGAGGCAGGCGCCCTGTGAGAAGCCCATGAATCCATCAAACGGCCCGTGCTGTGCCACAGTGCTTTCTATGAGCCGCAGGGTGTCCTCGAACCCAATAGCTGGCCCCCCCAGACACTTGCCACTGAATGTGTTGTCCTCAGCATTGAACCACCATGATCTAGAATCTAAAAATTCTATTCTTAGGTCTTAAGAAAACATTATGTCAATTTCTTAGGCATATTGTGCATCTCTATCCACTACTGCTAGTTCCACACTCGCTTTCACACTCGACTCAGGTGAAATGTACAATGAGTCTGGCTCGTTTGTGTGTGCAGCCAGCGTTTAAATGTATGTCTGATATCACACCAAAAATTCATCATTTATACTTATGGGATAGAAGTTTCAGTTTCACCTACTGTTGGTTAAATACTCTATATATTAGTTGTACAAAATACATAGTCAAACTGTATTGTGGCATCTACCTTTTTGTTGTAACTAGCATTTAAAAATTTTTTACCAATCTTTGAGGAACTATAGATTTGTCAGGAATAAAATGTTGATGTTAATCCAGGTTATAATCTATCTGCATTCAGAAATGAAGAATAATCCATTCAGTAGTTGCAGCATAAAGAAGCTCAAAATATGCACTACACAAATCATAAACTTTAGCCTTTACAATATTTATAGGTTCAGGATTGTATAATTAATAGAATCAACAACTGAGTGGAAACCTTGCTTTAGAAGCCATACAATCGATGGAAAGAATATTAAATAGGATCTCACGCATAAGTCCCAGTAAGGATTCATTTAGTCACTATGTAAGTCTAAGCCTACATTTTATTTTAATCTTTAAATATTTGGCTATACTTTTTCAAATCAAAATCAGGGTTTTTTTTAATTGAATATGATACACTAAAATGTATCTGTAACTCATACTAAAGAATATCTATGGAGCCAAAAATACTTGCTGCAATGAACTTATGGTATAATTGTAATAGACTCTTAATGTTTTTTTTTTTTTCTTTTTATCTTTTCCTTGCTTTCACCTATAAAAGCTTCGGGCTCAACTTGGACACTGGACCCGTAACGCATTTTCGGCCACTTAACTTATATTTTCACGAAAGTTTTTTATGTAATACACTTCACAATGTCACTAGCTTTCGTAAATAACTCAAATTAACGAGAAATAATAAGATTTTTTTTATTATGAATCACATTTTTTTAGGTTATGTTTACGTATTTTTTGCTAATTTGCTTATATTTTTACGAAATATTAGTATTAATACACTTCACACTGTCACTAACTTTCGTAAATCACTGCACAAACGACTTATGGTCCAGGAGCGAGCGAAGCGAGCTCGGGACTTGAGGGCACCCCGACTCGGTTGGGTTAGGAGGCCCCGCCATCCTTCTGAGTGGTTATTTTCTTTTATGACCACCCAGAAATAGGAGCCCCTAGAGGACTTGGAAGTAACTTGAAAAAAAAATACAGTTACCTTCATCAGCTCCACCATCTTCACTGTAAACTTTGTGAGGTGCAGAAATGAAAGTCAACTGTGCATACTTTGATACCGCTTTCCTGAATGATCCAATTTTGTTTTTAAACACTGTAGCATTTTGCCTGTACCCGTGAAAAGCTAATATTTTGAGCTTCGGCCTTTCTTCTCTGTTGTTTGCAGATTGGTTAGAATTCGAGTTATGTTCAGACATTTCAAAACTGCGTATAAAATTTATCCTGATAAGTTTACACGTTTTAAAAAGTTGCTTTAAACGCATTCATTCTTAATAATGCTATTTGAAACAAAAATCAAATTTTTTTATATTAATTTTCCAAGGATTTCCAAGTTTCTAAAACGTAGTGATTATATACTCTTTGCAAGTTTCTTTTTTTTTGACATTTACCATAGACGTAGTGATTATATACTCTTTGCCATAGACCATATATAGACTATAGAGTAGTGATTATATACTCTTTGGACCATAGAAAACTCAGAAAAATTTTGAAAAATAGGTCCATGACTACATGTAACACTGAACACTACTAACACGACACCACAGATCACAGAACATTGTAGTTATATACTCTGCATTTTTGGCAGTTGATGGCTGGTTTATTTGGCGTTTGGCGCCAAAATTTGTTATGAAACTTGAAAGCTTGAAAGTTGAAAGTTTATTTTCGTGTTCAAAACATTTTGAAAGACTGTAATTTTTTGTGGATAATTAGAATTAATTAGAATCAGACATAAATATGGAAGATGGTGATTTCGATCAACGATTAAGGGATTTGCAACGAGAGTATCTAGAATTTTTAGACGATGAAGTATGTTTTTATCATAACCTAAAATGACCACCAAGTATCCAGTTAATTTTTTGATAGTCTCATTGCATGTTTTTAGGGTTCCGTACCCAAGGGTAAAAACGAGACTTTCACCAGGCTGTCTCTTAACGTATCGTGATAAACACTTGAAATTTTCACAGCTGATGATGCATTTCTGTTGCCGCTATAACAACACACTTGAAATAAATATATATGGGGACTCCCATACAACAGACGTTTTTTGCTTGGTTATGGTCGATATTGATTACAGCAACAGGTAGACGCTTAAGATATACACAGAATATTTATTAATTTATAAAAATATTTAAGAGGGGCTGCCATACAAATGTGATTGTTTTGCTCGTTTTTTCAATTTAGTGGGCGCAAGCCCAACTTGCACTTAACCAATTTATTATTTATTCTAGGAAGATCAAGGTGTTTATATGAAAAAAGTAAAACTAATGATATCAGAACAAAGCAGACGACTTATAGTAAACATCAATGATCTGAGGAGAAAGAACCCTGAGAGAGCTAAAAATTTGTTGGAAACTGCCTTTGAAGAACAAATAGCATTTCAGAAAGCTTTAAAAGAATATGCGTCGTCTATCGACCCTAGTTATGCAAAGGAGCAGGAAGAGTTCTTTGTTGCATTCTCCGGCAGTTTTGGTACAAAACATGTTACTCCAAGAAGTTTGACATCAAGGTACGGTTTGTGCTATAGATATTTCAATCTACAGATACGAGCCCCACTCGGTCAAAATCGCTTATGTTTTATTTGATTCATATGGAGTTTGACAGAGGGGGGCACATCATTGTAGATTGTGAATATACAGTTCACATTATGGGCTCCTATGGACTAATATAGCATGTTTTTGTGACTACAACACTATGGCTGTATATGCAAACTCAACAATCAAATATATTGTGTCAGCTCTCTACTTTATCAACTTACTCTTCTGAAGGTGGTCATTAAAAGTAGTTTTGGAATTGTTGCTTGAATTGTGCTCAAATATAGTCAAATGTGTGTCGTTAAAATGAAGTGTGTCCCAAAACACCCTTACAGGTACTTAGGCAACCTGATATGCGTGGAGGGCATTGTTACACGGGTGTCGCTGGTGAGGCCCAAGGTGGTGCGCAGTGTTCACTACTGCCCCGCCACCAAGAAGGTCATGGAGAGGAAGTACACCGACTTAACGTCTTTTGAGGCTTTCCCTACCACTGCTGTTTATCCAACTAAGGTAAGATATTTGTGGTACAAAAGTCAATAAATCTGTAAAATTTGCTTAACTGTACGTGTTTAAATACCATGAGATTAGAAATAAAAGGCTTATTATTATATTATAGACTGTATGTGTTTCTTAATTCCATCATAACTTCTGAATGGCTGAATATATTTGGACATATGGGGTATCGTTAGAATCCTTACCTCATTCCGAGTAAAATAGGCTATATTTTTTTGGAAAATGTCGTTTTACCACAAGGCAGTCTTGTTTTTTAACTTTTAATTAATTAATTTATTGTTTGAGTTTTTATTAATTGCCTGTTGTAGGACGACGACGGCAACCCTCTAGAGACTGAATACGGTCTGTCGCGGTACAAAGACCACCAGACCCTGACCCTGCAGGAGATGCCGGAGCGCGCTCCGGCGGGGCAGCTCCCGCGCAGCGTGGACGTGGTGTGCGACGACGACCTGGTGGACAAGTGCAAGCCGGGGGACCGCGTGCAAGTGGTGGGCAACTACCGCTGCTTGCCCAACAAGCAGGGCAGCTTCACTGCCGGCACCTTCAGGTATTTATTCTGAGCAGCCAGAAAAAAATCTCACTGACGTCGTGCCATGCCCAAATTCGCTGAAAGACATGATACGCACCAACCTAATTGACCTATAGACTAAAAACCTACACTCTCTGCCCATCCTTCCTTCCATAAGGAAGCGGGTTGTCTGGCAACGCTACACTTGCTCTTTGCCTATCTAATTCATTCTTTGTCCCCCCTTGTCCCTGTTTGCTGCTGAGCATAATTAGTGGCATCAAGTTTTTCATCATAATAGGTTCTATAGAATAAAGTATAAAGACATATAAATTTTAAATAAATAAATCACATCCTTTCAATAGACCATAGTGAAGATTATAACTTGATATACTGATCTTCAATTAATAAAAGCTTATATGCCAGCCTTACAGCATTTCAGCTTCACAATTTGTTGGAACATGCATGTTACTCCAATTGTTCTACACCTATAAAAATATCCTAATTCCTGATAACATAACATTAACAAAATATTCAACAACATAAATTTTCCAGAACAATTCTCATTGCAAACAATGTAACACAAATCAACAAAGATATGAACTTGGACATTACTCGGGAGGACATCAGGCTGTGCAAGAACCTGGCCAAGAGAGCCAATACTGACATGTTTGAGCTGCTGAGCAAGTCCCTGGCGCCCTCTATACACGGCCACGATTACATCAAGAAGGCCATACTGTGTCTGTTGCTGGGCGGGATGGAGAAGATCCTTCCTAACGGCACAAGATTGAGGGGGTATGTTCAATATTTTTCTTTTATAGTGCTATATGAATCGTTCAATCGGTACTTGAGCAATACATTTAGACAGTGCCATTTTCTCGTACAAACATGGTAAATTTTTTCACTTCAAGTATAGTTAGTTTTGTAAGAGATCTTGTATTTAGATTGGGCAGCATCATCCATATCACGTTTTGTCATTTATCTCACATAGTGGTAATCACTTAACCAAATTGGATAAGTTTCCAGGCAACAGTATTTAATCTTGCATGATTATGTAAAGTATGTGACTGAAAACAGCTCTTCTCAGCTAAGGACTATATTAGCGACACAAACCCTTGGAATTGACTGATAAGGGGTAGATTGCTCTGTTGTCGTTGCTAGCCTATATTTTAGTATTTATACTTTGTTTGTTAAATGGTGATAACATAAAAAAATACCCGGCTGAGTTTGTTGTGGGCTTTTTCTCAGCGGCAGGGCGCGTTTAGAACCCTCGTAAACTTAGTTTTAAGTCGACTTGTAGTTATCATCATTATTATGCAAGGAATGTCATACCGACGTTCGCAAGAGCCTGTATGTTAGGCCTATGTGAAATAAAGATATTTTGATTGATTGATTAAGATAACAACGGCAATGATAGAAATTGTAAATCTTTGCCCAAGCGTTTATAAGTTATGGTGTCAACAATTTAACAGGAGTCATTTGGATGGTAAAACATGTTCCATCCCTACCACGTGCATGGCAATCCACAACCATGCGGTATCCGTCTTTCGCACATGTGCAAACTATGGAACCAGCTACACACACAGCAGTGTTCTTTCATGGGGCTATCCAAAGGCGTATTCTGGTGCTGCAAATGTCCGCCGAGCGTGATCCGCCTATTGTTTGTTCACTATAAAATCATGGGATAGGCAAATGGTTGTTGCAAACAGTGACATCAACATACTTCTCATCGGGGACCCGTCGGTGGCCAAGTCGCAACTGCTGCGCTACGTGCTGATGACGGCCCCGCGCGCCATCACCACCACCGGCCGGGGCTCCTCCGGCGTGGGGCTGACGGCCGCCGTCACCACCGACCCGGAGACTGGTGACCGCAGGTGAGTCGGAGCAGTGACCTCAGCCCCTATATTGAGTACTAGCTGTTATCCCCCAATTTGCCTTCCAACTTTTAAGTCTCTTCAACATTTGCCATATATTTTCTATGGAATTTTTTTTTGGATTTATGAATGGATTTTTTTTCTAGCCAGCAAATAGACCATTTTATCCTGATCAGTTCTTGTCAAGAAAGCGTTCTTCTATCTTTTATACTTTCCGAGATATTGACGAAATTCGTATGGCGGCCATCTTGAATCCGCCATTTTGATCTTTTTTTCAGCTCACTGCTAATTGGATGACATTTTAAATGACATTTGGTCGAGCACCCTCCACCTATCTTCAATACCTTGGCTGTGCTCTTCATCCGTCTTTGATATCCTCAATCATCAGCTCTCCGTATTTTTCCTCCGAATGAATTTTTTCCCTTGTATACGAAGTGGTCACTGAAAATTTTTTTTTTCATTCAAAAGTGTACAGGAGAGGTGATCAATGAGTCAGTCAGTGAATCAGCATGAACAGCTATGTGAAGAAAAACGTATCCATCGTAATCGTTATTGGAAACAAATTGTGCCCGCTAATTTGTTTGCTGATTTACTTCAGCCAATTGGTGAGCAGAATTTACTAAAGAGTACGATAACGATGAAAACGTTTTTCTTACGCAATCAGACTCCCCATTTGTGCAGACTTGAGATCAACCAAACGGCAGACACATACGAGCCCATAAGTATCTCAAATACTCTCAAGTGAAAAGGTATGGCTATGCAGCCAAATGTTGATAGGCATAATGAGGAGAAGAGAAAAGAAAGAAAAGGAGAAAGTGAATAACTAAAGGGTTACCAAGAAGTAATGCTGTGCGGTTCCGAGCTGATAACCCAGAAAATGGGAAGGTTGCTTCAGATACCCTGCCCAAAGGCAGATCCGTAAGATTTTATCCTCTCTGAAAAACAAGGGTCATGACACAGCCAGACAGACAGACAGACGGACATCAAAGTGATCTTATAAGGGTTCCGTTCTTCTTTGAGGTACGGAACCCTAAAAAGGATTATACATGCAGCTGTGGATGATTCAAGGATACCTTGGGTGTTGACAGGTTGGAAGCTGGCGCGATGGTGCTGGCGGACCGCGGCGTGGTGTGCATCGACGAGTTCGACAAGATGTCGGACATCGACCGCACCGCCATCCACGAGGTGATGGAGCAGGGCCGCGTCACCATCGCCAAGGCGGGCGTGCACGCGGCGCTCAACGCGCGCTGCGCCGTGCTGGCCGCTGCCAACCCCGTGTACGGCCGGGTGAGTTACGGGAATGGGGAAATACAACTGGGAAGAGTATGTAGTAAAGGGAATCTGAGCACTGATGTCTCGATCTAAGGGTTTGGGCTGAGGCTAGGAGTGAGCCAGGACTTTTCATTTGTTTAGATAAAAAAATCTATATGGAGGAGATACGAAGTCACGGTGTTATGGAATACAGCTAAATAATTGTATTGTTCAATACAACAGATCCTGTTTCTATGAAAAAAATTTACCTGTGTGCACAGTATGACCAGTACAAGACGCCGATGGAGAACATCGGGCTGCAAGACTCGCTGCTTTCGCGGTTCGACCTGCTGTTCGTGATGCTGGACATCGCGGACGCCGACCACGACAACCTCATCGCCGAGCACGTGCTGCGCATGCATCGATACAGGTCCGCGTCACCACCTCCCCTCCACCCGTCACTCGTCTGTCGCGGTTCGACCTGCTGTTCGTGATGCTGGACATCGCGGACGTGACCACGACAACCTCATCGCCGAGCACGTGCTGCGCATGCATCGATACAGGTCCGCGTCACCACCTCCCCTCCACCCGTCACTCGTCTGTCGCGGTTCGACCTGCTGTTCGTGATGCTGGACATCGCGGACGTGACCACGACAACCTCATCGCCGAGCACGTGCTGCGCATGCATCGATACAGGTCCGCGTCACCACCTCCCCTCCACCCGTCACTCGTCTGTCGCGGTTCGACCTGCTGTTCGTGATGCTGGACATCGCGGACGTGACCACGACAACCTCATCGCCGAGCACGTGCTGCGCATGCATCGATACAGGTCCGCGTCACCACCTCCCCTCCACCCGTCACTCGTCTGTCGCGGTTCGACCTGCTGTTCGTGATGCTGGACATCGCGGACGTGACCACGACAACCTCATCGCCGAGCACGTGCTGCGCATGCATCGATACAGGTCCGCGTCACCACCTCCCCTCCACCCGTCACTCGTCTGTCGCGGTTCGACCTGCTGTTCGTGATGCTGGACATCGCGGACGTGACCACGACAACCTCATCGCCGAGCACGTGCTGCGCATGCATCGATACAGGTCCGCGTCACCACCTCCCCTCCACCCGTCACTCGTCTGTCGCGGTTCGACCTGCTGTTCGTGATGCTGGACATCGCGGACGTGACCACGACAACCTCATCGCCGAGCACGTGCTGCGCATGCATCGATACAGGTCCGCGTCACCACCTCCCCTCCACCCGTCACTCGTCTGTCGCGGTTCGACCTGCTGTTCGTGATGCTGGACATCGCGGACGTGACCACGACAACCTCATCGCCGAGCACGTGCTGCGCATGCATCGATACAGGTCCGCGTCACCACCTCCCCTCCACCCGTCACTCGTCTGTCGCGGTTCGACCTGCTGTTCGTGATGCTGGACATCGCGGACGTGACCACGACAACCTCATCGCCGAGCACGTGCTGCGCATGCATCGATACTGGTCCGCGTCACCACCTCCCCTCCACCCGTCACTCGTCTGTCGCGGTTCGACCTGCTGTTCGTGATGCTGGACATCGCGGACGTGACCACGACAACCTCATCGCCGAGCACGTGCTGCGCATGCATCGATATAGGTCCGCGTCACCACCTTCCCTCCACCCGTCACTCGTCTGTCGCGGTTCGACCTGCTGTTCGTGATGCTGGACATCGCGGACGTGACCACGACAACCTCATCGCCGAGCACGTGCTGCGCATGCATCGATACAGGTCCGCGTCACCACCTCCCCTCCACCCGTCACTCGTCTGTCGCGGTTCGACCTGCTGTTCGTGATGCTGGACATCGCGGACGTGACCACGACAACCTCATCGCCGAGCACGTGCTGCGCATGCATCGATACAGGTCCGCGTCACCACCTCCCCTCCACCCGTCACTCGTCTGTCGCGGTTCGACCTGCTGTTCGTGATGCTGGACATCGCGGACGTGACCACGACAACCTCATCGCCGAGCACGTGCTGCGCATGCATCGATACAGGTCCGCGTCACCACCTCCCCTCCACCCGTCACTCGTCTGTCGCGGTTCGACCTGCTGTTCGTGATGCTGGACATCGCGGACGTGACCACGACAACCTCATCGCCGAGCACGTGCTGCGCATGCATCGATACAGGTCCGCGTCACCACCTCCCCTCCACCCGTCACTCGTCTGTCGCGGTTCGACCTGCTGTTCGTGATGCTGGACATCGCGGACGTGACCACGACAACCTCATCGCCGAGCACGTGCTGCGCATGCATCGATACAGGTCCGCGTCACCACCTCCCCTCCACCCGTCACTCGTCTGTCGCGGTTCGACCTGCTGTTCGTGATGCTGGACATCGCGGACGCCGACCACGACAACCTCATCGCCGAGCACGTGCTGCGCATGCATCGATACAGGTCCGCGTCACCACCTCCCCTCCACCCGTCACTCGTCTGTCGCGGTTCGACCTGCTGTTCGTGATGCTGGACATCGCGGACGTGACCACGACAACCTCATCGCCGAGCACGTGCTGCGCATGCATCGATACAGGTCCGCGTCACCACCTCCCCTCCACCCGTCACTCGTCTGTCGCGGTTCGACCTGCTGTTCGTGATGCTGGACATCGCGGACGTGACCACGACAACCTCATCGCCGAGCACGTGCTGCGCATGCATCATGAGGAGACGTTGACTCGACAAAGTGTATGTCTAGCTGTTCGAATAAACGACGTTAGAACAAAGTTTCTTTAGTATTATATAAATAATACATATAAGAATGCGTGAGTGTGGTAGAACATGACACTCACGCATTCCTTTTTTATCATTTCAGGAATCCAAAAGAGCAAGATGGAGAAGTTTTACCGATGGGCTCTTTGGTTGAAATGCTGTCCACTGAGAACCCTGACAACGATGAAGTTGAGGTAAAATAACATTTTCTTCACTCAAGTAGGGAGATGGATGTCCATCAAGTGGTATGATGGATAACACTAACTGCAGGAGACATAGTTGAAAATATTATTTGGCGAAGTAAGAATTTATTGAATATCATGTCATTTGTGAAGTTAGTTGGGTTAGAATCCCAATTCCAATCAAAAAATGAGCTTTCAGTAATAAAATTTTGACCACTGGACTTAAATCCGAGTCGTGGGTCGTGGGTTCCACTTTCACCACGGGCTACATTAAAATTTATTATTGGCTAACATCTGGTCTGATATGATGCACCTCTAAGTGATTTCGCGTTCCGGCACGATGCCGGTTTCACAACCGTAAGGAGTGAGTTTACTTTAAGGATGTTAATGTACGAACTTGGAACAGGTATGTTCCAAGTTCGTACATTAACATCCTTCATAATTCATAATTTATTTATTGCTTCAAACTCGTATACAGCTTTAGCTGTATCATCTGTGCGAACTACTGGAGTGCAATAATTCACAATGTTTCAGGACACGAAAGACTCCATATACGAGAAGTACGACCCGCTGCTGCATGGAAGGAGCCGCAGCAAGAAAGACCAGATCCTGTCCACAAAGTTTATGCGGAAATACATCCACATCGCGCGGCTCATGAAGCCCAAGCTCACGCAGGAGGCGTGCGACACCATCGCCGACGAGTACGCCAAGCTGCGCAACCAGGACATGATGGACAGCGACGTGGCGAGGGTACGAGCTCTCCTTAGCCTTAGTGCACCCACATCGCGCGGCTCATGAAGCCCAAGCTCACGCAGGAGGCGTGCGACACCATCGCCGACGAGTACGCCAAGCTGCGCAACCAGGACATGATGGACAGCGACGTGGCGAGGGTACGAGCTCTCCTTAGCCTTAGTGCACTCACATCGCGCGGCTCATGAAGCCCAAGCTCACGCAGGAGGCGTGCGACACCATCGCCGACGAGTACGCCAAGCTGCGCAACCAGGACATGATGGACAGCGACGTGGCGAGGGTACGAGCTCTCCTTAGCCTTAGTGCACCCACATCGCGCGGCTCATGAAGCCCAAGCTCACGCAGGAGGCGTGCGACACCATCGCCGACGAGTACGCCAAGCTGCGCAACCAGGACATGATGGACAGCGACGTGGCGAGGGTACGAGCTCTCTTTAGCCTTAGTGCACCCACATCGCGCGGCTCATGAAGCCCAAGCTCACGCAGGAGGCGTGCGACACCATCGCCGACGAGTACGCCAAGCTGCGCAACCAGGACATGATGGACAGCGACGTGGCGAGGGTACGAGCTCTCCTTAGCCTTAGTGCACCCACAGCGCGCGGCTCATGAAGCCCAAGCTCACGCAGGAGGCGTGCGACACCATCGCCGACGAGTACGCCAAGCTGCGCAACCAGGACATGATGGACAGCGACGTGGCGAGGGTACGAGCTCTCCTTAGCCTTAGTGCACCCACATCGCGCGGCTCATGAAGCCCAAGCTCACGCAGGAGGCGTGCGACACCATTGCCGACGAGTACGCCAAGCTGCGCAACCAGGACATGATGGACAGCGACGTGGCGAGGGTACGAGCTCTCCTTAGCCTTAGTGCACCCACATCGCGCGGCTCATGAAGCCCAAGCTCACGCAGGAGGCGTGCGACACCATCGCCGACGAGTACGCCAAGCTGCACAACCAGGACATGATGGACAGCGACGTGGCGAGGGTACGAGCTCTCCTTAGCCTTAGTGCACTCACATCGCGCGGCTCATGAAGCCCAAGCTCACGCAGGAGGCGTGCGACACCATCGCCGACGAGTACGCCAAGCTGCGCAACCAGGACATGATGGACAGCGACGTGGCGAGGGTACGAGCTCTCCTTAGCCTTAGTGCACCCACATCGCGCGGCTCATGAAGCCCAAGCTCACGCAGGAGGCGTGCGACACCATCGCCGACGAGTACGCCAAGCTGCGCAACCAGGACATGATGGACAGCGACGTGGCGAGGGTACGAGCTCTCCTTAGCCTTAGTGCACCCACATCGCGCGGCTCATGAAGCCCAAGCTCACGCAGGAGGCGTGCGACACCATCGCCGACGAGTACGCCAAGCTACGCAACCAGGACATGATGGACAGCGACGTGGCGAGGGTACGAGCTCTCCTTAGCCTTAGTGCACCCACATCGCGCGGCTCATGAAGCCCAAGCTCACGCAGGAGGCGTGCGACACCATCGCCGACGAGTACGCCAAGCTGCGCAACCAGGACATGATGGACAGCGACGTGGCGAGGGTACGAGCTCTCTTTAGCCTTAGTGCACCCACATCGCGCGGCTCATGAAGCCCAAGCTCACGCAGGAGGCGTGCGACACCATCGCCGACGAGTACGCCAAGCTGCGCAACCAGGACATGATGGACAGCGACGTGGCGAGGGTACGAGCTCTCCTTAGCCTTAGTGCACCCACATCGCGCGGCTCATGAAGCCCAAGCTCACGCAGGAGGCGTGCGACACCATCGCCGACGAGTACGCCAAGCTGCGCAACCAGGACATGATGGACAGCGACGTGGCGAGGGTACGAGCTCTCCTTAGCCTTAGTGCACCCACATCGCGCGGCTCATGAAGCCCAAGCTCACGCAGGAGGCGTGCGACACCATCGCCGATGAGTACGCCAAGCTGCGCAACCAGGACATGATGGACAGCGACGTGGCGAGGGTACGAGCTCTCCTTAGCCTTAGTGCACCCACATCGCGCGGCTCATGAAGCCCAAGCTCACGCAGGAGGCGTGCGACACCATCGCCGACGAGTACGCCAAGCTGCGCAACCAGGACATGATGGACAGCGACGTGGCGAGGGTACGAGCTCTCCTTAGCCTTAGTGCACCCACATCGCGCGGCTCATGAAGCCCAAGCTCACGCAGGAGGCGTGCGACACCATCGCCGACGAGTACGCCAAGCTGCGCAACCAGGACATGATGGACAGCGACGTGGCGAGGGTACGAGCTCTCCTTAGCCTTAGTGCACCCACATCGCGCGGCTCATGAAGCCCAAGCTCACGCAGGAGGCGTGCGACACCATCGCCGACGAGTACGCCAAGCTGCGCAACCAGGACATGATGGACAGCGACGTGGCGAGGGTACGAGCTCTCCTTAGCCTTAGTGCACCCACATCGCGCGGCTCATGAAGCCCAAGCTCACGCAGGAGGCGTGCGACACCATCGCCGACGAGTACGCCAAGCTGCGCAACCAGGACATGATGGACAGCGACGTGGCGAGGGTACGAGCTCTCCTTAGCCTTAGTGCACCCACATCGCGCGGCTCATGAAGCCCAAGCTCACGCAGGAGGCGTGCGACACCATGACCGACGAGTACGCCAAGCTGCGCAACCAGGACATGATGGACAGCGACGTGGCGAGGGTACGAGCTCTCCTTAGTCTTAGTGCACCCACAGCGCGCGGCTCATGAAGCCCAAGCTCACGCAGGAGGCGTGCGACACCATCGCCGACAAGTACGCCAAGCTGCGCAACCAGGACATGATGGACAGCGACGTGGCGAGGGTACGAGCTCTCCTTAGCCTTAGTGCACCCACATCGCGCGGCTCATGAAGCCCAAGCTCAAGCGCAACCAGGCGATCCACTGATCACTGGTTTAATTGGTTGTGGTGGTTGTTAGTGGTTGGGGACAAAATACTCTATATAATGTTGTGGTTTCAGACTCAACCAGTGACCGCGCGTACGTTGGAGACCCTGATCCGCCTGTCGAGCGCGCACGCCAAGTGCCGCCTCGGCTTCCAGGTGACGCAGGACGACGCGCTGGCCGCCATCGAGCTGGTGCACTACGCGTACTTCAAGAAGGTGAGGCTCTGACTCGTCATCAGTTTACCACCAGGGCTAATCGAAAAAGCCTAATCGCCTAACTGCCCTGATTGTGGCATATCACGAAAGTCCAGTTACCCAACTTCACTGAAAATGGCATATCAGGAAAGTTCAGTTACCCAACTTTACTAAATGTGGCATATTAGGAAAGTCCAGTTACACAACTACTGAATGTGGCATTTCAGGAAAGTCCAGTTACCCAACTTTACGAAACGTGGCATATCAGGAAAGTCCAGTTACCCAACTTTACTGAATATGGCATATCAGGAAAGTCCAGTTACCCAACTTTACGGAATGTGGCATATCAGGAAAGTCCAGTTACACAACTTAATGTGGCATATCAGGAAAGTCCAGTTACACAACTTAACTGAATGTGGCATATCAGGAAAGTCCAGTTACTCAACTTTACTGAAAGTGGCATATCAGGAAAGTCCAGTTACACAACTTTACTGAATGTGGCATATCAGGAAAGTCCAGTTACCCAACTTTACTAAATGTGGCATGTCAGGAAAGTCCAGTTACCCAATTTTACTGAATGTGGCATATCAGGAAAGTCCAGTTACTCAACTTTACTGAATGTGGCGTGTCAGGAAAGTCCAATTACCCAACTTCACTGATTATGGCATGTCAGGAAAGTCAAGTTACCTAACTTCACTGATAATGGCATGTCAGGAAAATCCAGTTACTCAACTTCACTGATTGTGGCACGTCAGGAAAATCCAGTTACATAACTTTACTGAAAGTGGCATATCAGGGAAGTCCAGTTACCCAACTTCACTCATAATGGCATGTCAGGAAAATCCAGTTACTCAACTTCACTGATTGCAGCGTGTCAGGAAAGTCCAATTACCCACCTTTACTGATAATGGCATGTCAGGAAAGTCCAATCACCAAAATAACCTGATTGTGGCAGCACGTAACTTTTTCTTTTTCTTCTGTCAGCGCTGTGTGCTTCCATACGCATGGGACACACAGCATCATGCTGAGTTGGGGCCCATTTCTGGGTTGTGCTGTAGCGTGGCGCGGTACTAACTCGCGTTCGCGGTCTACGGTCGGCCAGGATGACCGATCAACGCCACTAACTACGCTGATTATTAAATAGAAAGAGGATAGCTCGGTCGGTGTCCAGCTTGAACCTTTACGGGTCAAGGGCCGTTCGTGTATCCGTCGCTCGTCGAGGCTGCAACTTCAGGGTCGTCGGGAATTAAATTAAACAAAGAGATTGACCAGAAAATCATTCACAATTATATTCAGAATTTAAATTGGGTTAGTAGTACATGCGTTTGGCTTACTGGCTAAAGTGCTAGGCGAATAGTCTAGAAGTCGAGGCCGAGTTATTCCGGTTCTTGACGATAATTGCGTGACGAAGTACTCTAATAAGAAGCGCTCGCGAAAAAAAAGGGGTAGGTGAAAGTCCACAGAAAAAAGGGGTTTACGATACGGATTGTCCGGTGTCCCGAGGAGCGCGCGTCGTGAAGAATTGGTTTTGGGTGTCCGGCCGACCAGCAGGGGCGTACGGGGTACGCGCTGGCGTCTCACTGCTGTACCATCCGGAGCGGGGCTGATGGTCGTGCTCCCGACCACGTGTTCGACCGGGTGCGGCGTGCTCGTCCGCCCGAGGGCGTCACTTTTTTCGACAATCACTTCACTTCACCACACTGCTTCACTTATTGTTACTTTACATCAGCGGTAGGATTCCAGAGCTAAAACGAACGTTCGCCAAAGCGCCGACTATATAAAAAAATATGGCGATCACGCGGCGTGACCAGCCATGTTGAAAAAGATGTCGCTCGCGCCAGTCGCGATGCGCGAGCGAGGGGGCTTAGATGCCCATTTTAAGGCAGTCGCGAAGCGACCAGCAAACTTGTGCTCACTCCAGGGGAAGTCTGGAGCCCTGATGCGGCTTCACATAGCGGCCTAGTGAGCCGTTTTAAATTGGAGGGACTGAACGCGTCCGAGAGGATCGGTTGTCCGAGAGCGACTGACTGACTGTTGGCTACGTCTCGTTAGTGACGTGCCTTTTTCCGATTTATTACCTAGTGACGTGCTTTGGGGTTTGAAGGTGGGCGTAGGCTACAGACGAGGCAACTGATTGTCAGTTTATAGGTTGGGGTTACTGAAGGGTTGATTGAGTAAGATGGTAGTGTATAACACTACAATACCCCGTTTTTTGGAGAAAGATAGCAAGGCTATCGGACAGGCCGGTTAGTGGTAAAAAGAGGATGACTCTATAGTAGAGTCTGTAGTTGAGTGTGTTATGTGAGTAGTGGGTTATTTAGTTATAACTTGGTTTATGTATTAGTTTTTGTTTTTTAGGTAGTGTTAGGTTTCCTATGTGATTATCTAAACTAAATGGAACTGTTCCTTTTGTGCTAATCTACTCATGCATTCTTGTAATTTATTTAAATTGGATTGTGGGCCCTTTTAATTTTGAATAAGACTCTATCACTCTATTTTATCATTCATCATATCTAGCATACTTGTTAAGTTCTAAATGGTTGAGGTACCTCATAGGATTGGAAAAAAAATTATTTTAAATATTTTATGTTAGTATTTGAATTAGGGGAAAAAAAACTTAATTTTAATTTTTATTTGAATAGTATATTACATATTAATATTATATTGATATATTATGATTCAGTGTAATATGTAGTTACTGAATGTGTAATTTGTTTTTGGAAATTCTGAGTTTTCCAAAATCATGTACTTAGTAACTTGTTGGAAAGAGATGTGGGTAAAGTCGATCACCTCTCTTTCTTGCCTGTTTTACTGAATAGAATTAAGTAGACTAAGATAAGTTTTTTTTTTTTTAATTATTGTTATTACCTACGGTATGCATTTTTGTTTGAAGAAAAGGTCGTTATTTAGTTAAATATGTCGACACTTCTCGTTGAACTATAATTAAGTTTTATGTGTTGCAAAAGCTTAAATTAGTGTTCTATTTACATTATAGATAGGGAATTTATATTTACAGTAGCCAGGGGAAGTATATTTATAGTGGGAGGTTATAATTACTGTGGACAGGGGGGTATATATCCACAGTGAACAAGGAAGTTCCCTTGAATAAATGTTTGTTAATTGTAAAAACTTGGTTTTAATTTTTACCTGAAAAGTATTCATGTTTTTGTAATGAGTTTTACAGTGTGTAAACTCTACAATGTGTAGTTACTATTTATTAAAAGAAAGGCAGTGGCTTTTGACTGCAAAAACAAAAAATGACTCTTTGCTAAGTGGTCAGTTTTTATTAAAAGGAAGCGGTCAAGAATGACTGCAAAAGAGGAGTGAATCTCTCGGATTGCTCCAAAATTAACCAGAATATTTTTTGGTTTTAGTAAGAGTTAAGGTGAAGTTGGGTGTATTACATAAGTTATGTTTTGTTTAAGTAAATTTGATAATGTCTTTTATGTGATATTTCCCTTGTGTTTTAGTGTTTAAGTCTTGTAGTATGTACACTAAATCTGAGAGTTTTTCTAGAACTCTGCATTTAACAAATCTTGGGGCCAATTTGGCTGAAAAGAAGTTAGTGGCATTAGACTGCACGAAATTTCTGCGCCAGACTATGTCGTTTGGTTGACATACAGCGTGTTTCCTTCTCAAGTTGTATCTTGTAGCGTTTCGTTTGTAGGCTTCTGTTAATGCTGATTGTACGTTGTTGAAGATGTTTGACAACTCGTTTAACGCTACTGCTGAGTCTGTTCTGTCAGCGATTTGTAGGTCATCTAACTGAGAGGGTAATGTGGAGTGAAACTTGTGCAGGTTGCCGTCTATTATTATGTCTCGACCTGTGGCGAGGAAATGTGGAGTGTAACCTGTTGCTACATTGATAGAGCTGTTTAATGCTAGTTGTATTCTGGGTAAGTGCTTTGACCAAGTCCTTTGGTCTTGCTCTACCACATTGTAAGAAATTATCATACGTTAACGATAAATATTATTATGTTTCAAAGTGTAATGAATGATCGTGATCTAGAATTGAGGAATGCTAACCCACTGTGGTACAGTTTTTACTAGTACAGGGGTTAGAGTGACTTGTCTAGTGAAATAGATTATAATACTTACAAAGAACTTCCGCAAAATTCGACCTTATTGATATGCATAATATGTGCTTGGCTTGGTTGCGGGAGATAGATTTTTATGTTTTTAAGTATAGTTTTATATTACTTTAACCAGTGTACTGTATAACCTAATTAAAAACACACAGTTTTATTAAATTTAAGGTGACTTAATTTAAGGTATATAAGTATAGTATTAAAATAAGTTTAATTAATATAACTAATTGTACTTAATCTAAGGAAGTGTGACAATAAATTTCATTTCATTTCATTTCATTTCATTTCATTTCATTTCATTTCATTTCATTTCATTTCATTTCATTTCATTTCATTTCATTTCATTTCATAGATAGGCATGTCAGCACTGTTTGGTTGTATCTTTCTACTGTGTTCGATTGAGGTGAATAGTAGGCGTTATAGAAAATTCTTGGTATGTTAAAATTTTCACAAAATTTTGTGAATTCTTTACTTTTGAATATTTTCGCGTTATCACAGATTAATACATATGGAGTACCCGATTTTAGGATTATTTCATTTTCTAGGAATGTGGTTACGGTTTTAGTGGTTGCTGTCCTAAGTGGGTGCAGCCAACAGTATTTGGTGAAAATATCTACTACTGATAGGATGTGTATGTGGCCCGAGTAGGATTTTGTTAAAGGGCCTATAAGGTCTATTGAAAGGGTGTGCATCGGATATTTTACTATTTTTTGATTCTTCATAAGACCATGTGGTTGTGTGTTTGAATGTTTGTATGCTTTACATATTTCACAGGTTTTGATGTAATTTTTTATGTCTTGATGCATATCCTTCCAATAGTAGTACTTTCTTAGTTTGTGATATGTTTTGTATATCCCTGGGTGTATGGATTCTAAATTATCATGGCCTTCCTTTATACAGTTCTGTACTTGCTCTTTTGGAAGTACTATTTTCCAGAGGGTTTTGTCTAGTTTATGGACTGGTTTACTGTAACGGTATAGAATATTATTTTCTATGAAATAATTTTTGAAGTTTTGGGGGTGTTTTAGGCAACCGTCATATATTTTTATGTACCAGTTGTCTTTGGTGTTTTCTATACCTCCCGAGTAGGATATTAAACTTATAGCTGCTCTAGATAGAGCATCAGGGACTACATTTAGTGTGCCTTTCCTATGACATATGTCAAAGTTAAATTGGGATATTTGCATAGCCCAACGTGCTAAGCGACCAGAGGGGTTGTTCAAAGATTTTAGCCATTTCAGGCTCATGTGGTCTGTTATTACTGTGAATTTTGATCCTTCTATATAGGGTCTGAAGTGGTTTATAGAGTCTACGACTGACAGAAGTTCTCTTTCTGTTGTGGAGAATAGGCGTTCATTTTTTGAAAGGAGCCTCGAAAAAAAGGCTATAGGGTGTTCGATTCCGTCGATTTCTTGTGTGATTGTACTTCCTATACCGACCGAGGATGCGTCGCAGTGGATTGTGAACCTCTTGGTGTAGTCTGGAGAAGCTAGTACTGGAGCAGTTGTTAATGCTTTTTTTAATGTGGTGAATGCTAACAAGGCTTCTTCTGACCAGGTGATGCCATCTTTTCCCTTGCGTTTTCCTAGCATGGAGGTCATTGGTGCTATTATAGAGGAAAAGTGTTTGACAAAGCGTCTGTAGTAAGAGCATAGGCCTATGAATCCTCTTAACTGTTTTGCGGTTGAGGGTAAGGGGAAGTTTTCAATGCTTTTTAGTTTATCGGGGTCAGTCTTAAGACCTTTCTCGTTTATAACATAACCTAAATATTTTAATTCCTCTCTGCAGAACTTACATTTTTCTAGTTTGATGGTCAGGCCTGCTTGTTTAAGGGCTTTAAATACTTTATTTAAGATCTCTATGTGTTCTCCAAAAGTTTCTGTTGCTATGAGCAAGTCATCTAGATATGCAAAAACTTTGTCACCAAACTGGTGTAGTAACAGATTGTCTACTAATCTTTGCATTTCGGCACCGGCGTTTGAAATACCGAAAGGCATTCTGCGAAATTCGAAAAGACCTCTACCTGGGACTATGAATGCTGTTTTCTGACAGGACGAGCTGTTGTCAAGTTCGTTGTCTGATGATGAATGGTCATTTTCTTCCAAGGGAATCTGCCAATAGGCACTTGATAGGTCAAGTGAGGTTAAATATCTCGCTCCCTTGAGATTGTCCAATATAGAGCTGATGTATGGAATTGGGTAGGAGTCTTTTATTGTAACATCGTTAAGCTTTCTTGCGTCTAAGCAGAATCTGAGTGACCCGTCTTTTTTTGTGGCCATGACAACAGGGTTGGCCCAAGGAGATCTAGATGGGGCTATGACTCCTAACTCTAGCATGCGGTCTACCTCATCGTTTAGAGCTTTTAGCTTAATTGGTGAGAGTGGATAATATCTCTGTTTTATAGGGGGGCCTTCGGTTCTTATTTTATGTTTGATTAGGTTTGTTTTGCCGAGACCGACTTGTTCGTGTGAGATCTCTTTAAATTTTTCTATTATTTTGTTTATTTGTTTTGAGTGATGTGGTGCTAACTTATGTCTTGGGACTATAGCTTGGACTTCTGATATTTTTGTGTCACTGGATTTGATGCCGGATGACAATTGAGAAGAACGGTTGTTTTTTAGTGCGAATAGGTTTAACAGTTTGAAAGAGTATAAAAAGTTCATTCCTAATATTATATTTTTGTCTACGGAAGGGATTATCAGGAAGTCTAAGGTTTTTTCTGTTCCGTCATAGTGTATTGGCATTCTAATGGTTCCTACTACTTTGAGAGATGAGCCATCAGCTGTTGTTGCGTTGACGTACGTATTTTGAATGGGGAATGATTTAGTGAAGATTTTATGGAAATTCTTGCCTAGGACACAGGTATTTGCGCCCGAATCCAGCATACCTACTAGGTTGTGGTGGTGTATATTAAAGTTGACGTATAATCTATTGTCTTTAGGTAATAGATCGTTATCCGAGGATACATCGTTATAGTGTAGGGAGGTTTTGGTATCCTCGGGGCGTGCTAGTTTTTTTGGTTCCTTGTATCTCTGTTCATAGTGGTATGTGATTTTTGCTGGTTAGCTCGGTTGCACTTTGGGCAGGAGTGGGTAAGAACATTTGGGTTTCCGCATTTAAAACATAAGATGCCCTTCACTGTGCGGCACTGTTTATAATTATGTCCCCTCCGGTTGCATTTTCTGCAGGTTTCCCAATTGGTGGTTTTGTTGTTATTTGTGTTGTTATAGTTAGTGGTTCTGTTTGAATGAGAGGTGTCTGGGTGATTCCTTGACTCCTGAGTTGGTTTTGAATATGCCTCGTAGTTGCGGCTGAGTGTTATTAATTGTTCGATTGAATTAATTGTGTTGTTGGCTAGGAGCGGTGCATAATCTGGCAGCAAGTTGTGTTTAATTATTTCTAGTAATGAAGAGTCCGATATTGGAGTCATCAGTTTGGAGTTTAAACCTCTTATGTGTGTTATATAGGCAAATACTGTCTGATTTCTTTGTTGGTATGTGGTTCGGATTACCTTCTCAGTTTTGTATTCAAAATCTACTGGTTGGAAGTTATTTTTAAATTGGGAGCAGATGTCTTCCCAGGAAGTTACGTTGTTTTTTATTTGTCTATAAAATTGGAGGGCTGTACCCTGAAGAAATTCCGAAAACCCTCTTAGCACTATTTCTATGTCGACATCCTTCGCTGCTCGCATTTCTTCTACCCTTGTGAGGAAGTCGTATACGCAGGTGTCTCCACTGAATTTTATATTCCATGACTTAAAGTTGGTCAAGTTGTGCATATTGTATATTATTGGTCTTTCAGACTTCAAAGTGGAGTTCAAGTCGTGGAATATTGGTGGTGAGTCCTTTTTTTGAGGTTCCGGTGGAGTGTCTGCTAATCTACCAGGTGTCGTGAAAGGTGTTGAGATTGAGTAGGTGACTTGTGTACCTGTTTGCGGGTGTCGTTGTCGAGTGTTAACATATGATTGGGGTGGGAGCTGAGAGGTTGGGATGGTCATGGTTCTCGCTGTTGAACCAGTGGTAGAAGTAGTTGTTTTGGTCTCCGGGTTACCGGTGGAATCATTGTTTTGACTCATTTTTCGGTCTTTAAGTTCGAAGATTTGAATAAAATTTTGTAAATAATAGAATAGGGGTTACCTTAAATGTATTTGTTTTTCGAAGAGACGCGGTGGGCCTGGTGATCGTTCGTTGCTGTCACAAATATGGGTTGGAATCCGCTGTTATCACTAATTTAATCTATTATTGTCTAGTATTAATATTAAATTGTCACTCAGGCGTTTCACTCGATTGCTTTATTAAGTAACTGGTATTAACAAAGATTTAAGTGTTTGTTTATTAATTAAACGTCGAAGAAATCGATAAGATCCAATTTTGATTATTAGAATAAACAATTAAAAAAACTCGATTGACGTTTTGTCAGAAATAATGACAATGTCAAATTCAATTGACGTTTGCTTGTCATTAAAGTGACATGTTGACGTAAGTCAAAGTCAGTTTGTTATGAATGGAGTTGAAACGTCAGTGTGACTTAAGCATAGACATGGCATAGACACAGAATGACATTAGATTACACAGATTAATATTTTCGCAGATTTTAGTTGTATGAAGTTCGACTGACCTCTGAAGTTGCTAGACAAGCGAGTGACAGATGATACTTATCTTTCGGGCGCCATCTGTGTAGCGTGGCGCGGTACTAACTCGCGTTCGCGGTCTACGGTCGGCCAGGATGACCGATCAACGCCACTAACTACGCTGATTATTAAATAGAAAGAGGATAGCTCGGTCGGTGTCCAGCTTGAACCTTTACGGGTCAAGGGCCGTTCGTGTATCCGTCGCTCGTCGAGGCTGCAACTTCAGGGTCGTCGGGAATTAAATTAAACAAAGAGATTGACCAGAAAATCATTCACAATTATATTCAGAATTTAAATTGGGTTAGTAGTACATGCGTTTGGCTTACTGGCTAAAGTGCTAGGCGAATAGTCTAGAAGTCGAGGCCGAGTTATTCCGGTTCTTGACGATAATTGCGTGACGAAGTACTCTAATAAGAAGCGCTCGCGAAAAAAAAGGGGTAGGTGAAAGTCCACAGAAAAAAGGGGTTTACGATACGGATTGTCCGGTGTCCCGAGGAGCGCGCGTCGTGAAGAATTGGTTTTGGGTGTCCGGCCGACCAGCAGGGGCGTACGGGGTACGCGCTGGCGTCTCACTGCTGTACCATCCGGAGCGGGGCTGATGGTCGTGCTCCCGACCACGTGTTCGACCGGGTGCGGCGTGCTCGTCCGCCCGAGGGCGTCACTTTTTTCGACAATCACTTCACTTCACCACACTGCTTCACTTATTGTTACTTTACAACAGCGGTAGGATTCCAGAGCTAAAACGAACGTTCGCCAAAGCGCCGACTATATAAAAAAATATGGCGATCACGCGGCGTGACCAGCCATGTTGAAAAAGATGTCGCTCGCGCCAGTCGCGATGCGCGAGCGAGGGGGGCTTAGATGCCCATTTTAAGGCAGTCGCGAAGCGACCAGCAAACTTGTGCTCACTCCAGGGGAAGTCTGGAGCCCTGATGCGGCTTCACATAGCGGCCTAGTGAGCCGTTTTAAATTGGAGGGACTGAACGCGTCCGAGAGGATCGGTTGTCCGAGAGCGACTGACTGACTGTTGGCTACGTCTCGTTAGTGACGTGCCTTTTTCCGATTTATTACCTAGTGACGTGCTTTGGGGTTTGAAGGTGGGCGTAGGCTACAGACGAGGCAACTGATTGTCAGTTTATAGGTTGGGGTTACTGAAGGGTTGATTGAGTAAGATGGTAGTGTATAACACTACAGTGCCACGTGCAACAAGCGGTGCCTGCGACTTCCATCGTTTGGGCAATTTTTTGTCTTGGTTGCCCAAGCGGAAGTTTCATCCTCCGTCTTTAGTTTTAGTTACTTATAGTATGTGTTAGTAGTAGTTTTAGTTAGTTATAGTGGCACAAAACGGATATAAAGTTCTCTCTCTCATTCTGTTTTTCAGGTTCTAACGAAGGAGAAGGCTCGCAAGAGACGCGCGTCGTCGTCGGGCGACGAGGCGCGCGCCTCCGACGGCGAGCAGCCCTCGCAGCCCGCCCGCAAGAGGTCCCGGCGAACGGTGAGTCCTCCACCCTCGGGCCATGATTCATAACCTTATTTTAATTTGCTCTTTAAAATATACAATACACAAGCAGCAATATAGCCCCTACAAACTTACATAAGCATAAAATTATATGATACCTATTCTGAACAACGGAGTATTTATTTATTTCTAATTGTGGCCACAAATTACAAAAATGTATACTCTTCTGTACTAAAACGATGAATGAAGCCTCCCTGAAGAACAAATTACATTGAAAAATTTTCATGGTTTTTTGCAATTTGTTCGCTAATTACACATCAGAGGCTTATGGCTGTCAATTTGCGAGAATGGCAGTATCATCTTTACATGATTATACCAAAATCTTAGCATAAAAATGTGTATCCTAGGAAATTAGTCCGAGTATCGAGTTTTATGTGAGTAACTCGCAAATCTCGGACTAATTTCTTTAACTCGACACTTTCGAGCAGAGATTTTTATATAAACACGTGAAGAAGATTTTGGGATTATCGCAATTTGACTGCCATAAGCCTATTATGTGTTATTAGCTTAAAAATCGCGAAAAACCACAAAAAAATCGAATTTCGCGGGCACACCCGTGGTGTGCTCCTTAAGTGGAAATGTGGTCAGAGAGACTTTTGAACATTAGGTATTTTAGAAAACTATTGCTGTCGCTCTGCGACGTTGCCGTGTCCGGTCCGGCAGCCCTATCCATGTGTGTGTAAGTTGACAAAGTGTGCGTGTCCGCGATGCGCGTTGCCGCTTCGCGCGTGCAGCGGTGATCTTGTCACTCCGCAGTCCGCACTCGTTCCTGCTATTTTCTGGTGTTCGCATCATTCTTTAGTCTTTACTTACGCGTTGACGCAAAGTGATGGATCTCTAATGTTTTTGGCTTGTTTATTGGAATTGTTCTCCCTGCTACGCTATTGATTCGGCTTATGTTTACTGGACCGTGTGTTTTATAAAATCCAAGAAGATCTACATACCTACTAGGGCCCCCAAAATCGGAAAAAAAGGAAAACCGGTTTTACTCCGATTTTTAAATCGTTTTTTTTTTCGATTTTTTCGATCTTTTCGATTTTAGATTTTTTTTTTATTGGTAACTTTACAATTATCATGCTGAAAGAGATTTTTGACTGAGAACTTTAATATTGACCAACAAAAATATTGAATCGTGAGCGTGGCAGCAAATTGGAAACTTAAACTTACCTACTTAAAGTCCGAAAGTATTAGTATTGAAAAAGAAACTGGCTGACTGACTGACTGACTGACTGACATATCAACACACAGCCCAAACCGCTGGGTCTAGAGACTCTAAATTTGGCACACAGGTTCTTTATGAGGTCTAGAGGTGCACTAAGAAAGGATTTTTCAAAATTCATCTCCTAATTGGGTGTGCATCGGGGCTCCAAAGTTTGTATTTTACCAAGCTTAAATACTCCTCCACGCCGCAACCATTAAACCCATTTGGCTCAAATTTGGAAAGGACTGTATATAAACTATATCCTGGAATAACACATAAGCTACTTTTTATGCCGAAAAATCCATGGCTCCTTCGGGAACTGTAAAAAACAGATATTCAACCGGATGAAACACTCTTTCACGGCGTAACTACAAAACAGATTTGGCTGAAATTTAGCACGAAGATAGATTTTATCCTGGATTAATACAAAAGCTACTTTTTATCCCGAAAAATTACATGGTTTCTATGATAGAAGTGAAAGACAAATATCCACGCAGAAAAAATATTCCTTCACGCCGTAATGACTGACTGAACTGATTTGGCTGAAATGCCAATGGAAATGAAATGAAATGGAATGAAGATAGATTATATCTCGGATTAATGAAAAAGCTACTTTTTATCCCGAAAAAATCCATGGTTTCCGCGGGAATACTCAAAAACAGATATTCACGAAGGAAAATATTATTTCACGCTGTAATTACTGAACTGATCCGAGTGAAATTCGGAAAAGGGATAGATTTTATCCCGAATTAATACATAGGCTACTTTTTATCCCGGAAAACTCAATGGCTTCTATGATAGTAGTATAAAACAGAAATTTCTCGCGGTAAAATCATAGCGTAATAATTTGAAATTTGGAATATAGAAAGATTTTACACTGGTATAACAAATCGGCTACTATTTATCCAGGAAAAATTCATAGTTTCTAAGATAATAGTGAAAATCACATATTCATGCGAGAGAAATACTACTTCGCGCCGTAACTACTGAACCAATTAGACTCAAATTTAGGATGGAGATAGATTTTATCCTGTAATAATACATCGGCTAATGTTTATCCCTGAAAAATCCATGGTTTCTAAGAAAATAATGAAAATCAGATATTCATGTGGGAAATACTCCTTCGCGCCGTAACTACTGAACCGATTTGGCTGAAATTTGGAATGGAGAAAGATTATATCCTAGAGTAACACATCAACTACTTTTTTCTCGGCAAAATCTATTGTTTCTATGCACTTTCTATGATAATAGTAAAAAAATGGTCAAGTGAGAGTTGGGCTCGTGCACTGAGAGTTCCGTACCATCACGACCCATTCTCTATACTATTAAAGTAAACTTAACACTCGTGCCCACTTAATTAAAAACGAGCATAAATATCACGTTTACTGTGTGGGAGCCCCTTTAATTTTTTATTTTATTTTAATTTAATTATTTATTTCTACAGTAAGTATATAACTAAATATTTTGTGAAAATTTGAAGCGTTTACCTGTTAGCGTTATCAAGGTCGAGGAAAAACAAGCAAAAACAATCACGTTGTATGGGAGCCCCCTTAAATATATATTTAATTCCATTTTTTAGTATTTGTTGTTACCGACAACAAAAATACATCATCTGTGATAATTTCAAGTCTGTAGCTATCACGACTCAAGAAATACAACCTGGTGACAGACGGATGGACGGACAGCGATCAGAAGTCTCGCTAATAGGGTTCCTTTTTTTACCCTTTGGGTACGGAACCCTAAAAACAGATATTCATGGATCTATTTATGTAACATACAAACTTTCGACTTTATTATATTAGTATGATGGTACGGAACCCTACGTACGCAAGTCCGTCTCGCACTTGGCCAGTTTTTTATAGACACGACCTACAGACAGACAACAAAGTGAGTCCAATAAGGGTTCCTTTTTTCATTTTAAGATACAGTACCCTGAAAATGTAAATGCTTTTATCGATAGCTGTTAACTGCTTTTATCGATAGCTGTTAACAACACTAGTTTATCGATATTATTATCAACTACTACACATCACTTCAATCTGTGTACGTATGATCAGACCGTCCCGCGTCCCCGCCCGCAAATTCGTGCAATAAGGACAACTGCAGATCCGACACAATAGGACCTTGTAAAATGCTATATTTCGGGGTTTGGTTCTCGGCTATTTCCTCCTCCAAAACTGGACCAATTTGAAAGATATTTCGTAAACTGAATATAGAGAATATATACTTTGTCGCTATGTTTTTCTTTTTTCGGTAATAGTTGTCAAATTCGTACACTAGGCATCTGTTATCAGCGAATCTAAATAGGCAATTTTGAGCATTTTCTAAGTCGTCTAGTGCTTATAAAGATAATGTATTATCAAAAATGAAAACATAGGAACATAGAAAAGATTGATATTTATTTTACTGTAAAAAATCATTGCTTTAAGTTCATAAACCAGAAAGAAAACAGACGAGAACGTTTGTATGGAGAAAAGACCGCTATCGTTTCCTCTTAAGAGTCCTGTGAACTACCATGTCTCCCATACAAACGTAATACCAAAATCATTTGTAATTCGTGTATATTTCGATCATGTTGTGGTGTTATTCGGGTTCGTATAGTAATAATCTATGCTCCTGGCCATATCTGGTTCCGAAATACCTTTGTTAAACGAAATTGTAAACGAATTTAGTTTTGCTTATTTTTATGTCAAAGAGGACATGTTTTCTGTTTATTTGTTTTGTAATAAAAACAATCCTATCTCACGTTGCATTAGTTCAGGAGCACAGTTTTTATAGTCCAGCTAAAGAAAAACACCATTTTATAAAGAAAATTACAACTTTTCATTCAAAATTTATGGTATTACGGAACTTAACCAAAGTTATGAAAATTTTGACCAAAATTGATTCTTATTTATCTTATAGAAGTGTTTCCAATCCAAATATGGCCAGGACCATAGATTATTACTATATGAATCCGAATAACACCACAACATGATTGAAATATGCACGAATTACTAATGATTTGGTATTTTGAATGAATGGAGACATTGTAGTTCACAGGCCTCTTAAGAGCTCACGAAGTAACACGTCATGTATCCAATATTCCAGGAGGGTCAAAGACAGGACCCGTACGAGTTCTCGTCGGACGAGGAGACAGAGCCCGTGCTGCGCGCCGCGCACTGCCCGCAGCCCGAGCCCTCGCAGCGGGCCACCAGGTCTTCGCAGAGGGCCATAGACCCCAACCGGTAAGACCAGCGACAAGATTCCAGCATAGTATTCTACCAGTGAAGCTCTTTCATTTGATGCCCATATAGAGGTAGTTGTAAAAAAATCCAATTTTTGCGGTAGCCATCTTGGACCGCATTTCATCAAACAAACATATAACCCGGTTACAATATCTGTGGACCTGGCTCGGTGACGTCACGTCGTGTCAGCGCTCTGATATGGTGCGCAAAACAAAAGCGCCGGGGCGAGCGCGGGGAGGTGAAAGGAGAACGGGAAGGGGGTACGCATTCCAGCGAGGTCCACAGATATTGTAACCGGGTTATAGCTAAGAAGACTCCCGACTAATATAACTTTGAAACATCTTGGACCGATTTTTATCAACCATAGCCAACGCAACAACGCCAAAATGGCTGTTATAAGTTTAACGTGTGTCTGTGGAATCGTTTTTTTTTTGTTTGAAAGTTTAGTTGGGACTGTTCTTAGAACAGACACACGTTATAACAGCCATTTTGGCGTTGTTGCGTTACTCATTGATCTATAGGCATAACCCGGCATGGAACTAAAATAAAATAACAGGTAAGGGTTTTGAAATCGGTCGCCTTGAATATTTCATAAAACATGATAATTAACCTTCTTAAAAGCTCGGTTTCGAATGAAGGCGACTCGATTCAAAGCCTCACCCAAATGACATTCAAAACGACGGTCACAAGCAACATATATGTCAATTTAGTACCGTAGACGTTCAAAAGTGGCGCTTCAAATCGGCGCAAAAAGGAACTGTCAGATCCATAGAATAGAGATCAGTGTGGTTCGGTGGTTACAAACTTAGCTATCGGCACTGTCACGTTGCAGGCTGTCGCAATTCAAGTCGACGCTGCAGCAGATGTTCCGCGACGAGCGCGTCAACAATCTGCCGCTGGACCGCATCACGGCGCGGCTCGACGAGGCGTTCTGCCACGAGCCCTTCGCCGCGGACGAGGTGCTCGCCGCGCTCGCGCGCATGACCGCCGACAACCACGTCATGATGGCCGACGACATGGTGTTCCTCATATAGCCGCGCTCGTCACTTATCACGCTCGCTACGCTACTCAAGGGCTGACCTGAAAGTTATAGTGCCAGATATCCTAATTATAAGACCAGTGACCGATAATATACTAGTACGCTGGACCTCAGTCAACTTAAAATAAGGGTTCCATTTTTACCAAATTGGTATGGAACCCTAAAAAACAGGCCAAGTGCGAGTCGGACTCGCGCACCGAGGGTTCCATACTATAAAAGTAAAACGTTAAAAGAATCACTTTTGTTCATGAATTTACGAGTATAGTTTACATGTAGGTACTTTTGTTGGCGAACCGCAAACGTAACTTTGTTTTTGGTGGTTTATTGTTATTATCAAAAAAAGTATAATAGTTAGGGAGTTGATATTATTTTTCCTGTAAAATATAAATTAATGTCTATTGATCATAATTATTTCAGATTTTTCGATTGATAAACTTCGGAGATAAGGGGGGGGAACGGTATTTTTTTCGACAGTTTGCTCAATAAATCAAAAACTATCAGGCATAAAAATAAATAAAAATTGGTTATAGAGTACACAAGTAACGCCCTTTCATATGATACCCCACTCAATATTGTTATTTCATTAATAATAAATAAAAACAATTTTCAATGTTTTATGATTGCGATGGCGTTGGGTCACTATTACCTAAAACTATTCTAAATTTCAAGTCGATAGCTTCGATAGTTACTGAAATAATCGAGTGTGACAGACGGACGGACGGAGAAAGTCTCACCATAAGCGTTCCATTTTTACCAAATTGGTATGTAACCCTAATGAAGACACTTGATTTTCTCGATTTTGGCGCTGATTGTTGCGTAACATGGAACTAAAATAAAAAAAAACGATGGTCAACATTGATCTATAATTACCTCATAGATCGTCAATAACAACAAATGTCAATTTTGTAACGTGGACCTTCGAGGCTTCAAATCCGCACAAAAAATGAACTGTCAACTGTATAGAATGTTTGATCCAACTTACGTAATAGAGATCAGTAACTAAGACCCATTTCTCACAAAGATGTTTAAAAATATGCCATGTTGTTTGTTTTGATGTTTAAAAAAAATCAAAACGTACCTTGATTAAATTAGTAATAGATTAAAATGATCGATGGTAAAAGGAGAAATTTTTACAATCCATTGTATTACTTTGTTACAATTTTGATATTAAGTATGATAATAAACAAAAGTGATTTTGATATAATTCGTACTTTTATTTACATTTTCCTCATTTTAATTTTTTTTTAAAGGCTATTATTATTATTAATGCTGCTTAGGGGTAAGTAATTTAAAATTATTTGGGCTTTACAAAAATTTATATTTCAAAAAAATTCAATTAGGCAAAAGGGGTTTTAAAGAAAACTATTGAATAAATTCGAAAATATTTATTGCTAAGCTTACAGAACAGTTACTTACAAATGGTAAAATAATTTCTGCGATTCTATAAGTAAATCAATTTTTCGTCTTACCCTTTCCTTTCCCCGTTTTCCCAGGCCTACCCTTCCCCTTTCCCATTTTACCCATTTTGTTGAATTTACCCCCAAACACTTTCTTCGTCTTTCCAGATTTACTATTTCTATTAAACTTATCGCCCCCTTGCTCTCTGAAATTCTTTCCCCTGTTGTCTCTGTTCTGGAATTTATTTCCTCTGTCGTCCTTATTCTGGAATTTCTTTCCTTTATCATTCCGATTCTGGAAATTCTTTCCGCCGTCTCTTTTGTTTTGGAAGTTTCCTTTTGTTCTCTTATCGCCTGGTCTAGGCGCTTCTTTACTCTGATATTTCTTTTTTAACTTTTTGTCTAGTCTCATTTTTTTGAATCCCCGCGCTTCCCCGTCTCCATCAGATTTCCGCTTTCTTGATGGATTTTGAGTGAAGAGATCTGAAAGTGGAAATGGGTTTTCAGAAGCAGAGTACAGTTATATTATGTTATTGACAAAAGTTACACACATCTGAGCAGTTCTCTAAAAGCTGCAAGTGAGAGCGAAACGCGATAAAAATAAGAACCTTACGTTGGGTAGGGGAACCCAAGCGAGATATTGGAAGCTATTATTAAACTAGGTGACATTTCAGATACATGATGTGGTAACCTATTATAAAATCTAAATGTACCTTGCTCGGGCTCCGCGCCAACCTCCTCGCGGTAGTAGGTCGCGTCGTCGTCTTGTTCCATGTCGGACGCGTCCTGCGACTCCGCGGCCGCCAGCTGCATCAGCCTAAATCAACATGGAAAGCGTTTGTATTCTGCCCACACAGGTGCCTGTTTAAGTTCAGCACCTCTATCCATATGGCATAAGTGTATCACGAAACGCTTAAGGCGAACTCAACAGGTCTGCCTGCGAAATTCTAAATTTTCGTGGTTTTTTGCAATTTGTACGCTAATTACACATTATAGGCTAATGGCAGTCATTTTGCGAGAATGGCCGTTACTTCTTTACATGTTTATATCAAAATATTTGCATAATAATGTCTATCCTAGGAAATTAGTCCGAGTAAAGAGTTTTAAGTGAGCAACTCGCAAATCTCGGATTAATTTCTTTAACTCGACACTTTCAGCTTAAAAATCCCGAAAAAACTATAAAAATGACCGGTAAATTGGTCGCACACTTCTTATACATTTTTTGTTATCATACAATTTCGTTCGAAAGCGATGCAATAGCAATCTTAATAACACTTGGATGGGACTCATGGCTAGTGCTGCAGAAAATATGCCCTAAATAAACTGAGGGGCCCAAAACAGTTTTATCTTTTTCCATAATAGTAGTTTATGAAACGGATGCATAATGGGGGATATTAAAACATGAGTGTGAGTTTAAAAAACGAGCCGCAGGCGAGTTTTTTAATAGTATCACACGAGTGTTTTAATACCTAATTATGTAGAGTTTCATACACTACTTTATCTACGCTCAAATTATCATAAATCCAAACCATAAAATCTTGCTAACGTTTGTCGTAAATCCTTCACTTTGTTGGTAAAAGATTGTGGGTCATTTTTGTTGCAATTACTAAAATTAAATTTTCTTTAGTAGGTTTCACTGCTAGACATTTTTCCGCGCTAAGTTTTGACTAAGTACCTAACAAAAATAACACATTGAAATGTTAAAAGTTAGGTATGTTGCCAAAATTCAGTTGTAAACTGCGTATAGTCTGTTAAAAAAGTCATGTAACAAAAAAGAGTAGAAAAATATTTATACAAGTCAGATAAAGTATATGTATTTTTAGTGAATAATTAAATAATCAAAAATTATACATAATTCTTTTCAATATTCTGTATGAACACACTCTTTAATCAGTCATATAAGGCAGGGAAAAATTATTGTTTCCGTGAATTAATTGTTGTCTATGGTCGATCATGGTCCATCCCATGACTACCAACTAAATGTTGTCTGTGGACTCCATATATAAAAAAAAAACAAAATTGAGGATTGGCTCTACACTCTCTTTTGGCTATGACGACCACAGAGAAAAGAAAGTTATTCCCTGGTCTGTGATGACGACACATAAAAATACAGGAACCCAGAGCCGAGTATCGTAATGGAAATTATTCAACTTTCTAGAGATATTTCCATAGTACAGCGATGTTATAATAAATAACTTTTTAATAATTATAGAAGTCTGTGAATAAAGTAGGTCAATATGTGACACATTTTGATTTCATAATTCGAACTTTAAGAAATGAGCGTAGATAAAAGTTTTTTCAAACCTTATTAATTATGTAACTTATGTCCTTATGTTTTACCTCTGGTTCTCGGTTAGCTCTTTCTTCTTCTTGATTCCCTCGAGCGCCTTCTGCTTCAATTCTTCTTTCTCCTTCTCTTTACGTTTCACGTTCTCCGTCTGTTGCGCTTTGCGTTTCTCTTTCAAACGCCTAAAACATGCATCCAGTTAAAAAAACAAGTGCACACCGGGAGTGTCGACAATAATGAAAACTTGAATGAGTAATAGTAACAATATCGCAAGTTCCATGTTTTAGTTTTCCATCTCAAAAATATATTACGTCAAATCTCAATTCCAAAGACACAACAAAGTAGTGTACCTACCTCTTCTCCTCTCTCTTTTTCTTGATGAGGGCCTTTTCTTCATCTGTTTTTTCCACCAGTTCATGGAAGAGAACTTCACCATCCATGAGGCCATCTTCGACCTACAATAAAAGAAGAATCAATGGCAGGTCGAGTTGCTAACTCATATCGACGTGCAATTGTGGTATAGCAATGGGGATCCCTACTGCTATTTAATAACGCTAGATGGCGCATCGTCGCCATGGCCGTGCGTTTTAATTTTTATAACGAAGGGCGATAGTTTTTAATACAAAAGTTTTTAAACACAAAAGGTAGTACAAAAATATATGTAAATAAAACGATTTTATATTTTATCAATAGCTATCGCGCCGCTGGCGCCCTCTGCCATGATGCTTCAGAATTCCCATTACCAAGTGCAGCACATAACATTGCCAGTGCGTCGAACATAGGCAAGCACTAAACATATTCTCCGCCCTCAGGAGATCAAGTATATCCCTACCTAGGCGCTGTTGCTCCTTGCGGCAACCGGCCTGGAGCCTGGAGGGGATATTTAGACAGCCCCAGATGTTCCGACGTCGTGACGATATTTCGGATTCTTCTCGCGTACGGGTAGGTACACTATATCCTGATATGCGCATGCGTAACACTTATCATTAGGTGAACGTCTTGCTCATCTTATCATTCTTAATCATTCTTTATTATCATTCGTTATTATTAAAATGAATGTTAATACCAGCTACGCCAGCTGCTGCGGCAGCTCCACCTGCTGCACGTACCTTGATGAGCTGCAGCGCCATCCTGGGGCCGAGCTCCACGAGCCGCAGCGCGGAGGTGGTCCGGGCGGCCGCGCCGCGCGACGCCAGCTGCTGCGGCAGCTCCACCTGCTGCACGTACCTTGATGAGCTGCAGCGCCATCCTGGGGCCGAGCTCCACGAGCCGCAGCGCGGAGGTGGTCCGGGCGGCCGCGCCGCGCGACGCCAGCTGCTGCGGCAGCTCCACCTGCTGCACGTACCTTGATGAGCTGCAGCGCCATCCTGGGGCCGAGCTCCACGAGCCGCAGCGCGGAGGTGGTCCGGGCGGCCGCGCCGCGCGACGCCAGCTGCTGCGGCAGCTCCACCTGCTGCACGTACCTTGATGAGCTGCAGCGCCATCCTGGGGCCGAGCTCCACGAGCCGCAGCGCGGAGGTGGTCCGGGCGGCCGCGCCGCGCGACGCCAGCTGCTGCGGCAGCTCCACCTGCTGCACGTACCTTGATGAGCTGCAGCGCCATCCTGGGGCCGAGCTCCACGAGCCGCAGCGCGGAGGTGGTCCGGGCGGCCGCGCCGCGCGACGCCAGCTGCTGCGGCAGCTCCACCTGCTGCACGTACCTTGATGAGCTGCAGCGCCATCCTGGGGCCGAGCTCCACGAGCCGCAGCGCGGAGGTGGTCCGGACGGCCGCGCCGCGCGACGCCAGCTGCTGCAGCAGCTCCACCTGCTGCACGTACCTTGATGAGCTGCAGCGCCATCCTGGGGCCGAGCTCCACGAGCCACAGCGCGGAGGTGGTCCGGGCGGCCGCGCAGCGCGACGCCAGCTGCTGCAGCAGCTCCACCTGCTGCACGTACCTTGATGAGCTGCAGCGCCATCCTGGGGCCGAGCTCCACGAGCCGCAGCGCGGAGGTGGTCCGGGCGGCCGCGCCGCGCGACGCCAGCTGCTGCGGCAGCTCCACCTGCTGCACGTACCTTGATGAGCTGCAGCGCCATCCTGGGGCCGAGCTCCACGAGCCGCAGCGCGGAGGTGGTCCGGGCGGCCGCGCCGCGCGACGCCAGCTGCTGCAGCAGCTCCACCTGCTGCACGTACCTTGATGAGCTGCAGCGCCATCCTGGGGCCGAGCTCCACGAGCCGCAGCGCGGAGGTGGTCCGGGCGGCCGCGCCGCGCGACGCCAGCTGCTGCAGCAGCTCCACCTGCTGCAAGTACCTTGATGAGCTGCAGCGCCATCCTGGGGCCGAGCTCCACGAGCCGCAGCGCGGAGGTGGTCCGGGCGGCCGCGCCGCGCGACGCCAGCTGCTGCGGCAGCTCCACCTGGTTGCCGTCATCCTCGAACTCACTCTCCGACATAAGTGCCGCTCTATGTGAGCACAAGTTTCATAAAGTAAATAAATTAATATATAACAGGACTTTACACATATCACTGTCTAGCCCCAAAGTAAATGACAGTTTGTTAAATCTTCACAACACAACTATAAGAACCAATTTGGCTGAAATTCCGAATGGAGATAGATTATAAAACAGCCTACTTTTTGACCTGAAAAATACATATCAACATAACACTATATAAACTTATTGAAATACTCACTTATCAAAAAATTCCGACATGTCTTTACATCGATTGAGGTTTGGGATTTTGCCTTGCACCATCTGAAAAACAATATACTGAGTCAATATTGCTAGGTATTTATTTCAATTTCAGAGCAGCGGATATAAGCATTTAGCCCTTATTTGAACATAGTAATTACTGACCCTTTGCAGCACACACATAATGATACATGCGATATCCAAAAGGAGAGATTCTGTATTAAAGATTGACATGTCTAAAAATCAACTATCCATATCACAAGGTTACAGTTGGACCGGGATAGCACTATTAATAAAGACTAGGGCTTTCCCTTTCCACAGTTAAATTCCTTTACACAGTTGCAAAAGAGATACAAGATTTTTCAGATGCGCTAAAAGATACTCAGAAATCAGAATTGCTGTCAATGTAAATTAAACCACGATTAATTGTCTGCCGAACTCCAGTAATAATGTTTTTGTTGGACCTTCTTGGTGCCCTTGTTGAGGCCGACGGGCGTGGCGCGGATGACGTAGTGGCGCAGGTCGATCAGCTTCGTGGACGGGTTGTAGTTCATGAGCACACAGCGCCGGATGTTTTTGAGCTTTACCTACAATATATACAAGTATGTATTAAATTAAAAACCCCTGATCTATATAACAAGCGAAGGGAGTTTTGAATAAATATGTAATTTGCAAAGTGACGGTGGGCATGCATTGATATTTCAATCCACGAAGAGGCGCCCCTCTCTCTTCAGTCGGTCCCTCATGACTGAGGATCGTGACTATCAACGGCGAGTAATCCTGCGGTGAATTATCTCCTTCCACCTTGTTCTGTCTGCAGCCATGTGGACTGCTTCGTAAAATGAACTGGCGCCCGCTTCCTTGAGTTGGTCTGACCAACGGGTTGGAGATCTGCCTCTTGGCCTTTTTCCTTCCACGTTGCCAACCAACAACTCTGTCACAATCGCTTATGTTTCATTGGATTCGTATGGAGTTTGACAGAGTGGGGCAAGTATCTATCTGACTCATCATGGATTAAATATATGGAATAGGTGGCTGTGGGATTTGTGAAAACCTGAAATTCAGGCAGGCAGAACTACGGGTAACATTGACATTTCATGGGAGCTTGTATCTAAGCCTATGTAAAATAGGCTTAATTATAGGTATAATTATATGCTCACGGTAGTAATGTTGATGGTGGGGAACATGTTCTGGAACATGGTGGCCATCAGCTTCATGTGCATGCCCTCGCCCGAGAAGCTGTTCAGCACGATGAGCGGCGCGTTTTGGAACGCGCGCGCTATTACGTACTGCTTGCGGAGCGATGACACCACATCTCTCGACAAACTGTACTGGAAACATGAACATATTATTTACATACCACCAAAGACTTGTATACTAAAGAGACAGGGCGAACAGCGCGAAAAAATGTCGCCAGTTTATGGGAGCAAGAATGACTATTTTGCTCCCTCCCGCGTCAGTAGTCAGAATAGGTAGATAAATAGACTTATTTCTTTTTTGTTGAATTAATCATCAATACATATAATAAATCTGTTGTTTGTCTGTTTGTCTGTCTGTTTGTACGGGCTAATCTTTGGAACGGCTGGACCGATTCCAATGAAATTTTGTGTGGTGGTAGCCTATGTCCCTGGTCAACATATAGGATACTTTTCATCCCGGTAAAATAAAGAGTTCCCGTGGGATAGTTAAAAAACTGCAATTAATTTAACAGCTTTGTAAACAACACCTAATGAACTTAATTGAGTAAAATTGGTTATGCTGATACCTTATGTTGCCTTTTTAACAAAATATATAGTAAAACTTATTAATCCAATCGAGTTCCCGCGGGAAAGAAAACATTACAAAAACAGTTAGCAGGCGTCTTTCAAGTAACGGATTTTAATGAAATTTTATGATCCTACTTTATATATATGCCCGGTCAACATTTAAGATACTTTTCATCCTGAAAAATTTGAGAGCACCCGTGGGATGTTTAAAAAAACCTATAGCTACTTCTCTCCGTAGCACAATCAAAACGGGGTCGAAATATCGACAGTTTAAATCGTCCTTTTGATCGTGCAACTAGGTATAACTATACAAGATAGCAGGAACGGGTTGCTACGTACACAGTAGCGCATCAGAATGCTTAATTACAATATCTGGGCGTTGGTATCATCTCAGAATAAGATAAGTTTGGTTAGTATAGACATTACAATCCACGATGACACGCCCCACTCTATCTTACTCCATGCGCATTGAGTAACATAAGCGATTTCGACAGAGTGTATAAGTAGTGGAAGACCAAAGAAGATATAGGTAAATTGTGTAAAAAAAAGATAGTACGTTGACAGGAGAGATTGGAAGAAGACTCCTTTACGGGTCCATCGAACCCAAGGACCACTCATTTTGTACGGGAAATCTTGGGAAAAATTAAGAAATTCCACGGGAAACATTTTTGTAAAAAACGAACTGCACGCGGGCGGAGCCGCGGGCAACAGCTAGTATTAAATAATATTGCAGGTAAGGTGACCACAGACACATAGATAAAAAAAATATAAAAAAATAAACATGTATTTCGCAGAAGTTTCGACAGATGGCGCTATATTTTTTGTATGAAGAACGTTTACGTAAAATGTTCGGATGGGTCTATCTTGACTATTTTTATATATTCATACCACTCAAAATTCCTGTACCAATTTATGTTACAAACTCCTCTGAAATGGCTGGACCGGTGTATGTTCTGTATGTCTGAAAGTATGTTGTAAGTATTTTTTACAACTATAGTATAACAATGCAAACAGGCAGATTTTTTTAGTGTATAAACATATCACAGGACTATTTTTGAGGAATCCCTGTGGATGGTTATCATAGCAATGCCTAATATTCTACTATAAAGTTGTGGTTGCAAAGCAACACAGTGTTTCAGATTTGTAAGGCAATGTAGACAGAAAAATTACTGGGCCTAGTGAGACCTATAAACTGATGTCTCAGGGTGGGATTACAGTGCTGTATGACATTGCAATGTAAAGTTCTGGAATACACTGTCTTTTAAAAATATCTGACATGGTTTTAGTCTTAAGTCAAATTAGAAGGCTAGACTACACTAGCTTAGTGAAGATTGGCAGGCGTCACAGATCTTTGAGAACAGCAGAATTTCAACATATATGCAGAAGGACAAATTGATTAGTTTTGCTAAAATCCATTACTTGAAAAGAATCTGTATGGTCCAATATGCAGGCAAACTGTCCACATGAAGCACCACAGAATTCTTCCAACAATTTGCTTGACGCACAGTTTGTCCCAACACCGGGACATCAGGAGATGTTGACTTCACAATGCAAAATCGCAGAGTATTGCAGAACACGAAATCAAGGCTACTACATTATTATTATCATAACAAATGAATAATTATGAAAGTTAGCTCACATTATGTATTCGGAAGGTGAGTGTGGGTCCTCGGGGCATCCTCGCCAGCCGCATGTACGACCCCAGCTCCGTCTCAGTGAACATCATCATGTGAGACACGTGCAGGTACCCCGACACCGACAGGAAGTCTTTTATTGTGTTCTTTTTGCGCTCCTACAAAACATTACACACTGAAAACAGGTATGATCAATATTCACCTACTGAACTTGCATATATCCAACCTGCTCAAAAATTGGTTACAGTTTTTCTAGGCCAGTAATAAACGAACTATTAATAAGCTGAAATTTTAAAATTTAGGCATGGTAAAATAACACTTTCGGTGAATCTATTATAGCTTCTATAATCGTTTTTAAAATAAAATCATAAGAAGTTTTCCATACTAACTTTAAGCTGGGAAGCTGTGAACGGCTCCATAATCTTCCTGAAGTCCTTAGTCAGGTCTATAAGATCCTTTGAACATTTTCCGCGATGTATTACGAAAGAATGTGGCGCTTTCACCAAATGTTCGGGTTCTATGGACCCCTTTGTAGCCGCATTTTTCTTCACACATTTCCCCTTTCGCTTTCCCATTTTTACTTATTAAATTTTGAATAATAAAAACAACACATGAGAATTTGAGGTTATCCGGAAAATCACAGACCAGGAACCGAAGTCAAACTCAATGTCAATTGTCAATTTTTTGGCAGCACAGACGCCACAGAGTACATTACAGAGTATAAAATGTTTCATATTTATATTTTACTTTGATTGTGCGACCACAGATTTTATGGAATATTTCTTTGATCAGGTATTTGAATATTTCGTCTTCAAAAAATAATAATTCTACCATCTTTCCCTGCTAGGTTTGTAATGCGAGCTCGTAAAGAAGTTTCCTCGAAGTTTCATAGTATTTTTCATATGATAATGTGGTCGAATTGAACTTTTTTACGAACCGGAACGTTGTTACTTCAGTACTTCTATTATTTTTTTGGACTTTTTTACGAACCGGAACGCTATGCCTTCACAGTACCTACTCATATTCAATTCTGAGGGTACAAATACATTTTTAGTAGTGCTCCTGCCAAGAAGATCTCAGTTATTTAAAAACCAGAGTTTGGAACGCTCTGAGAATAATTTCACGAAACGGAACGCTCATTTCACGAACCGGAACGGTGATTTCATGAACCGGAACGCCGTTCCGGTGCGTTCCGGTCCAATTCGAGCACTGAATAAGTCAGTTTAGGTACAATACTTTTATAATTTTGGGGTAAATTAAAAATCGCAATTGGGCAACACCTTACTTCCTGTTTCTGTAAAACGACAAACCTTGTTTGATACTTGATTATTATTTAACTTCTGTAATTAACGGTACATATTAATAATATTATACGTAGTATATTAAAAGTTAATATTATTGCATTGAATGTAAATAAGTAAACAATAAAAATAAAACCAAGATTTTGTGGTTTTATAAAACAACCAGTGAAACTGCGAGCCATGGGCGCCATGGATCTAATTTGGAGTTTAAAGATAAAGAAAATTTGCAGAAAATAATATAAACAGGGAAATTCTAATGTTGGGTATATTTTAGAAGAAAAATAAGCAAATACAATTTTTTATTTAAAGTATCAAAATTATTCAATCCATCGGTAATTGGTTTTACAGTGTTGTTGTACACTACTTTTCAACTACCCTTTTAATTAACCCAGGTACACTATGCCAAATAATTAAAAAAAAATAATTCATGGATCAAATTATAAGTCGGTTATTTTTAAATTTCTTATGTAAGCAGCAAGTACACTATAACTTCAAAGATTGACTGTAAGCTGTAACTTACTAATTTAATTTTGATTCATCGCGTTTTGCTCATCTTCTAGTGATCTACTTGAAATGTATTATGTATGTACCTATCTGTAATAATTTCTTCTGGTAAGTACTTCTAAGCTGATAAAAAAGAAACTCAACAAAACAAATTAAAACAGCTTTATTTCTTTCAGGACAAATTAAAACAGCTTTATTTCTTTCAGGGTTTTTTCCAGATTTATACACGACTTATGTAAATGGTATAATGTGTAAATACTTGACATTTTAGATTTTTGCATGTTCGTATTTATTTTGCAATTTTCTGAGAAATAGCAAGTTAAAAACTTTAGAATACAAAAATCTGAAAGCGAATTAGAAGAAATAATAATTCCAAAATATACATATTTATAATGTGCAGATAGGGTCGCCATCTCAAAAGCAAAACTTAAAAAATTTATAGCTTTTCTGTGAGAGATGGATGGATTGCTTACAGAAAAAGACTCATCAATATTACTTCAGACTTGAACGATTTCCATTTACGCTAATATAATAAAATGTCTGAAAATATGTAGAAAAACAACGTCCATTTTTACATTTTCATGAATTTGTAAGAACAAAGAACGTTTTCATTTTCAAGGCTTGCGATAATTGTGGTTAGATAATTTAATATTAAATAAACCCTAAAATTTACCCTATTAAATTAACTATGTTCCTATTTCCTATAATGATATATCTTCAGGGAACTATTTAATTGCACTTTAAAAAAGAGTTTATGTTTTTCAAATACATATAGGTACCTATTTATAGTCCTGTGTTATAGTCATTTAAACTATTGAGGTAGTTAAATGTTTTAGTAATGAATGTGCAGGCTGGATAAGTTGGTATGTCTAATAGGCAAAGAAATAACAAAAAGCTTTACTTTTATTGTAAAGCTTTTTATATTGCCTGTAACTTAACCCCTATCAATGTTAAACTTGTTTTGTTTTTTTTTTTGCAAAATAAGTTTATTAACCATGGCAATGGCAACACCAGGCATTGGCAATAATACTTATCTGTATGTGAAACCTTTTTAAAAACATACTATGATGTACATTTTATTTACATCTTTTAAAGTGCATTTAATTAAAACCCTGACCATTGTCAATACTAAACTATCATCAGACAAATACCGTATTTTTGTCTTAGATGGGGAAAATATCTAGCATCTAGACTTGCAGCAAGCAGCAATTCTACTTTCGCCATCCACACAATATGGCCCTGTTTTCCTCTTGATTGCATTTATTGTTAATTGTTGACAGCACATACTTAGTTTGTGTGTGTTAAAAAGGATTGTGTAGTTTTATGAAACCACGGTAAAAGTGAAACTTTTGTGGCCTTGGCTGCTCTGACGAGCGCCTTTCACTTTATCCCTACTCCGCGGCCGACCGTCACCCGACATGCAACACACAGACGAAAAAGTTTGAGACGATGTAATAAAGGTTTCACTTTAAAAACCGACTTTTCTGCAGTAGATGAATATTTTCCTCATTTAAGATTTTTGTACCTACTTATAAAGAATTATGAGAATCCTACAAACGCACCCATCGATTTTATTTTGCTTGCTATAGGGAATCTATTAAGGATGATACTACCCTTGCCTTTACAGAAAAAATAATAGTATCTATGCCTTTACAGAAGAAAGTAAAAATTAATTGAAAGAATTTGTCATGTTTGAAATTGCTTTGTTCCTTAGGATTATTATTATTCATATATAATGAACAATATTTTCTTAGTAGGTTCTAAGTACTACCTACATCTTACCTCTATGATAATAATTTAATTCTGACATAAAAGTAAGGGTTGATGCACACTAAATAGAACCATCGAGTTTACTTGAAGCTATAGTTGCAGAGGTCCAATCAAACACAGTTTCGAATTATAAAAAAACTTTTATTTGTTCGTAATAGGACTAGTTACAGAATGTTAATGTTAAACGTTTGTTATTTATAACTGCTTCTAGTTTTCTATACAATTCAAGGGCCTAAAATGAGACAGCAATGCGATCTAATCAGAGTGATTGGACCGTAAGCGTACAATGATGATCAGTATAATGTGCATTAACCCTAAATCGAGACACGTTAGTACTAAACAACTTTTTTAGTGGATTTTGAAAGCCAATTAATCATAAATTATATTTGACGACATATGAAAGACACAGATAGATTTTATGTTTCTAATCTACGAATATAATCTGTTTGACAATCAAATAAAAAAAAGTTTGTAGGCTTCTTTTAATTTGCAATACCTGCGCGATAACTCGAGACTTGTGTAGAATGCGACTCATTTAATTTTGACCTTATTTCGCACTACATGTCGTTTGGCTAAAAAATGTAGAAAAAATAGAAGCTCCACTGTCTATACAAAGTCATATTATGCAGGAAGTATGCAGAAAGCCGCACGCAGTTGTAGGCCATTTCAAGCCTGTATCGTCTCGGTATAGCTATATGTCGACCATAATATTATTGAATGGTAGTACAAGCAAATAATATTGGAGCCTACATATCGAAAATGTATATCTTACCATTGCTACTAGTCTTGTGCAAAATCTCAAAACTAAACTGATTCCAAATTGCTCCTCATGGAAAAGGATTGCACTATTTTTTAAATAAGTTTAGAGATTTTGCCAACAGAACTGGACGCATTATTAGACAATTGAAAATCAAATTGACAAACAAATTTTACAATAAATTAAAATAATAAGAGATATAATTATTACTATATTCCTACAGAATGACTTATTATTAAAAACAGTCGCATTTCAAAAGCATATTAAAGCGGTGAAAGTACTGATTACTGAACTACTTATAGTTTAAGGTATACGCCTACTACACAGGGCAGTAGCATTTAGCAAACACTATAAAGTCACCATTTTAACAGTCCATAGAGTACTATGTTAACACAAAATGCCTCTTCTCTACTCTATCGCTATCGCTATACGGCTATCGCTTATTCAATTCAATATAGTACAGTCTCTCTAATCCAGCTTTTTTGAGAATTTAATGTAACTGTTATCAGACAAGCAAGGTGATTGAAATCTTTTTTTTTCATATTATAGTATACAATACATGTGTATATTTTAAAAGAAATATCAGTGTTTAGCGACTTACGCTTCGAATGAACAAGTCTACGCTCCCAGACTGTCGTACGAATTAACTGAACTCGGATTAGTAAGACCCTACTGAGTTATTGATGAGCAGTATTTTTTGCGAAAATACCACGAAAATTTCGCTAAATGTAGAATCCGCTATTCAAAAGAACATAATATACAGAACGAGTTTAGCTCAATGTTCAGGGGGCCAACCACCGTGACTTAAAGAAATATTATTGTAATATTGTTTTGACCTTTTCATACAATGTTAGTATGGAAATTTTAAAACAATATTACAATAATATTACTCGGTGGTAGGCCCCCAGGATTCAATATGGACTGGCCTCGTCTACAAAATAGGTGGCGTATAAGATGGCGTCACCTAGGGTAGTAGGTAACAGTATATGAACTTTTGACAACAAGTATTGGCGTTCATTATGGCGCCAAATGTCACGCTAGGCTAGACTAAAATGAATGAATGGTGCGCCTCCATAGTTTTGTCATCTTATAGGTTTAGCCGAACTTTGAAATCAATCAGTACTATTATAATGTTCACTTGAAATACAGAAGAATATTTTTTACTACCATCTAGAATGCTACGTTTGTACCGAAGGGGAGTATATTTTTCAGATGCATGTTTGCATATATATTTTTTACGCTCTTAAGAAATTCAAGATACGTATAATCTTACTGCAGTCAATAAATCTGCCAAGTCTAGCCATAATCAATGCTCGCCCTTGGTAGCAAACTGCTTTATTGTTAAACTGGATCTATACAAACAGTCGGATGGTAGACTAGTGACACTTAACAATGGAGATACAACAGTTAGCCCCAATAAATTTGATAATCACGGTAAGACACCATATTGTATCATCTATATAACCACATAGACAATATAGAACAGCCCTGCATAGTATATTTTATGGTTTAAAAAAAACCAAAGAAACTTACATTTACTCTATTTGAAAAGTTTCCTGTACCTTTAAAACATTTTCCAATAATAAATTTTGAAAGAAAAGAATTTTTACAGTGAAATACATTTAGAATTTTTTCAATTTGCTAAAATCACCATCACGAGCGATGACTGCAAAAAGGAACTATGTCTTAACGTGATGTGGGTTAGCAGACTTAACACTCTAAATTAAAAAAAAAAATACCTGTCACTTTAGTAGTTAATGCAAAACACCTATGCGTAAAGCGCCACAAAAAACAAAATCGATATCAAGGTAGTTGGTTAGTATGGAGGGAGCTATTGAACTAGGATGTTGTTCACAAGCTAAATAAGATGCAGCGTCATTCTAGGCCTGATTTCTTAGCTGCTACAATGTTTTTTTTTTTTATTTGAACCTATACACAGTTGAAAATGCAATGTAGAAATAAGGCCTAGGAGTAGTTTACTTTAACTAAAATAATGCCCCCTCCATACCCCACCCACTATATGAGACTATTTATTGTGTATTGTAATTTTTTTGTAATTTATATTTGACGTATTCGCCTACTTAGTTGCCATACATAAATAAATTTAATTTTAAGTGACTCTTTCGATGTCTATGTGTACAATTTATAAGTTAAATGAACACGACAAATTATTTCATAGGATGTGTGCAACAATTTCATAACTGATCACATTTCCATTAAAATATTGCACTTCCTTATATAATACAAATAATAGGAAACACAAAACAATTATTTCGATATCAATCAAAAAGCGTTTATTCCCTTTATGTCATTGTAAAATAGATGACATTCGTTATGACTTTTTAAATTGATTTCTAAATGTTGGTACGCATGGAACAGTCCCATATAGTGGGCGACAAACTTTAAACTAATCGTATCGCAAATCGGTATAATCGTCCCTGGGTTATATGTTTATTTATACTAATCATTAATAATATCGAACACGAATAAAAAAAAATCGTTAACAAAAATAATATGTTTATATGCGCAAATTATCCGTTTGCACCAATCAAGGTGTATTGTAGTCCAAAGAACTGAAATTCGTTTTTCAAAAGAGCTGGTGATCGTATCCTGTTGAGCCGCCGCGAGGGGGCGCTCCCGCCGCGAGTCGCTTAGTGTTGGTCCATCTGGAAAAATACAGGTTACAACAAAACAGAGGCTATGGTATCATATTCCTAAGACCCTCGATTCCCTGGATGGAACATAATTAAAAGAGCAAGTGCTGAGTTTCTTGCCAGTTCTTCTTGGTGCAATCCTGCTTTCCAAAACTGGCGGTTGAGTTTTGACTTTTCATCAAAAGCCTAACTAAAATAAATATTGTCATTTTCATTTATTTCCCACCCCCAACTAGATGGCTATCACCCCTTGTTTCACAAGTTAGTACAATATCACCTGATGGTAAGTGATAATCCAGCCCAGGATAACTATTTTAGTAGGCAAGTACCCCCTTACAGTTCCCAAAGGATTTATAAAAAAAAAATCACATGATAAAACCTAGCTAACAATAAATAAATGGCCCAAAGGCAAAAGAAGTGTGGGGAGACAGAAGAAAAGATGGGCCGATGATATAATAAAGGTGGCAGGAACAAGTTGGATGCATTTGACCAAGAACAAGGAAAGGTGGAAAAGAATGGAGGAGGACCCAAGAAGGGGCTACATAACAAGGAAAAAAAATTAAAAGAAATATTTAATTAAGTCTGTTATATACATTACTTATGTGGAAAATAAAGCTATAATAATAACTAGCTATAATATATTATAATACTAGTAGGTCGCGTGGGGGCGCGGGCCACATGTGGCCCGCGTGCTGTCTTCCCGCCCATAAAGTTATCGCCGTCATCTCCATCGCACATTGGAATCCGATTGGCAGTGAGCTGAAAAAATTACCAAGGAGCACTGTCATGGTTTTAAAGATAGTTAAGGGCAGTTCGAATGATGAGGTTCAGCGTATTTTTTGTTCGAACTGCCCTTATCTATCTTTAAAACCATGACAGTGCTCCTCAATCACCATCCAAATCCTAGATCATTGTCTCTTCTCAAAGTATGTACATTTTCCATGGAAAGATAAATTCCGCCACAGTGAATTATTTTCCATGCATCCCGTAGAACTTGAGATCCTGATCACCTCTTGCTAAGAAACCACTCTCTTATCTTTTATATTTTCCGAGATAGAACAATACGAAATTTGTATGGCGGCCATCTTGAATCCGCCATTTTGATTTTATTTTTCAGCTCACTGCCAATTGCGTGAAGTTCCGAGTATTTTTTGTTTCAGCAGTCCCCACCTAACTATAATACCTGCCCCTGCTCCTTGACTGTCTTTAAAATCCTCAATCATCACCTCATTCCATATTTTTCTCTGGTAGTCTTCCAAAAAACCGCGTCAAAACACTTCACGTTTTTCAACTCGTGGTCTCTTCAATATTCCTCATACATTTTCTATGGAAAAAAAAAATTCCGCCATTTTGATTTTTTTTTCTATCCATCGAGTAGACCTTCGGATTCTGATCACTTCTTGTCAAGAAACCGTTCTTCCATCTTTTATACTTTCCGAGATATCGACGAAATTCGAATGGCGGCCATTTTGAATCCGCCATTTTGAATTTTTTTTCAGCTCACTGCCAATTGGATGACATTTCAAATGACATTTGGTCGAGCACCCCCCACCTATCTCCAATACCCTTGGCTGTGCTCTTCATCCGTCTTCGATATCCTCAATCATCAGCTCTCTCCGTATTTTTCCTCCGAATGAATTTTTTTCTTCTATACGACCCCATCCGTGAAAAAAAAATTTTTCATACAAAATTGTTCAGGAGAGGTGATCAATCAGTCAGTCAGTCAGTGAATCAGCACAAGCAGCTATATATATATTAACTAGTAGGGCGCGTGGGGGCGCGGGCCACATGTGGCCCGCGGTCTGTCGTCCCGCCTATATAGGTATTGTAACCCTCAGTCATAATTGTTCCCATACATTTTCTATGGTAAAAAAAATCCGCCATTTTGAATTTTTTTTCTTTCCATCGAATAGACCTTCGAGTCCTGATCACCTCTTGTCAAGAAACTATTCTTCCATCTTTTATACTTTCCGAGATATCGGCGAAATTCGAATGGCGGCCATCTTGAATCCGCCATTTTGAACTTTTTTTCAGCTCACTGGCAATTGCATGACATTTCGAATGACATTTGGTCGAGCACCCCCCACCTATCTTTAATACCCTCCCCGTGCTCTTCACCCGTCTTCGAAATCCTCAATCATCAGCTCTCTTCGTATTTTTCCTCAGATTGATTTATTTTCTTCTATAAGACCCCATCCGTGAAAAAAAAATTTTTCATACAAAATTGTTTAGGAGAGGTGATAATCAGTCAGTCAGTCAGTGAATCAGCACGAGTAGCTATATATATAGTAATGATAACAATAAATAAATTATTGAATTACCTGTTCTTGTCCATTGGTCTCCTGGGATTTCATCACGTCTGGCAGGTCGGGGGGCGAGGAGTACGGAGTCAGCTCCAGAGCTTCAAACTCGCCATTCTCCTTTCTGAAATATCCAATACATACCCGTAAGAACTACCGTGATATCAGACAGTTCACTCAAAATTATATAGAAATTACTAGTTGGTCCATTAGGGATATAAAAAAAAACCGGTCAAGTGCGAGTCGGACTCGCGCACCGAGGGTTCCATACCATGAAAGAAGTAAAACATTGAAAGAATCACTTTTGTTCATGAATTTACGAGTATAATTTACATGTAGGTACTTTTGTTGGCAAACCGCAAACAGTTACGTTTGCGGTTTGTTGTTTTTGCCGGTTTATTGTTATTATCAAAAAAAGTATATTAGTCAGCGAGTTGATTTTATTTTTCCTGCAAAATATACGTTAACTTCTATTGATCATAATTATTTCAGATTTTTCGATTGGTAAACTTTGGAGATAAGGGGGGGGAATGGTATTTTTTTCGACAGTTTGCCCAATAAATCAAAAACTATCAGGCTCAAAAATAAATAAAAATTAGTTTTAGAATACACAAGTAACGCCCTTTCATATGATACCCCACTCAATATTGTTATATCATTTTGAAATTTTATCGACCCGGTTTTCCCCCCTTTCTAAATAAAAATAAAAACAATTTCCAAATTTTTACTATTGTTATGACGTCGGGTCACTATTACCTATAAATATTCTAAATTTCAGGTCTCTAGCTTGAATAGTTACTGAAATAATCGAGTGTGACAGACAGACGGACGGACGGACGGACGGACGGAGAAAGTCTCACTTTAAGGGTTCCATTTTTACCATTTTGGTATGGAACCCTAAAAATAGCTTACAACCTACACTTAGGTCTACCAAACATACACAGAATTAATTACAAAAACATATTTCATAACAACTGATCAACCTGTTTTGGAGGAGTTTGGTAATGAAAATGGGCACCAGAATTTTATATATTAGACATATCAATATGTCATTGAATCAGTAAGGGAGTAAATAATGCCAAATGTCACATCTTGTTGATTAATGATTTGCTCATAAATATCATAGATTTATAATAGGTCGTCGCTCGCGCTTCGACTAGATAGAGCCCTTTGTTACAACAACAGCTCCGTGAGTGAGGCAACTTTTACTTGTAGTGTGAGTGTGTCAATTTGAAATTTGTATGGTGCACGGATGGTAGTGTGCGTGAAAAACTGTGTAGGAACTATGAATTTTTCTGGGTTAAAAATAAGCATAGGCTTATTTTAACACATAGGTGTTAAATCGAGATTTGTTCTATCTCCATTCTAAATTTCAATTAAATCGCTTCATCAGTTGTAGTGTGGAGGAGTAACAGACATTCACCTTTATAATGTTATGATGAATAAAACTTAATGAGCTATGGGATTCTATGGTATCTTACTTTGGGGCAATACTGCTAAAGTTCTAATGCTCCTGAAAGCCAAAGTATTAACTAGTATCGAGAATATTTGTGAAAAATTTAAGGAAATTGGTTTTCTTACAGTGGCTTCTCATAAACTAATCCCATCTTTGTTCATTGAAATAACAATCTTCATAAACAAAGCAGACTATGCAAGTCTGCAGGAATGGTAAACCTCAATGTATGCAAGCAAAATTGTACCTTAAAGCCAGTCCAATAGGGGCAGGACACTGAGCCTTTGCTGTGGCAGAGGTGAGGCCGTACTCTGCCAGGGTCTTCTCATCTTCCATGAGCTGGCTATCTTTGTTGAACAGCATCTGACTTGGTGGGGGCACCTTCAAGATACCTGATGGTACAAAAAAAGATGTTTTGCTTTTCTGGGGCAAAAGAAATGTTTTTTTTTTTGCCTTTACCATTAAAAGAAGACTGCGGCCCTAAACTAAGTTTTTAAGATTACAGTGAAAAAATCTTCTTTCAGCAGCATTAGAAAAATTGCTTACTGTTTATTTTATAATTTTGATTCATTCAAAATAAATTTTAAATCAAAATTTTACATAAACCTATATAATGATGTACAGTCATGGATTGAAAAGGTTCATCCACTCAAAGATTCAAAGATTCAAATCATTTATTTCATATTGGCCACTATTTGTTAGCACTTATGAAGGTCAAGTAGGTACATATACTTATTAATAGTGATAACTATTTAACGACTTAAAAACTAATGTCTGCTTTCGCTTGCAATAGTACTGCAAGAGTCCATTATGCCAACATAACATTAACAACATAATCGGGAGCGCGGGGAATACGACAGTGAATCCCGTACTCCCGCCAGCAGGTCTGCCGTAAAAACAGAGAGTATTTAGTGGGTGTAAGCCCCATATAATACTTCCGTTGCGCCTAAGTGTAAAGAATTTGCGTATGCGTAAAGAATTTTCAGTCCAAAGACTCGTGACTCGAGAAGTTCGTGCATTCGCGGGAATCGTCATTTTGACTGTATGTATTTTTGAAAACAGCGCCCCAAGTGCAATCATCCGTCGGATAATGACTTATGACTAAAAATAGATTATACGAATTTCTTGATAATAGCACTTACCCTCTATCATTTTTTTCAGTTCTAGAACAGTCGTTGTATCCTTGGCGTCTGTGAAGATGGTTAACTTTTTTCGCCTAATCATTAGAAAGACGTCCTAAAAACAAAAATCACTTTGAGGTTACGACTTCCACAACTAAACCGCGCCCGCCTTGGCACAGATATAGATAAACTAATACTATTCGATGCGTTAGACTCGAACAAAACACTTACCATTTTGATATTATGATTATAAACTATAAACTATTGGTTTAAATATAAAAAATGCTTCAAAACGTATGAAGCGAAATGAATTATTGAAATTGAATTTTATGACAGCCATAGACAACTAAACGACACTCACGACAGCTAAACTTTTCGTTTTCAGTCACAGTCCACCACTGTCACAGAACACATATACTCCTGGCGGCGTAGACAGAGAAAAGCTATAGACAAATTGTTATCTTATGTTTCATTCACACAAGACAAAGAGCAACTTACGCCGATGTCGTGTAAAGAAAAGAAATAGAACGATAAGATCTTTTGTTTCACGTAGCGTGTCACGTTTTTTATGTTTTAGTCACACTACTTTGCTAAACAAAGTTTGACAGCGGACCAACAGTTAGCTATCGTATTACTTTATAATTCAGTTTTTACGATTATGTTATGTCCGATTCAAGTTAAATTAGGTTTTGAACACTTTTATAAACTTACACATATTATTACAACGATTCAAAACAAAAAAGTTATGGTGCGGTGTAGTGTTAAAGGTTAGTTTTTGTCTCTTTTTGCGACACGCTTTACCAGCGTCTATAGCTTTTCTCTGTCTACGCCTGGCGGAGAGCACTGTCCACCATCACTCATCAGTCCACAGAATGGACCTAAGTAATTAGGTCCATGGTCCACAGACATTTTCAACACACTACAGTCCGACAAGGCTCTTTTGGCACTTGAAGGAGGGCGCTGATGCAAAACAAAGGCAGCCATAAAATAAAATCTCCTCAATTTAGTTTCAATTTTATTTAAAACAAGTTTAAAACAGTTAATAGTAAGCAAAAACAACACAACATACAATAGTGATATACTGACAGAGCGAACTATCACACAGTACCAGTAGCACAAGATAGCGGCGTTAGTTCAGACTTTGGCCACGCGCCAAAATAGCCTTGTCGCACTGGCTTATAATATATAGCACATACCGTAAAACGGGGATAATAGGAATGGCGGGGTAAATAGGAATAAATTTCTGACTTTCTAAACTGTCCTGTTATTTGTCATCCTAAGCATGAGAGATCAATTGTTTTTTATTTTTGAACGAGCTTATTATTTTTGCTACTGGCAAGACTAACCACTTTTAAACTAGCCAATCAGTTTATATTAAAAAATCGCGTTCAAAGTGAGGTCGTCGTGGACACGTGAAATTTGTTGTTTTTAACTTTAAGTTTTCGATGTGTTCTAATGAGGAAGTGGTGAAATTGATTTGATTATTATAATAATAGTGGATTGAAATTTGAAGGAACAATAAGAGGTAAGCAAATAATTGCGTAATTTCATCGTAAACCTTAATTTTAGATGAATGCTCGTTTTAGAGTTATTTTGGGGATAAAAGGAACGCGAAGGGGGGAAATAGGCACAGGAACAGGTATAAATGGAACAGCAAGGGGGTTATTTGGTTCGCACAAGAGGTAAATAGGAATCATGAAATAGGGTTGTCAAAAACCACCAACAGTCAGGCCACCGTTCGCTCAGCAGCCACCTATAGAATTTTGACGGATGGCGCTACTGTTTTTTTAATTATGAATAATGAATTGAATCTATTATGAATAATGATTGATATAAGCTAAATTATTTATTTTACTCTTCATTGAGTGAAGCATTGTATTCAAATAGTACAACTATTTTCTTGAAAAACATTTTAATGTCTTAATGTTTTTTTTTTCAGAATGCCTCGTAACTACACACCCAAGCCAGGCTGTTATGTTTTGTTGATTTGAATGAAAAAGTATTTTTGTTTATTATTTTTTTGCTAACTTCTTCATTTTTTTATTTAAGTAACTTGTAAGCTAAACATTTAATAGTAATTTTGTATTAGCTATTCTAAAAGGCCATAAATAAATAAGGAATAGACTGATTATAATACTGTTTTTCTAGCTCAATGCCATATTTTTGTTACTTGTATATTATGTACCCTAGCTACAATAAAAACTTGATTTCAAAAAGTTTTTATTTTTACTATACCTACCTACAGTCTACACACATAAAATAAGTTAAGCAGCATGATTAGATTAAATAAACTGAAACTTTTTTTAAATTAGGTAGGTAGGCACTTACTTTGGATAAATATTGGATTTGGATAGACAGCCCTGAGTAAAATTCCTATTAACCCCTCTCCTGAACCTATTATCCCCATCGGGGGTAAATTGGAATCCAGCATAGTTTTTGGTAAATATTTTAAAATCTGGCAATATTTTGAGAATCCAAAGCTACTCAACATCTAAAACAGCTTGCCATCCACCCTAGACAGTATCTTAACATACCCAATGTGTTGCGGAATAAGGTTTAAATTCGAGTTGAAGTTGGAAATCGTACCAATTTACCCCGTTTTACGGTATAGTGATCTGTGGTAGGTAGTTTCAAATTTTTGTAATCTTTGGTAATAAATATAGTGAATTTGTGAATTTAGTAGTCTATGGTGAATAGCAATCTGTGCTAGGTACAGTGCGACAAGGCTATTGAGGCGCTTCAATGACATTGTCACGAGGGCGCCATCGTACGACAAAGGCAGCCAGCAAATAAATTTTCCTCAATTTTAGGGAGTAAATAGGTATATGAAAAATGTCAGTGCTGAAAAAATAGTGCGTTTTATCATATTTTAACGGATTGAGTACTATATTCTGACTGAATTCTAGTATCAGGAAAAAGCATGACGATATGTAGGTGTATGGAAATTAAAAAGGCTGTAATTTAAAAAAATGAATTTCAGATTATTTTATTATAATCATGGTCACTGCGAATAATATCAAGCGGGTGAGTATCAAAATTTCCTCCATCATCGTCTTCACTGCTATCATCATCACTGTCACTTCTTTCTTCTTCTGAAAATATTTCTATGATGAATGGTTTATTCAAATATCCATCTTTTAAACGGTACGCAGCAACTGTGCCACTCATCTGTAAAAATGGCCTTAAATAATTATTTTAATTATTTTATTGTATAATCATATTTAACTTGATATAGTTTCATGGATAAACTCAAAACAAGTTACCTGCAAATAACGATCGCCCGCCATGCAGATATGATTATTATCATTTCTTTCCATTAGAATCTCTCTGTTGCATTTCTAAATCGAAAACCAATCTTTTTAATGTGCTGACTAAGAATTTCTCGACTACCTCGAAACCTAATTTCTTCTCTGAGTACACGATGTAAATTTTTTACTGTTTGGATTTCTTCCTTCATGGTATAAAATTTATGAATTTTCCGACGTAAAACACCGATATCAAAAGCATCCATCATAAGTTTGTTATTTCTTGTTTTTCTCTTCTTCTTCTATTTATTTTAATGCCTGATGCTTAAGCAAAGCTTCCTTCAATTGAAATTCTTACTACAGTACGTAAAGAAACGCCTGAAGAATAAAGAAACATAATATTGCACATTATAGAAATAGATAAGTATCGTATTTATTTCGATCGGGTGGGACTTTACGATTCCCGAGTATGGTAACATTTACCTGTGGCAGCGGCAACTCGATCATTTACTCTTTCAAATAGAATTATTGGGGCACTTAGCTCTTTCTCCTGCATAAAAAACTCTTTAACTTTTAGCACTATTTCTCAAACACCACTTTTAAGTGCTTTTGGCATATTTTTTGAATAAATATTAAGCAAAAACAACACAATAATTTGTGTTGTTATGACAGCGATATGTTGACAGAGCGAACTATCAAACACACGATGACATTTAAGTTTCCGATTATTGCCGCGCGCCTAAAAAGCCTTGTCGCACTGTATAGTGTAAGTACCTTAGAGAATTTAAACATATAGAGAGGCCATAGTTTACTTAACACTATATGTGTCGGGGTGGCAAAAACTGCCATAAAGTGTCGCACTTTGACATGCGCATTGCTTCATGTCAAAGTACTAATGATGTGACTACTATTATACCGTTATCGATAAATTTCATACGATGCTTGTGATAGCTGAGTAGATAGGAAAAAAATCTCGGGGTTTTACAGAAACTTAAGCTTTTCTATAGCTATTATCTATTGCAAACTTTTATAATAAAGAGAGGGAAAGGCTTCAGGAATAGATATAGTTTGGTCTCGCGGGATTTGTTAAAGTATTGGCTGTTGGTTTAAATCCGGTCGCCTTAGTTTGAAGTTACGATGAATTAAGAGAGATTCAGTAGAACGAGAAGACCCACGCATACTTATTTTTTCCCGGAGATGTGAATTTATTTTGTATGAATCAAATAAAATTTTCAGCACATCAGGTAAATATTATAATAATATTGCTGACAAAACCTAATAACTGACATAAATACATAGACAATACTAACACGCAATAGACAATAATATAGATTAAAGTTATAAAAAAGAAACAGAGGGTAGGCCAAAGACAAACAAGTACGAGTCGGACTCATGCATGAAGGGTTCTGTAAATTTTATATAATATAATAATATAAATAAAGGAGTGAGGCATTTTCGTTGTTTCACGGATTCCGGTAAAACTAAAAGTCGTAGAGATGTAAAATTTAGTACTCAGGTTCATATTATTAGGTCATGAATCTACAGAATATTTGTATATTCTTTACAAAGACGGGAATTTTCGAAATTCAAATTGTAAGGAGTGAAAATTTCAAAAGTTTTTTCATGAATGATGAATTTCTTTAAAATCGATGTCTGACAACTTTTAAGTAACAACTGTAAGTCAGTTTAGCGGGACTGTATTTTAAGAAAATAATTGTTCATATCTCGAAATGAATAAATTACAAAACCATTGCAGCAAACAAAGACATGTAATTTGTGGTCAAAATTAAAAAAATGGCTGCCATATTGAACTTTGAACATTTGAACTGGAAGTCTCAGCTACTACAGGTCTACGCTATTTGCAGATTAGATGTTTGTTACAAATATTAGGATCCGGGAGCGACCGATGCGAGCTCGGGACTCGGAGAACCCCGACAAATTAGTTGACGTATAGGATCTTTATTGGTAGTTATTATCATGACCACCCAGAAATAGTCCCGCAAAATTCCGTTGACCGAGCTTTGAAATGGGTGAGATAAACTGAGGATTAAAGAGGAGTTGTAACCTCAAGATTTAAAAAAAAAGAATATTTCTCGATAACTAACGAAGAGCCTAATTCATCACGTCGTGTATTAATCATAATACTAATATTACATGTAAATTATCTGACACTACTGTAAGTAACTAATTTGTGTTTTACTACAATATTATACTAGATAGTATGTTATTTGAATTATACGTCAGATACAGTATATTTAATGTGTATGTGTGACATGGTTACGTCAGATAATAATTATTGTTAGTTGGTGACATGTGGATAGCAAGATTTTTTTATTTTTAACGTAGGTAGGTATTCATTCCACAAAAAAATAATTTTGCATCTCCGGAGAAAAATGTGTACGACTCGTAATACTGTATGTTCTTAAGATAATCGTTACTTCGCATCAAGGCGACCGATTTCAAAACCGTTAGCCATTAATTTTTATCAGTAGGTTTTTAACGGTAGGTTATGTTTATTCATTTATGCTCTCTCAAATCTTTAATGACTAACCACGAACTACTTACTACATCGATAATATTTCCATATCGATAGATAGTTAGAGCAGCCCTTCTGATCAGCTGTCTGGTGCCTATCTGTGATTGGCCGATGGCTGTGATTGGCTATTTCAATTCGACACAAGATGGCGGATATACCCACCCAATAAGACTGACAATTTCCTGTCCTTATATTTACTTTGTCTTTGGTAAGTACTTAGTGTAGTCTATGGTGAGATTTGAGAAAGACTTTTGTCGGTTCCTGCCAGTTCCTGCCTCCTGGTCTGTGGACTTTTGTTAAAAATTGTAGACTGTAGTGATTATATACTCTTTGTTAAAAATTGTTGTTGTCTGTAGCTGGTGTACCTATCGCTTTCTTGAAATTAAAATTGTTTAATTCCATGTTCTAAATAACTCCATAGGAGTAATGCTGTGCTCTTGTAAGTTACCTAAGAAGTAAGATATAAAACAATGCGATTGCGGTTTGTAAATTATCAAAAATAACCTATACTCGGTTACACTATGAGTGCCCAGGTTTGTGTGAATTGTTTGAACAAAAAGACTGTGAATCAGACAGACAACCGTTTGGTGACGGAGAGTTGTGGTCACGTGAAGTGTATGGACTGTCTCCTTCATGAGAAAGCCGGCTGTGTAGCGTGTATGAGAAATGGAAGTGAGAAGGAAGTATTGCTGAAACCAGAGGTGGAAACAGTTAAGAATAACATTCACACAGTTTCGGTGGAATATGAACACCTGCCCCAGGAGGAGCAAGACCAGTGCAGGAAGAAAAAGCTAGAAATTGCACATATAAAAGTTGAGATGAGTAAGTTTATTAATTATAATATTGCTATGGGGTATTTGGTATTCCTGCTGCATTTGGCTTAAGAGTTGAGTAATCATCACATTCGATTGATGGTCAGGCCTTCAAGACCTTCATTCTCTTGTCTTCCTCCTCATGTTAATATTCAGAAATTATATATAACTTCTTTTTTGAACCTGCTAAAACTTAATAGGTACTGTTACTTCAACAATAAATGTAATAATTGTTGAAATAGTTCTTGTTTATTGTCTTCTCTTTCAATTGGTTTTTAAATTTTCTATAATGATAATGTTTTTCGAATGAATCTATCTAATCTATTCAATGAATCTAAGTGAATAAAGTTAATTGAACAAAGATTACATTACTGTAAATGTACTGTAAAGCCACTTCAAGTAGTGATCAAAGATTTATTTAATCACAAACATAAACAATGTATAAATATTTTTTTATCAGATGATGGCAAAAAAACATACAAATGTACTATTTGCAAGAAGAGCTTCACAGCGCGGAGTCAAGTGTCATACCATGCTTACTGCAACGGACAGAAGAAGCCGTACCACTGCCAGACCTGCAAGCAGAGCTTTGCCTCCCAGTCCCACTACAAGTACCACCTGCGGACCCACAGTCAGGAGCGTGCATTCGCGTGTGACATCTGCGGACTGACCTTCTATGACCTGCCCAAGTTGAAGAGGCATACGCTGAAACATACCAGTACATTTCTGTTTCTTATTGCTTTGTATTTATTTATTTTGATAGATTTAGTCATGTGAGAGAGCACATTGCTTGCTAATTAACTACAGCCTTCCTCCTCCAACTATATACTCTAGATGTGGTTTTTGTTTTGTTTACAGAAGAGAAGAACTATATGTGCGACAATTGCAAGAAGGCATTTAACAATCTGACGGCGCTCCGCAAGCACACGCTCACCCACACGGAAGAGCGGCCCTACGAGTGTGCCACGTGCAAGCGGCGCTTCCGAGACAGCTCCAACTACAAGAAACACAGTAACAAGCATAGTAAATAACTTCTCTATTAACTAATTAACCCTCTTTACAATAAATCTGCTAATGGTTAACAGGTTAACCAATTGACGACCTCCGTGGTTGAGTGGTTAGCGTGCCGGTTTTCAAGGCGCCGCCATCTCTGAGGTTCCGGGTTCGATTCCCGGTCGGGGCAATGTAGAAAAATAACTTTTCTTCATTGTCTCGGGTCTGGGTGTTGTGGTACCTTCGTTGTTTCTGATTTCCATAACACAAGTGCATAAGCTACTTACTATGGGATCGGAGCAATGTATGTGATGTTGTCCTCTATATATTTATCTATATATTTATTTATATTTATTTAAAAAAAAAAAAACATTGCACAATGTAAAACAGGCCCTTGATTCTGCAAAAATACTTATACCCCACTACAAATACTGTGGAATAGAGGTGGAATAGTTATTCTCTGTTTTGTCTTCTTCTTTCGAATATTAAATGATTGATGATAGAAAGGGATAAAGCGGAGTATAACCATTCTACTGATATTCCACATTTATTTGTTAGGCGGATAGGCTATAGCAGTGATGAGTAGCCGCCTACATCTATGCAGCTGATTGGTTAATGCTTGCATATATTTTCAGCCAAGGCGCCAATTGGCTGGTGATGGTTGCGTTACAAAAGGTTATTGGCAATGGTTGCCCGATATCCAATTTTATATTTTCGAAAGTCATGCCCCTGATGGCAGAAAAACTCCACAAAAATAAAGAAACCAAGAATCCACAGAATTTATCTGGAAAACTGTGTGAATTTTCTGAATGTTAATTTTCTGTGTGTTTTTTTCTTATTTTAATGTCAGAAATGTTCTGTATGTTATGTTTTAGAGAGGCAGTGTCAGACATGCGGCGAGGATCTTGGGGTCGGAAAGAGCGCGGAGGAGCACCAGTGCGCGCCGGGGGCGAACGGCCCGCGCCCCCACCCGTGCCCGCGCTGCCGGAAATCCTTCCACTCCAAGAAGGACATGAGGAGACATGCTGCCATACATTCAGGTATCAGTATTGCTCCAAAAAAAATGATTTCAATCCCCATATTTTTTTTTCGAATATTTTCACTAACCTGATGGTCACAGAAAGAACATAGTTAATAGCTGTGTAAATGTTGCTTTTTACAGATTCAAAGCCATTCCGCTGCAAAATATGTCCCGAAGAGCGTAGATTCAGGAGAAAAGATAACCTGGAGCGGCACGTACGGAACGCGCACCCCGATTGCTCGCCGTCCGCCGCGCTCGAGTGCGACCTCACTGCGCTGCAGAGCATCAGCGACGCCAGCGACAGCTACGAGAAGACTGAGAAAACCCGCCTGGAAATACTCAACCCCCTCCCGCCGCTGCCGCAAGAGGTCATCAACAAACACATCGACGACGCTAAAGATCAAACCAAATCAAACACAAACGTCCACGAACTCAAAACCAGTGAGCCAAACAAACCCAGCGAGTGCACAGTGGACAAGAAGTCGATAATCGAGGCAAACAACGCGCGCGAGAGTGTCATTGTCGAGAAGAGAAACGCGGAGTGCGAAAAGAAGGCCCCCTGCGCAGAGAACGAGTACGTCCACAAAATCCGTAAAGCCATCATACCTCTGCCACCGATAGATCAGGAGAAGTTTAGGAGTGTCCAGAGAGGACACTTGCCGGACAGTGGCACTACGGTGCCCTTGAAGAATATGGAGATCTATAAGAAGATTTTGTATGAAAAAGTTGAGAAGGACACCACGGAGGTGATTCAAAATCCGAAAATGCATTGGAGGAGGAAAATGGAGCAGGACATTAACTAGTGAGTTTTCTCCTTATTATCTAATATATAAAATTCTCTTGTCACAGAGTTTTGTCTACGAAAAAGCTTGACCGATTTTTATGATTTTTTTTGTGTAGGTATATTCAATAGGTCTGAGAATAGGGCATAAACCATTTTCACACCTAATTGAGAATTAATTTACATGGCAAAACAACGCTTGACGGGTCAGTTAATGTAATATAAAAATAATATTATAAAATCTTCATATAGAAACAGTGAGATTGTGTTATTGATTATATTTAATGTAGATTTTTTTTAAGTTTTAGTCAAATAACGTTGTAACGTCTGTAATTGCCCAGAGAAGAAAATGAGAGATGTATGCTTTTCCAGTGTACAAAATATAGCCATAGCTTACAGGGAAATAATAGATTTCTAAAGAGTTTCTATGCTGTGTGAGAGAACTTAAATTTGTCAATAAAATTTTTCAGATATGTAATGAAAAGGCTGATAAGGATGGCAAAGCAATCCGGACTGGTATATTTGGTGGTAATTATTTTTAGCAATTATTTCTTTATCTACATACAATATATTGTATAGTCTACAATGTACTTTTTGTATTCGAACTGTTTACATATTTACATCTATGTATCTAGGCTGGTCCTTTTTTCATGGTTTGATTTATTTATCAAATTGATTTGATTTGACTTTTTATATACCTTCTTTAATGACCTTCTTAAGATACTTAGATATAATGATCTAAGTATGCAGAAACGAATATTGTACAAAATCTTTTTTTTTAATACGTCACATTGTTTGCTCATAAATACGTGATATTATGACTAAAATACGCCACAAAAGGATTGCGTTTGTGACGGTTCATTTCATCATTTGAATAAATAAACCATCTTTGACTCTGTCTGAGACATTTTATGCAAGTTAGGGTCAAATTATATCGCTGTGGAATGCAATGGAAGTTACTTTTTTAACATAGCATAATGAACATTATCTCAATTGTATAGGATACATACTAAATAGGAGCCAAAAAAAAGTCGTGCGTCTTCCAGGAATCCTCGCGCATTGTGAAGCATTATTTATTTTGCATGCAATTGACATAAAGTCCATTATGCTTTGTAAAAAAGTCGCTTCTATTCCGCTCCGCCGGGGTGTAAATTGACCCATACTTATGAACTGTAAGAAATGCAATCTTTTTCTGGCTGTACATTATAGGGGATAATGTTTAACAGTTCCTGTCAATTTGTCACATTGATGTTACCGAGAGAACAGTAGAATCTTATTATCATGTATAATATAGTAGAGTAATGCAAGTAACATTAATTTATGTTTTATGCATATTGGAAAATTTTAAAGACTGTCTTGAAAATTATGCTTACCTTTATGGACATTAATTTATTAGTACTTTTTAGTTTGGAGTTATTTTGAGCACCAAAGTCCAAATATCTATCAAGCTTTGGTCTGCCAAAAAATGTGATATAAGTTGTTTACTTGAAAGTTAAAACGCGACAAGTCTGACGATTGTCTTTTAAAGGATAATGACATGGATTTACGGAATCCCATATCAAGATGAATCAAATCCGAACTCATTTTTTTATAGACTATGATCTCCACATTAAGGAGCATGCCACGGGTGTGCCCGCGAAATTCAAAGGACAATTACCATGAGTATATGGATTCCCATATCAAGCTGAACCAAACCCAAACTTTATTTTTTATAGACTACGGTCTCCACATTAACTTCTACAATTATTACTTTTTAAATTAGTATCCGATTCTAAAGTTATAGGCAAATAAACTAAGTTGTACTTCTTAATAAAATCAGTATTACACAAAATGTGCATCGAAAAGAAAGTAATTTTTTTTATGCAAAATTAAATTCCGGATATACTTAAATGTCGCTCGTGAATTTAGGCTTGAGCTACATATTCCGTTTTCATGCGTGGCCATAGTGGATCGAAATTTAAGGCTTCAGCTGCATAGCTCGTAAACAAGAAGTTAATAAGATCTTGAAGTTAGCAACAAACGCGTTGTGTGTTTAGTGCGTACCTAGTGTAGACTGATCATGATCTCCAAGTCCAACTCACATTGATCTCAGCTCCGGTGCCAATTCGCTTGTCACACAATCATTCACTCACTCAGTTGACCATATCATTCACTCACTCAGTTGAACAGATCTTTCACTAACTGGCAAGAAGAATTCAAGAATTTCCTTATTTAGGAAGGTTGTAATAACCCGTTTTCACCAACATCTTAAGAGACACCTAAGCCCTTAGGTGACAGTTGTTGTAAGTGAAAACTGTCACCGCTTACTGTGTCGCTTAGGCGTTTCTTAAAGTTTTGGTGAAAACGAGCCTAAGTAATCCAAAAATGTGAAGTCCAGATGCCATGATTAGCGCCGGTACTTTCGATTCTATTCTATATTGGTGCGGGCTATAATTTTAATGTTAATTTATCTTTCTCCTTATATGCTCGGCCACATTAATTATAAGGTTAATGACAATGCCCAACGATGCCTTAAACTATAAGCACTGAGTAAATGTCATTTACAATGCCACTTAAACTGGCGTTAAAATTAAAATATGGGGTTTAAAAAATGTCCTCATTCTCCAGATGGCTACTACCTACTAAGATTAACAGCCATATTATGCGCGATGTTCAATGGCATTTGCATTTCCTGTATAATATGTGGCCCGAGCATAGAGTTCCTTGTCAAGTTAGTTTGTTGTACACTCGAATTGGCATCGATATAATTTTAGTTAAGTTCAACTATGAAAAGAAAGAAAGAGAGATAAAATTTATTACATCGATGGCAGCGAATTTGTGTTACAGGTGTATAATAGTTAAACTTTGTAATGCTGTCCCTTTTTGACAGTCGACATCGCGATTTTCTAAAAGGCGTGATGAATAGAATGTTTCAGTGTTTTCAAAAACCTAACCTGAAAATGGCTCATTAGTGTTACCCTCCAATGAAAAACAAAAAAAAATCTGTAGTGTAATAAAATTATTCAAAGAAGTAAGTTGGCAACACTTGTTTTAATAGTTGTCCATCATATCTGTCTGTTGCAGCGGAGGGGCTAGGGGGGTTATGTGGGGCAAGCCCCCATTCACTAAAAACTGTCTTTTGATACGACAGACCACGCTGGCGGGAGTACGGGATTCCAACTGGGTATCACTAGTTAACCACTTACATTTTTGGATATTTTTAAAATGAAAACTAAAACCTATAAATATCGAAAAAGGTGTTTTAATTATCTGTATAAGCCATATGAATGTTTTTTTTCACAATTATTTATTTGCATTATCCGTATCTGTATTATATATACGACGTGTACGAGTATGCTGTATGTATAATTTTGTTATTGAGTTTTGTATATTTTACCAATTATCTCGTACCTACAATAATTATGATATGCAGATATTTATACTTACAATGCAATACTTTGATACAAATAAAAAATGATTTTAAGATAAGTATCTTGTATTTTTTTTATCTTTTATGAAGTAATTCTAATTACTTAGGTAGATTGGTACCTATATGTACATTGGTATGTGTATTCAGTGCATTAGTTTTACTATTATGTAAAAAATACGTCAGAACTAACGTAACGACCTGTGGTAACGACATACCCGTTGGCACGTAGTGATTATATACGTACTCTTTGCCCGTTGGGCGTTTGCCAATTATTGTTAAACTAATAACTGCGGTAATTGACGGGACAGGGCCGGATTTGACTTGCATTTATAGAACAACGGTGACCGAACTTTGAACCAACTTTAGCTGAAATTTGATTATAATCTGATTACTCTGGTTTAACAAATAGGTTTTTTATCCTGGAAAAATCCATGGTCCCCATGCGATTTGTGAGAAATCGCAGGTATCTATCTGATGCAATGCATACATCGTCAGAGTTCACGACAACGAGCTGTAGTTCATTCCCCATTTCCCTATACGCTTAGAAGCCGTCCCTGACTCCCGATAACATCACTGCAGTGACGTCACAGGACGTGGCATATGCTTTGTTTCAGTGTCAATGTTAAACCTATACTCGTATAGGTATCTATACAATTTTCATTCCAATTTTTACCGCGCGCGGTTAGGTACATTTACCTACTAGTGTAGATTATTATAGAGAAAATATCAACCATAACCAGAAGTAATCTATACCTAGTATTTTTTCTAGTTTCTACAGTTTTATTCAGCGAAAGCTTTTTCAGGATATTGTGTGCCAAAAAGAACTAAGAGTAATTTCATTACTCTTTTATAAATAAAGAAAAAATCGATAAAGAAGTCGTTGGAAGAAACTAACGCAATTCGGTAAAACTCCGCTCTTTCAAAATGATTGAAGAAGACGATATCGTATCTTCCATAACTGAACTTTACAAGCGGAAGGATTGGCAGGCAATAGTGGAAGAATATCGTGATCATCCACAGAGAAATAAGTTGCTGTGGGTGTTCCCAACCGTGGATAATTTGGAATTTCTCTCGAAGTGTATGCAGGAACTGAAGTGCGACGAGATTCTGAGTGTCGGATGCGGAAGTGGTCTTCTTGAATGGATTATTACTGAAGCTATAGGTATAGTTAAGAAATATGGTTATGAAGACTAAATACTCGTTTGCACCAACATTTTAAGAGAAACCTAAGCCCTTAGTTGACAGTTGTTGTAAGTAAAAACTGTCACCTATCGGCTTTAGGAGTTTCTTAACGTGTTGGTGAAAAAGAGCATAAGTAGTCTAAGCGACCGCTGGCGCTTCAACATTTGCAAAAGTTGGTACAATGCTATAAGGCCATCTTGGTGCGTGGGCGAAATCGGAACTAACGCCGCTGTCTTGTGATACTGTTTTATAGTTCGCTTACGGCAACGGCATATCGCCGTTGTAGGTTGCGTTGATTTAAAATTGAGGAAAATATTTTAATTCACTGGCTGCCTTTGTTTAACTGATGCGCCAATGTCTCAAGAGAGCCTTGTCGGAGTGTACCGTCGAGAGTATGGTATCTGCAATCTGCATACGAGTTCCATGGCGCAATTGAGCACGATCGGAGTGGGAAGTCTCGGACTCGATTCCCGGAAAGTTGGAATTTTCATGACTACCTTACTTACACTTATTATGACTACCTATATTTTTTATATACGTTGTAGGTACAGTAATATATTACAATTCCAGGATACCCCGTATCTGGAATAGAGGTAGACGGCGCATGGTGGCATTGCAAATACGCTCCACCAACGTTTATACCTCTAATCTTCACCACTCCGGACCTCAGCAAACACATAGTGGCCACGCTGCGAAATAGCAACAACACAGCATTACTCTTCTGTTACTTTAACAACGGAGCAGCGTTCGAGAAGTATCTGGAATATTATTCCGGGAGAGTGATAATTATAATCGGGCCGGGGTACGGGAAAGGGGTTCACACAGAGCCCAGACCTTTTGGGGATGTGCCCAACACGTGGTGCCTACATGGGTGGCAAGAAGTTGCTTCTACTAGGGATTTTATAGCCGTATATTTCAAAAATCTAAGTTAGTTTACTATTAATATTAATAAAATACCTACTTATAAAAGTTATAAAGATATTTTTATATTGTCATTTAAAAATATTTTTAAGAATTGAGAACCTCCTCCTTTTTTTGAAGTCGGTTAAAAACAAGCTTAAGGTTTTACAGTACGCGCGGCGAGAGTTTGGCTTTGACCTTCGGGGTGGAGGGGATTACTGCGCATGGGTACTGTCACGCGCGTGCCATCAGCCAATCAGATCACCGCGTCAATCAATCAGCGCCAATCAGAGCACCGCGTGCGCCTACACACCCGCCCCACACCCCGCTAATTGCCCGTTGATACCCAATTTCTGATTTCTGCGCAATAACGGTCAAAGCCAAACTTTCGCCGCGCGTACTGTACCAGTATTCTTCTCAAATACCAGACCCTGGTTACAATCTAGTAGGTACCAAAGTGACGTCGAATAATGGGAAAGGACAAACCTCTGCTGGGCCATTTATAAATGAAACGACGTAAAATAACAGGTATATGAATATAACAATAAACAGTCTTTTTAATCATCAAAATGTGTATAAATTTTACAAGTACGTAAGTATTAACATTTTTCATTAATTTATTATGATTACATATTTACATATAATACATACTTACTAATAAATATTAAGGCGAACTCAACAGGTCTGCCCGCGAAATTCAAAATTTTCGTGGTTTTTTGCAATTTGTACGCTAATTACACATAATAGGCTTATGGCAGTCATTTTGCTAGAATGGCAGTTACTTCTTTACATGTTTAGGTATATCAAAATTTTTGCATAAAAATGTCTATCCTAGGAAATTAGTCCGAGTAAAGAGTTTTAAGTGAGCAACTCGCAAATCTCGGATTAATTTCTTTAACTCGACACTTTCAAGCAGAGAATTTTATGTAAATACGTGAAGATGATCTTGGGATTATCGCAATTTGACTGCCATAAGCCTATTACGTCTTATCAGTTTAAAAATCGCGAAAAACCACAAAAAATTTGAATTTCGCGGGCACACCTGTGGTGTGCTCCTTAATGATAGCTAATGTTATTATTTCTGCATTCAATTCTTCATGAGTTCAATATTTTTGACGTTAATTTTGTTGGTAGTAGGTCTGACGGAGGTGTTCATCATGGGGTCTTTTTTCCCCTGGATAAAATTCTGACAGTCGTTCGTTTCCACGGGCACCACGTCCAGACCTTCTTTGTTGATGACTGGCACTTCTGCGACCATCCTGTTCATTTCGTTAACAGGTAACTCCGTGGGAATATTGTTCGGCGGGATGTCATTTTCCAAAAAGTGAAAGTCATTGTGCATCATACACAGCGATTCCAGAGAGAAGTTCATGTCGAATCGAGGCAGTAACTTGTTGTCATCTGAATTGTCGTCTATTTCTATGACATCGTTCTGCTGGTCGGAGACCTCCGGTAATACAACACTGGACAAGTCCAAGTGAGCGGGATACTGCTCGGGTACGATGTTGTCTATCATATACTGGTCTATCAGAGGAGGATTCGCCGCCGTGTTGTTTAAAGCGATCGTGTAAAACGCGTCGGATTTCACTTCGTTTTTGATCTCGTTCATGTTTTTGTGAATGTCTTCGAGGGGCGGCGAAGCTTTGTACTCTCTGGTTATGATGCCTTGAGTGCTCAGTAGATTCGCGCTGCACATCCTCTCCAGGCCGGGCGATTGAGTGTTGTGTTTGATCTGAGTCTCCAGTTTGATGTAGCTCGGGTCGTTGGCCTGTATCTTCTGCGGCGGCGGCAGCATGGTCATGGATGTGACGCTCATTTGCTGGTTGAACGAGAATATTTGCGGGTTGTCGTTGATTTCGCTGTCCACCGGTGTCGTGGCGGAGTCCCCCAGCATGTTGTCCTGCGGGTACGCCATTATAGTGTTCGGAGACTCGCTGAGCGCGGGCTCGGGCGGCAGCTGCATGAACTGAGTCGTGATCAAATTGTTGAAAGTCACCGAACCTCCCAGACCGTATCTTTCGTTGTCCTCCAGTTGTTTGAACGCCATTTTTTGTTGCGAATGGAACATGTTCACCTGGTCCGGGCCCTTCAGTATCAGGTTGCTTTTAACGGATATCTTAGGCTTCTTGCGAGGAACTCCATCTGTTTCGTTGGATATATTGATAGGGGAGTGCCTAAAGGAGGGGACGGGAAGGATCTGCATGGGTTTTATGATCGGACCGATGACTTTTGTCATGGGCAGCGATATTTTATCGACCGGTTTTAGAGTTATATTGTTGCGCATCGCGATCGAGGACGGGGGTAACCTTATGGGGAAATTGCTCATGATGTTGTTGCTTATGCTGCTTTTGACGGAAGAGTGCGAGGACGCTAACGAGTTTACGTTACTGCTCTGCAGCAAGTTTTGGTCGATGGAGACCGACGGGAGGAAGTGGAGGTTAGCTTGCGAGGAGTCGTAGGTCAGCTGCAGCGGGTGCTGGGGGTTGTACTGATGCCTCTCCTGTATGTTGTAGTCCGCGGCGATGACGCAGTCGGTATTGTTATCGTCCTTACTCAAGTCTGTTACAATTTCGGAGTTGAAGTTCGCCTGTTGGTTGTTGTCTGACGCGTTCGTGCAATAGTTTTTCGGGTACTCCTGGGGCATGGTGTCGGGCAGGCTATCACAGTCGAACACCTCTATGGGGATAGCGTTGACAGTTTTTGGACTACCCTCAATGTTTTGCTCGGCGGCGTTTTCCTTCACCGGTTCGGGTTTATCGGAGCTCTCGCTCGGAATGGTCCAGCTGGGCTTGGTCGCCTTGGCCTTGAGCTTGGTCATGTCGAGCAGCAGCTGGATGTCCTTGCAGTCGCGGTGCGTGGCGAGGTGCGCGGCGTACTTGTCCTTGCTGACGGACTTGAAGGGGCAGTGCGGGCAGCAGTGCACCTCGTCGGCGGTGAGGTCGGGGTGCTTGGTGAGCATGTGCGTGGCGTAGCGCGTGGACTGGATGGCGGTGTAGGGGCAGTACTTGCACTTGTACACGCTCTCCTTGGAGTGCGTCTTCTTGTGGCGCCGGAACGCGTTGTGATCGCCGGAGCGGTACTCGCACTGGTCGCAGGCGTACGGTTTGTCTCCTGGAAACAAGATAAAGGGGATTCTGTCGGTTTCGCACCTAAGGAACCTGAGGATTGGCATCAGAATATTTTTCGAGAACCTTCTTCGTACAAGAAAATAGAAGCGCTGTCTGCCAAATTTCCCACTAACATGTCACAATATGGCGGAAACAGTCTCCATGGAAACGTGCGTGAAGAATATTGATCAGTAGTGAAAGTGATCTATGGTGGGGACCGCAGTCTATAGGCAATACTGCGGTCGGCTTGCTACTGACGCTGTCAGTGTCATAACATACATTTTTGACACCATTAAACTGGCACCACTTTTGCTCGCGGTCTGCCTGGGTATTTCGGTTTCACAATTTCTACAATGCCGATCGAAATGGCCTACTCTACAACACCTAGCACAGAACACTGAGCGCGCCTCACCAGTGTGCGACCTCATGTGCAGCTTGAGCTCCTTGTTGCGGGCGGCGGTGTAGTCGCACTGGCAGCACTTGAACGGCTTGAGCTTGTCGTGCACGGCCGCCACGTGCGCGCGCAGCTGCCGCGCGTTCGAGAACTGCTTCTGGCACACTTCGCACTGCACGGGCGGCCCGTTGCGCCGGTGGTACAGCGTGTGCTTGGACAGCTGGTTGGCATTCTTGAACTTCTTCGGGCACATAGTACCTGAATTGGAATTTTTAATTCGAGTAAAAAACATCCTCTCTTATTTCTGCTGCTGGGCATAATAATTTGTGAGCGCTGCCTTTAAAAATTCTCAAAAACATCGGCGCAATAGATAAGTTTAATATTTAAGGTTGACTCACTAATCTTAATAAGGCCACAACACCAAAATGGTGCATCTGATAAATGTGATGTTTTGCTGAGTGTTATGAGCCAATATACCAAGAAAATCAATCAGTTAATCAATCAATCAATCAATCATGGATTCCTTTACCATTGCTGAAAAAACTATGCGGACGGAGCATGACATGACACGCACAGATATGCCAGCTCCGCCAAGAGCTATATGCACTCGGAACTAATAATTAATATTAATTAATAATTAATATTAATCAAATAACTATATAATAATTATAATATATAATAACTATATAATAATTAATTATAATCAAAGCCAGGCCAAAAAAATAGTGAATAATAAATTTAGTCTTACAGGAATAAGCCTTATAAGTCCCATGAGACTTCATGTGCACCCTGAGCCGGTAGCGCAGGAATGTCTTGTAGGGGCACACGTCGCACGACGGCATCTCCAGGTCTATCTTGTGGATCTTCCACAGGTGGATGTGGCACTGCTCCACCGTCACAAACAGCTCCAAGCACTCCGGGCAGCTGATCTGCCCCTCTTTGTGACATCGTCTGGAAGTTGTGTATGCCTTAGCACAAAAGGTAAGGCTTTGTGTGGTTGTTGTAAGGCTTGGCACAAAAGGTTGTTTTGCCAGCATGAATTAAGATTACCACAAATCTCGAGAATATCATGGATTCTTCATTCATTCATTCTCATTTCTAAACTTTATGCCTACTTCAATTATGTTATGCACGCAATTTTCCCATAGCTGTAAATTTTAATGTTAAACAGTTTGCCATTCTACTTTCTAAGAACAAATGGTCTTTAATTCTCTTGTTCAAATGAATGAAGAAAAGCATGACTACTAAATTATTTGTGCATAATGTGTCCATGAAATATTTTTTTTTTGAATTTGTATATAGTTGTGATCTACCTAAAGTTTTAAATAAAATAAAATAAAAATAAAAATAAAATAGCCTTTATTTACACCAGAATTAGTGACATTATAACACATTATTACATGTTATTATTTTAAATTTTCCTTTTTTTTTTAAATGATGTCCCTAATTTTGGAGTGCCTTTCGGCAAAGGCCTCCTCCAGCTCCTTCCAGTGCTCTCTGTCTAGAGCTACCCTTGGCCAGTAGGGACCTAGAGTTATTCTTATCTCATCCTCCCAGCGTCTCGGAGGTCGTCCCTGGTTACGCTTGCCCTCGCGAGGGTGCCAAAGCGTGACCTGCTTAGACCACTTTTCTATACCACAACGCAATATATGGCCTGTCCATCGCCATTTTTGTTTATCGATGCGAGTGAGTATGTCGGAAACTTTGGTTTTTTGTCTAATGGATGAACTAGGAATGTGATCCTTGATGCTTATTCCAAGCATACTCCTTTCCATTGCCCGTTGGCACACTGCAAGCTTGTCTCTATGTTGTTGAGTGAGTGCCCATGTTTCACAACCATATGTTATACAGGGTAGTATGCAAGTGTTGAAAGCTTTCCTTTTGATGTTGATATCTAGATCATTGCTTTTCATTATTTCTTTGAGGGACCAGTATTTTTTCCACCCATATGCAACTCTTTTGTTGATTTCCTTGGTCATTTGGTCAGCAGGAGAGATGATTTGCCCGAGGTAAACATATTCATCAACATATTCAAGTGAGGTCCCGTTCAGTTTTATGTCAATTCGTTCTGTATTGGTCATCACCTTAGTCTTCTGTAAATTCATTTTTAGTCCAACTTTTTTACTTCCTTCTGCTAACTGTTCGATCATAACCTGAAGTTTGATTGGATCTTCCTCAAATAAGACTAAATCGTCAGCGAATCGGAGGTGGTTCAAGCGTCGACCGTTGATGTTTAGACCAAAGTTAGACCAGTCTAATTTGCGAAAGATACTCTCTAGGACTGCGGAGAAAAGTTTTGGTGAAAGCGGGTCTCCTTGCCTAACTCCTCTATTTATTGGGAAAGGGTCTCCTGTTGTTTCTAGTTTGACACGACTTTCACTTTTGGTATAGATGTTTTTTATTAAATTAATGTACACTTTGCTGATTGCTTGCTCCTCTAGGCTTAGCCAAATGTACTTGTGTATTAGGCTATCAAATGCTTTGGAATAGTCTATAAAAGCAAGGTATAGGTGTTTTTGATACTCATTATATTTTTGCAAAAGTTGCTTAACTGTATGGATATGATCGATGGTGCTAAAGTTCTTCCTAAAACCTGCCTGCTCTATTGGTTGGTTCTCATCGAGCTTTCTTGAGATCCTTTCCAGTATTATTTTAGCAAATACTTTGTAGACATTTGATATTAAGCTTATTGGTCTGTAATTGTCAATCTCATCTTTAGCTCTTTTTTTATGGATGAGGATGATGTGTGAATTTGCCCATTGGCTTGGGATGAACCCTGTATGGAGGATGTTGTTAAAAATTTTTGTTAGTATAGGACTTATTTCGTTTATAGTGCCTCTCATCAGCTCATTTGGGATATTATCAGGCCCTGGAGCTTTCTCCATTTTTTGAGACTTTATAGCTTTCACAGTTTCTGACAGTAAGATCTCCGGTTCATTTTCGGTACTATTTATGGATTTCTCTAGTGATATTTTTGTATTATGTATATGCTTAGGATCAGAGTTTTCATTTGAGTACAGTGTTTTATAGAAGTCTGTGGCTAATTTTTGTATGATTTTTCTTTTGTTTATGTTTACCTGCTTATTTTTCAATTGTGGAATCCACTCTTTCCCTTTCTCTCGTAGTTCTTTTAGGGCTTTTTTGATGCCCCCAGTTTTTAGGATATGCTTCTCTAATGTTTGTAGTCTTTTCCTTTTCTTGTCACTTTTCATACTCTTCCTTATTTTTTTGTTTATTTTTGCTATTTTCTTATATGTTACTCTATTTCCTTGACCTGTCTTTAGTATTTTTCTTTTTTCCAAGATTTCCAAAGTTTTTTCACTTATATCTTAAGATTTGTTGTTCTTAGGAATGGATCTAGTTATTTCTTTGAGTTTTGTTTCTATTTGGTTGTATTTTTCTATTAGATCTATGTCAGAGTCTGCGATGATCAGAAGGGACTTTAGAGAGGTAAGATCAGCTTTTTTCACATCAGGTACTTGAGGTAGTAGCTGTTTCATGATTATGTGGTTCCTGGACTTCTTCGCTGGGCTGAGGCGACCTCGTACCATCCGGTGATTTGTGTTGAAATTCAAATTTTGGACCACATGGGTGTCAGCAAAATAATTTCTTTTGTTGGATATTAGATAGTCAATTTCATTTTTGTGCACTCCGTTTGGAGATATCCATGTCCATTTTGACTTGGGTTTTTTATTAAACACAGAATTCAGTAGAACGAGGTTGTGCTCCAGCAAGAAGTTGCAAAGCCTTTGTCCATTTTTGCTTCTCTCTCCATGCCCATATTTACCCAAAACTATTTTCTCTCCGACTTCTCTTGTCCCCACCCGAGCATTGAAATCGCCCATTAGAATAAGGTTATTGCAGGAATATTTATCCACCACGTCAGTTAAGGAGTTGTAGAAATCTTCTATGTCCTTTTTGTTGGCTTGTTCAGTAGGGGAATATAATTCAACAATTGTCCAGTTCTTTTTATATTGGGGTATGTTTAAGTGGACGATGGCTATTCTGTCCGATATGCCTTCAAACCCAATTATTTTATTTTTGTGACTTTTTTTGATAAGGAACCCCACTCCGTAGTGTGCAGACTCCCCACCTTTGTGGTAAAGGATGTAAGTATCTCTCTCTTCAATTCCTTCTCCTACTCTTCTCATTTCGCACACCCCTAGTATGTCCCATTTTAAGTTAGTTAGGGCAATTTCAAGCTCTTTAAGGCTCTCCTCTCTTCGCAATGTTAATGTGTTCAATGTGCATATGTGTAGACAGTTGTTTTTGTTTTTCCTTCTTGGAGGGAGTTGGTCATTCTTCCCCGCGGTGACCAGCCGTATTGGAGAAGTAGTAGTTATTCTATTGTTATTTACATATTTGTTTCTGTTTGCTGTTTGTGGCTTCCGGGTAGTGGTTAGTTGCTATTGCGTTTGTGTATTTCCTCTTGAGATTGAGTCTGACCTCACTCTTCTTGCATACTCAAGTTTGCTGGTCTTATTCACTTTAGCTGGAGTTGTTATTCTACCTTCGGTTTGGTTAGGAGGATTCTTGGGTGAACCTGTTGGTGACCTTTTGCGTTTTTCTACAGGTTTCTCTTTTATAATTAATTTGTCATATCGTATGAAGGCTTGTTTCCCATTCTTAATTTGTTCCTGTTGTTGTATTCTAAGTTCTTTCCTTTTATCCATAACATCCTTGGGGAAGTCTTCCGTAATGTAAATGTTTTCAGGCAGCAGCCTTTTGTTCTTCAACAGTTCAAATTTCCTCCATTCCAGCGTGACAGTTATTAAAATAGGTCTTGGTTTCTGTTCACGTTTTTTCCCAAGTCTTCGTGCACTACTGATCTCCCATTTGTCCCAGCTTTCGCTGCTATTTGTGTTTGTTGTGTTTAAAATATCCAGAACTAGGGCCACGAGTTCTGAATTACTGTTCTCCGACTCTTTAACACCGTGCACTATAATGTTACTCTTTCTTGCATCTCTCTCTAGTTGTTTTATTTTACTTTTCAGAGTATTCACTTGTTTTCTTAGCTCCTGGTTCTCTTGTAAGAGTGGCTTGAGTTTTTCATCAATGGTTCCCACCACACTTTCGGTAACATTTTTTGTGATGGTAATTGTTTGTTTTTCAAACTCTTCCTTCATTTTTAGAAGCATTTTTTCCATCAGTTGATCCATGAGTTGCTCCATGTTTTGTCCGGTCCTGTTGTTTGTGATTGAATTTTCAAATGTCACCGGAACGTATGTGATTGCACTTAAAATATGGGGTTTCACCAAAGATATAAATCGAGGTATTTTTAGCTGAACTATTAATTTTTAATATGTTTAAAATCCAAAATGTAGAATACAGTTCCCAATGTTGGTAATTTTAATACTTGATTTATTATATTTTAAGGTTATGATTGTGTTTCACAGAGGTTCATAGCAATTTTGCACCAAGATTTTTAAGATGTTTGGTTGGTTTGTCCTTATATAAAATGGTTAATTTACAAGCGTTTATAGTAAGACACACAATACGTTCGTTAGTACACACGTAAGTTCGTTAGTTTTCCAACTGTAAATGTCATTTATCACTAGTATTGACCGTTTTCGAAACACCATTTCACTTGACTTTTTTGGTGAAAATCAATATGTTTGCATCCAAAATTAATATTGTTATGGGTTTTTGTTAGTAACTGGTCACTTTAAAACACTTATGTCCTGGGAAAACTTGACCGTTCACAATAGTTTAGGTTATAATATCTTTGACACTGCGCACGATTTTTTCCCGGTTTTTGTAGTAGGTAAATGTTAATGTCGTTATGCCACTTTTTGCCCTTGTTGATTTTGTCGATACCACTATTCAATTTAACTTCTTTTAGAGCCGAAACTTGGTTTGTTTTGTTTTTAAATTCGGAAATAACACGCAGACGATGTTAACGTTGGCACACCGACCTAAAGTTTTAGTTAAACTAAAAAATTAGTTTAGTTGTGAAAGATCTCAGTAAAGTTGCTTCTGTTAAACAAAAGTAGTAGGACATGAATTTCCAGAGAACAGGCTGTTATCGTATGATAAAATGATCATACGATAACAGCCAATTAGAAAAAATATGGAATGTGATGATTTACCTGTGATATGCTAAGTTTATCTCCTCCTTAAACTCTAAACGGCAAGTACCAGTTGAGCACATGTACCCTTTTTCCTTGGCCTCTCCTTTCTTTAATTCTTTCCTATTAGGATATGGAGTTAAACATCCTCTATCAGGCATCATAGAGTGAGGCATGGCTTCCTGATTCTCTATAATCTGTGGAGAGGATAGATTCTTGTCTATGGTGGGTATCCGTGGCTGGATCGAGGAAATTAGATCTGGAGTCACACTAGACATTTGAATTAGATTACACCCAGAACTAGAAGTAGATGTGTTTGACACATTTACATACTGAGTGGAAACATCATTGGTATAAACTATATTTATGCTAGCTTCCTGGATAACTTCTTTAGGGTCCACTTTCTCAAAGTTAGGCATGCTCATTTTGTTCAGTTCATCCACAGAAATGAACGCTACGCCTTTTGGTAGTTCTTTATTATTTGCATTAACAATATCAGGAACAATTTCTATAACTTGTGGTATCTTTACTTCCGCTACATCTCGCTGAGGAGTGGTCTCGTTGACCGTGATTTCTTTTTTCAACTTTGCATCTTTTAGAGCTATTTGAACTAGACTTTTTACCATTTTCTTCACGTCTTTGATCCCCATCTTGTGATGGTTACGTAAATGTGTTCGAAGGGTTTCCTCAGCGTCGAAAACGCTGGAGCAGCCCGGACAAGGGATCTGTATGTTGTCCGCGAGGCCATTTCGTTTCGCTAAGTCTGGGTGCGCGGTGAACAGGTGGAACTTTATATCATCCTCCGCAAACGCCATGTAAGGACACGCCTCGCATTTGAAGAAGGCCGTGGATCCAACAGATTTGGCCTCGTAGGACATTACTTTTTCTTTAGCTAACGCTGGCTTGGACTCCATATTTTCCTGCCCGTTTTCGGAGACAACCCTGCCCGTATTCATTATGTAACTTTGAGAGGACATCCAATTTGAGATAAGAATTTGTATTAATGCTATATCATTATATTTGATTTTAAGAAACTAAATTATTTTCTTAAAATAATAAACATACAATCATTCACTGTTTACAACACGAAAAACACCTTAAAAACATCTGTGACACAGATGACAGAAACCAGATGCAATAAGTCAATGTCGTTATGACACGAGTTCTCTATTGTCTATCTAACGGTTAGATAAGAGCCTTGTCGGACTGTAGGTTAGATTCTAACCTACAGTCCGACAAGGCTCTTTTGGCACTTGAAGGAGGGCGCTGTTGCAAAACAAAGGCAGCCATAAAATGAAATCTCCTCAATTTTACTTCAATTTTAGTTTAAAATAGTTAATAGTAAGCAAAAACATCATAACATACAATAGTGATATACTGACAGAGCGAACTATCAAACAGTAGCACAAGATAGCGGCATTAGTTCAGACTTTGGCCACGCGCCAAAATAGCCTTGTCGCACTGTACCATCTACTACAAAAAGATAAAACAATGGAAGCAGACGACGATCCAACTTTGGACTATTGGTATGTTTGCAACAAATTCAGACATGGTTTCAGAGTTTAGCTCTGTGGTTCAGCTGACGTGTTATTAACTCGGAGTGTTATTAATTTATTGTTACATGGTCATACTCTGTGATGTTTACTTCGTGTTTAACGTGAACTCAACGGGTCTGCCCGCGAAATTCAAAATTTTCGTGGTTTTTTGCAATTTGTACGCTAATTAGACATGATAGGCTTATGGCAATCAATTTGCGAGGATGGCAGTATCATCTTTACATGATTATATCAAAATCTTTGCATAAAAATGTGTATCCTAGGAAATTAATCCGAGTATCGAGTTTTATGTGAGTAACTCGCAAATCTTGGACTAATTTCTTTAACTCGACACTTTCGAGCAGAGATTTTTATATAAACACGTGAAGAAGATATTGGGATTATCGCAATTTGACGGCCATAAGCCTATTATATCTTATTAGCTTAAAAATCGCGAAAAACCACGAAAAATTTGAATTTCGCGGGCACAGCCGTGGTGTGCTCCTTCAGTCATCAGCCGACAATATTACTTTACTCTATGGTCATCAGATCAGTGATTTGTGACTGAATTGTGACTTGTTTCTTGGTTAAATTTTAGCCGGCGTTTTCTTTGTTGTGGATAAATTATTTTAACTAATAATGAGTGTAAGTGTGATTAAAACATTAAGATGTCATTCTTTTATATTTTGATTGAACTCTGGATTAACTTACGATGTCTTTTCTAGTTGGAAATCGAGTCGATGGTGCGGTACGCGTCACCAATAAATCCAGCGGTGTTCCCGCATCTCACGATGCTCTTACTCGGGATAGGCATTTTCTTCACTGCCTGGTTCTTCGTATACGAAGTCACAAGCACAAAGGTGTCGAGGGATCTGTTCAAGGAACTCCTGCTGTCGCTGGTGGCCGCTCTTTTCTCTGGATTCGGTATTCTGTTCTTGTTACTATGGGTTGGTATCTATGTGTGATAATGCCTCTACAGTCTACACAAAGATGTATCATTCCTTGTTGAAAATGTTGAATTAATTTTGTATATTTTAAGTATAATAAATAATTAATAAATGTATTTAAATGAAATAAGTATCTTTCAATTGCATATCAGGGTTTATTTTCTCAGAATTCACTAACATTATCAATACAACACAAAAAATCTATTTATTAAAACATTCATAAAATCTGCACTGGTATAAGGAAATAATTTTAGATCACTAGCAGTTTTTCTCAATATGTAGTGATTATGGATCATTGAGCCAACGGCACCAGCTAAAACTTAAAGCCAAGGTGTCACCGTTGAGGGATATGTCATGGAGGACATTGTATACCTCTAAACATAGAGTAAAGAAGACAGACATGGAGTTGCATGGAGGTTATATATTTGATTGTAGATTAGACATGTAGATTTCTGATTTCTTATCTTGCAAGAACCGATTTTTTTAACTGTGCTGTAATCATCAATAATTTTAAGGAAAAAAGTAAAAACAGTATAAATATACTTTATTTCTTAATATCATAAACAAAATTAAATATCAGATTTTAAAATTGTAACTAGGTATTTTACAAGGTTTGTAATATAATACTCATGGGTATTTGACTGTTACAGTCTGTCTTGCTGGTTTTGCTTGTTCGCAAATTCCGGACTGAATGGCGCAGGACTGAAACCGAAGTTGTTCTTGTGTGTGGCGACAGGCTGAAAATGAATGTATAATTAGAGAACCTTGAGATGTGTGTATTGTTATATGGAATCATTTCCTTGTGAGATATTTATATATATATATAGATTAGTTTATGCTAATGAGATTTGCAATTTGGAATTAAATAATGCACAAATTATTGCCTTTGCCGATGATACAGCTATTATATTCCATGGCAGAACATGGGACGAAACTCGTATGGCAGCTGAAAAGGGTCTAAGCATAGTTACGAAAACTCTAGAAAATAACCTTCTAACTATAAACGCCCAAAAAACAAAGTATGTTTGCTTCAGTGTCTCGCGTGTAACCCAACCTATGCCTAACTTCTCGCTTAAACTCCATACCTTTCCATGTAATAAATCAGACAAACTGCCAAGCGATTGCACTTGCGAAGTCCTCGATAAGGTGGAAACTATGAGATACCTAGGAGTCATCATTGACGAAAACCTAACGTGGCACCCACATATCACAACACTTGCCAATAAAGTCAGAAGGCTTATACCAATATTTAGAAATCTCCGCGACATTGCAGACAACAAATTAAAAACACAAGTATATAAGGCTTTATGTGAATCCCTAATCACCTACTGTATAACAGTATGGGGAGGCGCAGCTACCACTCATATGATTGAGATAGAACGAGCCCAAAGAGCCATCATAAAGGTAATGCTTGGTAAACCGCGCAGATTCCCTACAGAGGAACTATATAAAACCGCAAAATTACTTACAGTTCGGCAACTGTATATTGAAAGAAGTGTTCTTCGATACCATCAAATCCACCCTGCACCTCCACCGGTCCATACTCACTCTCACCGGCGTCGGTTAGATATTCACATCCCGCGTACACACAGTTCATTTGCACAGAGACAATTTAACTACATGAGCTTATATTTGTATAAAAATATCGACAAAAAGGTCAATACCTCCCATCTTAACAGCTATAGTCTCAAAAGTAAACTAAGAAAAATTTTAAGTGATCTAAACTACCATGACACTGAAAAGCTTATTCGGTAATATTTATTTATTAAACATAAATTATGCACATTCTAACACACGCGCACGCACACACACGCGCACACAGACACGCACACACACACACACACACACATACACACACACACACACACACACACACACATACATATCACACGCACGCACGTATACATACAAAATATACACTCGCAGACGCAACCATACTAATATAAATTGTAATTGCCATACTAATATAAATGCTTCATTTACTGCAGTTGTTCGTCCGTGTTATAATTGTTTTAAGTTTAACTTTAGAAACCGACCCCCAAGTCACGGGTTTCCTAGTTTGGGGGTCCAGGGTAATTTTAAGATAACTGTATGTATTTTCTGTTCACAAATAAACAATTTATTTATTTATTTATTTATATCCGTTCAGCCAGCTCTAGTGTTTTCTAGGCCTTTTAGTTCCATAGCAAAATGGTAAAAATGCAATAGGTACTTATGGTGAGACTTTCTCTGTCCGTCAATCGATTAATTATTATTTAAGATGCCATATGGCTATCATGGTGTAGGTTATGTGGAATATATTTTAAACCATCTTGTTGACAATCCACAGCACATGGAGGAAGACTGGATCCCATACTGAACGAGGTGGCTGTGCCTCTTTTATGGTGGGACATGATGGCTTGATTGGCACAACTAGCTGCTGTCTCTTGAGGATTCATACAGAACGAACGATCTGCAACTTCTTTACTATGGCCATCATAAAACTCTTTGGATCGCTGATTCCTTTACTGGAGCAAAATCTCGAAACTGGATAAAATGTCTGCCTGCGTGATAGTCACATAATTGAGTGAATCGAAATATGTCATAATATAGCTACTACTGATGTTTTTGATGAGTTACATGATCAACTTTTCCATCGGATGGGTATTTCATTCCCACACATTTTTTTTGTTCCATTTTTATATGGAATAAGCGATCGAAGGATTCTTTGACTACCATGTCCATAAGTCATAATAAGTCTAAGGGTGCTGAGCGCCACTCTAGACCCTAAAGGTCCTTTTCGCCCGAAACTGTACGGCGTGGATGCTATCAGTAGTTGAAAGACAGTAAGTACTTATTATCACCCCTTTTCCCACTCTGCAGCCTTCCTCTTGGTCAAATCAGTCTCACAAAAGGAAAACTGTTGCTTGGTGGGTGTTGTCACACTTACGTCAACTGGTGTCAGGGAGTCGCCATCTTCTGGAGGGAAGTAGTCTCTCCTGAACTGCGGCAAGTCCTCTATGCCGATGAGGTCCGAGTCATCTGAGGCTTCACTGTTGAAAATTAATGAACTCATGTAATATGCAAGGATTTTACGGCTACTTTAAATGCCAGGCGTTCTATTTTGTGGTGCCACCTATCCGTAGATGTTTAATTAATGTTCCTTATAGGTACGCCTATTGTTATTGGAATTGAGGTACCTAAAGACCGAGCCTGTGAATTAAGCTAAGTACCGCAAACATGCAACTGAAAGTAACATTAAAGCTTTATCCACCAGCACGCAGCAAATGCTCATCTTTCCAGGCTGTTAGATTCAATTTAGATGCGATGAATACCTTATTTCAGATGATCTTCGCCTTCGCTTTGGTCAGTCGCTTCGTATTGGTCAGGACCGCTGCTAGTTAACTGCGGTTCAGTCCTGTGTACCGTGGACACTTCCTTCAGTTCTGACGGCGACGATTTATACATACCTTATAGCATCAAAATCAGGCGCGTTGATGGTCTCATTCCAGATGGGATTGGAGCCCTCGACGGTGTGTTTGTTAGTGCCGGGCGCCGCCAGCGCGATGCGGTTCAGCCCGGACTCCTGTGACCCGTACTTCGGGATCGACAGCGCTTCTAACCGACGGTTTAGCCTGCAGGAGAGAAGCACACTGATTTAAGATAAAATCCAAAAGTTTTTCGAAACACGTCACAGAGCAACAGTATCATCATCTTTTTTGCGGACGATGCCGTGCAGCACTCCTCTGCTCCTGTGGCACTCCGATCTATTGTGCTCGCCGTTGTCTAATTCCTCCTCTTTAAGTCCGGTTCCCACAAAAAACGGCACCTTGGCAGGGGTATACTTGACGTTCCGAGGGCAGAGAGTATGCTTTTCCTGCAATTGGCTCCTTGGGCTGGAGACAGTGCATAGGTGTTTCCTCCGCCTCATTACAGAGTCTGTATGCGTGTGTCCCGGTACATATAGTAGGATTCTAAGTAAGGGCAATTGTGCTTATTTACCTACGATTTTATTATCCGTTAACTTTCTATTGCCAAAAAATATAGAGCAGAAATACTTTCCTCAGCCAGGAAAGTATTTCTGGCAAAAAACACTATTTATAACATCCGATCTAATTTGAACTACGATGTCAACTAAACTGTAACAAATAGGAGTTCATGTTACAATGTTTTTTTTTAAGTTCTTAATTAATCATACCCTGGACTGAAATTATTTAGGCAACCCACTTGGGATATATATCTATTGACATATTAAATTGGATATAAAATAGTTTTAATCAAATAAACAGCTCGGTGAAGGTCGTTGTATAGCGGGATCCTAGACCAATGAGAAGCACAGAAACTCACACTCTAGTCCTGACGATAAAAGTGATGAGCAGCACTAGACACAGCAAGGCCAGCACGCCGGAGAGGCCCGCCAGCACGTACACCACGATGCGGCTAGAGTCCGCGTTGATCTCGGGGCTGGTGCCGGTCACGAAGTCGCGCAGCACCAGCAGCTCCGTGTTGAGGGTAGTTTGGATCGCGCGTAGCGTCTGCGTGTCACTGCGGAGGCTGCAAGACGAACAACACTTTGAAACAGGTATTTCAATGGGATAGTACTTAATGGGCGACTGTGATCAATGATGAATGCAATGATATTGATGTCGATGGCCTTGTTGTAAAGGCAGTGGTAGAGACAGTGGTAGTTGGTTCAGATCTTAAAAAGACAGTCAGAGCCTTGGAAGTCCGCCCCTTTTTCTGAGTTATATGCGTTAGTGGAAACTGGTAAGCGAATGGAACGAAATGGAGTTTTCCGGTGGAAATGGAACGAAATTCAAAAATGTATGGAAACGATCTATAAGCGATCGCTAAATTAGTCACGTAACCCCGCACAATTTGAAACATTTTTTGATATTTATCTTAAAAAACGCATGGATGGACATTATGGTCAAATTCATTCTTCATTATAGTAGATCATAGCTTTTTATGGCCCACTACTAATCATAAACAAGATAGCAGCAGTAGCCGACAGACGTTCGTATACTGCAGCAACTCACTCCTCGATGACGTCGGCGGGCACGGGCACGTTGTCGCGGACGAAGTGCGCGCGCACCTCGATGACGTCCTCCAGCGCCGCGCCCGTCGCGTCGGTGGCGGGCAGCACCTGGTCCACGTTGCACGTCATGTTGAACCCCGCGCTGAACGTCTGCGCGATCTGTGGACGGGTATGCACCGAGGCTGATCAGTACATCTAATAGAAAAAGATGGAACCTTTTGAGAAAGACCTGCGAGAAAGACACAACACCACATCGGCTTGGATGTCAGATATTTTTATCAACAGCCAGATGTCTGCGACCTACAATAGCTACGGCTGCAGCAAAGAAAGTACTACTCGATGTCTGAATAATCGTGCTACTTACGAAATCTGCTCGAGCCTCCACTTGGGTTAAAGCGTTGACGAACATAAAGAAGACTCTGTTTTGCGAAGATATCAGGTAGACCTTCACTGCTGCTGTGTCGTTGCCACCATCTGGAATTTTCACAATTTATGGAACCAACAGACGTTTTAATAGTCAAAGAGCAATGATTGTAAGCACAGGTTGCAAGGTAGTGACCATTTCCCAGTCTCCCAGGTCAAGACGAAGCGTAGTTGCAGACATTTGCCAGGCTGTCTTGTATCACTATAACTTGAATTCTATGAATGCCATGCATGCATGCATGGTGAGCGCCAGCACTCTGGTCTTGTTGTTCAGCATGAAGGCAGAGTCGCGGATGTTTGCCAGGCTACCATCTATCACTAATGATGTACGGTCTTAAGTCGTAACTCATACCAGGGTCAGTGGCGACGACGTTGAACTCGAACATGCCATGCATGCTGGCTGTGGGCTGCATGTTGAGCGTCAGCACACCCGTCTCATTGTTCAGCACGAAGGCGGAGTCGCGAACGTTTGCCAGGCTGTCGTCTGTCACCATGGAAGTGTGGTCAATCGCATAGGTGATCGGCAAGCCTTCTGAATGCACGGCCTATAAATACGAGTTTATCGTAAGCAATTCACGCCTCCTTCCAGCATTATGAAACGATGAAATTTTATTCATTGTTATTTTACTCCATGGTTATAAAAAGAGGCCGCAAGCGGATGTCCGTTGGGATTTGTCTCCCAGAAAATAACAGCGCGGTGCAGTTAGATCGCTTAGGAACGACGTAACTAGCACCATAATTATTGCTTAATCAATTAGCAAAAGCATTTTGGAGGAGTTGCAAATAAACGTGTAAAGTACCTGTAAAGTCAGAATTTCTCGATTGACACTGTCGAGCGTGGATATGCCAGCTGTATACAGACTCCTGACGAAGATCGGCCGAGGGTTAGCCTCTCTCACCTGTAATATGTTAATATCTTAATGTTTTCACAAAGTCATGCTTGGTGTGATCAAGCAACATGTCTTTGTAACTTGTTAGCAAAAAAATCTCACTAGATTTGATGTATTTATAAAGCCCCAATACTAAAGTGACTATAATACGTAAGTGGATTATCAAGGTTTGGGAAAGGAACTAATAAATTTTCTTAACGGAATAGGTATCTATCCACAGGCCGTTTTAATAACAAATCAAACGTAACCGAGAAGCAAAAAGTTCTTCCTCGTGGTACCGTATACGTAGATTAAAAGCATGCAAGGACAATTTTTTTGCCAACGAGCAATCTGTCTGTCACAAGTGACTTACAGTGACGGTGACAGTGAGGATGGAGCCGGGTAGCGCGGTGGTGACGTCACGGGAGTTGCTCGCTGCCACTCGTAGCGTGTGAACCTCGCTCTTGCTGCGGTTGAGCGGTTTGGCCAATGTGAGCACGTTGGTTTCTTCCTCTAATATGAAGTAACCATCTTCATTGCCATCTGTTTCAGAGATGATTTCAAAATTATCATTTTATTGCCATAGGTAAATTAGCCCCAAGTGTCACTGACCATTTGCATAAAAGTTCCCATTTATGTGCGCAATAAATATCTGTCATTTACATACTATTGCCATGGAAATAGCAACAAAAATTTATAATATTATTGTCTCACCAAGAATGCCGTAGTAGATGCTGTGGCAATCTCCATCGCAACGGAAGTTCTTGAGATCCTCTGCATGCGGCAACTCGTGCTTTTCTAACAGACCTGCTTCTTCCTCTAGGAAGTCAGAAAAAGGGAAATTTGAAAAACAGCTTAACATATAGGTACTTAGACATGCATTTGTGTGATCTTGAATATTAAACCTTTTCTGTAAATTCGTCCTGTAAATACCGTACTATCCATCGTCCGTCCGTCATTTAGATACTAAAATATGAGGTAGGTAGACTATAATCAATAAGCCGATATCTGTGTGGTGCAGACAAAATGCTGGGCGGATTGTAGAATCTCCGTCGCTAGCATTAAGTAATAGTAATGTGGCTAGCTTGAAATTATAGAGTTATGAGGAAAAAGTTGGTCTCACCCACAAACCCCACGTCAAATGTGCTGGTGCTAAAAGTGGGCTCGCCCTGCGTGGGCACGAACACCGCTTGCAGCGACACCTCTGCAGACAGTGGGCCAGGTTCAGTGCCTCCATCCGTAGCGCGGATTATCACCTATAGTTAGAGTAATTAATATAAATGAAAGAAATTCTTCACCAAAGCCTCATAAGGAAGCAAAGGCACAGTCAAAGGCTCTACCTGAAATTCTTTGACATCTTCCGTGAACATCGTCTGTAGCATGAGGATGCCCTGATTTTCACCGCTCGCAAACACTTGGAAGTACTCAGATGCCTCATCTAAACAAAAAGAGCTCTAAATAAACCGTGTGTTACAAAAGGAAATATTTATTTAACTTTAGGTGATGGAAAAAATTACCATCGCCAGAAATTTCGAAGGTAACTTGGCCAGCTTGTAAACCGTCTTCGTCTGTAGCTTGAATCGAATCCAGGAATTCACCGGAGATCAGGCCTAGGCGTGCGTTGACCATCGCCCTTTCCTGCCAGTAGTTAAGATTATATATGATATATTATTTTCTCTCTCTATCTTTATCAGCTGATGAACTTCTATGGCATACCTAGATAAACAAGCAAATATCCTAAATAATACGAGAAAAGTCGTTCTTATTATTTCTGGGAAGTAAGTATGCAGATTCTTTTCAGAAGGTATCATCATAAAATAATTCTGGATTTATTTACGACTTTCGGAAATGCGAATAGAGGTCTCATGATATCATTCAAACTGCAAAAAGGAAAAAGTAATACAGCTAGCTCTAGATAGACATGATTTTACATTTATATGATGAGTAAAATTAGGTAGATATTTAGATTGGTGACAAAGTAAAACGTACCTACCCTGGCAAAGCGCACGATAGCGCCGTTCTGGGGAAACACGAACTCCGGAGCGTGAAAGTTGTAGGGTCTGATGACAAGCTGATAGATCTCGCTCGACTCTTGCTGCGGTTCTCCGTGGTCATACGCCTGCGCCATAATATACAATAAACAATAACAAAAACAATCATTACAGACATTTAAGAAATATATTGGTCCCATGTAAAGTCCTTGCGAGACTACAATGTTCTTTCTACTGAAGCGGCCTTTAATAATATCATTATATTCTCTGAAAAAACAAACGTTTCCTCGTGAGGAACAAAACAAAAGAAACACTCGTATGTTCCTCTTATAAATGTCATGTTGTTAGTATGCTGTATGAATGTTAAATAATTAATAAGCGAAACTTGACGAGGTAGTTAAAATGTTAACAGTCCCCCATGTATATCGTAAAGCGTTGTTAGTGGAAGAGGCCATTTACATAAATCAAGAAAAAAAGCGGAGCGAAATGGAAGCCTTGTGTAGCAGGGAAAAACTTACGCGGATGCCGATATCGTAGGTTCCCCAGTAGCCTCTCAAATCGACCAGCGTTTCCAGTTCCCCGCTGACGTTGTACCTGTCGTCAAATGTTACATAGAAGTTCTTTTTAACCGACTTCAAAAAAAGGAGGAGGTTCTCAATTCGTCGGAATCTTTTAAGCGTTACTTTTCAGAAGTCTCATCTATTGCCAACCTCCAAATCCCACATCGAACAAGTCACTACATAAATCGTCCAAAAGAACTTAGTTACGTCGGTTTCGCTCCGTCACTGGAGCACCATCATTCAAGAAGTGTGACTTAAAGAGTATTTTGATTTGTAAATAATGCAGTATCTCCGCTTGTTTAAGGAAAGCGTTTGGAAGTTTTGTGGAGTGCTGTGAGGTAACAGATACAGCAATTGTGTTTAGTAGGAAGCGGTTCGCAACTACCTATTGTCGGTGTAAACGTCAATAGCGGTGAAGAGGTCTGGGACGTCGAGGTCGCGCTCGGTGATCAAGGTGAGGTTGGCGACCTCGTAGCCGACGCGGGAGTTGTCCGTGTTGATCTCGTCGCGGTCTGGAGCGAAGATGTACGGGGAAAGTCGACTACCCTGGAACAAACAGTTTGATCTGGAAAATACCAAGGTGTGGCTGTGTCGACTGTTGATATCGTGGATATGGTTTACTTGAAAATGTGTGCTTAACCAATATTTATATTTTTTCTTGTGTAATTTATCTACAGATTGTGATAAATTGATAATGGTTCTATTATCATTCATTTTCAGAACTGTCTTGGTCACTATGAGCAATTTAAAGACGTTACTATTCACGCATATACACGCACCAATACACACTCCTTACAGCTAGTATCAACTATCAGTAGCTTCACAAGTGCTCCAAAATCATAAACGCGTTAGTCAATTATGGGGGTCTGCGTAGTGCGACATTTATCATAATCAGTATTACAGCAATTTACGTTATCATGAAGACCTTATGAAACAGAACTTTGTGAGTGTGGCCATGGTAACTGATGGTAAGTGGTAGGTAAATTATGCACATGTTACTTTGCTCAAATTCTCCGAGACAGACCACGAGAGGCTGTCGCGTGGCGGCAACTCCGGAGCGTTGTCATTCACGTCAAGCAGTACTACCAACACCTCTGTAGTGTTCTGATTGCGGTTGCCATCTGAAATAGTGAGAGCGAGATTTAAAAACTCATCAATATTTGCATAAGTCCATAGTCCAAGCCCAATCTCAGGACATTGCACTGTATGGTTTTTTGTGGTGGATACTACTGGCACGAATGTTTTTCTGAGTTTTCTTACAGGTTCATCAGTTAGTTCTTGCTTCTTGAATATTATTTGTTGTTATTAGGATCTTAGCGAGGCAACTTACTCATAGGAATACAAATTACTAAAAGCAGAGTAGTTCGGAGTCGGACGTATTCATATAATCTCCAGCGGAATAGAAATAGAGGAACAGCTGTGAATGAGGTTGAGCTAAATATCATTGCGATCCATTCGTTCATGGAAAATCAGCCTCGAAGTCAGCTCTACAGAGTAGAAGCTTAAGGAAGAACATACCTCCAGCGGAATAGAAGTTGTCGATGAGGTTGAGAAATATTCTATGCGTGGGCTCGTCTCCGTCTCTGTCGAGCACCTCGTCGGTCGTGTAGTCCACAAAGATCCGCCCCGTGTCCAGATCCACGGAGAAGAAGCTGCGGAGACGCGAGTTCACTGCGTAGTTGATCTGGTAACTGACTGAGTGGTAGATTTCTGTAAGGAAATAAAGGTTACCTATGACGATCATTTTACTGTGGAAGTGTAAAACGACAATTTGCCTGTCTGTTGTAATGATATAATGATATGAAAAGGGGTCGTATTTTATCTAATGAAATTTTGTACTGTAGTGCCATGTGTAACTCTATTACGGTGGCTGTTAAAATTTATTGAAACAACTCTTGGACTAACTCTTTTCGGGCGTGTTCTATACGAAGTCCAGGTGATTGGGTCGTTTGTGTTTGATTCGAGGAATCGATGTGCCAGTTAGGGACTCGTAGGTTAGGGAACGTATCTGTTATTACGTATCTCACCATCTCGGTCCAAGTCTTCAGACGCGACTACCACCACTTCGTCGTCCTGCGTCGCGTTCTCATACAAGTACACCGTCACGTTGAACAGGTCTTCCCGCGCCAGCGGACTTTTATTGTTCGTGTCGATTATTGCGATTGAGATCTAGAAACAAGCTATTAACAGATTATTTCATAATTTCCTTTTGTTTATGAAGAAATGAAGCAGCTCGGATGCTTATGAAGCGGGTTAGCCGTTTCAATTTAAATCATGGACCACCGCAAAGTCTTGCTAAGGATTTATCTTACATTTCCTTCAGTATTGAAGTAGTTTTTATCTGGGGGGCAGTCTGCGGGGTCCTCCTCAGTGCACTTATCGCTGGCTATCACAGTGTAGTAGAGGAAGTGTCGCGGAGGGACGTCGGCGTCGATCCCTCCTTCCAGGTCCACCTCGATCTGACCGCTGGTGAAGTCGATCTTCACTAAACCGTCTGGAGTGTCCTCTCTCGGACTGGAATTGAAGTCAAAAGGAAATCAGAATTCGGGAAAAACCGTATTACAACAAATCTCTTGATTCTAAAAGTAAAGGATGCCTACGGGATCCTTTATCCACACTGGATTTTCAAAAATCTGTATGCTTAAAACTTAATCCGCCCTATTATTTGATAGATCAGTTAGTCTGTTAGTGAATCAGTCATTTTTATTTATTTATTTCTTAATTTTTATAGATGCCTTCTTCGCTGTTCAGAGACAAACTGGATCTTTTCAAAACTTGCCTTTGGTGGCGGAACTGTCGCGCACCTTGAGCAACTGAGGTGGAGTGGGTATGCTGCACCCACTCTGGGTGGTCGTTCATGGCTACAAGAAATTGGTGAAAGAACTCACAGGATGGTGTAGCGGACTTGGTTATACAGAGGGCCGTCGATGTCGGTGGCCTGCACGGAGCCGATGACGGTGTCGGTGGCGGAGTTCTCGCGCACCCTCAGCGACTGGGCGAGGGTGTTCTCCGCCCACTGCGGCGCGTTGTCGTTCATGTCAATGATGGTTATCGTGAACGTTACTGAAAACAAAATATTTAAAAAATGATAAATTACCAAAAAAACCTCCCGATTGAGTGTTAGAAAACTTTGAAAGCTGTCTGCATTAGCAAACTGTGTATCTCGATTTCATTGTCATCAGTTTTTTGAAATGGCTACCACCTGAATGCAATGCAAGCCTCGACACAGATTCAGGATTTCCCTCAAATCTGAAGCTACATGAAGGACGCTGCAGGTACATCTTAGATAGAAATGAGATAAGAATCGTGACCCACATTCATCATAGTCAGTTCCGATGACGGTGTTCTTATCCACCACCTTGATGGTGACGTACAGAACTTCAAACTCCTCGAAGTCGATGGTGACGTTGTCTCGGATCTCTTTCACAAACAGCTGGCCGATAGCAGAGCCACGTGCGTCGTCTCCGCCTGGGAACGATGTTTTTATTTCCAAGCAGCTGCAAAGAAAAAACACCAGTCAAATTCGAGTCGGATTCGGAATGCCCATCATTTAAAGTGCCCAACTCGAATTTTGGGAACTCTTTTAAAAAGCGTAAAGAAATCGTTTGTCTTCGCCGTTACTTTATTGCTCACCGCTGGCTTCATAAAACTATAGTCATTCCTGCACCTCAGGTCTCTGTCTTTGTCATACTTGTAGCTACGTCGGCCACTTTGGTTCTTAGGAATATCTCCTCATTAAAGGAGGAAGGAAACCAAAAATATTGCTGAGGATTTGAATAACTAGTAAAACTTTATAGGAACTTTGGTACTCACCCAACATATTCTGAAGGACTAGTTTCCCTGCCTTGCTTGGTAGCGTAAGAGGACTCCCACACAATTTCGAAGCTCAGGTCAGCTGTGGTGTCGGGATCCGTTGCCGTAATCTCCAGGGACTCCCGCGTCACTAGATATCCTTCTGGTACATTTTCTTCCACTTGGGGACTGCCTCGGGGCTGTCAAATAAGTTTCACAAGATTTTCAAATTAAGACCGGGAAAACGTTGCGAATGGTGTCTTCGCAACGTTTTTCCGGTCTTAATTCGTGAAGTGTGTGTTCATTCGAGATGAATGAACACACATTACCATTATAAACATGAAGATTACACGCAGAATTTGTCTTAACAAATAAACTCACAGATTACGAGAAATATTTCACAAAAAAATACGTCCGCAACAATAACGATGCAGTGGCGACTTTGTATCATTATAACTTTGCTATCATAACATTTTGTAAATTGCAATTAGTTGTAGTTTTCGCATAGAATACGACTTCGAAATACGGTGATTGAGCTAGGTCATGAACGAGTGTAAAAATAGAATTTTGACGGTCAGGTGAATAACAAAAGACTTACCAACCGAAGACTAGGCGGTGTGTTGTTGATATCATTAAGTTGTATCACGAGCTGCGACGTATCCGTGTTGACTACCGGCGTTCCATTGATGCTGCTGGGTATCCCCAGAGTGTCGTGTGCTTGGATCTGTAACATTTTGAAATGTCACTCTCATCTGGTCGATGTGCTGAACAGATCATCAACCAGCAAGGTTCGAATCGTTTGGATCCACTGGCTTCAGCAAGGTACCTTAACTCGGCCCATCAACCGGGAGTGGCTTGTCGATCGACTGAGGTGACAATTAAGATGATTAGTGAAATCTTTAAGATGTTACTAATGAAATTTCACTAACCTGAACAAGCAGTTCGTTCTGTCGGTGGTAGTCGAAAGCTTCGTTGATAGAGACGTAAATGTCTCCCGTGGTTTCATTGATTCGCAAGAATTGCTGCGCGTTGCCCATCAACGTGTGCCTAGGAAGTGAGGAATGGAAATCAACAAAAATGATGATCAATGATGTGCTTCTCCTTAGTTTAAGTTTAAGTTAGTAGTAGAAAGAGAAAACCTTAGTTTAGCGATTGCGTTAAATATCGTACGTACCTGATAAATTCTCCATATTGATTTATTATGCCTCCTAACCACCACGCGCAATGGCGGCCACGCACCGGGAAGCCCAGTGTCGGCAGACCCCCCCCACCAGGTGGACGGACTTAATAAAGAAAGTCGCGGGGAATCGCTGGCGACAGGCGGCGCAAGATCGTGGTGTTTGGTGGTCATTTCAGGAGGCCTATGTCCAACAGGGGACGTCAATCGACTGAAATGACGACGATAACGATGCCTCCTAAATTAAAAACTAAATTGTGGAATGTAGTCAAATCTTTCTTATAGTCATTCTGAATAGTGACTCGTGCGCAATATGTTTTTTATAGTCCTGATGGCAAGCGATCACCACCGTCCTTGGACATTTGCAGCACCAGAGTAACTGCAAATGCATTGCCGGCTCTTAAGAATTTTGTTTATCTGCACCTTGAATAACCCCATGTTATAGTTTTGAGGGAACACTGTTGCTGGTAGCTGGTTCCATAGTTAACATGTGCGTGAATAGAAGGATGTAAGCTTGAAAAACTCACACCACACTGTCGTCGATGTCTCTATCGTAGGCTTTGACAGTGGCGACGTGGAAGCCCGCCCCGACCGTCTCGTCGAAGCTGACATTCTGTGTGCTGCTCTCAAAGATCGGCAGCTCATCGTTCCAGTTGATTAACTTAATGTACACGGTGGCTACTCCGGTCAGGGTGTCGTTGCCTAAGTCTGTTGCGATCACCTGAAATTAAGACTTCCGGTGAGAACTTTTTTTTGGAAAAGAATGATGAGCTAAGCGACAATTTTGCCTGATGTTAAGTAATTCGCTGGCCCATGTCATGCATATGCAGTCCATCCAAGGGTTTTTATTGGCATTGCTACGGACTGTGCTAGAGATATTGTGATGTCTCAGAGTTGCCGCTTACAGGCCACTGTTTTTTTGAAACCAAAACCGAACGTCGTCTTCAAAACAGCAAAATATTTTGACAAATGAGATGCTGTAAATCCGTCTGGACGGATTTTGCTAGAAGAATGAAACTTTTCTTGTTTGCTTTTTCTTGTTTTCCGGAAAAAAATACCCTAAGCTCGTTTGCTTGTTGGACGATTATTTTAATCAATTGTATGCATACAACAAACAGTTTGTCATTTGTGACCAAATTTTTTCTTCAATGATAATATCACTCATTTTACAGTGCTTGTTTTCAGTTCAATCCCATATCGGTAATCTTACTTTCAGTTCAATCCCATATCGGTAATCCTCGTCCTCAAAGTCCAGAGCGCTGTGGTTGGCGGTGGTCATGAAGAAGGTCTGGCGTTGGTAGCCGACCTCCGGCTGGATAAGGAAAGCATCCGCTGCTCCCGGGGGATGCACGCTCTCCAGACGCACGCTGTAGCGCGCGTTCTCGCCCTGATGGAGAAGCATATTGTTGGCAGGAAAATCATATGAACCGTAAGAGAACGGGAGAACTGCTCCTCCAGTAAATACTAAACATTTGACATTGAAAATTTTGTGAGGAATACTGCAACTTTGAGAGTTTTCAAAGGTGATGTTTGACAATCCACACAAAGTCAATGTAGCTAGGGTTATTTCCGAACTCTTCACATTTTGAGAAAAGATCCTTTGCAAGTAATTCTTCGATAATATTGAGATAGAGGATTGGATTCATTACGTATTACGAGTACAGACATAATTAGGTAGGTACGACGTAGTTCATCTTTACACAGATGAACTCCTCAACTATCAATGGCTGGTGTACGAAACGATGGTACATTTTTTTAAATGATTCATTCGTAAGAATTTGAGATTCTCAAAGTAGACACTTACTGTATCTCTGTCATGGAATCCAAACTCCGTATCGAAGTTCAGCGTCTGCGGGGTCTCCTCGGGAATGCTGATGCTGTACTCGTCGTGTATGGACAGCGGCGCCTGATCGTTGACGTCGTTGATGATGATGACCACGTCGATGGGCGTGGCGTTGCTCTGGTTGTTGGCCTTGTACGCTACGAGGGTCACTGGGAATATTTCGCGCTCTAACGCGTCTCTGTCTATCGGCGCCACGTGGAATGTTGCCCCGCTTCGTCCGCCGTCTATTGTGTTGATTGTGAAGAATTTCTCGTCTTCTGCAAACGTGGGTTTATGAATACGATTGAATGTTAAACTCCTCTTAGACACAGATTAACCAGGAAAATAATTACCCCGTGTTGTGGTAAAAGATGGACCAATTTTATTTGGGTAAATGGTTTGCCGCACAAATGTGGCGCCCGCAGGTTTTGCATAGAACTTTGATATTTTTCACGAAGTGCGCTGTTAAAGGAAATTCGTCGCAAAATGTACAGGTGCAAGACCTTGCGTATTAAATTGTAGAAGAATGCCCGGCATCCATATGGTGATATGCCAAGGAAGGTCACCCATGCGATGGACTGTCCAAATCAAGACTGCTGTTAGCGTTCCCTTGGACCAAGAAAAATAACATCTGCTTCAACCTAACCTAACCTAACCTAACCTAGATGATGACGAAACGGCAAAGAAGAAGAAGTCAAGTTACCGGCGGCAGCTTGGAGCGTGTAATGGATGGGTCCGTTGATCCCGGTGTCGGCGTCTATGGCGCGGACGGTGAACTGCTGCGCGGTCTTCTCGTCGAACTGCTGCACGGCGAAGATCTCCACCCAGCGCGGCGGCCGGTGCTCCACGTTCTCCACTTGCACCATGACCGTCACCGTGTGATTGTTAGGCAGCGAGTCCTGGACGATTAAAAATAAATTTTCGGCAAGGATCCAAAGCTTATACAGTCTCACACAAAGTTTATAGTCTGCTTAGTGAGTCTAAGTATACAGTCTTGGTACCTGAGAGCTAATGAAAGACTCAAAAATTTCACTTTTATCACTACCCTTTACCACTACCATTATCACTACTTACCTATATTATCTCGATCTTTAATTTCTTACTAGCTATGTCAATGAGGTCTTTCAAAAATGAATTGGACTCACAAACGCTGTGACGCTGAAGATATGCAGCACGTTGACCGTAAAGTCTAGGGTCTGGTTGAGGCCAAGGGTCATGGTCATCTTGAACCACTCGTTGGGGATATTGGTGCCCTCCACGTAGAAGAACTGGTCGTCGTCGCGGTCGCTGTCCACCCTGAAGGTCATGTTGCTGGTGCTGATGCGGCCGTCGGCGTCGCTCACTTCGTACACACAATCCGTGAGGCCCAAACTGCCCAGTTCCTGTGATGGACAAATATTCGTTAAAAATATCGTTCCCTTAAAGTCTCAACTCATCACCACGTCGCTAGAGAATGGATTGACTGTCAGAATGAAACGGGCTCTGACCCACTGCGTTAGTACTTGGGGCAACGCAAAGTGGAAAATTTACGAACACCTTTACAATCATTGTGGAAAAATTGCTCGCTACTATAATATCTTCGATGTCAAGACCTTCGCCACCAGCGTCTCTCCGGGCACACTGATGTCCAGCATGTACAGCTGCATGCCGGGCGTCTCGAAGTCTTAATACTAACGGGCACGACGCAGGAGTCCAGCAGGCGAATGACGGGCGCGTTATCGTCGATGTTGACGATCTGCAGCGAGACCCTTGCCACCAGCGTCTCTCCGGGCACACTGATGTCCAGCATGTACAGCTGCATGCCGGGCGTCTCGAAGTCTTAATACTAACGGGCACGACGCAGGAGTCCAGCAGGCGAATGACGGGCGCGTTATCGTCGATGTTGACGATCTGCAGCGAGACCCTTGCCACCAGCGTCTCTCCGGGCACACTGATGTCCAGCATGTACAGCTGCATGCCGGGCGTCTCGAAGTCTTAATACTAACGGGCACGACGCAGGAGTCCAGCAGGCGAATGACGGGCGCGTTATCGTCGATGTTGACGATCTGCAGCGAGACCCTTGCCACCAGCGTCTCTCCGTCACACTGATGTCCAGCATGTACAGCTGCATGCCGGGCGTCTCGAAGTCTTAATACTAACGGGCACGACGCAGGAGTCCAGCAGGCGAATGACGGGCGCGTTATCGTCGATGTTGACGATCTGCAGCGAGACCCTTGCCACCAGCGTCTCTCCGTCACACTGATGTCCAGCATGTACAGCTGCATGCCGGGCGTCTCGAAGTCTTAATACTAACGGGCACGACGCAGGAGTCCAGCAGGCGAATGACGGGCGCGTTATCGTCGATGTTGACGATCTGCAGCGAGACCCTTGCCACCAGCGTCTCTCCGGGCACACTGATGTCCAGCATGTACAGCTGCATGCCGGGCGTCTCGAAGTCTTAATACTAACGGGCACGACGCAGGAGTCCAGCAGGCGAATGACGGGCGCGTTATCGTCGATGTTGACGATCTGCAGCGAGACCCTTGCCACCAGCGTCTCTCCGTCACACTGATGTCCAGCATGTACAGCTGCATGCCGGGCGTCTCGAAGTCTTAATACTAACGGGCACGACGCAGGAGTCCAGCAGGCGAATGACGGGCGCGTTATCGTCGATGTTGACGATCTGCAGCGAGACCCTTGCCACCAGCGTCTCTCCGGGCACACTGATGTCCAGCATGTACAGCTGCATGCCGGGCGTCTCGAAGTCTTAATACTAACGGGCACGACGCAGGAGTCCAGCAGGCGAATGACGGGCGCGTTATCGTCGATGTTGACGATCTGCAGCGAGACCCTTGCCACCAGCGTCTCTCCGGGCACACTGATGTCCAGCATGTACAGCTGCATGCCGGGCGTCTCGAAGTCTTGCCTTGAAACGATTATTATCATTTATCAACGTGTCGGATGGGATGACAACTTTCCCTTATTTCAAGAGGGAAGTAGGAAAATATAGTGGATCCTTCTTTTTGGCGTTTCTTAGATAGCGTTTTATAGCTATTGAAGGAGACACATGTTATCATTCTTATCGTAAAGTATTTAAGTAGGTATGATGTCTACAGCACTTAGCAGACCGTATCTTGTGTAGATGGTACTCGTTATTTCTAAGTGTAAATTGGACATAAGTTACCGTTGCGTGATGTACAGGAACCATTCGTCGCCCACTCTGCGGAAGTCCGGGCCTAGCATGTTGAATGTGCCCGACACCATCCGATCAATGTTCGGTCTCTGCGTACCTGAAATTCAATCTGTGTCAATTCCACTGGAGCTTAGCTTATCTCCTAGTCTGTTTCTTTGTTAGGGTTCCATACCAAAGTGGTAAAAATGGCACCCTTCTGGTGAGACTTTCTCCATCTGTCCGTCCGTCCGTCCATCTGAGTGATCTGTCTGTCACACTCGATTTTTTTAAAATGTCACAGTCATCCATTGCTTTAGGTAAACCTGGTAGCGGGAATTTTAACTACCACGATTTAAGTAGCATCTTTTGATACGCCGAGACTCTCTCGATCCATCTGGTGGGGTAGGTACGTAACGATAAGTTTTCTATGAAACACCTTTCACTTTGAATTTGAAGTTTGAACATCAACCACCACGTTAAGCTTTAGTGGCTACAACTGACAGCAAACATTCTACGAATCCCTTCATTTCTGTTTTAATCTGTTCAAATTAATGTTCAGCAGCTCTAATATGTCTCATCCATGCGTTATGCGAGGTGCTGATATCTACTTATTAAGGTTTAATGTTATAGCCACTTTTTGCTTAAAACTTGTGGTTATAACTTATACCTTTGTAATTGAGTTTAGCGATGGCAACCTCCTCTTCGTTTTCCTCGTCCATCAGGATGACTTGCGTGGGCGGCGACGCTCCTGAAATGTACTGGTCCATGCACACGTCCTCTCTCGCAGGGACCGGCAGGAACGGCCTCTGGCTCCATGGCACTCCTGGAACCATTCAGCATTGGCATTATGGCAGATTCATCGCTGGCTAGCCTCTTGGCGGTGCATGTTTGGCAAGCAATTGCGAACGAGGCTCCCAACAGTGGCTCGATCCAGGAATTAAATCACTTACTTCTTTTCTCGTTTCAGTCTCAACAAATTAATCGTGGCCTTATTAAGCACGAATCTAGATTTTTTTACATTATACAAGTTACTTGACTGCGATCTCACCTGATGTTAAGGGATGATGCAGCCGAAGATGTTAACGTACTAACTTGGAAGGTAATAAGTAAACTCACCCCAACGGTTTCTACACAGCATCGCACCGGTACATCGCATCGCTTGGCGGGTGGTAGGGTGCTAACTTATATTACTACTCCTCATATATCGAATCATCACAATTAGATTAACATGTGCCCTGACAATACCTCTGCGCGGCGTAACTTCAGAGTGGACTGGAAGTTTGGTTGACTACTGTAGTTTAAATACCTCCTTTTATATACTTACCATCAAAATTTAGCTCGGGCAAGTCCAGCATAGACTCTCTCGGAATGGCCGTCATCCACGCACATCTCTCTAAGTCTGAAAACAACAAGAAAGATAAATGCTCAGCAAATAGATAATGTTTTCAGCAACATTATCTCTAGTACCATTATATCTAGTATCATTATCTCTAGTAGTAGTAGTTTTTAGCAACATTACCTCTAGTATCTGCAACAAAAATCCTTTACAGCATTGGTTGCCTGGAAGAGATCGCTAGGTAGCGATAAGGCCGCCAAATTGTGTACCTATTCTTTGTAATTTTTGTGTTGTCCTTTGTTTGACTTTGTGGTGTGCAATAAAACTATATTCATTCATTCATTCATTATATAGAGACACCTAAGAAGTTGACGGTCGTTGTAAGTGAAAACTGCCACCTATCGGAGAGTCGGTGAAAACGAGCATGATAGGAGTATTAAAGGACCCTACTCAAAGCACTGCCTGCTGGGCCCTGCTTGCAGTGCCACTGCCGATCGTATTGTATGTATGCATGCAGGGCCGATATTTTAATTGTTCACTCTGCCGCAGGGCTGCAGTATCATTCTGCCAGCCCGACACACGATCTCCCCACTCCGTAAACTGCAATCAGGGACATGTGTAACTCGGTCGGGCCGATGTAGGCCGTCATTTTGTTAAAATTTATACAATAAATTTTATATCCCATACCTTTAAACGAGCAATTCTTGTACATATTTATATTAATAGCGGAAATAGACCCCACCGTCGTAGGTTGCGACGTCACCCGACCAACTCAGACCAACTTCTATAAATATGGCGCTTTCGTTCAGAATCGGACACACTTTTGCATTGCGAGCGGTCGCAGATGGTTGGTCTGGTGTCGACGTAGTCTGCAGTTGGTGAGATGTATCTGTGTAATAGTGGATCTCTGTTCGTGTTCTTCGTGTTAATTGATTACTGTTTCTCTTTTAAAGCTAATTCTGTGTAATTTAAGAAGTGTTAATTAAAGTAGACGTGTTTGATTTTGTTTTTTTTTAATCAAACCTACTTCTGATTCCTAAAATCAGAAGTGGGATCCGTAAACAACTAAAACCCACGTGCTGCCCGCCAAACAGTGATCAGTTAACCCATAATGCTAAGTTCATCCTGTTCACGTGAGAAAAGTGCTAGATCATGCAGTGCTAGGCGCGCTCGTAGCAGATCGCGCCGACATCAACATAAGCCTCGATTGCGGGGATCACAATACTCGATCGCGATTACGTACACCATCGCACTCGCGGTCCCGCTTGCGCTCTCGTTCGCTCTCCTACACGCGGTCACGGTCACGTGCTCGCGATTCTGGCCCTAAAGACATTTCTTTAAAACGCGCATTAGCTTCAATAAAATCTAGACTTGATTTTGCCGAGCATAGCTTAGCTTATATCTTTTCAATCGAGTCTTTCGAATCGAATCGAGAATCGATTTTCTTATCTTAGCTATAGCTTTTCAATCGAGAAAATATACTTCAATGTGAGGGTAGTAGCATTTTATCCGTTGCTGCGCAAGCATTTACAAACGCGATCGGTGCAATAAACGAAATAAAACCAGCAAATTATTACGTGTCCAATCTTGACTAGACTACGTAACTTTGTTTGGTGCGATAAGGATTGCGCGTCCTACCCGCAAAAGCAGCAAACAAAATTAGATGTTCAACGACTAGTTTTTGCTAATAATAATTTTGTAATGCCGAGTTGCAGACCGTGCGACTACGTGCCTGCGTCACATTGTTGTCATGCGCTTCTAGGTTTGATGAGTTCTATCTAAAATACGTAAGAGTATTTTGAAATTTTCATGTTTTGAGGTCTACAGTCTACACCCTGTGTACGTCTTGGGTACGTTAGACGTGCTGATGACGTGTTTTTTGTCTACGAAGATATTCTGACTCTAACGTAAATAATAATCGTTCAATAGTACAAGAGTTAGAGACTATTTCCACTAAAACGTGTGTTTTTGTTATGTTCTATGTACGACTAATTCTTTAGATGACGGCGCCATTCGATTCGTGTTGCCTCGTGTGTGCCGAGTTTCTCTACGTGCACAGCTCGCTTCAGCGCGTGGCTATACATGCTTCGACGTGTACGGCAAGCGTCTGCGAGTGGTATAACTGCCTGTTTACTGTCTGTGTCTCCCCGTGTGACGGTCGATGATTATGAGTGAGCGGACGGAGGTTCAGTGCAGTCCGCCCATGCCGCTATGATGTGAAATAAAATGTAGAGGATTCTACGAAGGGGTACAGCTAAAAACACGTTGATCCAGATTGTTGAGTTTTTCACTTTTTGTTCTGACGTTTATTTTCATCAGTTGTGTAATGTGTAGTAGTCAGGATAAAGCATGGGATAAAGTTATTCCTTGGTCTGTGGTCAGGCTGGACGAGCGGTCCCCAGATAACCTGTGCGTGTTACTTTTGACTTTCTTTTGTTTACAGTTACCTAACTGTGTGCAAAGGCTGCGCATCTGTATGGCGCGAGAGGCTTTGGGCTGCGCACGTCTGGTGCGAGGACTTCCGTCTGCGCGCCTCTGGTGCGAGAGGAGTTCCGCCTGCGCGCCACTGCGCGAGGGGCTTCGCCTGCGCGCCTCTGCGCGAGGGGCTCCGCCTGCGCGCATCTGGTGCGAGGACTTCCGTCTGCGCGCCTCTGGTGCGAGAGGAGTTCCGCCTGCGCGCCTCTGCGCGAGGGGCTCCGCCTGCGCGCCTCTGCGCGAGGGGCTCCGCCTGCGCGCCTCTGCGCGAGGGGCTCCGCCTGCGCGCATCTGGTGCGAGGACTTCCGTCTGCGCGCCTCTGGTGCGAGAGGAGTTCCGCCTGCGCGCCTCTGCGCGAGCGGCTCCGCCTGCGCGCCTCTGGTGCGAGCGCTTCCGCCTGCGCGCCTCTGCGCGAGGGGCTCCGCCTGCGCGCATCTGGTGCGAGGACTTCCGCCTGCGCGCCTCTGCGCGAGGGGCTCCGCCTGCGCGCATCTGGTGCGAGGACTTCCGTCTGCGCGCCTCTGGTGCGAGCGCTTCCGCCTGCGCGCCTCTGCGCGAGGGGCTCCGCCTGCGCGCCTCTGGTGCGAGAGGAGTTCCGCCTGCGCGCCTCTGCGCGAGGGGCTCCGCCTGCGCGCCTCTGCGCGAGGGGCTCCGCCTGCGCGCATCTGGTGCGAGGACTTCCGTCTGCGCGCCTCTGGTGCGAGAGGAGTTCCGCCTGCGCGCCTCTGCGCGAGCGGCTCCGCCTGCGCGCCTCTGGTGCGAGCGCTTCCGCCTGCGCGCCTCTGCGCGAGGGGCTCCGCCTGCGCGCATCTGGTGCGAGGACTTCCGCCTGCGCGCCTCTGCGCGAGGGGCTCCGCCTGCGCGCATCTGGTGCGAGGACTTCCGTCTGCGCGCCTCTGGTGCGAGCGCTTCCGCCTGCGCGCCTCTGGTGCGAGCGCTTCCGCCTGCGCGCCTCTGGTGCGAGAGGAGTTCCGCCTGCGTGCCTCTGCGCGAGGGCTCCCGCTTGCGCGCCTCTGGTGCGAGGGCTTCCGTCTGCGCGCCACTGGTGCGAGCGCTTCCGTCTGCGCGCCTCTGGTGCGAGAGGAGTTCCGCCTGCGCGCCTCTGCGCGAGGAGTTCCGCCTGCGCGCCTCTGTGCGAGGGGCTCCGCCTGCGCGCATCTGGTGCGAGGACTTCCGTCTGCGCGCCTCGGGTGCGAGAGGAGTTCCGCCTGCGCGCCTCTGCGCGAGGGGCTCCGCCTGCGCGCATCTGGTGCGAGGACTTCCGTCTGCGCGCCTCTGGTGCGAGCGCTTCCGCCTGCGCGCCTCTGGTGCGAGAGGAGTTCCGCCTGCGCGCCTCTGCGCGAGGGCTCCCGCTTGCGCGCCTCTGGTGCGAGGGCTTCCGTCTGCGCGCCACTGGTGCGAGCGCTTCCGTCTGCGCGCCTCTGGTGCGAGGGCTTCCGCCTGCGCGCATCTGCTGCAAGGGCTTCCACCTGCGCGCTTCTGGTGCGAGGTCTTCCGCCTGCGCGCCTCGGTGCGAGGACTTCGGCCTGTGACGCACCCCTGGTGCGGGTGGCTTCGGCCTGTGACGCACCCTTGGTGCGGGTGGCTTCGGCCTGTGACGCACCCTTGGTGCGGGTGGCTTCGGCCTGTGACGCACCCTTGGTGCGGGTGGCTTCGGCCTGTGACGCACCCTTGGTGCGGGTGGCTTCGGCCTGTGACGCACCCTTGGTGCGGGTGGCTTCGGCCTGTGACGCACCCTTGGTGCGGGTGGCTTCGGCCTGTGTACGCACCTCTGGTGCGGGGGGCTCCGGCCGGAGGGGGGAGGGTTACATGTCTTTCCCTTTCCTTCAGTTTCATGACGTCATTTCCTTTCTGAAGCAGGGCGCCTTGCAAAACTTCGTATATGTATATCTGTTGAGTGATGAGTGACGACGTATGTTTACGTGTTGAGAACGCATGAGTTCATGATTTAGGCAACCAATAGCTAAGTGTGCTATGTGTGTGAATTGTAAGAGGGCCTCGGATGAGTGATGGATGACAGAATAGGTTTTTGTTCTCTGTTCAATACTTTAACCATTGTGTCTCTTAACCAGATTCCGAGAGTTATGACGATGATGCCAGCGCAGGTCCATCAGCTGCTCCTGACCCAGAGGCTGACATTGACGAGGGTGCCAGTGCAAGTCTCCTGGCGCCTCCGGGTCCTAGCGGCTGTGGACGCTCCTGAGGAAGCTGCCCAATGTGGGAGCGTGGCCGGGACGGCACGCACGCAGGAAGGCCGTAATAGCGGAAATAGACCCCACCGTCGTAGGTTGCGACGTCACCCGACCAACTCAGACCAACTTCTATAAATATGGCGCTTTCGTTCAGAATCGGACACACTTTTGCATTGCGAGCGGTCGCAGATGGTTGGTCTGGTGTCGACGTAGTCTGCAGTTGGTGAGATGTATCTGTGTAATAGTGGATCTCTGTTCGTGTTCTTCGTGTTAATTGATTACTGTTTCTCTTTTAAAGCTAATTCTGTGTAATTTAAGAAGTGTTAATTAAAGTAGACGTGTTTGATTTTGTTTTTTTTTAATCAAACCTACTTCTGATTCCTAAAAATATATATTTCTATATAATCAGAATCTCGGAAACGGCTCGAACGATTTTCATGAAATTTAGTATACAGGGGGTTTTGAGGGCGATAAATCGATCTAGCTAGGATTCATTTTTAGAAAATGTAATTACCAAAAAAAATATCACACTGCCCGACATCTATTGGCGAAAAGTAGGTAAAACTATAACAGTAAATGTAAATAAAAAAATATGACTCTGCTGCCATCTATTGGTGAATAGTAATACTACCGAGCAAAGCTCGGTCACCCAGATATTTAATTTATACATTCGCAATAAATCTTCAAAGACTGATTCATCTATTCTTAGATAGTTCCTATAGTCATCAGGTTCTAATTCTTTCAAAAAATTGGCGTGACTCAATGTCACAGTAGTAACCATTTTTTACACCAGTGCTTCCTTTTTTTCTTTTGAACGCTACAAGTACGCTACATACAGTCAAAACCAATGCTATTTTTTGATTGAATAATGTATATAAATTGTTGTTTGACTAATGTAGGCGCCATTTATAAAAACTTACGAATTTAGGCAAGAACACAAAGTGATCACAACAACGTAGGCCGCGTTTAAGGAGCACACAACGGGTGTGCCCGCGAAATTCATTTTTTTTGTGGTTTTTCGCGATTTTGAAGCTGATAAGACATAATAGGCTTATCGCAGTCAAATTGCGATAATCCCAATATCATCTTCACGTGTTTATATAAAAATCTCTGCGCGAAAGTGTCGAGTTAAAGAAATTCGTCCGAGATTTGCGAGTTACTCACATAAAACTCGATACTCGGACTAATTTCCTAGGATACACATTTTTATGCAAACATTTTGATATAATCATGTAAAGATCATACCGCCATTCCCGCAAATTGACTGCCATAAACCTCTGATGTGTAATTAGCGTAGAAATTGCAAAAGTCTACGAAAATTTTAAATTTCGCGGGCAGAGTCGTTGATTTCGCCATGATTTGCAGTGCTTTGTGGAGCAACATTCTCTGCGGCAGTAACTGTAAGCAGGCTCTGCAGGCATTGCTTTGAGTAGGGCCTTTAAACTGTATCGGCCAAGTCTTAAAGAATGTTCTGTCTATGAACTATGCAAACGCATTCAATCATGATCAGCTATTTAAAATGAATTGATCGATAAGACAAATCTAAATGGGTTTTCCATTGATAAAAGTCGTAACAATGAATCATCAAAATAATCAAAGACAATGTTTTACTTTCGCAAAACACATAATATTATTAAAAAAGTTCATTACGATTGGTGTAAATAATTAAAAACTGTTTCTAGCTGTAACAGCGCCATCTAGCGGCAATCTCTCTAAGGATGAGCCGTATAAATCACGTTAAACAGGCGTAACATTGGCGGTGCGTCTTTGCTGGTAGGGTGGTAATTAGCCGCGGCCGAAGCCTCCCACCGGACCAGACCGGAGCCAATTTAGAAATTATACAATTTCAAAGTGGCCCGTGGCAGGAATCAAACCCGCGACCTCCCACTCGAATCCGAGCGCGCATACCCTGCGCCAGGGAGGTCGTCAAACCGTCACGTATCTAGAAGATAAGTAGGTAGATTTTTTTTGGTATTAACAAAGAAGGGATACCTACATAGAAGTCTTTGGGTATTAACAATGAAGTATTAACTTTATAAAACAAAGTTACCTTGCGCTGCTGCCAGTGGAATTCCAATAATGAAGGCGATCAGAATCATTTCACCTAAACGCGCTCCCATCTTGCATGATCACTTTTCCTGTTGTAAAATCAAATCATAAAAATACTATGAAAAAAATTAAAAAAATAACTTTCTATTATGTTGAATTCACGATATTTTTAGACCTGCACTAACTTATTCACCAGTTGCTTAATTAATTCACTTTTAGTATACAATAAATTCGCAAGAGCTCTGTAACCCAACTAAAGCATTTCATTCCAAATATGACGAACGGGTGATAAGATTATATCGATAATGGCTCATTATAATATTGAATATTGATTAAAGGACGATTTAATCTAGCACGTAGTTGTACCTGTCAAATAATAAATTTGATTTGTGCTTTGTGTTTACATTCCTACTTATACATTAATACCGGTGCCAATACTGTTCCCTGTGGAACACCATTGAAGGATTTTAACACGTATAATATAAAGTAATTCCCTGGTCTGTGGATTTTAACTTCTTGCAACATATTGTTTTAGGGTTCCATACCAAAATGGTAAAAATAGAACCCTTATGGTGAAACTTTCTCCATCCGTCCGTCCGTCCGTCCGTCCGTCTATCACACTCGATTATTTCAGTAACTATCGAAGCTATCGAACTGAAATTTTGAAGAGTTGTAGGTAATTGCGGCGCGCCGCCTTTGCAATCATAAAAAATTGAAAATCTATTTTATTTTTATTTAAAAAGGGGGGAAACCGGGTCGTATAAATTTCAAAATGAGATAACAATATTGAGTGGGGTATCATATGAAAGGGCGTTACTTGTGTATTCTAAAACCAATTTTATTTATTTTTATTATGCCTAATAGTTTTTGAGTTATTGAGCAAACTGTCGAAAAAAATACCGTTCCCCCCCTTATCTCCGAAGTTTACAAATCAAAAAATCTGAAATAATTATGATCAATAGGAATAAACGTATATTTTACAGGAAAAATAAAATAAACTCTCTAACTATTATACTTTTTTTGATAATAACAATAAACCGCCAAAAACAAAGTTACGTTTGCGGTTTGCCAACAAAAGTACCTACATGTGAATTATACTCGTATGAACAAAAGTGATTCTTTGAATTTTTTACTTCTTTTATGGTATGGAACCCTCTTTGCGCGAGTCCGACTCGCACTTGGCCGGTTTTTTCAATTTGAGGCAAAAATAAATATAGGCAAAGTTGATGCCTATAAAGTAATAAGCTCCTCTAGTCATATTCTTTTGCGAAAAATATACTACGTTATAAATATGGAAATAGTACGAAAATTAAAAATGTATGAATGATCGTTTATGGTCATAATATTGTGACCTGCGCGCATTTTTATACCTTTTTACATGACTGTACAAAAAAAGAAGTATAATGTTTTCAGGGTTCATGTATGTATGTACATTGTGAGATTCTTTATTCCACCATCAAAACAAATGGATGGGACATATCGTATCACATAATATTATGGCTGAAACTGTGCAACCTTCACACACCTTTGCTTTACTTAGATAGAAAGTTATGCTTGAAGAAGTTAGAACTATGTGTAAATACCAGAAGCATTGTATTGTGACGCATTTTAAAATGACCATCTAGATTCTAGATATCTTATCAGTGTTTATAGCTATTAGTTTTTCTAATCACTGTCTGATAATAATAAATATACAGTATCGTTACATTAGTATTTTTTGGCACTGTTTTATTTACGGATTTGACATTAAATATACGTCCTCTCTCTCCATAATAAACAATTACCTATCTAATACATAATATTTTATGTTGTAAAGAAAGGACCTATTATAATAAGCTTTCATAGTGGTCCGTGCTGGGAATCGAACCCGGGAACTCCCACACTGCGCCAGGGGGGTAGAGTTGTTTGTCTCTGTCGCCGTTTAGAATGAACACTTTTTATCTCTGCTCTTTGGTTCACAGTTTACAGTAATTAATAGTTTAGCTTATCGTTCCATGCTTTTCTCTGGTGAACTTTGGCGTGATTATACGACATTTCATTTGTCTGGCACAGGAGCGATGTGGACATTTCAAGACTTGAATAGTTGGAAGTTTGATACAAAATTTCTTTTCGGAGGGTATCGTGCTGGGGGTTATTTTGTTGTGTCTATATACTTAAGTATATAAGTGTCACCAATCTAACCACCGCCGATGTACCTAGTCATAAACAACATAGAAGTCATTGGTCATAAAGCATATCGTTACGTGTATGCTGCGACGTGAGGGAGACGACGTGAAAGACTATCTTTCCACCATGACACTGCCGGGCGGAGTTCGATGCATTCTCATACATTTTTTTAATTACGTTCCATTCCATTCCATTCATCAAATAGAAATATGGCACGTGAGATTGCAGTCAAGTCAAGTAGTAAGTACGTCTCCTGAGGATGTTTCGGTGTCGTGACGAAACGTGCGTTGAGTGTTGTAAGAGTTGTGTCACGTGGTTTTGCTTGTTAGTAGGTACCAACTGCATGTTCGACCATCCAGATTATTTTCAGACATCGGATCATAGCATTAGCTTTCTAGCTAATTAAGGATTTCCGCAGAGTAACGCCTGCTGTTATTCAATAACTTTTAATGGCAGGCCAGGTCCGCATATCACGTGATCGAGAAAATACAGGTAGGCGTCTCGACGTACTAATTTCAGATGGCCGCCAAGCGCCGAATACTTTGCTCGCGTTAGTTCGGGTACGGTCTAATTTACGTGCTGCGTGCGCCCGGTGACGAGGTAGCCCTAGTACGTCGAATGCGATAAAGTTACGCGATAGAAAGAGAAGTTCTTTTTGGAGGCGTGGCCGCATTATTGCGAACTGAATTGCACTTTTTCGTGTCAGCTCAGCGCTAAGGTCAAATTTTAAATCATCTTGCCGAGTGAGCCTTCTGCCGTGCTATTCTGCAAAACAGCGACGAGCGTACATCCATGCATCTATGAATTTGTCAGTTGTAATAGAGTACAATTTTGCATGCCATCTTCGGGTTGGCAGCTGTCTGGCAGCTATTTCAGAGATGGACATTTTGTAGAATAGCACAGCTGTACCTTTAGTACTAATTGGTATACAGTGTCCTAACGGCTCGGAAGCACACGCCCCGAGCGTTACGAAAGCGAGATAATAATATTATGTAGGCACAGTTTGCGGTGGCTTCTGAAGCTATCAGTTACCATCAACTAGTTGTAATACTCGGTCAGAACTCAGAAGCGTCGTTAACTGTCCACTGAGAAGGGTGTTACTTCAGTACAACTCTCGAACACTCTCAGTTTTAGTGGTTTTAGTCACCACTCCCTATTGCCTAGTGCTACCAGACGGTGACGTATTAAAAGTGAGTACATACTTAAAAGTAACATATTATTTTTTTTTTTCTAATTATTGTGATAGTACTATTAAGTTTTACTATTCGGTGCTATTTTATTTAATTTATTTAAATATCTTTATTGCTTAAAATGAGTAGATACATAAAATTACAACGAAAGGAAAACAGAGAAACACAAAGGGCGACCTTATCACTAAAGTCATGTCTACCAGGTAACCCACAATATTGTGCTAAGTATTATTATATACTTCTTTTTTGCTCTATCCATTATTGTTTTTTAGGGTTCCATACCAAAATGGTAAAAATTATGTTGAGACTTTCTCCGTCCGTCCGTCCGTCTGTAAAACTCGATTATTTCAGTAACTACTTACCTGAAATTTGAAATAGTTGTAGGTAATTATGACGCGACGTCATTGCAATCATAAAAATTTGAAAATCATTTTTATTTTTATTTAAACGGGGTTGTTGAAATTTCAAAATGAGATAATAATATTGAGTGGGGTATCATATGAAAGGAATTCTAAAACAGGTTTTTATTTATTTTTATGCCTAGTAGTTTTTGATTAACGGGGCAAACCATAGAGAAATAAATAATAATGAATAATCTTTGGGGCAAACTGTGGAAAAAAATACCGTTCCCCCCCCCATATCTCCGAAGTTTACCAATCGAAAAATGTGAAATAATTACACCTTATACTTGCACTCACTGAAAACTGTCTGTTTCCACGGCGGACCTGCTGGCGGGAGTACGGGATTCACTGTCGTATTCACCGCGCTATTTCACATAGGTACAGGGCACAGGCTCTTGTAAAACGTTTGTGGCGTATGTATTGTAATAACTACAAAGTTTACGAGGGTTCGTACGCGCCCTGCACTGAGAAGAAGTCCACAACAAACTCAGACGGGTTTTGTTTTCTGTTATCACCACCTCACAATAAAAATTAATCCCACCAAAAACATTCTGTAAAAAACTAGCCAAAGTCAAAATGGAGCTGCTTGTTTATCTCTAAAAAGTACTGAAATCTAGACAAAGTCGTGCCAAGTCTAAGGTTCCTTACTGCGATTTCTTTATTATTATAGTTAATGTTGCGTGACTTGGCCGTTGAAGGGTACACAAGGGTTCAAACCAGGTGCTCCATGACACCATTGCACCAATCTGTCGCCAGAATTCATCGTCAATGAGTAGCGGTTCTTGGTCTTCAACGGCCAAGTCACACAACATTAACTATAATAATAAAGAAATCGCAGTAAGGAACCTTAGACTTGGCACGACTTTGTCTAGATTTCAGTACTTTTTAGAGATAAACAAGCAGCTCCATTTTGACTTTGGCTAGTTTTTTACAGAATGTTTTTGGTGGGATTTCACTTCTTTTTGTAGAAACTTCAAAATATTACAAAATATTTCTGTCCGTTTTTCTAGATACATTAACTGCATAAATAACTTTGTAATCTCATATAATTTATATGGAATTACAAAGTTATTAATGCAGTCATCACCAGGTACTCCAGATCTTCGATTATCCTAGTTTTCCCTTTATGTGGCCATTAAACCCTAACTCTGTACCAAATTTCAGCTCTCTGAGTTTATGGGAAGTACTAGTTCTATTTTGATGATCATGAGTCAGTCAGTCAGTCAGTCAGTGTCGAAAATGCGAAACTTTGCTTTCGCATAACTTCGGAAATATATGACCTACAGACTTGAAATTTTGGGTTTTAAGTATGTGATTATAGCTTACTGGATAGCGAAAATTTCAGCGTTCTGGTCTTATCCAGAGGTTCTCAAATAGGAGCCCGAAAATGCGGCGAAATGGTTCCTGTAAAGATGGTACGGCAGTTTTGCTTCGCGCTTTGACTTTGGCGGGGGCATTGCCGTGCCCCCTGATTGAGCTAGTATAAATACAGCAGTGCATTCACTCCTGCACGAATTTAATTCGTGTAAATAATCCTTAATACTATAGCAAACTATAGCAAAGATTATTAATTAATAATCTTTGACTATAGTAAGCTTTTTTATGAGCCTGCGTTTCACAGCCACTTTGAACTTATCGAGGGATAAGTTTAATATTTCAGGTACTGAGTGTCACGGTTGTAAAAGCGTATCTTATTTATTTTCTCAAGTGTCGTTTTATGCAACCAACGATGTTATCGTATACTAACTTGCAAGGGGTAAATGAACTCACCCCAGCGGTTTCTACAGAGCATCGCACCGGAACGCTAAATCTGTGTAAAGCTAAAAGTGCGTCTCTGCTGGTGGGATGGTAACTAGCCACGGCCGAAGCCTCCCGCTATACCAGACCTGGGGCCTTATTCTGTATCGTTCACTTAGTTAGTTAGTAACCCTAACTGGGTTATTAACTAAAAAAACGAATGCAAAAATTCTATTTTTGCACAAATTACCAACCTAGGTCGGTATGGTATCATATCAGTATACGATGCTAGTTGCTATCTTGTACAAAAAGAATACAAAAATAGGCTTTTTGCCTCCGTTTTCTTAGTTAATAACCCAGTTTGGGTTACTAACTAAGTAAGTGAACGATACGGAATAAGGCCCCTGGTCTAGTGGGAGGCTTCGGCCACCAGACCAGGGAGGTCGTCAAACCTACCGCTCCTACTCAGTACTTTTTAAGGGCGATGGGTACCATCCGGGCGCGAAAATTCAAATTTTATTTAGTTTTTCGCTCATAGTGGGCTAATTAT